>PUFA01000169.1:847500-1447500 GCA_003508835.1 Eonycteris spelaea
TTTTATCGGTAATTTAACTTGATTGATACCAAAATTTAAAAGTTCATTTTGTCTTAACTATTAGTTTATTTTCCTTAATCAAAAGAGCCTTAAGCTTATTAAAACAACAACAACAACAATGACAACAAACAACTGAATTTCCTTCCAAAACGCCCTCCCTGTCTAGTTAAGGGGCATCTAAAATACAAACACTACCACATACTTATTCACATTACAATCATGAGGCAGCATGTGGAGGAAATTAACACCATTACCTTACATGTTTTTAAATATCTGAAATAGAGTTTGGGTTCAATATTCTGGAAGGTGGGAGGGCTTTTTGTTTTCATAAAATTGGTTAACAAATAATACTGTTACATATAGATATCGAGTAGTTTATCTGGAATTAAGTACATTTTCGTTGACATAAGCCCAGACTGATAAGGTTGGTTGGTAGCAGTTAAGTCTGTGGAGGGAAAGAGCATTGTCCGTGCAATTAATTTTAACCTTGAACACAGTGTGTGTGTTTTTAAAATTTCCAGTCTTTGTCCTATAGTTGCCAAGACTCCCGTCTCTGCTATGGACGTATATGTGTACAGGATCTGCGGTTTTGAAGCAGCAAAGGTCTATGTACTGCAAATGACTCCAATATAAGGTTTAGGAAAACCTTGGATGCATGCAGTTCTGTGGTTCAGAGCCTCAGTCAACCAGAGACCCAAAGGCAAGCTCTGCAGATGTCTTCCACTCTGGTGTGGACAGCAATATTTCTGGCAGAGGCTGGTGTGTTAGACAGGACCCCCAGGGGAACAGAAGGACGGAGTGGGAAACATCCCAACTATAGTAGAAACAGTATCTCATCCTCCTGGACAAGAGTAAAACTCAGATTCATTTCTTCCACACAAAATCAGTTGAAAAGGTTTTTTACTTCCTTTCATTTTAAGAAAACGACAGAAATTCAATGCAAAATGGGTTTCAAACTAAAATACACAGAAATCAGAAATTCAGTTTTGAGAACTGAGTGCAAATCATGTTTCATACATAACACGTGCCAGAACTTCCTCATAGCAAGAAAATTCACTGAAGACTGAGATCTACAGTGTATCTTAATACAATGTGAAACCACAAGCGGGTCTTCCCCTCCTTTTAGTCTTAATGCAGTACTATGGTAAATCTGGTTTCAGATCACGCAAAGTGTGATCTTCTTGTAAAGCATGCCTGCTTACGTGCAAGCCGGCTTATAAGATTATGTTTCTAAAATTAAGAGGGAATTTTAAAAGAAAATAATTTGACAGTGGCTTTCCCCATCTTCTTCTGGCCATAGGCCTAGGGTAAGGTGTTTTTCTATTGTTCTATTAGTTGTTCCGAAGCCTCACTGGGGTCAGAAAATAACACAAGTTAAGTCTAAGATGCTAGACTTTTCTTCTTGGGACCAGTCTCCCACTTTGAAACTAACACCCACAGTGAGAACAGTAGGCATTTGGAGAGAGCAAACAATTCTGTGGAATATGGTGGTGGCGGGTAAGAAATACAGAAAAGATGGGGCGTTCCTCCATTATCCCAAGGAAAAAAGTCAGTAACAATACATACAGTAAAGAATAAAGGACCAAATTAACAGTTAACCAACTAAATGGTCCTGTTCTCAATGTTTAGAGAGAACCTCCTCCACCCCCCTTCTCATTCTTAATTTTTGACTTGTAGTAAACAGGCCTAACCAGCTCTGCACTTATTTTCCGGAGAGCACAAGGGCTGAAGGCATTGTTCAGATTCAGGTGTCCTGCAACTAATGTTAGTCCTTTGTGAAAAGGGGTTCTCTCCTGACCCTGGAAACAAAGAAGTGGAGATTCCTGAGCAGGCAGTTACAACCTGTTCCTAGAGCAGAAGCTTCCAAATTTCACCAAGAACCAAGAATATCAACAGAACTGAATTTCTGCATCTGAAAAGAAGGGAGAGGGGCTCTTGGTTGCTGAGTGTGGAGAATACATGCGTGAGTGTGTGTCGGGCAGCCAGATGGTGGTAAGCACCTGACTGTATCTGCAGACTGAAAACTATACAGGTGAGATTAGATCATTAAGAACACTTCCTAGGGATTTTATGGCAGGTATTGGCTAACTCCAGGAGCCTTTAGCCTGACTTTGGAATTTCATGTAAAGGCCCTTACTCTGCCCTCTGAAGTCACCCTCTTCTATGGGAGAAGAACAATCTCCCAAGAAGGAAGCCAACTTTTACATTAAAGTACGTGAACAATCCCCATCTCCTTGTAGGCCTGAAGAGAATTCAGCAGGTTGGCATTTTCTTGCTTTCTAAACACAGGACCCACCAACTTACCCAGGATGCTGCAGTGAGGGTGAGCAAATAGTGGGTAAAATTAAAAGAAAAGAAATATGACCTTAAAACAGAAGTAGAACAAATAAGTATTACTCTGCCCTCTCCTTCTTACCCTGCTCCTTCCCTCCCCTGCCTCTGAGAATAAGCCACCGGAGTCCTCTAGAACACTCTGAGTTTCTGCTCTTAAACGGCTCCTTTGCCAAGGAGGAACAAGGTCTGTTTTCTGATCTGGGGGCTCAGATGCTCTGTTATTGCAATTTAATTTTGTTGTTGCTTCTTTTCAAAGATTATTTGAAATGAATTGTTTCTTTTGTTTACTATCCAACAAACGATCTCTGCTAATCTTATATTTTATCTCCCTAACATATGGAAAAGCTATTTATTCTAGCCAATCACAATAAAGTGAAGAAAACCCCATTTTATGGAAAAATATATATCACTAGTCCGTTGATCATTAAAGATATGATTACCAGTGAAAACCCTCTGAAGGTGGCACATTTATGCTTCCAGGAACAGATGGGGACACGCATTTTCCTTGCAAATACTTTTGAAATTGCTCTACTGGTAGCAGTATAAAAATGATATACAGATGCCAGGGCCGGCATGGCCAGGATGAGTGCACCAGATTTACACAGTAAAGCCTTCACACGCAGGCTGTCAGTTTTGATTGATCTCTACTATACCTCAGGAACTTGTTGACTAGGTAGGGAAACAGTGCAAATAATTCACCGCAGCAAGTCAGATAATTCACACGACCAATCAGTCTGCTTCACTTTCTGGCTGTGACATACGAGCCTTCCCTACAAAGATGCATCATTTTCCAGCTTGAGCAATATTCAATGTCAGGGAAGAAAAGGTATTAAAGCCACACAAAAGGAGGCAGACTATCGCAGGACCAGAAGTTGTTTTGGTAATAGAGGCCAGATCCTGCTCTACTCTAAGTCCTACCAGGGCGTTCAGGCTCAATTGTCATTATCATATTGATTAAAAAAAAAGTTCATCATAGTGCAATTTTAGGTTTAACGCCAACGGATCGAGAAAGAGCAAAGAATTATCCCACAAAAGCACAACATTCTTACCACAGGGACGTTTCCCTGTTCCAGTTCATTGATGGAGTTGATTAAGTTTAAATGAAGCAGACACTGGATAAAAGTAAGGGTATTGACCACCAGGCACCGCGATCCGTGCTTGAAAGGACCTGATACATGCAGAAAAGCAAGATTTGCTAAATGCTCTAATCTTCAATCAAATCTTACATCAATACAGACAAAGTTTGGTAATGAGAGATTCAATGAAGCATGCGGGAGAAAGAATTAATCCTCTTGGTCTAAACTGGCTTCAACTTTGAAGCTTGCTCCGAAGGAAAGACAGTTATCTAAATGCTAAATAAGAAACTTATTGTACTTTTCATGGCATGCTAATCTTTTGTCTATTTCATCTCTATTATGTGTATGCTCCTAGATTGCAGTTGTCATGGTGATTATATCAAGCCACACTCAGGGGATGGTGTTGAGAAGCCAGGCGAGGAGGTAGAAAAGACCCCCACGCAGTCCACAGCATGGGGGATGAGGGGGGGATATCGAAGGGGAGAAGGAGAAGGAGAAGTAGGCGGCACCAGATGCCTCACAGGCTCCTTCCCGCCAGGCTCTGGCCCAGCTCCGGCTCCAGTCAGGGCCAAGGAGGCTTAGGTTTTTCTGAGCCTTAACAGCCATGGTCCCCTCAGCCAGGTGAGCAGGAGTGTTTGGTAATGGTAGTGGTGAGGGGTGCAGGCATCTTTCCTACCTCAAACCATTTTCTCCATAAAGATTTTAGTCCTCAGGCCCCTCCCTCTCCTCAGTGACCCCTTCCCCCAAGCACTGCAACCAGCTGGGTGGAAAGGGCCACTGGAGAGGGAAAGTAGAAAAACGGGGCTCGGATATTGGCGGCTGCCCTGCAAGGCTGTGCCCCACGGCAGGAAATTCAGTCATAAGATCCTGGCTGCTGGAAGTAGAATGCAAACCCAGAGGAAAGGCCCAGGCAACCCAGGCAGGAGGTGGAACTATAGGGTCACAGAGCCCTGGCGACCAAAGGTGACCCTGGGCCCTTTATGTGTTTTACAAAAGTTGCCAAATTAAGACAGGATTATAACTGCTCGAGTCCTTGTCACGGCTGAAAGGTTGGGAGTCTCAAATATGCCCTGGCAGTGTTGATGAAAAGCTTAAAAAGTAATAAAAGGGAGAAAAGAGCGAGGAAAGTAACATGTATAACTCTTATTAAAAAGAGAAGAGCCACAGAGAGGTTGTGAACTTGAATCATTGTTTTAACTTTAATTTGTTCATTAACAGGATTTGCCCCTCACTGCGAATGTTATTACTTCCCTTTGCCGCTCAGCAACAACTCTGAGCATAATGAAAGAGTCTGGCAAAAAGTTAAACGCCTGGTAATTAATTCATTTAATTGAAAAAAAGGGGGGAAAGAGAAAGGTCCCACTCCAGGAGCGGAAGGCAGAGGGGTTAGAGAAAGGGACAAGGCTAAAACCTACACTGAGGCCCTCTCTGAGGCCCAATGCCCACTACCCATGTGGGAAGGGAGACTTGGTCTCTGATGAGGTTCCTGCAGCAAAATTATGACATCAGCATCTGTCCCCCTGTACAATGCCACCTGCCCCTGGTCTCAACCCTCTGGCCAGGGTTTGAGCCAGGAGCTACTCTGGACGATCTATTAGGGTGGCATGGATAAGAGAAATCTAAAGATAATATATATTCAGAAAATCTTTCATTAAAAAGTGGGTTGATGTCTTTTGCTTTCTCCCCTTCCTTCTCTTGGAACAGGTTTCTTTTGCAATTTTGTTTCCAGGATGGAGTGAAAAAAAGTGTCAGAACCTGGATATAATCTGCATGTTCGCATCTTAATCAGCCTTAGAACATCATGATTTCTCCTCACCCCTCACCCCAGCAGATGATTTAAATAAACTCAGGAGATGAAACTAAAATACACTCCTTGCCTCTGCATAAAAGCGACAAGACGAAGCTAGCTTGTTTTGCCTATAACCTCACAGGGCCTGCTTTTTCCTTTGTCAATTATCTCCCTTCTGTGTTTTGTCAACCACCACGCACAATCCCCTTGCATGTGCATTCTCCTTCCATGAGAAGCAATATGGCCACAATTAACTATTGTGACACCATGTTACCCCTGTAGTCAAATGAGAGAACAGCAAAATTCAGGAAATCAGTGCTAGGGCAGTTATCCTTTCCTACTTAATATGGTTAAAGCCTAACACTGAACAGTAATAGGTAATTGAGATTTCCTCACATTTTAAAACTGGTGTCCATACACCAGTGTGACTTTCTTTACAAATACAATTACCTACATGTATTCTTCCATTATAAAACTGCTATGGAAGAAAAAAGAGAGAGGTGAGGAGAGAATGAGAGACAAACAAAAGAATTTTCTAGTTTCCAAAACTATTTCCTAGGTTTGTATGTTTAATTAAATCACTTCTAAACCCCAGGGAGAAGACAGAATTTTCTCATTCAAATCACAATGTCACCAAATAAAGTCATCAAAATTACTATTTGCTTGACAGCATCCTCCCCATCTAACCCAATGAGACTTAGTACTACAATTCTAACCTCAAACTCCATACAGCTATAAATGATCCATACCTGTACATTCCTGAACACCAGGAAGAGCACACATTTATCTGCATTAACAGGAAGGGAAAAGGAACTTTTAAAAAGAGCTATTTTATAAGCTGGAGCGAGTTCTAGGGTTTCATTAGCATTAACGTTACTTACTACCTTTTATAAGTCCCTGGATATTCAGTGCGTTCTATTTTCCAAAGTTATGGATCTATAGTACAGTTGTTTTATTCTGGACAACTGACACTAAATATTAGGAGTCTACAAATCAAATCAAAACAAAATTTCCGTAACTCCATACTGCTGAACCCTAAGCTCCTTTTATGAAAGAAACTTTAAAGAGACCACATCAGTCAGGTCTGGTAATGTTACTACTATCCTAATCTAGATCCTTACTACCTTACATATGCTTGAGTAAATTTCTTCCTACCTCCAAAATAGCCAGCAAAGCACCTTGAGATTAACCATCCTAAACCCTCACTTTACTGGAAAACCTTGATAGCTCTGATAACCTATAAGAGGACCAGCTCCTTAAATTACCTTTAATCCTCTCCACCCTCCCCATAGTCACTAATTGGCCATTTCTGGTTTATTTTCCACTGTTGGCCTACACAATGCAACACAGCTCTTCAGGCAGACAGCTCTCCCACTGTACACTAAAAACACCACATGAATTACCTTCATTTTATTGAACACTTGTTAGGTGCCAGGCACCGTGTTAGGCATTGTAAACATCACCTCATTTAAGTCTTTTGATTTAGTGAGATATGATTATAAGACTGTAGAAACTGAGACTAAAGAAATTAAGGTACTTGCCCAACCAAGATCTCACAGCAGAGACAGGATTCTTATGCTTATCTGGCTCAAATGCTGGTTTACTTTCCACTCTGGCATACTCCCACCCCTGCTGTGCCGTGTGTTCTCATCACTCCTTCCCTTTGCCATCTGGGATGCCTTTCAGCTCTACTATGTATATCTGAATCCCACTCATTTTACAAATCCCAGAGAGAAATTCCCACCTCTATCTTGAAACCTTTCACCATCATCCTAGTCACCGGCAGATTGCTTTACTATCTGCAGCACGTAGTTGGTACTCCCATTCTCTGCCTTATACTGTGATGTCAGTTTTCTTTTATTCATTCCCTTCCAACTATACTGTAAGTTCCTTGGAAATGGGAATTTGCCTTGTATTTCTCACTCTCAAGAGCCTAATAATATAGCTCACATTTGTTAAGCACACACTTCATGCACAATAATCCTTAATAGTAGATACTATTATTATTGTCATTTTGCAGATAAAGAAACTGAGGCTCAGAGACATAAAGAAACTTGCCAAGCCACTCAGCAAGTAAGTAGATGATCTGATATTCAAACACAATCTGAATCAAATGCCCCTTTTCTTTGGCCAATATACTGTACTGACTCAAATACACTATGCTTCACGCAATGTGAATTTACAAAGTGTTATTGTGTGGAGGATACTCAACGAACCTCCAGAAAACAACCTGGTAACAATGTCTTTAGACAAAGGGCACTGTTTTTACTCTTCAGTAGGCAGATTCTGAAACTGAAAGAAGAAAGGATGAGTGTATATCATTCCATAATATCCCAGACCAACCCATCCATCATCCCTTCCTCTCTGGGAGCCATGCCCCATGTTAGTGGGAACCAATGATGCTATATCTGTATTGGTGTTTCTGTGGGAAAGAGGGATACATACTCTTGCCACAGCAGCCTCTGTACCTTTTATATACAGAGGAAAGTAGGTGAAAATGAAAGACACAAGTGTTAATTTTTTAAAATGGCCTGCAAAGGGGGTTGGAGGGAGGTCTTGCTGTCTCTGCAGCAAAAATGGGTTGCTGCTGTGGGAAGAATAACAACTGCAAAAAATGTTCACGGCTGACCAATTAAACCAATATATGAAACTCCAGCCAGCTTCTTGTTCTCTTCGAAGATACAAAAGTGGTATGAGATTAATGAATCTCTACAGAAAGAACTTCTGAGAATGTAAGAATCAAGGCCTGGAAGTCTACTTTTCTGCATGGAGATTGTCCCTTTGGCACAAGTACTGAAGATCTGGAACTTGATAGTATTAAGTGAGTTAGCAGGTTTCTTTATAGCCAACAGGTCATTAGGTAGTATTTTTAAAAAATCTCTTGCTTGGCAACAGGGTACCTCTTATGAGTCTGAGAAAGGAGCAATAATGACTAAATTATCACTTGTCTCTAGCATGCATGCTAAAACTAGTCTATACGCCCAAGTTCCCAAAGTAGGGTTTCCATCTTCATTTACATTTTGGTTTAAATATCTGGAAAGCTCAAGGACTCTGACCCTTACCTTCATCTATAAAACCTGTGTTGTGGCACACAAAATCCTTATACATGCACAGCACTTACTAAACCAAGTCCTTCCATTCACTTCATCTCGGATGAGGCTCAAACCCACCCTTTGAAGTTGACCCATTGGCAATGTACATACTAGAACTGGTACACACTAGTCCATACATTTTGCCTATGAGGAACGTAAAATTTGCCTCAAGTAATCCATTTGGTACATGATAAACCTAGTCCCCACTCCTGGTCCAGGATTCTTTCTACCACATGATACTTCCCAGTTCTCAGGGTTATTTCCAACCCTTTCTAAATTCTGGCTCCACATGCGAATTTTATAAATCTAAAACCAGTAATTTCCTCTTTATCTGAAGAGATGGGCTTCCAGCTACACTAACCAAACTTCTATTACAAATAACTGGGACATACTAAGAATCCCTACTCCAGTCCTAAAGTTATAAACACTACATACAAAATTTAATATTTAGATTCAAATTAAGAAATATTTGGATGGTTCTTAAATCTACAGGAGATGAGCAGGCATGATGGTTAGGCTATCCATTTCAAAAGAAAGGCTAACATCACTGTCACTTGTTTTTCCACAATTATCATCATTTATTGAGGGTTTGCTGGCAACCTGATACTCCCGTGTACTTGGTAACATAAAATTTTGGAGCTGTTTTTTGTCTACCTAATGGACAAAGTCCAGGGTCTTTACCCAGAAAAGATATGGAATTGGACCTGCCCACCTTGTTCACTATTCCTTTAGTTAGATGTGTAAACTTGTATCCAGGGCTCAGCAGGTCCCCTTCCCTAATTTCTAGACAATAACCAAGTTCATCAAAGCAGGTGGACCTCAAAGTTCCAGACCTTATGACTGATTGAAATAAGGATGTTCTTTTTATCTCAATTCAAACTTTGTTAATCTCTACATCCAGCCTAACTCTGGGGTGAAAGACATGAACATATTTGTTGCTATACACTTGACTATAGTTGACTATATATACACTATATTAATGTATAGTCATATCTTGGTTATATAGTTTCAGCCCTACAGTACATTAGGATCAAGGATAAAATTACTCTTAACATCTTTGTTTCTATTATTATACTTTACAAAATTTAACATTCTTTAGGTGCATCTTACAGATTTCACACACATAAAAAATGTTTTTATTCAAGGATCTAGGCATTGCTGTGAATGATTTCAAGCATTATCCAAGAAAAAAATCAGAAGTACATATAACTGGGTTAAACATATTGGCTATGTTTTTCTATTTGTATTAAACCAATGAATTTTAGCCAAGTGTACTTGTGACTACTTGGGATGTTTTTTTGCTTGATTTAAAGGTAGGCAAGTCTTACTTCAGCTTGGGGGGAAAAAAAGAAAATAATGTGATTTTGATTTAACTAAAAATATGACACTTCCAAACACATAAAACCAGAGTCCAGTACACATTTTAGGAAAACTTCATATTCTAAAATAATTAAAAGAATATCATAAATCTCTTCAATCGTGTAATTCCTTTAAACTTTGTGTTTATGTTTTAAAGGGAAAAAAACATGGTACTGTGATCAGGGCACAGGCTTGAGAGTAGTCACTAAAACTTTCCATTTGTACAAATGAAAGGCTATAGTTTTTAAATCCTTCATAATAATATTCCTTGGGTTTCTTGGATCTAGTTTTAGTTGTATTTTAAGCAATTATTTATTAAATGCCTATAGGGATCATGTTCAATCTCAAAGTGAAGTGGAGGATTTATAATAGGTAATAAATAAATGCTTATTGAATTAATGTATGAAAGAAAAGAAAACCATATGTTGGATCAACATATAGGAAATCCATTGTAAAATTAACCCCCACAGGATTCGGTCTCTGTAAATATAACTTCTAACTCTTATATAATATCAAGCCTAAAGCATCTGCTTAGATTTGGATGACTTTAAATCTTAGAATGCATTCATTAGGGCCCTAGCCATAGTTTTGAACTTAATCACTGGTTTCAAGTGACTCCTGATATAATTAAACTTTAATACCCATGAGTCAGTAGTAATCATTAAGACTAAAGTTCTACAGAAAATTACCTGACTTCTTTACCTGAGATAAATTCATCATTTCACACATCCAGCACTTGTGCTAAAAGCACATGTTTTCTTATTTAAGCTAGCAGATGACTATCTTTCGCAATAGAGGTATAAACATACCTAGTTTTCTCAGTTTTCCAATTATTCCAGTATGTTTGGTCTGCTATCAGAGCTCTCTCACTGACTTACTCTAAGACTATTTGGTAGGTCACATAACATCTCTGTTCCTCAGTGTATCTGATAGAACAGGAATAAGACAAAACCCTCCTCCTTCCTAGGGGACTTTTGTGAGTACTGATAAATACCTACAAAATGATAAATGCTACTACCTCTTTCAGCATTTTGAAAGATGTCAACCAAACAAAATATTTTTGGTGTGTGAATTAAAATGCCTCTTACTGATGGTCTCAGATGTTTCCTTGCAAGATCGCGTGTCAAGAACTAGCTTATATATTATCCATCCTGCAGAACGCACTGACATCACACTTCATAATAGCTTGGTATGATGATTGCTGTCAAAATCGCCTGCACAGAAACATCCGTGCCCTAGATTGATATAATGTATTAGCGTGACAGAGGACTAAAAAACTAAGAACACTTTGCGAGACACGACTTTAAGCAATCGGGATAGGGAGCTATATGCTATGTGTGAGACAAAGGGCCTCAAGCCTTCTTAAGCTTTAACTTAAGAAGGGAATGAAAGTTGCACGGAGGTCACGTGGGTGGGGAGGGGGCAAACGGCAAGTGCCCACCTCAGGAGTAGAAAAAACTATATATATATATATATATATATTTGAAATTCAATATATATATATTTGAAATATATATATATTTCAAATTCGAATCCCGTCCAGGGAGAGGCCTTTGGGTGTCTCTTGTCCCATGACCACTACTCAAGGGCACACACTTTGCTTGGAAATGACACAGGCGAGGGGCTGGAGGGCGCGACAGTCCCTGAGGCGGGCTGGGGAACCAGACCCGACAGATGGGTGGGTCAGGGTCGGGTCTACTGGCCTCGCGAAGCGTTCCCGGCTCCGGGGCGGCGTTCCCGTCACGGCTTTCAGGCCGCCGTTCTCCTCGATTCCACCGCGTTGGACTCTGCCCACGCGACCCCGCGCTCCGGAGACCCAGCCGGCCCGCTCTCTCCTCGCCCTCTTCGGGGGTTTGCTGTGGGCAAGTTCCCTCCGAGGCTGGGTCTCTCCACAAGCCTCCTCCCCAACTGCGGCGTGAGAACCAGAGCCCCCCGGACCGCCGGGCCCCATCTGCACACAAAACACCAACCCGGCCGCGGTGCCTCCGCGCCTTGCTACTCCCGCTCCCGGAGCGCAGCCAGCAGCGCGCCGTGACCACGCCCGCTCCCGCGCGGGGAAGCCTCAAGCGCGAGGCGAGATCCCGCGCACGCGAGCACCCCGCCCCTACGGCCCGAGGGAGACTCTCACCTCAAATGCACGGGCGCTGCCGCCTGCAGGAGGAGGAGAGCGGGTGGGGAATACTCACACTAGACCGGGCCGCGCAAGGACCTCGCGGGGAAGGATGCGCAGGCTCACGCCGCGGATCGCAGCCCCAACGGGTAGCGCCCGCACCGCCTCCTCGGAAGGGAGGCCTCTACCGTCCGGCAGTGGACCTGCAGGCCCCGCGCTCGCCGCCACGGGCCGCGCCCCGGGCCCCGCCCCGCCCTCCGGCCCCGCCCCTCGGCCTCGCCCCGCCCCGGCCCCGCCCCTCGACGCTGTCCCGTCCTGCCAGCCCCGCCCCTCGGCCCCCTTTTCTCTTGCCGGCTCCCTCCTCTCCTCTCAGCCCTCCGGGTACAATCGGCTTTCCCGGAGACAACGCCGAGCGACGAGGCGATCCTTCCACCAAAATGAGCTGTGAGATCCTGATGGCTATAATTTATTCCAAATCGTCTCTGGACTGAAACGATCAATTAGCAGCCCGAATCGCACTGTGAAGTAAATTGTCACACTCTCTATTACAGGATAGTTATCGTATATTTATAAGGTGTGTTTTCTGCAGTCAAAACCAACAAGGTGTTGAGCGACCAGTCATAAACGCATTTCTTCATAAAGAGAGGGAGAAAAGCTCCAGCATTGTGTGGCAGGGGGAAAAAAATCCCAATGACAATTATTAACTTTCCCGCCCTCTCGCCAAGGGCGACGTTTCCCCTCGGCAACTTTGGAAAGTGCAATGAGGGTGAGAACTCTGCAATGACTCTTTTGGCCACGCGTGTGACTCCATGAGCAGCGTCCCTGTGAACAGGAAGACAGACTCGCCGCAGCCCCAAGAAGAGAGGTTTTCTTATTGTGTAAACACAGATCAGGCATAAGGATTACTCACTCTGTCTTCATTCCTATCCCGAAGAATAATCTTACTCTATGCATCTAAGCTTCCAGCAAATGTTGCATACTATACTTGTTTCTTTTCTTTCTTGGGTCTCAGGGTGTTGGTCCCCCTATCTCTGCTATTTAGGTATTATATACTATAGATTATTCCAGGGTGATATAAAATTTACCCATGGAGAGAACAGTGAGTTCTGAATCGGAATCTCTGCCAGAATGCTTCCATCATACATAGGTGAGATGTCATGAAGTTCTGAGAAAGTCATAAGAAATTCTCTTCCAGTCTGGTAGGCTATTTTGACTGGCCCAAGCCATGGGGACATTGTTTGTTTTTTCTTCCTTTTAGTCATTCTCAATGGTCATGAATATATATCCAGAACTTTCTGAGTTTTCCCTATCATCACATTGACATCCACCAACCACCTATAAATCATTTATAGATGGTTTTCTAGTTTGTATCCAGTTAATTAACCTATTCCTTTGCCTGAAAATCATAGCTCTAGAAGCCCAGCCTACTGATTATTAATTGTGAGAAAAGTTTAGCAGCCAGAAAGTATGCCTCTATGGGCAATAAAACTGATAATTTTTGGAGAATGAGTCACCAAGGTGTAGGGGTAAGATGCAGAGTTTACACCACAAACTTCTTAGGTTAACTGCCCCCATGATTTCTACATGGCAGAGTTTGTCTATAATGCAAACCTCTGAAGACTGGAGAGAAGGAAATCTGGTTGGGTATTTGAATTGTAGGGCAGCTATTGGGCTTCCCACAGCAGAAATGGGCACCATATTCTTCTCTCAGAAGGCAAAAAGGGGTTTACTGACGCTTGCCTCATTTGAGTACTGGCATAGCAAAGAGCCAGACCCAGCACCTTCATACTGTACCTTCCAACATTACTGATTTTATTTGCATTGAATAGCTAATATTTATTGAACAGTTACTCCGTGCCAGGCATTGTGCTTTGTATTATATGCATTACTTTATTAAATCCTATCAATAATCTTATGGGGGAAGGTTCTTCATTTTGCCAATAAGAAAACTGAGATTTATCAAGATTAAGTAACTTAACAAATGTCACACTCCTAGTAAGTGATAATATCAAATCCAGATCAGTCTCCAACACCCAAGCTCTTCACACCAACACAATACCACCTCCAAATTTAAGATGTCAATCTAAGATTTTCCACCAGAAAGATTTTAGTGGAGCTGATGATACAATGAAAGTAGTGAATTCTAGGAGAAGAATGAAAGAACAGCTGTTTGCAAAGGAAAGACGCAAGAGATACTTATACCCCAACCTAGATAGATTCCCCCTTTTCTGTTCTACCTTTCCTATGTCTTTTAATTCTTTTTTCAGAGCTACCACCTGCCATTTGGTGTCTAGCTAAAGATCTTACCCATGGTCAGTGGTGACTGCTAAGCATGGGGAAAGAGGGAGGGTGGGTGCAGCAGACTCAGAGAAAGCAGAGAACTGGGTGGGGGTTGGAGGGAACCTTAAGTGGGAGACAGAGTTGGCCAGAGGCCCTTGTCCCAGACCCCTAACTCTGAGAATGAAATGTTGCTTCCTAATGGACTGTAAATTATCAACATTGCTAAACTCTCCCTTAATAGACTTGTAAAGATCTCTGTGCTACCTTTTTCCCCTTTCATGTAGAATTTGTAATCAAGAGCCCAATTTTGTCATTTGGAAATACTAATTATCTAATCACGCCATGCTACATAACGTACTTGTCTGCCCAATTAGCTAGGACAATTATTAAAATTCAGAGGCCTAATTATGTCTCAATTTAATGCTGGCAAACTTGCATACAGAGCAGTAATTAAAATCATCTCTTTCCCTCTGCCTTTAGGGCAGGGAATGATTAGGCCCTGTCAGGGGGTGTACTGAACTAAACCAGTGAAGCGTATTGTGCAACATGACCCTGCATTGTTGTTAAGTGTGTCAACATATTAACCTGAATTCCCTTCAGCCCCCACATAATCACATTTGGTGGAAGAATAAAGGAGCTAAAACATGAAGTATTTTATTAAAAAAACATAAATTCTTTTTAATTAATGATATTAGAGTTCTGATGAATTTCATGCTTTTAAGTGCTGGAAGACATAAGTCTGGTTCATCTAATTACTAGCAAATTTGCTCTTATTAAAACTACTTTATTTTTAACTCATATAAAGAAAATGATTTTTTTTGGTGGTGTAAGAAAAAAAGGAAAAAAAAAAAAGACAACCCTAGCTAGTTGGCTTCCAGTAATATAGTCGATTACCAGTTTTGTTTGATGATGGAACACAAGTGAATGTTGACTTCCAAAAGAATCACCCCAAAACTGGAGGCATTAAAAAAAGGGGCTAGAATTTAAAACTTGAAAGATGTTAATAAAAGTAAAACATTAAAAATCATAATATTGAAACAAATTCAAAATATTTATCTTTTAAGCTCTTAAGTTTGATGCCTGAAATAAAACCAGCATGAGGAGACCAGAGCACAAATTCCTGTTGCTTTGGAGCCCCTCAGCATGCAGGAATCCAGATAGTGTGTGTCTTCACTGTTAGCATCTCAATCCTCTTCTCTACAAGTTAAGGAGGGCCACAAAACCCATTAAGACTTTAGTACTGTGCTTGGAATTTTGGTTTTCATTACAATGGAATACATGATAGGTTATTCATGTATTCACGTGATGAAGGAAAGCATTTAATCTAGACCAAAAAAAAATTGTTCTGGAGAAAGGAAAACTTTTTTCAGTTGCTTCTAAACTTCTTGCTGCATGGGTAGCTTCCAGAGAGCAAGAAACACACAAATACACACACACACACACACACACACACACAGTCACTTATTTGAACAGAGCTCTTTCTCAACTGATCTCATTTTGAATCTTATGACAACCTGTGACCTAGTAGATAAGCAATCATGTCTCCATTTTATTAATGTGGGGCAGTTAAGATGTGTGTCCAAACTCACCACTCGATACCTTCTAATTATGGGCTGGGCAGTACTAGAACTCAGTTCCCCTTGATGCCTATGGCATCAGACAGAGTGGCTGTGGATAAGACACCAGTGAGGGACACTTGGTGTAGTAAAATATCTCAAGTTGAGATGAAAGTACAGATAATGTTATAAATAATGAGGCAACAAGGGAACAGCCTACATGCCAAACCAGAGGACCTTTTGTCCTTCAGTCAATACTTATTTGCAACATGTTTAGTCATATTTGTTCATATTTGGTGCCTTGGGCCATTTACCTCCTCTTTAAATTTTATATTCTCCAAGATATGCATAGTTATATCTGAGTTGGTGGTAGTAAAAGTAGAATTCCTCCCTCCTACACCTTCTCTGGATACAATGTGAGATAGAAGACGTTTTAAGGATAACTATCTGCTGCATGCCCTCTTACTAACAAAGGCGGTGACTATGGAGAGTCTCTAAAGGAGATGGTTGGCTGGAGCCAGGACAGGCCCTTAGGAACTTGTGCTATAAAAATGGGGTGGGGTGTGTGGCCCCTTCCTCAGGCCTCCCATGGAGTATGCCCTGTGTCTTGAAAATGGCCTTGCTCTGAGTCTCTTTGGATGGCAAACTGAAGTGCAAATCTGTGTTCTGACTTGTTCCCGTGGCTGTCAGCATGTTTTCCTCTTGTCAGCAGCAAATTGACTGGTCAGGCTCACCCCTGTACAGCAATTGTAACAGCTCATTGACAGACTAGTGACCCAGCTGGACCTGATAATGGAAAACTATTGATTTTTGTGGGCTCCAGGAAGCTAAAATGAACGACTGATGTAATGTCATCAATTGTCTTGGACTCTATAACCCAGGGGAGAAAAGTTTCAGGAATTTCCTAACAATGGTGTTTCCAAATCTCACTGAGTATATGTAAGAAGCTCACTTCTTGGGTGTTTTCCTCAAATGACCCCTATTAGTTCATCAGGGCTTTCATACCTAGCCTTGCATATTAAATTAAGTGGGAGTTAGCATTGCCTATCAGCCAAACTGGGGCCTAATATACCATTAGGAAAGATACATGAGGAGAGGTACTTTGGGGAAAAAAATGTTTAAAGTGTTTATTTATTATAAAACAAGCTCACAGAAAAGAAAAAGAACTTGAAGTTAAACCCGAATATATTGGCTTTCAAAGAATTCTGATGTATGAAACTGTGATAAACTACTAGACTGTTTCCACTTGATTTGTTTTATAGTAAAAAGAAAGGCTTGATAGTAATGAAGAGGAAATTTGGGTGTGTGTTGGAGGAAATCACTATTTATTTTTGTTTTCTAAACAGTCTTCTTCGTTGATCATTTAAAAATCCTCAAATATTGCTCCATATATTCTTCAGAAACACGAGCTGTTTCTTCTTGAGCCAAATTAGCAACAGTTGGAGCTAATTTTACCCACTAGACAAGTCCAGAAAACTCTGTATGAGATCTCTGTGCTGGGGTATGGACAGAATATCTGTTAATGGCCTCTGCTGAAGGGAACTTCTTTTAAAAAGAGAAAGAGAGAGAGAGAGAGAAGAAAGAGAGAGAGAAGAGAGACAGAGAGACAGAGAGAGACAGAGAGAGACAGAGAGAGAGAGAGACAGACAGACAGACAGACAGACAGAGAGACAGAGAGAGACAGAGAGAGAGAGAGAGAGAGAGAGAGAGAGAGAGAGAGAGAGACAAGGCTATTGATCTTGGCTGCCAACCTGATAGATTTAGTTCACAATCCACTTGTAGTGAGAACATAATCATCTTACGGTCCTGATCTAATTCAGACATTCTTAGGAGAGAGTTCTGAGAGCTAGATGAATCAGAGAGTGTAGAAAGAACAGGGGTGCTTCTCTAGCCATTTGCTCAAAGGGGACTAGAGAGAGAAGCCTCAGTGAGGAGCCAAAAAGAATGGAGCCCAGAGGTGCTGAGTCCACGTGTGGCTGGGCTCTATTCATAGGATGCTGCAATCTTCACACTCTCCTGTAGTGGTTCTTTTATGGCCTTTGATTAGCTTCATCCCTTAGAGATTAACAACACTACATGTCTGGTTTCCTAGAGCTATCAAAATCAACGTTGCTAACTGTTCAGCAGCTGCTATTAGTAAAGATATGCGAGGTTGAGACCTGAGAAAAATTAGGCTAGACTTAAAAACCAAAAAAAACCAAAAAAACCACTGGCATTTTCTTTAATAAATATAAAACATTTGGTGCAAAGAACACACGATTTTCCTGATTCTGTGACATGTCTTATGGCCATAAAGGGCAGAGGCTAGATCTTAGATGTTTTGGGGTTCTCCGGAGTGGCTGCCATGAAGCCTTACATGTCACAGACACAATAAACAGTCTCTGAATAAAGAAGCAAAAAAGCTACCTTTAAGTATAGAAGGATGACAGTAAACATTTTCCAGTCTTTTGGAGATTTAGGAGAAAATTATTGAAATCTATGGCTTGTGCTAGTCCACGAAGAAGTTTCACCTGTCTGTGATAAATATATGAACAAAACTAAGTTAATGTGATTTTATAACGCAGAATTTAACCTTTTAGAAATTCCAAGATTATATACTTTTGGTAAGTTAAATATTGTTCCTTTTTTAGAAATAATGATGATAATGGGTGAAAGATGTTTTTAATTACCTGACAAGGCAAGATAAAAAGTGGGCAAAATCATTCATTGGTCCCAGTATCTTAAAGATTACTCTTCTATGGAAACCAAGAGAATGTGTGAATCTAAATAAGCTATCCACGCACCTTATTAAAATTAAAGGCATTAAAGCCATATGACTGCCAATTAGAAATATTTGTGATAAAGACACATGGCACTAATTGTGATAAGTGTCTGCACTGGACCAAGATCTAGTCATTTGGAGCTTTTTGAAGGGTTTGCTTTTCTGTTCTATTTTTATAAACCAGTTGTGGATCTTTAAACACAAATCTTTGATTTGATTGAAATGCTGAAAAATATGATCTTAATCACCATGATTTTATCTTCAAGATAAGCTTTTCTGACATGATTCTTACCTCCAGCTCTATGTAACCTTAGGTCTGTTGCCAGGATCAGTTCCACAGTCATGATGCCATTTGGAGAAAAAAAAAAAAACAAAAAAAACGTGTTTCTTTGGCTTTTAATTTGATTTATAAAGTAAAAATTTAACTTCATACTATGTGTTTCACTTGCTTTGTAACTTTTACCGTAGATTTAAATGTATTAAACTAAACATCTTCCCTACAAACAATCATAATATTATAGCATTTCTTAGTAGAGGATTAATAACTCTGGGTCCATTATCACCTCTATTTTAACCTCTTCTTATATATTTAAGAATATGTTAGGCTACAAGTAAAAATTACTTCACAAAACAGAAGGGCAAAAATGTCCTCGTTCCTCCATTTGTGACAACATGGATGGACGTTGAGGATATTGTGCTAAGTGAAATAAGCCAGAAAGAAAAGTACTGTATGATCTCACTTATATGTGGAATCGAAAAACACAAAACACCCTCATAGAAACAGATAAGATTGTTGGTTGCCAGAGGTAGGGTCAGGGGTATGGGGGGAAATGGGGAAAGGTAGTCAAAAGATATAAACTTCCAGTTACAAGACAAATAAATTCCGGGCATGTAATGTACAACATTGTGACTGTGGTTAACAATACTGTATTATATATTTGGAAATTGCTAAGAGGAGAGATCTTAAAAGTTCCTATCACAAGAAAAAAATTGTAACTATGTGAGATGATGTCTGTTAACCTAACTTACTGTGGTAATTATTATGTCAATACATATTATCAAATCATTATGTTATACACTTTAAATTAGCACAGTGTTATATGTCAATAATAACTCAGTAAAACTAAGGAGGAAATCTTGTGGTTCCAGTGTTGACTTAATGTCTCAGTAATATTATTAAGGACCTGGGTTTTTTTTCCATATTTCTCTTCAGCATTTCAACATGTTATCTTGTCCTTTTATGCTCTCTTCCTTCATGGTGGCAATATAGTCATCTAGTTCCAGGTGTCACATACAGATAATAATATCCAAAAACAGAAAAAGAGGGCATTCCTCTGTTGTGTCCCTTTTTAAGACTTGAAGAACATTTTCCCAGAAAGTCTTATTCTGATTTTACCTCAAGCCTCATCCAAAGTTGTGTCACAGTTGGTAAACATGTCACGAGGAAGACTTATCACGATCAGATTATTAAACTAGTCTATATCCACCCTCTGATAATAGAGAAAGGCACAGCTTCCCCTAAAGAACATCAGGCCTGAAAATAAATCACCTGGACGAAATTAAGTTTTTGTTACCGAGGAAGAAAAAGGGCACATGAATTAGAGTAATTGTTTTGATGACACTCCCTCTTAGAAGTCAGCTATCATGTAAGAGCTTCAAATATCCTGAGGGCACCATACTATGAGGAAGCCTGAGATAGCCATTTGGATAAAGTCTGAGGCACCAGACAATTGAGTGAGACCTTCTTGGCCCTTCCAGCTCAGTCCAAATGGATTCAGCCAAGTGAAAACCCCAAAAAAAGGAGCAGAGCTGCTCAGCCAAGTCCTGGAGTAGTTTGCCACATAGCAGTAAGTAACTCATATATCCCACAACATGATTGCCACAGAGTGAATGCTCAGCCTCTCTGACCCATCTTGTTCCCATGGCCTTCAGGCTAAGAGCTTCTGCATAGTCTTGCATATAGACATACTAATCATTAGAGGAATTCTGCTCGTGGTTTGAGTTTTACAAAAATAGCCCCTTACCAGAAAGTGCCTCACTTGAGGAAATAAGGGGAATATGTATTGTTTATCAAAGATTTGTAGGAACCTTGTGACCAGACTCACATTAGCTAGGGTCAACAGACAAGCACAATCTTCCTTGAACCCCTGCTAGTGCCCAGATGTCCGGGGTTGTCAATCACCTCTTACCCCTCCCATTTCCCCCTACCCTTAATATAAAAGGAGCCTGTACTTTCTTAAGATGGATTTGAGACACCAGTAGGTCTCCCATCTTTTCGGTTGGTGCCTTCTTGATCAAAAACCTTTTCTTACTCTAAACCCTGACGTTTTGAGTTTTGGCCTTTCTAATTATTGGGCACATGGACTTTGGACTGGTAATGTGATATCTAGATCAGAGACACAGTTCAAATATAAAGACGTTGATAGGTTGAAATTAAGAAGGAAAAAGATATACCATGAAAATAGTAAGCATATGAAATATGGAATTAGTTCATTAATATTAGACCAAAACATACTTCAAGATAAGCAGTACTGCCAGAAATAACAAATCCTATTTCATAACAATAAAGGGCCAATTCATAAAAAAGACATTACAATTTTAAGTGTGAATGTATCTAAATCAGAGTTTCAAAATACATTAAACAAAAACTGACAGAACTAAAGAGAGAAATAGATAACCCAGAGTTATAAAGATTTTAATTCCTTCCCAACAACTAGACCCACCCCCCAATCATTAAGAATATTGAAGAGCTGAACAACACAAACAACCACCTTGACATAACTGACATTTACAGAACACAACAACCAGCAACTGCAGAATACACATTATTTTCAAGGGCACATAAAATATTTGCTGGGATAGACCACATGCTAGGCCATAAAAATGCGTTTAATAAATTTGAATAAACTGGAAGCATACAGAGTATGTTTTTTAATCATAAAATAATTGAATTAGAAATCAATAATAATAAGATACTCAAGAAAGTTCTCAAATATTTGTAGATTAAATAACACACTTCTAATAACCCTTGAGTCAAAAAAGAAATTACAAGGAAAATTAGAAAATCTTTTGAACTGAATGATAATGAAACAATGTCTAAAATCAATTCTCTAAATTTTTCCATAAGAAACTGGGGAAATAAACAAATTAAATCCAGAGTAAGTAATTTTATTTCAGAAATAATAAAGAAAACAAAGACAAAAGCAGAAATCAGAAACAGAAAAATAAAACAATAGAGAAAATTAATTAAGTCAAAATTTGGTTCTTCAAAAAGATTGATAAAATTGATAAAACTCTAGCTAAGCTAAACTGACCGAGAAAGAAAACACAAATTTTAAATATCGGAAATAAAAGGGGATATCGCCACAAATCCTACAAACGGCAAAAGGATAATAAGGAAATACTATGAACAACCTTTAAGTATTTATATGTGACAACATAAATGAAACGGACAAATTTCTTAAAAAAAAATAAAACTAATAAAAACTGATGTGTAATAAAATAGAAAATTTAAACAAACATGTCTATTTAAGAAGTTGAATTTGCTATTTTAAAAAACAACAAAAGCAACAAAACTCTTAAGCCCTGTTTGTGTCATTGGTGATTTCCATCAAATCTTAAAAGTGGTAATGATATCAATCTTAAAATAGAGAAGAAACCATTTCCAAACACCTTTTATGAGACAAGCACCACTGATACCAAAACCTTTAAAAGATGTTCAAAAGAGAGAAAATTTCAAACCAGAAAACCTCTATGAACACAGATGCAAAACTCATTAACAAAGCATTAACAAATTAAATTCAGCAATATACAAAAAGGATGCATACCACAATCAAGTGAAGTTTATCCCAGGAATTCGAAGTTAGTCATTTGAAAACTAATGTAATTGAGCACATTAATAAACAAGCAAAACCATTTCAACACCTCAAAATATACAGAAAAAGCATTTGATAAAATTTAACACCAATTCATAATAAAAATTTTCAGCAAACTAGAACTATGGCAACTGTGATATTGTAATATAATAAGAAATAGATATTTTGGTCTTCATCCAGAATTCCTAGAACACTTGTAATTTTCTAAGTGATGAGAATTGTAAGGGATCTTTTGTCACAATATTTAGTTCTAGTTCCTGAAATAGCTCCGGAGCATAAAGGTAAAATTAAGGTCTTTTTTTTTTTAAAGCATTTTGTTTCATTTAATTATTAGTTTCAAGTATACAGTACATTGGTTAGACATTTATATAGTTTATGAAAGAATCCCCCGGATTTATCAGCCATCCGGCTCTACATAGAGCCATTACATTACTCCTGACTGCACTCACTAGTCATGACCATTACTGTTGACTACATCCCCATCCCGGTGATCATCTCTTAACTACTAATCTGTACTTCTTTAACCCTTTAACCCTTTCTTCCAGCCCCCCAACTCACTTCCCCTCTGTCAGTCACCAGATTGTCCTCTGTATTTGCGAGTCTGTTTTCCATTAGTTTGTTCATTTTTTCCCCCTTAGGTTCCACATATAAGTGAAATCATATAGTATTTATCTTTGTCTGTCTGACAACTTTCCCTCATAAAAACCTCTAGCTAGGTTCATCCATCTCATTGCAAATGGTAAAATTTTATATTTGTGTGTGTGTGTGGTTGAGTAATATTCCATTGTATATATGAACCATAACTCTATCCAATTGTCTGCTGATGGGCATTTAGGCTGCTTCCATTTCTTGGCTGTTGTGAATAGCGCTGCGCTGCCGTAAACATAGGGATGCATAGATCTTTACGAGTTAATGTTTTGATTTTCTTTGGGTAAATACCCAGAAGTGCAATTACTGAGTCAAAAGGTAGATCCAGGTAAAATGAGGGTCTTTTGTTAATTACAAGCTCCTTTCAACCACACCTGAGTTTATGTTAATGAGAGGAATTTTGGAAAGTACTTAGATCACTACAATATGGGCGTTGGTTGCCAGGGGAGCCAACCGTGTGATTAGAAGGTTGACACTTTCAGTCTCCCGCCCCCGTCCCCCATATCCAGGGAAGGGAAAGAGACTAGAGGTTGAATCAATCACCAATGATTTAATCAATCATGTCTTGTAATGAAGCCTCCACAAAAATTTTAAACTCTAGGGTAAAGAGCGGAGGTGGGGGTAAGAATGTGTGTAGGGGGTTCAGAGAGTTTACAGAGTTCACTGTGCTGGTGAAATGTGGGGGTGCTGGGAGAGTTGCGCTCCCAGAGTGGGCATGGACGTCTGCACCACTTCCCCCTTAACTTTCCCTATGCATCTCTTCCATATGGCTTTTCCTTAGTCTTGTCTTTTTATAATAAACTGGTTGTCTAGTAAGTAAACTGTTTTCCTGAGTTCTGTGCATTATTCTAACTAATGATTAAACCTGAAGAGGGGTTCATGGTAAGCTCCAATTTATAGCTGGTTGGTCAGATGCACAGACAATAGCCTGGACTTGCAATTGGCATCTGCAGTGGGGGCAGTCTTGTGCAACTGACACTATCTCCACATAGATAGTGTCAGGATTGAGTGAAGTTATAGGACACACAGCTAGTGTCTGGAGAATCAGAGATTTGCTTGTGTGAGAAGACACCCATAAACATTTGGTGACCAGAAATGTCAGAAGTAAAGTATTGAGAGTATTCTGTGAGTAGACAGAACACAGACGAGTTTCTCCTATATAATATCTATGAAAAATAAACAGCTAACATTGTACATAATGGAAATATGTTGAATACTTTCTTCCTAAGATTGGGAATAAGGCAACAATGCCCACTCTTCCAACAACACAGCACTGGAGGTCCTTTCCAGGGCAATAAAGCAAGAAAAAAAAGCACAAAGATTTTTTTTAAAAGGTATATGAATATCTTTACTTTTTAACTTATAGATGAATTTAATTAAGTAATAAGTTAATTTAAAAAGTGTTAAGGTTAATTATATGTGCCATCTTGGCTGGGCCATGGTACCCAGGTATTTGGTCACACATTATTCTGGATGTTTCTGTAAGGATGTTTTCGGGGTAAGACTAACATTTAAATCAGTGGACTTTGAGATTGCCCTCCGCAATATGGGTGGGCCTCATTCTGAAGACCTGAATAGAACAAAAGACATTTCTGTGTTCATGGATTGGAAGAATCAACATAGTTAAAATAACCTTATTCCCCAAAGCAATATACAGATTTATTGCAATCCCTATCAAAATCCCAATGGCATTTTTAAAATAAATAGAACAAAAAAAAAGCATCAGATTTGTATGGAATAACAAAACACCCTGAATAGCCAAAGCAATTCTGAGAAAAAAAGAGCCAGCCCAGAGGTATCACACTGCCTGACTTCAAATTATACTACCAAGCAACAATAATCCAAACAGCACAGTATTGGCAGAAAAACTGGCACACATACCAGCGGAACAGAATGGAGAGTCCAGAAATAAACCCCTGTATATATTGAAAGATAATTTTCAGTGAAGGAGCCAAAAAATATACAATGGAGAGAGGAAAGCCTCTTCAATAAATGGCACTGGGAAAACTGGAAAACCTCATGCAACACCTGTGATAAGGGGCTAATATCAGAAATATACAAAGAATGCATACAACTCAATAAGAACAATCTAATTGAAAAATGGGCAGAGGATCTGAACAGACACTTCTCGCAAGAAGACATACCAGTGGCCAACAGATGCTCGACTTCACTAGCTGTTAGGGAAATGCAAATCAAAACCACAAAGAGCTACTACCTCACACCTATTAGAATGGCTATCATCTAGAGGACAAGTAATAACAAGTGTTGGAAAGATTGTAGGCAAAAAGGAGCCATCATACACTTCTGGTGGAAATGTAAACTGGTACAGCCACTATGGAAAACAGTTGGAAGTTCCTCACAAAATTAAGAATAGAATTATGATACGACTCAGCAATCCCTCTCTGGGGCATCTACCCTCCAAATTTGAACACACTTATCCATATGGATATATGCACTCCGATGTTCACACAGCATTATTCATGGTGGCCAGGACATGGAAGTGATCGAAGTGTCCTATGACAGAGGATTGGGTAAAGAAGATGTGGTACATATATACACAATGGAATATTACTCAGCCATAAGAGAAGATGAAATACTGGCATTTGCGACAATGTGGATGGATCTTGAGACTATCATGCTAAGCTAAATAAGTCAGAAAGCAAAACCTGAGAACCATATGATCTCACTTGTATGTGGGATATAAAAATGAAAGCAGCAAACAAACAAGACAAACAGAGACTCATGACATGAACAATAGTTTAGTGGTTACCAGAAGGAATGGAGAGAGTGGGGGAGGTACGTAAAGGTCAAGGGGGTCAAATATATGGTGACAGAAGGAAATTTCACTTTGGGTCATGAACTCACAATGCGATATACATATGAAGTATTATTGAATTGTACACTTGAAATATATAATTGTATTAACCAATGTCACCCCAATACATTTAATAATAATTTTTAAAAAGACTGACGTCCCATGAGCAAAGAGGAATTTGGCAGATTGTCTTCACACTTGAACTGCAACATTAGCTCTTCTCTGGATTTCTACCCGGCCGGTCCATCCTGCAGATTTGGACTTGCCAGCCTCCATACTCATGTCAGCCAATTTCTAGGATAAATCACTCTCTCTATATTTACTCATACCTTGTTGATTCTGTTTCTCTGGGGAACCCTCTTACAACCAAGTATAAAGATACAAGGTCAAAATATAAAAATCAGTTGTATTTTTTTAATTCTCATATACCAACAGCAAACAATTAGAAAATAAAATATTTTAAAAATCAGTTCCATAACAATAGCATCAAATAAAAAAGATTTAGTAATAAATTTTTTTGATTTAGTAATAAATTTAACAAAATATGAGACCTCTGACTACATTGAAAACTATTAAATATCGTTGACATTAAATAAGACCTGGATAAATAAAGAGGCATTCCTCCACATTTATGGATTGGAAGACTTAATGTTGTTAAAATGTCAATTCTCCCACAATTTATCTATAAATTCAACATAATCACAATCATAATGCCAGCAGATTTTTAAAATAGAAATTAACAAGTTGATTCTAAAGTTATATGGAAATGTAAAGGACTTAAGGTATCAATCTTGAAAAAGAAGAGCAAAACTGAAGAACTTAAGTTTTCTGACTTTGTCTTTTATTATAAAGCTACATTGATCAAGGGCAGTATGGTATTGTCATAAGCTAAACCAAATGAATAAAGTCTTAAAAATAGAGCCATATATAGGTCATTTGATTTTCAAAGTTCACAAGGTTATTCGATGAAAAAAAAAATTTTTTTCAATAAATTAGTTTCTTGGAGAAAAAGTGAATTCCAGAACTGGGGCAGGAATAGCAGAAGGAGCTCAGGGGGGCTACAGTCTCACTGTGTTCCCGGGGACAGGTGGGGGGTTCTTGTCCTCCTCCTGGCTGTGTCCCACTGCCTCCTGGGGCATCAAAGCATCTCTGCTCTTTTTCCAAGACCCTTAGAACCTTTTGGGAAAACAGCCCTGGGAGAGGGTGAGGCTTTCTCCCAAAGGGCCCAGGCATAAGTTATGAGGTGTTCTGAGGGACCAAGATAAATCCTCTACTCACCTCCCAAATTTTCCCTCGCCGTCCCAACACACTTTTGCACAACTTTTAAAAAAAAATATGGTATAATACACATAGCATACAATTTTCCATCTCAACCAGTTTTAAGTGTAGTTTAGTGGCATTATGTACATTCATATTGTTGTGCAACTATCACCACCATCCATTCACAGAACTCTTTTCATCTTGAAAAGCTGAAAATTTGTGCCCACTAAGCAATAATTCCCCCCTCTCTCCAGCCCCTGGCATCCACCATTCTACTTTTAGTCTCTATGAATTTGACTGCTCTAGGTATCTCATATAAGTAGAATCATAGTCTTTGTCCTTTTGTGACTAGTTTATTTCACTTAGCATAATGTCCTCAAGAGTTTCTCAATGTCATAGCATGTATCAGAATTTCCTTCCGTTTTTAGGCATATTCCCTTGTATACACACACACACACACACACACACACACATATCTTACATTTTACTTATCCATTTATCCATCAATGAACACTTGCATTGCTCCCATCTCTTGACTATTGTGTATAATGCTGCTATGAACATGAGTGTACAACTATCTCTTCAAGACCCTGCTTTCAATTCTTTGGATGTAAGCCCAGAAGTAGGATTGCTAAGTCATGTGATAATTGTTTTTAACTTCTTGAGGAATTGCCATACTGTTTTGCATAGTGGCTGAATCATTCCATATTCCCATCCAGAGTGTACAATGGTTCTAATTTCTTCACATTCTCACCAACACCTGTTATTTTCTGAATTTTGTTTGTTTTGATAATTGCTATCCTAATGAGTGTGACTGTGGTTTTGGTTTGCGTTTCCCTAAAATGTTGAGCATTTTTTCATGTGCTCATTGCCATTTGTATATCTTCTTTGGAGGAATTTCAATTCAAGTCCTTTGTCCATTTTTTAATTGGGTTGGGTGTTTTGTTTTGTCTTGATTTTTGCATAGCTTTCTATGATTTCACTGTATTTATATATATTTCAATATTACACAAGTAAAAGCATGAATATATCTTCATTATAAAAATTCAAACAAAATAAAGATATATAATGAAAAGCAAAATATCTCCTTTATGTCCCCTACCTCATCACGTCCATCTCCTTTCCTTCCTTGCTCTGTAAGTTTGGTTAAGAACATGGCTACTGGCTGTTCCAAATCCCAGCTCTGCTAATTGGTTCCTGGGAGATATCGGGCACTTAATGTTTTCTCATTACTAACTAGATCATCGTGTTGTAGGGATAGTAATAGTACATACCTCAGTGAGTTGCTTTGATAAGAAATGAGTTAATTCACGTAAAGCGATTAGAACAGAGCCAAGCATATAGTTAAGAGTACTTAAAAGTTGACTCTTATATAATAGTGGCATGTCACTTTGTAAAGCTTTCCTATGTCTTGACATGGGTACATGTACATTCAGAAATGGATCATTGAGGGTATTTTCCTCATATTTGACCGATGTTTAACACTCCTATGATCATCATATCCTGCCCATCCCCAACTCACATGCCATCAGGTTCTGACACCTGGAGCTGTCTGGTGTCCAGCTTTACTCACAGGTTAATTTAAGTTAACCTGCAGCCCTCAGGTGGTTACAGTAGGGCCATCCTGGCTTTTTACATTATCCAATGACTTAAGGTCAGTCTGTTTTACCACTAAAGGTACTGTAAGGCCATCGTGACTTTATTCAATTCCAAAAGCCCTTACGTGCATCTTTTCAGAAAAGAGAGAGCAACAAGGATAATTATACTTCACAACACTCAGGAACACTCTCTAAAACCCCTTTGTGTCTGTCCACAAAGCTTGGCAATGTTCAGACCTCCTTTTCTTCCTCCTCTCAAGCCTCTCCTCAGTGAGTTTTGGGTCTCTCCTCACTGACTTGCCTCCAGGGCCTGTTTGGGGGCTCTGCATTTTTTCTCATGTGGAGTGATCAAGCCTCTTTTAATTCCCATCACGTCTCACCTCCAGCCCCAGCAGTGACAAGGTTCAGTAGCGATAAAGAAAGATAAGATGGTAAGAAATGAACGCACTTTGAATTTATATATATATATATATGTTTATTCCTGGCACTAATTACCTGAGCAGGTAACAGTTTTTCTCCTGGCCAAGAACGACTGTCCTCCCCTTTCTTCCCCTCCTGCCCCTTCTCTCTCCTTTTCAGGTCACCTTCATGTAAAGGCCCTGCTACCTCCACTCAATGATGCTTCACTCCAAAACAAGTTTGACAACTTCTGCCTTGGCAATTCTGGGCCCTTCTTTCCCCCAAAGAAGGAGATACTGTCTTCTGAGAATAACTTACCTCTTTATCATTACATTATATTATATGAGGGAAAAAGAATCCAGAAATTATTCCTTTAGAATTCATTCATATTAAATATGCCCTTAACAGCACACATGTTTTTTTCTCAGTTGGCCTTAGGCCTAACCTTATTCTCAGTCTCCGTGTAAAGTCTGGCTTTCACGGTATCTCTTTGTTACAATAAAAGGCAAAGCATTTCTCTAATATTTCCAATACACAGATCATTCATTCATTCATTCATTCATTCATTTGTTTGTTTTTTATTTATTTATTCAGGCTCACACAGTCCATGAAGTTTTGTTCTGTTTAAGTCTTTAAAGCATTAGCTGACTGTTGATCAAAGCTTTGGGGAGAAGGAAGGACAGGGCAGAAAGGGGAGGGATTCTGTTGCAAACAGTTCTTTTTAGTGATGAATATGTTGAAAAAACTTTGTTTTCAAAAAGCAGACCCTGGTCAATTTATGCCCCTTCTGTTTGAAAGTAGTAGCCTAACTTTCACTGGTCTATGTTGCATGAGAATTCTTGGTCTCCTATTGGGTCGTGCTGTTCATAGCATTGGCAGCTTTCAATGAGATTCCCGTTTTCCAAGGCTGTGAAAGTTTTTGAGGTTCGTAAGAGTCATCTCCACATTTACAGGTGAGAAAATTGAGGTAGTATGTATTTAAGCCTCACACCATTACATGCTGAGCAGAGCCCTTCATGAAGGAAAAGAAGTCAATTATTTTCACATTATTTACTATTTACTTTGTAAAAAATCTCCCTGAATTGCCGAATTGCCAAATTTTGAGCCAGAGAGAAGGCTTTGGAATTATCATTACAGAAATCAAGGAGGGCCTTACAGAAAACGCGACATTTGAATGAAGACTTGAAGGAAGTGAAAAAGAGACCCATGAAGAGATGCTAGGGAAAAGCATTCAAAGCAAAACAACACCAACAACAAAACAGAAGTGTGCAGGCCCTGAGACAGAAAATGTCTGGTTTGTTAAAAAGCAATGAAGTAGCCAGAATAGCTGGAACAGAACAGGTAAGGGAGGTAGTGGCAGAGGAGGCGACAGACGTTGAGGATGAAGGATGGAAGCAGATCACAGAAAGGGTTATTGTAAACTGGTTTACTTTGGCTTTTGCTTAAGTTGAAATTGGAAGCCATAGGAGGATTTTAAGCAGATAAATGGCATGATATGACTTGTGTTTTCATAGAATTACCAAATGCTATGTTGAGATTAGGCCGAAAGAGTGCAAGCATAGAGAAAAGCTAGAAACCTATTGCAATAAATTAGGTAAAAATGTTGGTGACTTTCCAACTGTGAATATGGGAAAGAGGGGTTGGATTTTGGCTGTACTTTTCCCTTTAACCGTATTGAGATAATTTGTCTAAAATAAAATACACTCATTTAAGCGTGCATTTCTACGTATTGTCACAAATTTGTGTAACTACTATCACAATCAAGATACAGAACGTTTCACCAACCAAAAAAGTTCCCTTTTTTCCCTTTGCAGTCGAAACATCCCATCCCCGACCCAGGCAACCACCGATCTGCTTTTTTGCCACTATACACACATAAACTATACATTATGTTCTTTTTTTTGTGCCTGCTTCTTTCACTCAGCTTATTTTTGAAATTTACCCATTTTTTGCATATCAGTAGTTCTTTTTTTTTTTTATTGCTGAATAGTATTCCATTGTTTGGATAAACCACAGTTTATTCAATACTGTATTGGACATTTGGGTCATTTCCAGCTTTAAACCATAATGAATAAAGCTGCTATACATACTGCACACTAATCTTTGTGTGGATATGTTTTTATTTCTTTCGAATAAATATCTAGGAATGTGATTCATGGTGTGTTATGGGTCATGGTAAACATGTTTGACTTTATAATAAACCATCAAGCTATCTAATTCCAGAACATTTCTACACATCAAAAGGAACTTCCACACCTGTTAGCAGTCACTCCCATTTTCTTCACCATCTCTGTATGTCCCCTCTCCCATCAATTCCCTAGCAATCAACAATCTACTTCTGTCTCTATGGATTTTCCTATTCCAGACATTTCATACATAGAATAATACATGATTTTCCTTTTGTGTCTCTCTTCTTTCACTTAGCACAATGTTTTTTCAAGATACATCCATGTTTTAGCATGTATCAGTAATTCATTCATTCTTATGGATATTAGTTTCATTGCACAGATATACCATCTTTTGTTTATCCATTCATCGATTGATGGATATTTGGGTTGTTTCCACTTTTTGGCTATTATGAATAATGCTACTATGAAAATTCATGCACAAATTTTGTGTGTTTTCAATTCTTTTTTGAGGAACCACCAACTGTTTTCCAAAGTGACTGCACCATTTTACGATCCCATTGGCAACATATAAAAGTTCCAGTTTCTCCACATCCTTGCCAACATATTTTATTGTCTGTCTTTTTGGTTACAGTCATCTTCGTGAGCGTAAAGTGTGGTCTTGGTTTGAGTTTCCTTACCAACTGATGATACTGAGCATATTTTCATGTGCTATTGGCCATTTGTAAATCTTCTTTAGAGAAATGTCTATTCAAATTCTTTGCCTATTTTTAAATGGTTTGTTTATTTATTATTGAAGTGTGAGAGTTTTTTTATATATTGTGGATACTAGATCCTTATCAGATATATGATTTGCAAATATTTTCTCCCATTCTGAGCTGTCTTTTCACTTTCTTGATGATGTACTTTTATGCAAGAGCTTTTAATTTCATTGAAGTCCAATTTGTCTGTTTTTTTTCTCTTTTGTTGCTTATGATTTGTCATATCTAGGAAACTGTTGCTAGTCCAAATCACGAAGATTTATACCTGTTTCCTTCTAAGAGTTTTTTAGCTTTAACCCTTACAACATTTAGGTTGTTGACCCACTTTGAGTTAATTTTTGTATATGATGTGAGCAGTGTTCCAAATTCTTTTTTTTTTTTTTTTTTTTTTGGTATGAAGATAGGTAGTCATCCTACTACCCTTTGTTGAAAAGATTATTCTTTCCCCATTGAATGGTCTTGGAACTCATGCCAAAGGTGTTAGGGTTTTCTATACATATAGGAGATAACATCATCTGCAAATAGAGATAATCTTACCTCCTTTTTCCAACTTGAATGCCTTTTATTTCTTTTTCTTCACTAATTGTCCTGGCTAGAATTTCCAGTACAATGTTGAATAGAATATTAAATGTTGCCTTGTTTCTGATCTTAGGGGCAAAGCTATCAGTGTTTAAATTAAGGATGATGTTAGCTGTGAATTTTCATAGATGCCCTTTATCAGATTGAGGAGGTTCCCTTATATTCCTTGTTTGATGAGTGTTTTATCATGAAAGGGTGTTGCATTTTTTTCCCAGCTTTCTGGGGGTATAATTGATACATAGGATGTGTATACATTTAAGCTGTACGACTTGATATTTTGATATAGGTATACATTGTAAAATGATCACACAACTAAGCTAATTATCATATCATAGTTGTCATTTGTGTGTGCGCGTGTGTGTGTGTGTGTGTGGTGAGAACACTCAAGATCTATTCTCTTAGCAAATTTCAAGTATAGCACACAGTGCTGTTAACTGTAGTCACCACACTGTACATTAGAATCAGAACTCTAGAACTCATTCATCTTCCATAACTGAAATTTTGTACACTTTGCCCAATATCTCCCATTTCCCTACCTCCACCACCATTCTACTCTCTGGCAACTGTCATTCTACTGTCTGCTTCTATGAGTTCCACAGTTTTAGATTTCACATAGTAAGATATCATGCTGTATTTCACTTAGCATAATATCCTCCAGGCTCATCCACATTTTTACAAATAGCAGAGTTTCTTCTTTTTTAAAAAGGCTGAATAATATCCCATTGTGTGTATATGTATGTATCTCACATTTTTTATCTATTTATCTGCTGAGGGACATTTACATATTTCTGTATCTTGGCTATTGTAAATAATGTGGTAATAAACATAGGGGTGCGGATATCTCTTTGTGATACTGATTTCATTTCTTTCAGATATATGCCCAAATGTTCTTTCTACATCTATTGAGATGTTCATGTGTTTTCCTCCCTTTATTCTAATTAATATGGTGCAATACGTTATTTTCACATTTTGAATCAATTGTTCATTCCTAAGGTAAATTCCACTTGGTCACGGGGTATAATCCTTTTATATGCTGCTGGATTAGGTTTAAAGTATTTTGTTGAGGATTTTTGCATCTATATAAGAGATATGGTCTATAGTTTTCCTTTCTTATGATGTCTTTTTCTGGTCATGGTATGGCGGTATTGCTGACCTTAGAGAACCAGATATGAAGTGTTCCCTCCTCTTTTATGTTTTGGATGTTTGAAAAGGATTGTTGCTAATTCTTCTTAAAAACTTTCTAGGGAATTCACTAGTGAAGCCATCTAGTCCTAGGCTTCTTTGTTGGAAGTTTTTTGATTACTAACTCAATCAATCCTTTTACTTGTTACAGATCTATTCGAGTTTTCTATTTCTTCCTGAATCAGTTTTGGTCATTGTATGTTTCAGGAATTTATCCATTTCACCTCCTTATCTAATTTATTGGCATATAATTGTCCCTAGTATTCCCCTACAATCCTTCTCATTTCGTAAGGTCAGTAGTAATGTCCTCTCTTTTATTTCTGAATTTAGTAATTTGAGTCTTCTTTTTTCTTGATCTCTAGAGTTTTGTCAATTTTGTTGCTTTTTTCCCAAAGAACCAACTTTTAGTTATGTTGATTTTCTCTATTGAATTTCTATTATCTATCTCATTAATCTTCAATATTTCCTTCCTTCAGCCTGGTTTTGGTTTAGTTTCTTTTTCTAGATTCTAAGGTAGAATGTTGTTATTGATTTGAGATCTTCTTACATGTATGTTTACTTGCACTTTTAAATGTATTTTACTTACTACTTTTGTTGCATCCCAAAAGTTTTATATATTGTAGCTTCATTTCTGTATATCTCAAAGTACTTTCTAATTTCCCTTATGATTTCATCTTTGACTCATTTGTTTTTAAAAGTGTGTTAATTTCCACGATTTGTGAATTTCCCGTTTCTTTCTATTATTTATTTCTATCGAATCTCTCTGATTCATTCTTTTACTAACCCAGATTTGATGCTGAGCCATTCAAGTGAATTTTTCATTTCAGTTATTGTACTTTTTAACTTCAGATTTTTAAATAATTTCTAACTATTGATAGTTTCTATTTGTGAGACACCCTTCTCATACTTTTCTTTAGTTCTTTAGATGGGGTTTCCTTTTGAACATATTTAAAATAGCAGATTTGAAGTTTTTGTCTAGAAGTCCAGTGTCTGGGCTCTTCTGGACATTTTCTACTGATTTACTTTTTTTTTTCCCTAACAGAAGTCATACTTTCTTGTTTCTTAGCAGCTCATAATTTGTTTGAATATTCTAAAACGGCAAGTCTGGAAATCAGATGCTGTCTTTCCTTAAGGTCCGTTGTTTGTGTAGCGACTTTTCTGAACTAATCCTATAAAGCCGCATTCTTTGTTGTGTGAGGCAATTTCAGTTTCCACTTATTTGACTTAGTGGTCAGCTAATAACTGCACTGAGATTTCCTTAAATGCCTGGAGCCATAAAATACCGTTTTTTGCTGAGGGGCTTTTTGTGTATTCTAGCATACCTTTAAGCACTCAATCAGGCGGTTTAAAACTCTGCCTTAGCCTTAGCTTTCTGTTTATGCAGAGCCTAAAGGTCAGCTGGCGGTGACAACCTAGGGCCTTCTTGAATCTTCCATAGCATTCATATAGCTTTATACATGTGTGTGGCCTTCAGATTTCCAGACATATGTCAAGAGCTTTTTAAAGCCTTTAGGGACATTGCATTCCCTAGTCTCTTCCCCTAAGCTTTTTCATTAATATATTGTTTCACCCAACTGTTACAACCCTGGCAGCAGCAACTAAAACATTTGCCTGTAAATATTTCAACAAAACACCACCTGTGTACCAGCTATAGCACTGGATGAGTTCTGAGTCAGGTTACATAGGTAGAAGCTCCTATCTGTTCTTCTGCAAAGCCATCCTACCGTTCAAATTATAGCAATTCTTGGCAAAAGGAGACTTCAGTTCTCTGAGGTATCTGAAATGTGGGCTGTTATTTTCAAAGTCACTGATGAGCTGAAAAATGGAGAGTGGACTAGGGTACATTTAAATGTCACCAATCTCACTGTTATTACTTTGATTCAGCTGCTTTTCTTGAATAGTCCCTCCCCAAGCTGTTGTCTTTGGTTAAGTTCTAGAGCTTTGAACAAAAGTTGATATTAAACAGGTTTTTGGCCAGTTTTTATATTGCTTTCACAAAGGGGTGGAATTTCAGAGTTTCTCACTCTGTTGTTTTCACTGACATCACTCCTTAGTGATTCACTTCTTAAAAATTTTTATTTCATTATTAGTTTCACATGATTCACTTTTAATGAACAGATGCTGCAGAAGTCATTCTGAATATCTTCCAAGGCTAGGCCAGAAAAGGTGATGCAGCTCCCATCTGGCCCTTTCTTGAGATTCTTATCCTTGGAATGAGTGAGAAATGGTGATGGCCACCATTTTGGAAGAGTGCCCAGAATGTATGGAGAGGTTACATGATGCTGCTCAATGCAACAGCCCAGTAAAGTCCAAGCTGACTGCTAGTATTAACTACCAGACACATGAATGCATAAGCCTTCAGCAAATTCACCACCGAGTAGCCCCAGCTGACTGGAGGAAGAAGGAGTGTTCCCTCAGTGAGCCCTACTCAAACTGGTTTCAAAGCTAAAAACAATGTTATTTATTTAACAAAAATTGTATATATTTGAGGTGTACAACTTGATGTTTTGATACACAGAGTGGAATTACTGGCCAAACTAATTAACATATCCATCTCCTCATACAGTTATCTTTTTTTTTAATGGTTAGAGCACTTGCAAATTTCCAGTATTCAATAAGTATCATTAACTACAGTCATCATTGTATTTTAGATCTCCAGACTTACTCATCCTAAATGACTGTAACTTTGTACCCTTTGACCAACATCTTCTCATCTGGCAATCATCGTTTTACTGTTTCTATGTATTCAATATTTTAAAGTTCCACATACTTTTCTTTCCATATGTGTCTTTTCTTTTCTTTTTCTTTTTCTTTTGTCCACATAGTATAATGAAGGAGCCAGCTCATTTGCCTCTGGATCTCATTTAGATAATGAAATCCTGACCCTGAACATGATCCTGACATTGTAATAGATGAGAGTTTTGGTGGTGGCCTAGGGAGGAATGAATGCATTTTGCATGTGGTAGGAATGTAAGTAATTTGTGACAGACTATGGTGGTTTACACGGTTGCAAATTCTTAAGACATTCCTCCTCTCCCCTTGATTACAGGCCAGCTTTAGTGATTCATTGCTAATGAACAGAGGACAGAATGCTGATGTATGATTTTAACTTCTGAGGCTAGGTTAGAAAAGGTGATACAGTTTCTACCTGGTTCTCTTTCTTTTAGGATGCTTGCTCCTGGAGTCTGACCATGCTCTGAGGAATACCAGGTTACATGGAGAGGCTTTGTACAAGTATTTGGCCAACAGTACCAGCTACGATCCCAGCAGACAGCTAGCATCAGCTGCCAGACAACTGATAGATACGTTATGAGTATTTGGACCAGAATGGCTCCTGCTATTAATAAAAACACCATAGCAAATATAGAAAGTAAATTGGTAGTGACTGGTGGGGAGGGGTAGACAAGAACATTGAACATGTTTAAGAAAGTCTCATTTTTTTAACCTGGAAATGAGGGTTTACACTCTAGGTCAGGGTTAGTTAGTGTGACTGAAGAACTAAAATTTTTATTTAATTTTAATTACATTAAGTAGTAGCTAGCAGCTACTATATTAAACAATGCAGCCTGGACAATCTATAACATTTTTTCTGAGTCCAAAACACTATGGCTTTAAAGTTTGATTCTGATATTAACAGGTTTTGTGATGTTGAATTAATTTCCTTAACTCAATTTTGAAGCTCTACTAAAGAAGAAGAATTGGCAGAATTTTGTACTGAGAAAGCCAAGAAAAGCAGTTACCATTTTTGAGTACTACAATTTTCGATGTACTTCCTATATACTATCTTTAATCTTCACAATGACTCTCTGAAGAAGGGGTTATCATTGCCATTTTGTAGATGATGAAACTGAAGGAGTTCACTCCCTTAAGAATAAGTTAAGAAATAAGGTAACACAATAAGAAACAGCACTGAGCATCAAACCCAGGTGTGTAACACCAAAGCATCATCTTTTCCTTCCACCACGCATTACACTTCGGCAAAATCCGGATTTGAAATGTCTCTTTGGCAGACTAATTATGACCCTAGAAAAGTCATTAAACCTCTAGATATATGTCTCTGTTTCTTAATCTGTAAAATCAGGAAAATGATACCCATGTCATAAGAGCATTACAAAGATGGCTATGTATGAAAGGATATTGTAAACTCTCCAGTACCTCATACTTACTTTTACCAAAACTACTCCAAGGAATTGGTTTGTTTCATAGTACTCTCTCACACTTTTGGGAAAATTTGATATATTATTTTTTGTTGTTTTTATCCCATAGAAATGCTATCAAGATACTATTTGCCTCCCCCTTTATACCATCAGATTATTCTAAATTCACTATTTAGAGAAAATGGTGTATTTTTATTCAATATTCTTTTCAAATGCTAAGCCTGCTTTCCTCCTGTGTTTACAACCAAAATGCACTTTTTATTACTAGGCCCTTTGAAGATCTGTCAGCATACACAGAGAGTGGTCTCAAATGATACAGAAACCATGGATGAGAAGTGGCAGGAGCAACACTCTGATGCTCCTACTTAAAGTCCACATCCCACCTGTGCCCAGGGGTGGGCCTGGACAAGGATGGCACAGCTAGGCCCGATGCTTGCTTGCAGAACCCACCACTCTCCTGCTGTGGAGTGGCAGGAGACCTATTAATGGCACCACAGGCCAAAGTTACATTGTGGGTGGGAGACTCCACAGCTGGGTAGGTTTTGTACCATTGATGCAGAAAGATTAATATTCACCAGCATGGGACTGTTCTTGATCTCTGCTACAGTGAGCATCCTTCAGATTCTTTAAAATGAAAAACACAGCTTAGTGTTAAATTCCTTTGGGATTAATAGAAAATGTCTGCTTAACTGGACTTGCTTTCTCTCAAAAACAAAAACAAAAAACACTTGCAAACTTGAAGTATTCTCATATCATCCTGGGCATGTGGAGAGTATTTTGGATTAAAAGTTCATGGGTATTTGAGGTTAAAAGTTGACTATAGTTTTTTTTTTTTAAATAATAATTCATTTTGGATTATTGTTTTTCTAGCATTTTACTATTAGTAAGCTATGAGTTTAATTTAGTGTCTTTCACATATTTTATAAACTGGTTTCCAATAGTTTTTAGTTTTATTAGGTTGAACCACATGCCATGACCATCTTTGTAGGTCAAAGATGGTTGACTATCAGCAATTTCATATGGTTCCATATAATTGCCTTGTGAATAAAAAGTAATGTGATGTTCTCTTCTTAGATAAATGGATTAGCATTGGGTGGAAACACCCAACTTATTTCTGTATTTCTACCTACCTACTGATGCTTTTCCCTGGTCCTCCCCAACTTAATATTTAATTTTTACTAAGGTTTCCCTGTCTGTTCTTCTTCCTCACCCCATGTAGCTTAACAATTATTCTAGTCTCTCCTGGAAATACCGTTTATAAATAGGCTTTTGCTAGTTCCAGAAATATTGCCAAGTCACAGCACTTTCCAAGTCTAAAAAGGCTATTCCACCATTAGAAGTAAGCAATTGTTTATTCCTTTCCTTCTTAATCACTAGGCTTAGATGTTTAAGAGAATATAAACGCTCTTTCTCTCTCTACATAGTGCCATCTGGTGGTTCTATATACAAACCATGCCTCTCGCTCTGGCTTTCATTTATAAAACTTGGCATATGAGAAATACAGAACTGTGGCCCCAGATTTGGCTCAGTGTTTGGAAATCATGTATCTATACCTACACACCCTGGCAGTGGCCCAGGGTTGACCATGTATTCCAGAATTTGGGGAAAAGAGTCTTAAAAACCCTCCAATAGAGTTTTTCAGTTGTGAGACCAAGGCATTGAGCAGATTTCTGTGTATATCTGATTCCTTTAAAAAGAACTTCATTTCCTAACATCTGCTAAAGATAAGGAGGGGATAGATGTCCCAGAGAAACACCTTGCCATCAAGGAAAGCCTCTGCTTCATTGTGTATTAAAATTAAAGTTCATTGGTAACACTGTAATTTCAAACAGGGAGCTCCATCATCAGCCCCCATGGTGCAGCAGCAGGATCCCCTCAGTAACTTGTTACATCCATGCATGGAGCTCACAGCTCTAGATGTAGAAGGTACCTTAGCTGTTTTCTAGCACCACAGAGCGAACTGAGCTGGAGGTCTAACTGCAAGAGTTGCAGAAAGCCTTTCTGTGATGCTTCAAAACATCATTTATGACTCAGTGTCTATCTTTAATAGCAGAAATTAATATGATGTTAAAGCGAAATCTGAAGACACTCTGCATTTTTTAAAAAATTTCTTTTTGGGACAGATTGTGATCTTAGTGTGTTAACTAAAGTTTGCTTGTCTCCTGCTTCTTTCTTCTCCTTCCTGTCCTCTTCTCCACTGTCTCCCAGTTAGTGGCACGTCAGCCACATTAGAACAGGTGCTGAATCTAATTAATTAGCCAAAAGCAACGCAGAATAGCTGTGCTAACTCACAGCAACTAAGACGACTGGGTCATATCGTCATTTACTGCTACTATCGGAGAAAAATTCAGTGAAGATATAAATTCTTAAATATGACCTTAGACATGCAGTATAAAATTTACTGACTTAGAGATGTGTTTATCAATTGTGATTATTTCCATTAAATAACCATCCAAAAAAGAAAAACTGCCAGCCCATCAATCAAACCTAGCAACAAAAAAAACTTTCTTAGGACCATGGTGATGACCACTTTGAGCTTAAATTCTTTCCTACTGATAAAATGGGAGAAAACAAAAATTTTATATCAACATGTGTGACCTTCTAAGCCCTGCTCAGCTTAAGTCAAATACTAATGGGTTGGTCTTAATTCATCTTGACAGACTCCATAATGCCTCACCACAGAAAGCATCTATCACCTATTTATTGAATAAATGCATATTAATCATTGGAAGAGGCTCAGAGACTGGATGATGACATTTTGTTACCAACACTACTCAGTACTGTGTGATGGGAAGGATATATGCGTGGAAGTTCATTGCGAATGGCAATGTGTTATTATGAACATTATCAGTTTAGAATGAATATTAACTATACCGTGATTGGAGTGACTGTATCCTAAGAATCCATTAACTTTCTCCTCTAGAGGGTTTTTGGCAAGTTGCCAAATAGTTTTGTCTTTTAAATACAGAAGTAAATGTGAAAGCAACTGTATTTTCCAGTCCTTGCCAAAGATTTGGTTTATGGGCCAAAACTCGAGTCATTGGGGCATTCCGGCATTGGGAAAGTATTTTGTTTTGCAAAAAGGTTTTTACTGAGAAACTGAAGATATGAGATACATGAGTTCTGGGGTTACAAAGATATGTCCAGGTCTGGGAAAGAAGGTAGGAGGTGGGCCAGGAACTGATATGTTAATGTGATATTCTACTATTTCCCCAAAACAGTAAACAGAGACAGTCCGGAACTGTTGCGAGGCATTTTATTGAATGGTAAGTAGTGTTTTTCAGTGTTATCAGTTTTTTAAACACCTGGAATACTAAAGTTCAAAATAAAACATGCTTCCAAAATATTTTTGTTTTGATGGTTGTGCTTACTGCTACTAAAAATTAGTTCTGTTAACCTGTAAACATTTCATTTTCTGTTTATGGCAATCAGAACATATAAGAGACTGGGCGATATTTCTACAAAAGCAGTATCATGGGGGAAATCTGTTAAATAATAAAATCTTTAGGATTTAAAAATCACAGCTCTCAGATGGAAAAGGCATGTGTTTGCTTGGTTTGCTTTTAGAGCATTTCTCACAAGGCGAGAGTTCTACTTGATAATGACAATGGTGGGTGTCATTGAAATGACATAGAGCAGGGGTCTCCAACCACTAGGCTGCTGACTGGTACCAGTCCATGGCCTGTTAGGAACCCGGCCAGACAGCAGGAGGTGAGTGGGGGCCAATGAGTGAAGCTTCATCTGTATTTGCAGTTGCTCCTCAGCGTTAGCATCACTGCCTCGGCTCCACCTCAGATTGTCAGGCATTAGATTCTCACAAGGGCATCGCTCCCTGGTACCAGAAAGGTTGGGGACCACTGACATAGAGTGATGCTTCTAAACTTTGGATGCGTCTAAAACTTCTAATCTAAAATGCCACTAACATCTATACCAGCAGAAACAGTTCAATCTCAGTCAGGTAACCTAGTTGTCAGGATTCTAGTTCAACATCATCCAAGTCCTCAGTTTAATATACCGGGCATTGGTCTAATAGCCTATGTTTCTCAGAGTCTCTAAGACAGCCTGAATCTTCTGGAAGTCAAAGGCTGTGCTATGAAAAACACTGACAGTTTGCTAAAAATATTCCATTAGTGCCAAGTTTTGAAAATTTTCTCCAGAACAAGGCTGTTCCAGAAACTGTATATCGATTATAGATGCAAATAAGACGTATTGACAAAGCTACAAACCTAGACTCCTTTGCTATCCAAACGTTGTCAGAATATGCCCAAAATTTAATTAGCTAAATACTATTATTATGTTGATCTATACATGTATTTTCATGCTTCTATCTTGTGTTATTTGGTGGTTTTGCTGATTATTCCCCAGCTCAGAGATGTGTAATTCATCACATCTCTTACTACAAGGCTACACATGCCATAGCCAATGTTTTGGGTGATACTAACTTTTTTCAAGACTTCCACAGGTTAAGGTTCACTCACGAACCCACTACAGTTAACAATATTCTTCTTCATTCTTTGTCCAGATCTTTCTCATTGTTTAGAACTCAGGAGGGAAAGAAAAAAGCTGGTCAGTATTTCATTTAATGGGACTAATATTGGGGTGGGGCCTAGTATCAGACTGGCTGAATTTTATTCTTTAAAAATGTTAAAACTGTTATTACACAGCCTACTGCTCTTTTGAACGAGTTTATGAATTAAGGGTTTTGTGTTTTGTTTTTCCTAGAGTAATTTCAATGGTTTTCTAGACTAGGATGTCAAAGTGACTAGACATTTGAAAATATCAGCATTATGATGCCTTTTTGGAATTTTCATTCACTTCATCACCCTTCACAAGAATAGCGGCTCCACTATCATTTGGATCCACAGTATTTCAGGTCAATTCTTGAAACATGAGACATGTCATCAATACTGTGGACCTGAAGAAGTACAACTTGAGTAGACTTGCCCAGAATTTTATATTATTTGTCACATGCTCCATTTCCACTCGTTTCTAATTAAGTTTACATGAAGTTGGCATTAACATTAATTTTTTTTCTCAGATCATTTTGAACTTGTTTTTCATTTATAAGGAGACTATTTTCCTTCCTCTTTGAGTTTACTGTGTCTAAAGGATGGTGCTTCTATTTCCTTTTATTTTTTGTTAATTACAGCTCAGTTATTCAAAACCTTGAAGTTTTCTCACCTTATTCTAAGAAAAGGTTATAGTTTTATACAACTTTGTGAAGAAAATGACTAAATTTTATCCCAATTTCTACATAATTCTCATTTTCTACCATTTATCTTGGTCAGACAGGGTACCAGAGACCATCAAAAATCTCAAGTATTAAACTAGTGATCTGTAGATTTGGGGTGCTTTTTTGGGGTGGGGAGGGTGCTTTTTAAATAACAGAATATCCCTCCCAAAAGCCAATAAAATAATTAGCAGTCTGAGGAATGCCAAAGATTTATTTAAAGGAAAATACTTTCCATTTAGGCAAATAATACTTTTTCTCCTAAAGTATAAAATAGTCCCAAATATAGGATAAATGCAGCCCAATGGACTCTATCTTAGAGACTAGAAAGACTTGAATGTGACTGACTTTATTCTGGAACATGCCTGAAATCATAGTTTAAGGTATAAGTTAAAAAGTCAAAACCTTAGAGAAATTTCTCTTGAGTAGTGCTCATTTGACACTCTTCCAAGAGGTTGAGAGAGAACAAACTCTAATTTTGAAACTCTGCTAGAACGCCTGTGTTTGGAGAGTCAGATTACCTAGTCACACACAGTTTAGTTCTTTTTTACTTCTACATTTGACCACATAAAGAATGAATTTTTTAAAGCGCATCTAATTGGCTTCTCAAGTTAGGCTGAAATTTACAATACATATATATTTTTTTAAATTATGGTTTTGGCAATGAAACAGGATCAGTAAATGTTTATAAGGCTTACCCAGAAGACTGTTGCTTACTATAAAATAAAATTAGGGTCACAACAGTCTTTGTTAAGAGAAGAGGATGTGCTCATGTTTAAGCAAATTTGGTGCATCCCACTGGGTTATGTGTCATTCAGTGTGATGTGCTCCCTGAGTCAGGGGCCAGATGGTGGATGCAGAAGTTTTTGCTAGAATACATCTCTATAGAGGATGATGTCACATTGGACTTGGTGACCAGGCTGAGGCTGAATGCAACTCAGTCACGGTATTTAAATCACATTAAGACTCTCTTTTATTTATGGCTCTCCTTGTGATTTTGTCTGGCTTTATGTCTAATTGCTAGCCTCCATGCGGCGATATGATGTTATCAGTTTTGCCTTTTATCTTTGCTAAAATAAACTCTGCAGGCCTTACTGAGGTGCAGAGATTCCAGAAAAATATTGTTATATAAACCAATTATAATTAAGCGTAAACTTAATTAAAAGGACACTTTACTGTATATGCTATCTTTCATATCCTTGATACTGTTAGGCTGGTTTATCAGGGTTAACATGGACACTTTCTGTTGTAATTAAAGAATTTTAGAGGTAGTAGGACAAGAGATCATATAGTTCACTTCCTAGTATTAGGGAAATTAAACACAATATGAATTTACAGTCTTGTGTTTGGCTAAAATAAAGAACAACTCAGGCCTAAAAATCAAGTTGTAACACCTGGTTTTGTATTCTTTCCACTACTCCCAACTTCCTTCTACTAACAGACACTAGACTTCAAATAAGCCTTTGTCATTGCCACCACCATCGTCATTCACCATCATCAAATTGACCCAGTGGGAGACGCCATCCACTTTTTTTTTTTTTTAAATCATGAAAAATGGTTTTCTTCTTTCGTATGGTCAGGGAAATATTGTATTTATTCAGTAAAAGTCTACTGGAATTGTATTTGTCATTTGGGTGTTTCTGACAGTGTTGTACTATCAGAGAAAGTAGTGTGAAAATCAGTGGCAATGATGGATAAACAGAGCTACTCTGGAAATAGAAGTCCTCTTCCTTCCTGCATTAGTTTAAACAAATCCACTACCTAATACCTCTTTCTTTCAGCTCTAGTCCATAAAAAAGCAGCGTTTCCGTCCCCCCCTGCTTCTGGTTGCTCTTCAACCATATCCACTGGGTTGAGCTGAAAACTGCTCTAAACAAAGTCTCTTTTCCTAACACCCCTAGTACTATTTCTACTCTCTGGTCTCCTTTGAGAAATAAGACTCTTCCACCTAGTCAGCCTTGTCAAACCTGGTTTTGCCGCCCACCGCTTCTACTCAATACGTAATCTTTGTAGAATATTTCTTAGTGTAAATATGATTTGTCCTCGTCCATATGATTGGCATCAACCTGAAGGACCTGCTATAAGGACTAGTATTTACAGTTAACACAGATAAAGTCCTTCCCTGCAATAGGAAGTGAAACATTCAACACAGGTACAACTGGATTCATCAGAGGAAAATATTGGGCCACAGTCTGTTACATTATATTCTTGGTCAAAGCAATCCTTGATAATACTGCCCTTTAAACCATTAATATGAAAATATTTTATTTACTAAAAGGGATTAGGTCAAAGCCTTAAGACAAACATCTAGTAAAAGGATTAATTTGCCCAAAGCATATCGAATTTAAAAGTCTTAAGCCAACAGTTTCTACCAAGTTATATATTTTCTTTAGAACTCAAGAGATAAATGTTTTAGAATGACTCTGAAAGGACCAGTGGAGTTCATTTCTCAAGTTTAAGCCAGTTAAACAAAATTATTCGGCTTTATGTTTTTGAAGAAATAAAACTCCCCTGCCCCCCAAAAAAAAAAAATTATAAAGAAAACTCCCACGGCGAAAAGTAATCACTTGAGAAACGGTTGGATTTACATTTCACCATGGTAGTTTGTAATTTAATCCTTGATTCTTTTAGTGATTTCACATTAACATCAATTCCTTCTGAACAGATTAGATCTTTCACTGTAAAATAATAAAACTTCAACATTTTTGAATATTTTAATTAAAATGTGTTGTTATAGGAAAGCATAGTTGCATATGATGGGGTATGGGACAACAATGCGGCTGGGAAAAGCTTGCCTGCTCTTTTTAATGGGAGTTTTAAACTATATCTGACATGAGGAGAACTTTCAAGGAGGAACCCTCCCTCTCCCCACGCAATATTAAACAAAAAACAGTAAGAAAGAAACACGAACAACTTCCCTATAGGAATGCTGGTTGACTCCACAACCTGTTCCAGCCAGGAAAGGGAAAAGCCAAACATAGGAATCCCTTCCTCTTGCCAGCAACTGTTTAGGAAGGGGCATGTGACCTCGGCCATGTCTGCCAATGAATGTTAGTCAGCCAGAGTGATTCTGATGTCTTCTTGCTCTTAAACACTTAGCTGATCTTGAGGATTTACTGTTTATTATTTACAAATTTCTAAATCAGTAGTTATTCACAAAATATTCGTACTAAACATTTAACTGAATTTCCCTCCAAAGATGATGAGAGAAAGAAGTGACAATAATGCATTATAGGCAATTCTTTGAGTAAGAAGCTCTCTAGGGAAATGTCAGATGAGGGTCTAAAGAACTCAACTGATGAGTTTTAAAATTATGTCATCAGTAGGTCCTCCCTTCTCCCTTTGGTAGATAGTACATAATCCCCTCCCTGCCCCCCTTTTATTTAAATCTACCATCTACTGCCACCACAGATTCCAAAGTAGTAACTACAGAGAGGGCAATTCAGGCAAAGAAATCTTATTTATTATTAATCTGATTTACCTCAGGGATTCTGATTTTCTGTACTAGATTTTAGAATCATAAAAATTTTTCCTATAACTCCTTTTCCCTGGACTCCACCCTGGTTCCTGTTTAGCATACTATGAGCTTATATCAAAGAGAGAGGCACCCTTGAGCCCCTTACCAATGAACTTAACATGAGGAGAGAAATGCAAAGCACACAAGGAAACCAAAAAGAACTAAAGTTAAAAAATCACGGAAGAGAGATTCCGAGCCTAGAAGCGTGCATTTTCAACCTTCTGATCTCATGAAAACCTATACCTTATAACACATGGCCCAGCAGTCAGAACCCATTAGCACTATGGCTCATAAGGAACGAGGGTTAGGGCAGGGTATCTGTGCTCTTGGTAACTGGAGTGTGCTGCTAATGTGTCTGTGAACTGAGATTTAGAACATACTTTGTTTTGTTCTTAGTAGTTATGAGCACAGACTGCCTGGATTCTCATTACAGCTTCACTATTCGCCAGTTGTTGAAAGGAAGCTCTTCGTGTCTTCTTTCCATTGTAAAAGATGGCATTTTCTACTTCATTGGATTTCTATGAGAATCGAGTTAAGATTAATACATGTAAAATATGTGGACTAGTGCCTGGCACATAGCAAATGCTCAATAAATATTCTCTCTTATTGTAAATGTTATCATGATTACTGTATCTGGCTCCAACAAGGAATTTTGCTTTAAAAGAAAAAAAAGAAATGGGCGGCTGCTGGAAAAAAAAAAAAACATCATAAGTATGCAGAGTTGGTTTAATTGGGGTTGGGATTTTGCCAAGAGAGTACATAAAGTGAGAGAATAAGGGAGGAATGGTCACAAGAGTGACCTTGATGGAGGAATGATGAATATAATTCGGGCAAGAGAATAAGGGAGAACAAGGGGAGGGGCAGCTGAGAGTCAATGAAAAAGTGGTAAGATCAATGGATTATAGTCCCTGGTGGGGATGAATTATTACTGAACTAAGGGAGGATAAATATGAGAGAATAAAACTGGAAAGACAGAAAATGGTAATTCAGAGAGGAGGAATAGTAAATCAGAAAAAAGACAGGGTTGCAATTATGGATACAGACAAGGTTTAGGGTATAATCATGAGAGAGAGAGAGAGAGAGAGAGAGAGAGAGAGAGAGAGAGAGAGAGAGAGAGAGAGACTGAAACAGGGTAAAGGATCTACACTTCTTAGAGAGATCTCATGATCTTATATGCCCTACGATGCCAGAGGCCCTATCTGACCTAGATCTACATTATTTCTGTGACTTTATCTTCTACTTTTCCCCCTTGTTTTCTCCAGCCATAATGGCCTTCTTGCTGTTCCTTCAGCACACCTAACATGCTCTGCTTGTTTTTGCACTTGTTCCCTCGGCCCATTACACTTTTCCACGAGATAATTACACAACTAATTCCCTTATCTTCTTCGGCAATTTGCTCAAATGTCACTTTCACATGGACATTGAAATCTTCAGGTTTTAGGGCATGGGTTGTGTTGCAGAGACTGACTAGGAGCCAAAATCTTCAAGGCTGTGGTATACTGGGGAACCATTAGATAACTACAAGGAGCAGTAGTGAGCAGTATGAGGTTCAAAGCTGAAGATTTTAGAGAGGATAGAGAAGAGTCTAGAACTAGCAATGAAGAACACATAGGATCAGACTTTTCCTTCTTCTGAAGAGTTATTGAAGTTATAAATTTATTGGTATAAAATTTAATAAATATATTAAGATTATTGGTAGATCTTACATAAAGTGAGCGCTAGCTGAATTTATTCACTGCTAATTGCACATACTTCATTTTGCTTGTGTTTTTAGGCCATTCAGTAGATGATCTAGAAAATGGGTCACAAGAATAATATAAAATTTACTGTTGTGCCAGCATTACCATTTGGAAGCCTTTAATATTAGTAGTAACTATATGAGGAATTGACTTTCTTTCAAACTGTGTGGGCCCAATACCATGCAGTGGACTCTGTACCCTAGTAGAGTTCTCAGTTATCAATTCAAACAGCATACAGTTTCAGTCTTAAGGAGAAGGCATTTGGCTGCTGTGTTGGAAGAGGAACTATAAAAGCAGCAGACATCCAACAGAGAAAATGGATCTTCAAAGTTATGTGTGCAAGAACCTAAGTTTCTCCCCACTGAATGGCCGTGTCCTTTTTTGTGTTGGCCTTTTGAGTGAGAAGGTTTCCTCAGCTGTGATCTAAGGACCTCTCAAATGGCTTGAAAATACTATATAAATAATAGCAGGGGTCTTGACAAACCATGTTATCATAGTATTTTTCACCTTTGATAAATGTTTCAGTGAAATGACACTGTAACAGGCATTTCAAATTAGCAACTTTGTCACTTAGAGCAAAGAGAAATGAACAACAATAAATGTCATCTAAGAACAATCAAATAAAAAAATAAAGCAGAATATAAATTTTAAATTGGGTAAAATTTACTTATTTTATTCATCTATGTTTTAGATTGACTTTCAAAAAATATCATATACTTTTATTCCTTACCTATTTCTGTGCCTCTTCATGAAATACATATCCAGTGACTGCAGTGACTAGAAAGCACTGGTCTGATAGTCTAAAAGGACTGGCATACATTATATTCAGAAAAAACAAGGATTCGAGGAGCTAAAAAGAACACTGCTTTGAATCCTAACTACCATGTCTTAAAACATGATTTCATTATGGTTTAGGGAAAAACAAACCTATTTACATTAACTATTCTTCAATCCACCAAAAAAAGGCTTTTATATAAAAGTATGCCTTAAAACTGTATCTTATTGAAAAATGTACCAATGACTACAAAATCATTGTAGAAGTGATTGGGGGAATTGGGAAGGTTATTTTCACAATAATTTATAGATTAGCTGCGGAAGTCTGGATCAAGATCCTAAAACCAGACATAAAAATTTTTAAAAGTCTGTAACAGTATTGGGAAAGGAAAAAATGTATTTTCATTCATTTGAAATTATGAGTAATCCTGGAAAATACAGAAGGTAAATGGAATTGAAGGAGGAAATCATAACCCAAACTACACATGGGAAGACAGTTCTAAAAGGTGCGAAAGGCTCCAGAGGCTCGGGTGGTTTTAGTTCACTTATGAAAGAGGCACGGTATTGCTCAACAATATAAAAAAGAAATGCAGAAGACTTCATTTTGGTTGTGCTCTTTCTCTATAATCACCCAAAACAGGCTGAATTAACAGAACATGTGCAGAAAGGCTAACAAGAAATTGAAAAGTTACGATAGGCAAACAAGCAAGAATCACCATAAAAGAAAGGGAAATCAATACCATAAAAGAAAGGCATCAAACTCGACGACCATAATTAATCCCTGAGAAAACGATAGTAAAGCAAAATGACTTAAAAAGATACATAATTAATAGAAGGCTGAGAAGAAATCACATTCATGAAACAAAACAGGCCCTTAAGAAAAATTAAATATCTTAGCAATAAAAAGTGTGTCAAAAACCAAAACATCAAACCCAATATAATTAATCAGGTTGACGGACTGGCAGAATGAGCATAGCTTTAGAGTCAATTAGTATATTGGAAAACCGCGCTAAGGAATTCTCACAGAGCATGGTGCAAAAGACAAAGAGATAAAAAATGTAAAATAAGTGTGGGGGGAAAAACGGCATAGGTGATAAGAGGCTCTGTTCATCTCTTTGGAGACCAAATCAAAATTGTGATGGAAATAAGCAGCAACACGCAAGGGAAAACTGCCTGGGATATAGATGAACAAGCCATACAAATAGGGAGAAACCCAAGAAAGCACCCTGCATCGGCAGAATGTAGGCCGGGGCGAGGACGCGGGGCTGCCTGGTCCCAAGCGGTTGAGACAGAGGCCGCTGCACTGGCAGCAGCAGAAGCCTAAGGGGCCGCATCTGCGAGCAGCTTTTCAACGTGATGGTCCTGCTCACTGTGAGCACCAGTGCTGCCTTACAGGGACAGTGTGAGGGTGAGGGCCTAGGTGAGATCCGCTCTGTACAGAAGTGCCGGCGGTATCCATTGTCCCCTGTTGAGCCCTCCCCACTACCAGTGTGCCAGATAGAGCGACGCTATGTAGCTGTGATGTCATCAAACCGGGTAACAGAGATCAATCCGCCCAGAGGATTCCCTGAAATCTTGCCTTCCCCAACTCGCAGCCCCACCCGAGACACATCCAGGTATATTCTCAGCGAGTCAGGTGCTCCTTCCTGAACAGTGCCTAGACTCACACTGGAGGCAGCTGGCCTCGGTTTCTGGTGTGGCCTTTGGAGGCAACTACAAACACAACATCTGTGGATTTTGCCTGCTGAATCTTAACAGGTGGCCCCAGAGGGGCACGGGCTTGGGCTAAATTCGGCCTGCAGCTGACCCCCTCTCAGGACTGTGCCACTGAACACCTACTTCATAAATCCATACTAATAAGACCAGGAGACTTAGGAGCTTGCTTAGTACGTAGAAACAGACATGGAAAGGCAGCTGAAATGGGAAGACAAAGAAGTAGAAACCATATGAGAGAACAGAACAGAGACCCATAATTAATGGAGTCAAGTAGTCTTAATAGATGCAGAGTTCAAAACGCTAGTTATAAAGATGCTCAATGAACTTTTGGGAAATGTAGCTAAATGCAGTGAGAACTTCAACAAAGAGATAAGAAACATAAAAATGGAAATGGAAATTATAAAAGGGAACCAGTCTGAAATGAAGAACATATTACCTGAGATGAGAAGTATATTAAATGGAATCAACAAAGGAGTAAACAAAGTGAATAAAGAAAAAGATCAAATGCCCTATCTAGAGGATGGGAAAGCCAAGGACGCACAATCAGAACTGCAAGAGATAAGATGCCGAGACTATAAAAATAATTTAAGGAGTAAATGGGACACTATTAAAGTCCGAATATCCGTCTGATCAGTGTAACTGAAGAAAATCAACATGTTGAACTGCTCTTTGAAAAATAATGATGCAAAACTTCCCTAACCTGAAGGAAATGGACATAAAACCCCAGGAAGCTCAGAAAATTCCAAAAATCAGGGATCCAAAGAGGCCCACACCAAGACACATCATAATTATGCCAAAGGTTAAACAAAGAAGAATATTAAAAGCAGCAAGAGAAAAACAGATAGTTACTTATAAGGGAACACCCATAAGACTGGCAGCTGATTTCTCAAAGAGATTACGCAACAGAAGGTCTTGGCAAAAAATATTTGACAGGATGAAGACCCAGGATATACAACCAGAATTTATCCTGCAAAGCTATCATTTAGAGTTGAAGGACAGATAAAGAGCTTCCCAGACAAAAATAAGCTAAAGGAACTTATCACCACCAAACCAGTATTACAGGAACTGTTGGAGGGGCGTCTTTAAGAAGAAAAAGCATGTATCAGAAACAGGAATAAAGAATGGTAAACAACTACATTCCTATCAATAAGTACCTTAAATGGAAAAGAATTAAGTGCTCCAACCAAAAGAGAGTGGCTGAAAGGATAAGAAAACAAGACCCCTACATGGGAAGGAGATGGAAAAAGATATTGCTTTGATGGACCTAGAAGGTATTAAGTCAGAGAAAGATAAACAGTATATGATTTCACTTATATGCAGAATCTAAGGATAAAAAGAACAAACTAATCAAAAACAGACTCACAAATAAAGTGGACAATTTGGAGACAGACAGAAGGGAGGGAGGTTTGGGGGACCAGGAGAATGGGCGAAGGTTAAAGAAGTACAAATTAGTGGCTGATGGGTGGTCATGGAATGTGGAGCCCGGCACAGGGAATGTAGTTAGCATTAACACGTTGGCTAGGTAGAATGTAAGGGGAGGAAGGGAGCAACTGGGGAGATCATATTATGAACTATATAGATGTCTAAACAATGTACTGTATACTTAAAACTAATTAATATATAGATATTATGTATATGTGTGTGTGTATGTATATATGTATTTTAAACCAAAAACCAAAAACCAAAAAAAACACCAAAAGTGTTATATCCCACCCAAGAGTTTTTTTGGGGAAAAAAGAAAGTGTAAAAGAAAAAGTAAGAGGCATGGAAGACAGATTCAAGAATTCTAATAGCCACCCTACAGAAATTCCACAGGGATGTAACAGACAGAATAAAATGAAATAAGCAAGAAATAATACAAATACATATCCCAGAATGGAAACTAGACATTAAGTGTTCAAACTGACAGGGTCCACAAAATGCTGAGCAGGATAAATGAAAAACAGATGCATCGTGGTAAACTTTCGAGTATTATAAAACAATAATATTAAAATTTCCAGAGAAGGAACACAAAATGATTAAGGAAGTATTTCAGATTGATATCAGACTATCCATGATGTTGGACATGAGACAAGGGAACAATATTTTCGAAAGTATAGGAAATTTTATTCCTAGTCAAATTGGGTATAAATACATCCTTAGATGTATAAAGACTCAAAAAGCTTATAACCTATAAGCCCTTTCTGAAAAAAGTTTTCTGAGGACATATTCCAACAAAAGATAAATAATTTCAACAAGATAACATACATATATAAAATCATGGCGGGCAGAGACACTAATAAAAATTTAAGTTAGAATTAAAAGTATTGATGAAAAAAGTGATATGGAAGTAGAACAAGTAAATCCATTGAGACAAGATGCATACTGGGGGCTGCCGGGGTTTGGGGATAGAGGAGCAACTTTTTAATGTATACAGGGTTTACTTTTGGGGTGATGAAAACATTTTAGAACTAGACAGAGCTGTCTGTTACACAGCACATTGTGAGTATATGACATTGTTCATTTTAATGTGGTTAATTTTATATCAATTTTACACCATAAAAAATGTTTCCTGAAAAAAGCGACTAGTTTAGCTTGGAACTCAATTCCATACAAGTGTCTGTACTTCAGTATGCAGCAGAAATGCTTTATGTGTTCTTCACACAGAATACTAAAGAGACATGTACTGAAGAGCTGAGATTTAATAGAATTAATAAATTTTAAAAAAAATACAGAAGTGAAATTTCAGCTGATCAAATTGCTGAACGGGAAGAGAAGCATGCTAAAGTTCTTGTGCTATTGAGGAAAAAGACACAGCTATTGTTGAAGTAGATGCTAATTAAAAACCAACATGATATTTGTTAAAAGTTTTAAGATTTAAGAAATTTTGGCAAAAGAGGTGATTTCAACAGAAAGTCCTTTTCCTTTACTCCCAACACTAAGTTTTTAGTTTTCCCTAAGCCCAACAGCTGCTGAGAATAACAGGCAACTGGTGAATGTAATGGAAGCCTGGAGCTCTGTCAGGTCCTGTCTGAGACAAAAGAGAATTGATATGGAACTTTCCTTTCCATGTGTTGAAGCTCAGGGTGAGAACCAGGTGGTGGTGATCCTAGGAGAGCTTGACTATCAGGGCTATTTGGTCCCTGTGTAAGTGTACTGCATGCACTTCCTGAAGGCAAAAAGGAACTGAATGAGTAGAGTGAATCCTCCTTGACTTCTAGACAGATACAGAGAGCTCAGAGAGATCAGGGATGCCCTCAGGTACCTCACAAGAGACTGCTACTTCACTTTTTACTGTTTGGAGGATTATTAACATGCAGGATATCCTAACAAACAGATCTGAACCCAATGAGCTGAAAAAGAAAATAACCCATTTAAGGTAGCCCAGCGACCAGAGAGGAAAATCAGCAGAATAATCAGAGCACACAAAAAAATTCAGAAAAACAGATGCTAAAGAAGAATGCTAAATTTAAAAAACATGAATAACAATAACAGTATTTAAGGAGAGTCAAGTGTAGTGCATATAGACAAGTATACACACACATTCCAATAAAAGCTTAGTAACATCATATTTTAAATTTTAAATGATTAATTTTTAAGAATAGGTTGGTCATTGTTAAGTGCAAGAAATATCTCAAAGTACAAGCAAACATACATAAATGACAATCATGAGAAAAAACAGTTGAGGACTAGATCAAATAAACATAACATGCAGAAAATGGGAGCTCTGGAAGGAGAAAAAGGAACAAATGGAGAAAAATAAAACTACTCAATAGATAACAGTAGAAAATTATACTTGAATTAAAAGAAAAAGATGGGATTTGCTAGGTTCCAGGATGCACTGATAAGAAAAGCACACATTTAGGTATGCTTAGTAACATTCCTGAACTATAAGGATAAACAGAAAATCTTATAAACATCCAGGCAGGAAGAACAAGTTACTTAAAATGAAAAAGTCAGACTGGCAATGCAATAGTCAGTCTATGCACCCTGAGACAAAACGTTATCTATATACCCTGAGAGAAAAAGACTGCCTCCAATGATCCTTTACACAATTTATTATTCACCTTCAGAGTAAAAGTAAAAAACGAACTAGGAAAAAGACTTCAAGATGGAATAAGAGAAATGGAAACATTGGTTAGCCTGTTAAACTGAATGTAAATGAATGGGGAAAGACTTCTCAGGACTGTGAAAAGGACTTACATTTTTGAAACAGAAGGGTAGTAAATCACTGTGACAATCTCACTGTGGGAGAACAGTTAAGGAGATGAGTGTATTCTACAGCAGGGGTCCCCAACTCCCACGAGCCAGGCTGCATAGCAGGAGGTAAGCAGTGGGCGAGTGAACGCGGCTTCATCTGTATTTGCAGCCGCTCCCCAGTGCTAGCATCACCATCTCAGCCTCACCTCAGATCACCATTAGATTTCATAGGAGCATCAGTTCCTGGTGCTGAAAAAGTTGGGACCGCTGTTCTAAGAGGAACAAGGACCTTGCTCTGTCAGTTATCACAAATCAGTGTGTGTGTGTGTGTGTGTGTGTGTGGTGTGTGTGTGTGTGTATTAAAAACCTGTCATCAAGTAAATAATCTACTGGATTTAAAAAATACAAAAAGAGCAGTTGAACAGAATATATTACAGATACTGATCCAGGTTACATGAGAATTTGATACATGACAAAGGTAGTGCTTCAATTCTGTTAGACAAAGGACGATTTAATAAATGGTATGGAACAACTTGTAATTCATTGTGGAGAGAGATTGAGTTATCAATGGCCAATGATTTATTCAATTGTGCCTTCATAAGGAAACCTTCATAATTATCTCCTAATTGATGGGGTTGAGAGAGCTTCCAGTTGCTGAAACAATAAGATGCTGGAAGGGTGACACAGCCATGGAAGATCCACGCCACCCTCTTCCCTGCCCCGTACATCTCTTTCATTTGATTATTACTGAGTTATAGCCTTATAATGAACTGGAAAGGAAGTACTTTCCTGAGTTCTTTGAGCAACTCTAGTAAATTAGTGAACCTGAAGCAGGGTTTGTGGAAACCCCCAATTTATAGCTGATCAGAAGTACAGGTGAACTGATACTTGCTTCTGCATCTGAAATGTGAGCAGTCTTGTGGGACTGAGCCCTTGAAAACATAGCACCTGTCACTAACTCCAGGTAGTCAGTGTCAGAATGAATTGTTGGTCATGCACTCGTTGTCTTGAGAATCAGAGAATTCACTGTTGGTGTTTGAAAAGGCTCCAGATCTAGCAAAGGTTAGTCTATACAATGTGGTGCTCAAATTTAAAATGAACTTTGGGAAAAGAAGATATAATGCATTAAAATCACAATTATATTGAAACAATAAGACGAGAAATGTAATAAGCTGCTGTTAAAAGTAAATATTTTTGAGCGATAATATCAAAGGTATTTTCCCCCAATTTTTACCTTTTCATTTTCCTAATATTTCCAAAATGAACGTAATACTTTCCTGTGAGGAAAAAATATCAAAGCTATCTTTTGGACTAACAGATTAAAACCTTAGAAGTTATATGTATGTCCTTAAGAAAAGTTTACCTATTAAATTACTACTGAAAAACTATCAACTCCTTAACCCACATTTAATATGTGAAATCTAAAATAGATATGTTAATAGATATAGTATCTATGCTATGATTCTAACATATTCTAAAGAAGCATAATGAAAAATATTAGTTTTGGAGAAGTTAACTTTTTTGTCTTGATGCTATTAAATTAATCCACACTTTTTAACCAGATTTTTTTTTTTTAAAAAAAGAGAAAGCTTTAATACTAAAGAAGCTAAAATATCTTAGGCAATGATAAAGAAATTAAAAGAAAATAAGCAATACTAAAACTGAATCAGGCCATATTTTGACATAAAAGCCTACCATGTTACTTGAGGCAGTATTTATAATTTTCTTCTAGTGGAAGCCAAATAAAATAAATCACTACCTTCCAGTTGCTCAATAAAAAATAAACGTTGTTTCCTAAAGAATTTTTTAAATTTTGTAACCCAACTATCTTTAATATGAATAGTGTTCTTTCTTAATTTACTTTTAACAACCCCTCTAAGTTCACTGTTTTTAGTTTAAATTTTAATTCTTCTTACGTCTAGAAGGGGAAATGATTGTTTAACATAAAAAATTTAATCTAGGTTTATGAAATTTGTGGTCAAACTACATATATTATTTGTATTCCTCTATCTTGATAATTGGCTTAAAAAGATAAAATCAGAGAAGTATAAAAATCGGAGCTGAAAGGGGTTCTAGTGACTGCTAGTCTTCCAACCAAATTTTTTTTTAACTTCTTAACTCTACTTGCTATGTAGCATATCTTCCAGTTAAAAAAAAAATTCATATATAACTATCAAAAGCTTGCTCAATAAGAGAAAACTAGTAACAGATTTGGTTATGTTTTTTAGTCAAAAGTAATTTGATGTTTTAGTCTTATCTTTATTTTAAAAAATACAGTTTATATTAGGCATTTTGAGAAATAAAAAAAACTTATAAGTACTTTTCCCTTATCTAATACCTCAGGGATCAGGAGACCTGTGAATGATCCACCTAGTAGTCCAACTTCCTAATTTCATACATATATAAGGTATGTGAATAAAGTAACCGGCTACGTATAAACAATTTAAATCAAATGAAACACAACCTCAAGTGGACAATGTCCACTGATGACAAAATAAGAAATGCTTCACACTATACGCATTATAATTTTCTTTAAGTCTTTTTTTATTTAGAGATTTTTCTGGTAAGGAGATATACCATAGGAAAGCAATTTCACTGGCAGTGAGGTATGTATATACTCTACCAAAATACTCCTTATTTTAATGTTTTAACTTTATTTACATACGAAGAAAAGTATCAATGCATATCCTTGTTTCAACTATAGTATTAGCCATACTACATGAAAGAAAATGAAATGGTGCTTGCATACAAAAACTGTTATTTGTAAAGGAACCTGATTTCAGATTAAAATAACTAATTTGTTTTTGGAAAGCTTAAAAGAAGAATCACAATTTATCATGACCAAGACATCTGCACCATATTTTCCATTCCTCACAGCACATTTATTTCAGTAATTCTGTTATGTCGGTTCTTAGCATAAGCATAGTGTTACACGATTTTCGTACATATAATCACATCCAAAACAAGTTCTAAAATTTAAATTGTAAACATTCTCATCATATGTAGAAATATTTCAATTGGTGTATTAAGTTTTGCTAACTGATCAATTTTGGAAGAGAATATAAATGAGAAAGCCTATTCTAAATTGTGTAGTGAGCATTGTTTATTAATTACATTTCTACAATGTTAAATAAAGTAAGAGGCAAACCTGTCCTGTAAGCATGTCAAATTTTAGGTAAAACATTAGAAAGAAACAAATCTGTTAACAAAAGAATGTCTTGCAATAAAGGACATTAGATTTTTAAAATCTATTATGATACAAAATGTAAAGGGTAAATAGCATCTTTGTTGACAAAGTAGGAGGTAGCATGGATGCACCACTTTATTGTCTGAGAAATGCAACTGGAGTAAAGAATATTTCCTTACCACAAATAATTTCCAGGACTATGTACATATTTCTTTTAGAAATACTTGTTTAAACAAATCTCCCTCCACTTTTTAGTATAAAAAAAAACCGTTCCATGTGATTTTAAAAAAAACTTACACATCTAGATAGAATAGTACTCTGCCCTATTTGAGTGAACAGTCTCAATCTATGAAGTACATGATATTTAATGCCCTAAGTTGAGTAAATTTAGTTAGCGGTTCCTGGTATTATACAAAACACTAAATACATACAAACAAAATATAATGTCTTATTTTTCAATGCAAGTCTTGTGGGGAATAAACAGAACCTTGATTCTGGTAACACTGCAGAAAACATAATTTTCCAATAAGTCTGTCTTTAAGTATCCATGTGCAACAGTTTATTAATGACTGCTTACATGTACTGATCTCTTATTGAGTGAATAGTTAACTGACAAAACCCAGTAAACCTTAAAAACACATTTTCCATCCTATATAAAATATATAGACTACTTACTGTTTGAAGTACTTAATTTGCTCTGTTGTTATTGTAATTCACTTTTCCCCTTTTTCCTGCTTTAGTATTTATAAATGGATAATTTAACGTGGCTTTAAAAAAAGACAAAGAATTTCAAATTTACATCCAATTCAAATTTGCTATTTAAAAGATTTCCTTGTTCTATGAAGCTGCTTCTGCCATTAGTAGAGAAAATGAAGTTTCTGTAATGGAGGCAGGCTTTTTAAATAGTGACGTGACTTCCACCATGCCAGCTCCAGTCCGTGGAAGGTTAGCGTTTACAATGTGTCGTTGTAAGTGCTTAATCCAGTCTTCCTGAACAGACAGTGGTCCACGAAAGACTAGGCCACAAAACCTATAGAAGAAGTTGATGATAGTTCTCTTAATATGACCGATTCCCTTTATTAAAACCAATTCCCATAAAATCTGTAAACAAAAGTAAACTTTACCATATATAGGAGATAGTGCTTGACAGTTTCTAAATACATATAAAGTTGAAATGATTAAACGCAATATCAAAATGCCAATTCGTATGTTTAACAGCTATAATAACACCAGTAATATCTGTAAAAATCGGGATTATTAGGTTAAAATTTAAAAACAGGTCTTAACACCTACACATTTTAATACATTTAAGCAACTATATTTCCAAAATGTACCGTCCTTTTCAAAAGACCCTTCCCAATTCAGAATTTTTTTAAACTGCATAAAGGTGTGAATAATTTGTATAGCTACACTTAGGAGTAGTAGGAGAGGCGAGAAAATGTGTTCCAGTAAACAGAAACACAAGACAATTAAAAAGAAAATCAAACCAATCAAATTAAACCAAACGAAGCAAATAAAACACAAAAAAAGCTTTTATAATTCACAGTATCATAGAGGCTATTAGCTAGTACAAAAAAGTGCATCCATTAGTTACTGAAGTACAGCATATTACGAATTAAGATTTTGAGCTTGTCTCCAAAAATTCATTTACAATTTACTTGGGAATACACATTCTGTCACAAATTAAAAATTCATCTAATACGTCTCAACGCAAAATCTGAAGAAACTAAACAAATTTGATAGTTAGGTATGTACCTGCATCGGAGAATGTAAACCTCGTCAGCACCATGAGGTAATGTTAGCATTTTCTTCTTGCTTCCAGATCTTGACCTTGATTTCTTTTGCTTACAATCTAAGGCTAAAAAAGGGGAGAGAAAGACTTAGGATTTTTTATATATTCCAATATATATGTATATATACACATACATACACACACATATATACATATGTATATGTGTGCATATATATACACATACATTGTACATACACATATATATTTCTAGAGAGGTCAGATCATCTAAATTAAAGAGTCCACATTTATTCATACCCTTGAAGCATGCACTGACTTGCAGCTGGATCTGTAATAGCAGTAATGTTACCTGCACACATTCCTCCTGAACCTTTTTTTTTTTTCAAATAAGGCTTTACTGTGCCAAACTAGAACTGAGAAAATATAACGAAATAACTTGAAATTACTAAAATGGTCCATTATTACAATATGGCAATATTTTCTCTTATGTTCATACATAATTTAATATCTGCTTAAATCTTATTTCCAGGAAAATTATAACCTTTTATTTAAGCATGCATTTGATTACTACTTTGTTAAGTGGGTCTCACATGCTTTAAAAATTTAGTAAAGGAGAATCAATGTAATAAAAAGTTCAATTAAAAATAAATTTTACAGCAATTTACTTTGAATTCTATAGTAATAAATGGCTCTTAAAATTAATATAATGGTTCTAGATTTAAAAGGGCAAAAAAGTTCAACTTTCATTTTTTTAACTCAACTTGTATGGCACAGAAAATAAATATAAATCCAGATTATTTTATGTAAGTTTACAACAAGTGAACTGTAAGTTTAATGTTATTTTTTACATTTCTTTTATATTTTCTCCTATATCTATTTTTAAAGTATAATTAAAAAGGGGGAAATTATATTAAAGTGGATCAAAATTTTAGTACTAACTGTTCTTGAAATTTTTCTATTACTTTTCTCTCGATAAATTATTACACAAAATCTAACTTAATTAAAAAAAGATATTTTTATAGGTAGGAATAGACAGGATATAACATTTTATTGGTCTTTGACTACAACTACATCTTTCTTTTGGGCAAAGGGATGACAGTATTACAGGGTGCTGCTGCTGGTCAGTTAGCAGGAAGGGAAGGTAAGAGTTTACATTTAGGAATTAAAGGGGGAGGGAAACAATGTAACGGAAGAGTTACTCAAAAGGCTCTTCTTCAGTTACCTTCCATGTGAAATCCTCTGTAAAAATTCTAGGTAAGAGAATAGGAACTGGCTATTCAATGATTTTGTGAAATGAGTTATTCAAAGTCCAGATTGCAAAAGAACAGATGTTATTATTACAAAACTAGGAAACATAGTTCCTTACAGTAATCAAGTGGCCATGCTAACAGAAATGGCATACAAAAATTAAAAACCACAAGAAGTCTACAATCTCATTCAAGCCATTGGTTTCTGCTTCCTGTCACCTGCCTTTTTAAAAGTAAAACCTAGGGCCTACAGTCATTCTCTGCTTATCCTCAGAAGATTAATCTAATAAGAACTACAGGAAGTCAAGTTAAGTATTAAAGAATGGGTAATTCAAAGCTTCAACCAAAACCTGGAATAGAAAAATATTATAAGGTTCTCATTAGTTACCTCAGTCAAGAACCTGGCACATAGTAGGAACTCCACAAATATTTCTGAGGTAAAAAATAAAGGAAAAATCCAGTAATTTAACCTTTGACATTTAGAAAACATATGAATGGAAATTTGTTCTACCAGCATGTAACATTGGTAATGTTCCTGTACAACAACTGTGCATCATCTGTTTAAATGAATACGCTGCTAGTAGTCACACTTAAATTCTTCTCTCATCAGTCTAGTTTATGTGTAAAAATTAGGTTCTTCATAACCAGTAGAACAGTGACGTATCATGTACTTTGTAATAAGCACCTTCTTTTTCCTAGCTGCATTGGTGAACAATCTGAATTTAGGTGAATTTTAAAGCAATTTATACACAGAAGTAGAGGTAGAGAACTCAGAGGCTAGATGACAGCTACTCTTTCCCTATTTGTAAGGCAAACCACACACAATCCCTGTCTCTGTTATGCAGAAAAGAGCAAGCATTTGGTATATCATGAGATTACACATAGACTCTTACTTTGATGAGCCTGCTGGTTGTCAAAATTGCCACACTGTATTCAAATTCCTTTAAAATATAAATAAATTACTGTAGGATACAAATACAATACATTATAACAATCCTTTAAAATATTGTTCACAGAATACTACTGTTATATGTGGAAAAACAAATGAGAGAGAAGGGTAGAAGGTGATGAGAAAGTATGCAAAAGAATGTTTTATCAGTCACAAAGTATTCAAGTTACATTTAGATGCTCTGATACTTTAAAATGAACTGGACATGTTTACTCTGAAGTGTAAAACATTTTTTGACCTTAATAAAGGAAAAAAAGAATTTTTCTGACTTTTGATTTCATATGGACTCTAGCAACTCTGAAGTTTAGGCTGTTTTATGAATTACTGGATCAAAATTTTAAATGAGAATGCTACAGTTTTCATAGTAATTAATATTTGAAGGCATGACGACTTTGGAAAGTTGGACAACTCTGCTAGCATATGATTACCCCCCGTACCCGGAGCTCCACATTCACTGGGAATCCTTGGAACCGTGTAAGGATATTAAACACCTGGTAATTACACCTAAATACTTCAGGGTCTTAATATCTCCATGATCACTTTTAACGTCATAGTCCCTGACATGTCCCTTATTTATTTAGAAGGGGAAAACATAAACATTTCACAGGAATAGTTTTTCTAGTATCAACACCCTTACAAGATGATTTTTTTCTAATATCAACATCCAACCCTTACCCTTGCAAAATTGCCTAAACAATTTAGAAGTCTGTAAAAAAAAAAGTATTTAACATATTATCAATACACACACAAAGGAGACAGCCATATGGTATTCTCTGTATGAAAACATGATTTACACAAAATGTTCCATTATATGAAAAAGATGATAAACAAACATGTCCATTACATAAATGTCCTCATTCAACAGATTTTATTATATCTAGAGGGAAAAACAGTTTTATTGTGAATTATACCAGAAGTCAGCAGAACATTAAAAAAAGGAACATCACTAACATTCAGTTTTAGCATAATGGGGCTCATCAATATTTGCAATGAACAGCCAAAAGTATAAAACAAAGTTGAACCTGCCAAACAGATAACTTTATACAAAGCCTAGATTTGCATTTACTTGTCAGTGTCAAAAAACCAATACATATACACACCTTTTTTTCCGTTCCAAAGTATTTTAAATCTAACATTGTTTCTATACTTGAAATTTACAAAAAAAAATACTAGATTAGTTTTAGAAATTCTCAATTTCTTATCCTTGAGTATCAATTGCTTCTTTAAAAAGGAACAAACCCAGTCACTCAAACATTCCTAAGGTTCCTATTTAGGGTGACAAAAAAATGTTTTAGGGATCAATTTTAACCAGAAGACTGAAAAAAACCCCACCATACCGTTACACTATGAAATACAGCCATAACTACCACCAGCACCACCGCAACATGTATGTGTCGAAAGCACTAAGCTGCATCAATGAAAAGCAAATCAATAAATAATAAAACAGTACAAACTGAGGACAGTTTTTTGAGACTTTAGTTTTATACAAAGAATAAAAAGAATTACTTCAGGCTATAAACATTCTTTAAATAGTCCTTTTCACCTTTCTGCCCATTATATGAAATAACCATTTCAATTAATTTTATATTCTTTTAAATTCACTACACAAATGACCTCAAAGAATGATGATTTATTTCTTAAAAGGATCTAAAACTTACGTGGTAAAGAAGCACATCATCACTAAATAAAACATTCACCACCCAAAATATTTTTATCTGCAATCACTCTTCCCTGCTCATTCAGCTAAAAGTTCCATCTCATCTGCTTTGTTGCTATATGAGTCTATTTGCATTTCTGGAGTAAAGCGAAACTTGATATAATGACCAGTTTATATATCCAAAATAAGAGCATGAAATAGCCATACTAGAAGGAAGAAATTTCTTCACCATCTAGTTGGCCTGTATAAGGTAGATAGGCAATAGTAGCTATGAACTCATTCAGGAAGACAGTAAGGATAAAAATGACATGAACAGGTCATCATTCCACCACAATTAACAAGCTGGTGATGGAGGTGGCAGTGGTGAAGTGGAAAGAGGATGAATAAGCCGCAAGGGTACACAGTGTGAGATGCATAAACGACGAGTCTAGTTGCTGCCATTATTCCTCGAAGGTTCATAAGTCCCAAACATAAAAGACTGTGCAAATAGCATTCTTTCCCCTAGTCTCAACTGAAAAAGAAACATGGCTTTTTTTGAGGGAGGAGAGAAAACATGTTAGCTTGTATAACACAGAATGGGGTAGGGGGGAGGGGAGGGGAGGGGGAAGGGTAGTAGAGAAAGCAATTTGTTAAAAAGCCAAATTGTTATTTCTTTAGTGTACACTTTTCTCTTTGCATAAGTGCACAGGTGTACATCATACAGGCCCTACCTTGGTTTAACGCTCTGCTGTTGCAGTCTTGAAATTCTTAACAACTTTAACACAAGGTGCTACATTTTCATTTTGCATTGGACCCTATGAATTATGTGGACAGTTCTGGTATTGAGTATCTACCACCCAAATTGAGAAAGACAGCCCTCAGTTCCACCTCTTAATCTCTTAGCCCATTAAACAAACAAACAAACAAACAAGCTATTAGAACAATTGTTAAATCCACTCTCCTACAGTCCATTAAAATTAGAAAGAACCTACTTCCCTACTCCTAACACCATCCTTTGCTCCTAATAGGGCTGTAACCAAGCCAGTCAGTATTCCCAAGATGCACATATAAAGTGGTGTGAGAAGTTTATTGTTATGAAAAAGCAATGTTCCCCTTCCAATTACAATTAAGACACAGATACACAATTAGCACCCACATAAGCATTTCACCATCATTTTCCCTTGGTATTTTCACTCCCAAATTGGATTATTTTTTAGTACCCTAAATTACTTTCATCAACTTTTAGAGTTCCCATTCTCAATAACTATAAGAATCACAGAGCAATCATGGCAAAGTTAATTACATCCTGCGTGGTTTAACATTCTACCTGGAACAGAATGCGATGCAAAATATTTGAAAAGCAGATTTCCTTGAAGTATGATATTTATGGCTTAACAATATTAGTCTAGAAGACACAGGTAGCTTGGGTTTGCCCTACAAAGTAAGAGTTGTATTAATGGTAGAAACAGCCTCATGTGATTGGTTCAGAGAAATTGTTCAAATAACCTTATTAAACTTGGATCTCCTTGGTATAAAAGAAAAAGTACATTCAATTTGCAGAAACGTCTGTTATTTCAAAGTAGAGATGTCCAGGAAAATATTTTGAGCAAATATTTTCAAGAGTTGAAGGGAAAAGCTAAACATAAATGATACTTTACCACACGTTCTTATAAACAGAGAAACTGGAGGAAGACTAGCTATTCCAGGTTGCCAAGAGCTAAAAGCTAACAGTACTCTCTCTAGCTGTAAGTTGTTTACTGGTCAGTAAAGTAAAGGCATAATTTCTCTGTGGTGGCAGGTAAGAAAAGACATTTAAAATTTCTCCTTAAGTTGGGTTGACTTGCATGCTGTTTTAAGCAAAATAGGCACTTATTAAAGAAGTATCAACCACTTTTCCAAGACACACCTAAAATTGAAATAAACATTAAAATACATAATGACAAATCTGCTTTAAATTATTTTTGTTTAGGAGTACTTGAACATAATCATTCTAAAAGTCTCAGTATTTCCAAAATATCATTTCAGATTCAGTAGGAGTAATTAAATAATTGTTTCTGATTACAAAATTACTCAAGAAACAAAATCACCTTACTTTAAAATTCCCATTAAATTACCTTTAATATAATCACGTTCAACTTAAATTGGATAGGGCTCATAATAATTATAAATTAAAATGTCACAAATCAATAATCCCAAGAGATGTAATTTTGAAAAAATAATTTTTAAGTGCTTTACATATTCCAGAGAAAATTCAATCTATAATCAAATATGGTGCTTGACTAGGTATCGTCAGTATTGGGTAAATTCCAGCTAAGGCTACAATTAAATATATATTTGAAACACTGAACAGCAAGAATTAACCTCATTCCTCAAACTCCAGACACAACAAAGAAATGGTAAATCCTACTTTCCTACTTCTTAGATAAGTGAGGGACAACAGTCTCCAACAAGCCATCTTCCTGCCCTAACATCCAAAAGAGAACATCTATGTATTATTTTATTATTTCCATAAAGTCTCTTAAAGCAGATTACTTACAGTTTAGCTCTTGCCAAGAAAATCCTTGTTTTTTTAAGACTTAACTATACCTTAATCTAGATTATGAACAGCATTCAAAAATTAATGTTAGAAATCATAGCAAATACAATACCACAACTGAGAATATACAGATATTAGACATGTTAAAAAAAAAAAACCAAACATATAAAAATCCGTTAGGTGAATTATTAAAAAAATCAAAACAAGATATAAAAAGCAAATCTCAGAAAATTAATAAGTAACAAAACCAACAAGAATGCTAGGGAACTAGTAAAGACTTTTAAAAAAGAAAAGATGTTAGTCAAAAAGATTATCAACCAAATAGACTTCCTAAATTATATAACCAATGACCAGCAAAAATAGACATCGTAAAACGTAAATGTTATGCTACTATGGTAGAAAATTCTTAGGCTCCATTCTCCTAAAAACAAATTTACTGATTCAATAAGTGTGGTTATTTGCTTTGTAATTAGCGGATAGTTGGATGATGAAGTGTTGCCAGATAAATGACAGCTAGTGAGGTAATAAAGCCAAGCCTTCTCTTACCAGAAATCATGATAACAGATGCCTTAATTGTCCTGGTATAACCATTCTCCCAAGCAATAAGATTTAAAACCTTGAACCATTTGTTTCTTTCTTCTTATTCTTCTATCTCTAAATAATCTACCAAATTTTGCTTACTTTTACTTCCATGATACCATCCAGATATCCATTATCCTTCCTTTACATTCCTATTGTCATTGTTCTGGTTCAGGATTCCTAAAATGACCTCACTCACAATTTCTACACCTCTCCACCAAATCTTTTAACTTTTATTTAAATGACAGTTTTTAAAAGCTTTATAAATTCTTTTAAATAATTCTTTAAAAACAATTTCTTAAAAAACATCTTTACCAGCACCTCACAAAATTAATTCCAACACCATAGATTAGCATTCTAGCTTTCTATCTGTCCACCTATTTCCTTTATCTCCAACTTCCTGGTACCTTTCCATAAACTTCCCACATTTCATAAGTTGCTCCCTTCGATGGGTACGCTCCTTTCCTCTAACTGCCTTTCCATTTCAATTATCTATCCTTCAGCGTCCAAATCAAATGCTCCTTCCAAAAGCCTTGCTGGGCCCTGGTCTAGCTGAAAGTGCTTTCCTCTCCCTTTCATCTTCTATAGTATTCCAAGCACATCTCTCCAGTGGCACTTAAATTTGTGTGTGTGTGTGTTGTGTGTGTGTGTGTGTGTGTGTGTGTATACTTCTCATATACTTTAAGATCCAATTTATCTCTGCAGTCCTTAGCACAATGAATAAACAACAGTAAGCTGAAAAAATCGTTGAATTAGTCACTTTTTAGCATTGTGGGCAAATAGCCCAATTCTTGCTGGCATAATAAAACAATTAGTATCCATAAGGGTGACTCTAAATACTCAAATGATTATATTCACTCTACTGTTTCTCAAGGCAGAAACAGGAACAACATTTTAGAAACATCACCATTAAAATGGTTAGAATAAAATCAAGTTTGACACTAGTCTTCCTTTACCAAAAAAAGTTACTCAACTTGAACAATTCAATAACCTTGCTAATCTTGAGCAAATGATACATTACTGTGTGGATGAATATATACAGATATACACTTTTAATACAAAAAAATGTACTACAAAGACAAATTACAGCCAAAAACATACAGAAACTCATCTTTCATTGTAATCAGGAATAGCTTTTTAAAATATAAAACTGACCATATCATTCCCTTATTTTAAAAAATCCTTCAATGACTTCCTAAATTTTTTAACAGGCACTCAAAGCATTGACTATCTTTTCACCATCGCTGTCTTTCCAAACACAGCCCACCCTCTCAAACTCCAAATTTCAACCCTTTATGCCACATTATGTTCTTCTATCTGGAATGGTCTACTCCTATCCTTCTGCCTAAAACTACTCATCCTTCAAGTTCAGGGCCTGGCTGAACATTGGATCATGATTATGTTTATGCAGCTAGAGTACAAGGTCATTATTAGCCTCAGAGCTAGCACACCTGGTATAATACAATAACTACCATTTTTGTTGAATGAGTAAAAATTTTCTTTGACTACTGATTTTTCTCTCTCACTTTATAAATAATGTCAAGAACATACCAGCATGAACTATTTTCCTTTTTTCTTTTCAGGCTCTATTTAACAATGAGACAAGTAGTAAAGGCACAATAAAAAAGGAACACAACTTAATTCCCAGCTCCCTCAAAAGAAGGCCTAAAGAAGGACTAAAATAAGCACCTTGACCTCTACAACACTTACATCCAATAAAACATTTATTTGTACACCATCTTGCATGGTTTTATATTTTGACAGTTTTGTATGTGTTGCCAAACAATGCTTTCCTAAGTTTCTGATGACAGGGACATGTCTTGGTACTTATGTATCTCCCCCCACATAGCCTAGTCTGGGGGAATTATCAAGGTATTTAACTAGAAGCTGGTTTGGTCCTTTAGAGTTTAATCTTAGTAAGGAAATATAAACTTTCTACTTGTATTCTTTTGGCTGGATGAATCACTATAAAAGCATGAAATTTCTTAAAGACAGTATTTTAATAATATTTTAAAAGACACTGCAGAGACACTCATATAAAGGATAAATGATTTAACGCACCTTGAAAAACTTTCATAATACTATTTTTTTTCTTTTCCATCACAGCAGAAAGTATTCCAATACAGCACTTTCCATAATATAAGAATTACTTTTTTGGTGGCTTATATAGCCATTTCAGCACCAGGCACTGTATTATATGTTCATTAGCAGTTGCTGTTGCAGGCCTCTATGGCTAATTATTTCATTATAGCTGAAAGTAAGAAAAGATCCTACTGAGCAATATGTATGTAATCTACGAGTCCACTTAAAAGTAAATGATTACTGTGCTGTACACCTGAAACTAACATAAAACATTGCTGGATGTTAACTGAAATTGAAAAATAAAACAAACAACAAAAGAAATAAACACTATGAAAAATAAAACTATTGACTCTACTAAAAATGAATGTAGAGATTTATTGCACTACTAGTGGTACTGAGTGGTACTTAATCGAAAGGCTCCTAGTACCAATTTTTAAAAGTTTTTTCTTCTCATTGGAGAACTCATTCTTTAATTGTGATGGTGAGTCTATTGTTGCAGAATAGCAACAATCATGCTTTATTTCCAAAATGTTTTCAGGAAAGTGTTCTAAAAATAATAAAATGAAGCCCTCCACCAAATATATTTGCATATAAAAAGTATTCTTATATTCATTTTAGATAACTAGAAATTTCTAATTTATTTTAAATACCAAAGATCAGCATTTAACAAAATATGATCTATAGATAACCATTTGAATTCAATGAGGAAAGAAAATTCACTTGCTGCCACAGAGGTGTTATGATTTCTAAAATATTACTACTGTTGATTCTAGTCAGTACCAGTCCATAAGAGAAAGTCACTTAAGGGGAATGTTTTCAATCTGTGCATAGTGATGTTTTAGTGGGCAGTAAATCAATTTACTGGGTCATGATCAGCATTAATTTTTAATGAAAAAGGATAAAACAGAAATTATTAGAGTGCATCACACTCAATTCAGGTGAGTGAATGAGTAGGTAGGTGACTGTGAGTTTGTATTCAGAATAAGAATGTAAAATAGAGTCCCAATAAAAATGCTGAAGACCACTGTTATAGTTTCTTCTTTTCAAGGGATAACAGATTGTGCAAACATGCATTCATCTTACTGATATATTTCCTTTCACAAGATTCTCTCTACCTGGACTTTAGTTATTTCTCTTTCTTCACCAGCTTGAAGCTTAAACTTAATTTTGACCTTGCAATTTTTTTTTTTGGTTCCTTATTGCACATTAAGTTGATAGAATACACTTTGCCTAAAATAATATAAAATGCTTTAGAAATTTAATACTAGGATGTCCATATAATTTATTGAACAATCCAGGACACTTATGAAAGGCACTATTATTTAGTTGGAACAACAGGGCTAAACCAGTGTGTATGGTCATTCTATTAATAACTTAGTAATACTATGTTCTTAATACTGCCAGTATAAAAAAGATATCATTTAATTAAAATATTATTAAACACGACAAAGCCAATAGTTAAATTAGAAGTCCAAAAGCATTTTATATGAACTATATGAAATTTCTGGTTTTTAATGAAAATATTACACTGTATTAGGAATTAACCAGGAACCAATGTGTATGAGCATGTAAACATCAATCTAAAGACAATGAAACCTGAAAAAGAAGTTTATTAATAGTGCAGTCTACATTAATTGGAATGAAATCTTGAATAAGTATGTCTTGAATTTATAATATAGGCTATAAAGCAAACCTTTTGTACTAATCTTTTTAGACAAAAATCCATTTTAAAAAGGTAAAACTGTTTCATAAATAATTATCCATCACTGAACACACATGGAAAGTATTAAACAATTTACTTGAACCTGCCAAAAGATGATTAACTAGGTCAGTTCTGGACAAAATTTTAATATGTAAAGTTTATTCTCTTTTGACACTTTAACTTGGTCCCAAATATGGCTACTTCTTCATGTCTTCAATTCCAAAGCTTTTCTACTTTCTTCATCATTTCCTTTAACTAAAATTAGGAAGGATGTTGTTTTCATTTATATTTGTGACCATATAAATTAGTTTTGATGTTACACAGTTCTTACATTTCAAGTATCTTTTAACTCTTAAAATAAAAGATGTCTTAAGGCTTCTGATTCCCAGTTCTGTGTTCTTTCCATGTTGTTGCTGTTGTTGTTTTGGCATTTCCCCTTTCTCAGTTTTCTGCCAGAAGAAAGGTCCAAGAATGAAAGACATGTTCCTGGCATGAGACCACTGCTTCCATGAAATTCTCAAGGCGCGAATGACTCCCCAAACTTGAGAACATCACATTAGAAGTATTTGAGTCACCGGTAAATAACTATTTGGGGGAAGCAAAGGGACATCTTTTTCAGTCTATTCAGGCTAGCTAGAATATTTTTCCCCTCTCAAAAGGCCACCAGTTCCCACAGAAGAGGGCAGGAGTGGTGGCTTCTAAGAAGGCTCTGGACTGTCTTCTACCACAGGTAAACAAGCAAGCCTTTAGCATTTGGTCTGGGGATAGCTAAGCTTTTTCTTCAAGAGTAGGTCACATAATTTAAAATCCACATAAATGAAGACTGAACTAGGAACACAGATGCTAGACATTCTTATGGAGGCTTCAGTCCTACCTATTTTCCCTGTACATTTTCCAGGTTTTGACATATTTGGATTAAGGTAAGGTTTTTAACAAATGATTTTGTATCTGATTCATCAAAACAGTGTACACACACTCTTAAAAAATAATGCTTGTTACTTATATGAATTGATAAATTCCTAAAATAACCCAGTGGAACCCTCTGGGACCATAGGTTTGGACCAGTGCTTTATACCAGTGAAACTGATATGGGGGAATAGGTATGTGGAGTTTATAAATACTGAATTCTCCATTTGGGAAAAAAAAAATTATTAAAACTAATTAAAAAAAAAGTCTCAGTTGGCACAAATAAACAACAAAGACATCTTCTGTTAAGCTCTACTGGTCAAGAAGATTTTAAAAATCGGGGGAAAGTTTCAGAATTTCCAAGAAAAGGAAGCATGAGTTTTTTTATTTTTCTTAAAAGTAGGTATGGGCTGTGGAAAACACCACCTCAGACTTTCTTCTGTTTTTCATTTCCCTTCTCTTTGCTCTAAGGATTGCCAAACACTCTTTCTATTTTCTAGCACTTCTGACATTTTGGTTAGTATTTAATGATATTTTTCAAATATCCTTTTTTTCCTTTATGCCCCAAATGTATTCCCATACATCCTATATTATTTTTCTCTAATAATGAAATTTTGTAGATACTAAAGTATGCATTAGAAAGCACTCTTGGTCAGTGGATGGTTATTAGTTCTATGTTTTGAAAGATTTTCAGATGAGGTAAAAACACTTTCTTAATGGACTACAAAATCTGTACTAGATAGATCTGCCTGTTGAATATTTGCAGAATGTGCCTGAATTGATAGAACAGAACATTTTCTAAAGTCCTCCAAAATCAAATCCAAATGTAATTATTTCTTGGATCGCTTTTTCTAATTACACTCTTATTTATTCAGTCTTCACCAGAATGCTCCCCACCTTAAACCTAACTTTATTTAAGGATTTTTCAATTGCTTTTGTTCTTTATGTGGTAGATAAAATTGATTAAAAACAAAGGTCTAGGGTAAGAGAGCCTTGATTTCAATTTCAAATTTGCTATTAAAAATTCATTTTGGACAACTTAGGTTCTCTAAGCCCCATTTTCCTATAAAACAGAGAATTAAAGTGCCTACAATTCATATGGTGGTTGTGAGGTTTAAGTACGATGCATGAAAGCTGCATAACATAGTGCCTGACACATAATAAAGTGTTCAATAAAAGTTAGTGACTATGATAATGATAACGAAGATTTTCTGTTTCTGCGGTCTTTTATTTTCACTGCCTCCCTTGCCTGTACTGTCTTTAATCACCTTCCAAGCCTGGAGTAATATCATAAAAACTAAAACCTCACAGTAGTAGGACTAATCCATAAAACTCACTCTATTCCCCTCCTTCTAATATAAATGGTGAAGAGTCATCTTTGGTCATTTGCATATCAAGTCAAAGGAGAAAGAAAGAAGCAGAAGAAAGAGTAAAAACACAAGCACTGCTCTGGTAGCAAGAACATACTAGATGCAAGCCACAAGAAGACATGAGAAAGAACAAAAAGGCTGAGAAAACAACGAGAAGAAAGCCAAAGGCAGTAAGCTAAAAGAACAAGAGAAATAAAAAGACTGGAAGGAGAATTTCGGGCAAACGATTTATTTAGAAAAAAGAGCATATTTTAATGGTGAAAGAAATGGGATTTTGCTAAAGCAGGGCAGCTTGAAAGGCTACCAAAGAAAAGAGCAAACAAAGCATGATGGAGGGTAAGAAGCAGTGTTACATATGAGTAAGTTAATAAAATTGTCACAAACTAGCAGTATGAAGAGGTATCTGCAAGGCTGGGCTAACCAACCAAAAATAACACATAAATGTGCTCATTAACATTTATGTGCTTAGTACATTTATTTATTCTAAATATAGTTTAGGGGCATTAAAAGAAAAAACCATTCAGTTGTCAAAACGGGCCATTATCAAGGCCTGCCCCTTTAAAGATTTGATCTATAAACTAATAAAACTCTCATTAGTTTGCTTAATTTCCTAATCAAGCTACATAGTTGAAATTTCATGATAATTTCCTTTCCTAATAAAGCAAGAGTCAAGCTAGAACTACAATTTTGTTTCCCAAACCAAAGAGAGGTGTCTTCTTGGCATCTACTAACAAAAATAAATTTAAGCCGAAAACAGTATAATTTAAAAATCAATGTGAATACTGTAAACTCAAAAGGTTCACACGCCTATAGGGTTATTTTTTTCCCCTTAGTCAATAAGAGCCAAATGAAAAAGAATAATTTGCCTAAAAATATATCTAATAGTTTACAAGCTGCTGAAATTTAATGTGTATTCAGACTCTAATGTTGCTTACCAAAGAAAGCTATAAATAAATATCCTCTGAATTAGCACCAATTTGTTGAGAAAAAGTGTATTGTATCAAATAGACTTGCTGTGTTCTGTTCAAACATATCTGCACCAGTCAAAAGTCCGGCATTCTTCTTTCGAGCAAAAGCGCGTAAATGGTTGGACAGGCTAACAGCACTTGTAAATGTCTTATTGCAATGCACACATGTTCTAAGCATCACAAGCATACCTATCATTCAGAAGAAACCTATCATCCAGTTTTCACTTCAAAAAGTGAAATTTTCTTAGCTAAAAGTGTGAAGAAAAGTACCACAAAGATGGTTTAGAAAACGTTCAATGAATTAGCTTAACTTAAAATATGGAAGGGGAATTGAGATAGCTATTATCAGTTGGTAGTTAGTATTTAGAGCCAAACCATGCTCTTTGGAAAGGTGGAAAAGGAATGTCTTTGACCTTGGAGCTCCTCTAGATTTAACACCTATTATCGCTTTCTTGCAGATTCCTGTTACGCAGATCATTTCCTAAATCTAAAATACAATCCTGTGATTTGGATAGCACAGTTCTGTTGAGAAGTTTCAAAGCTCACAACATTATCAATAAAAAGAATTAAGGTCTAGTTAACAAAGTGGTAATTAAAGTGTTTTACCTACAAAACCGTAAAAGACTCAATACTAAATTAGGCTTTCTGATGAAGGCTGAGAGAAAAGGTGGTAAAATACACCAAGAACAGCTGTTAGACACCTTTTATTCAGGGCAATATATTCATTACTTTGAATGCGCAATCAATAAAGAAAGTTAATTATTTGAAGTTTTTTTGCCAAAATCTTTGTGCTAAATAAATGATCAACACACTAACATCTTAGTCATCACAGGAAAGAAAACATGCTGAAACAATAAGAAATCCCTAACTTCTCGGACGACCTCACTCCCCCAACATGCTTCATCTGATGTCTTCAACATTACTGTGACAGCCACAAACATGCTTTACCTCTCTGGAGTGTACTATACCTTGGTCAACATGGTTAACATTTTCCTTACATTTTATACTTCTGAAAAATGTTGAAAAATTGATTTTGAAGACTCCATACGAAAGAGCCCTATTAACCAGAACCCCATACAAGAGAAACTGTTTTTCAGACTAGTTACAAGATAATCTTTCCTTAAATCAAAACTGCATTGCAAGTATTTGAGATATCTCAATGTCTGCCCAAAAGTCGACATTACATAATTTTATTCAGTATTAATCCACTGACCAACTTTTACCCCAGACATATTCAATTCAGAGCTAAAATTATGAGATCATCTAAGTCAACCTTCAACAATTTTACCTCCAAAAGAAACCTAAAATGACATTTAAAATTCTTCTAATCTAAAAGCATAAACCAGACTTAGCAAAACCAAATACAGTTCAGCTACTTTCTGCCACATGATTTGCCAATGTACAAAATAATCCTTTGAAAAGGAAAAACAATTGGTGTACAAGCACTAAGCTAAACTATTTGTTCCGTTCAATTAGAACGCCATTGTAAAATCGAAAACCCCAAACGAATGTTTTATACTCACAACAGTTCTCCAAAACTAAACCATCCCACAATACCAAGAGGGATCGGAGAGGGAAAAGTTTATTTTGAGTTAATCACAACACACAATAGACACCAATCCATTCAGTTTAAAGAGTGTTTTGTTTACCTAAACTGCAGGAAAACCAATAGCTAAAGCTTGAAAACATTACTGGCAAAAATATAACAGATGTTTTGCTTTTTCATTAACGCTACGCTTTTGAACGTCAACCTCCCATCCATAGAATCACCTCCATCCCCAGCCGGTCACAGTAACCTTTATTTTTACAGATCAGCTTTTTGTTTGTTTGCTTTTGTTCTCACCTTACGTTTTGACCAAGAGATGAGGCACAGAGAATTCAGTGCTGATGAGCACTGAACTGACGATTTATATAGAAATGGCAGTATAACCAATCTCTGCTCTGCAAAAAAAAAGCAGCTTAAAAAGATTCTATGAAAGTATTTTCTACAAAAATTCTAATAAAGTAGGCATAATTAAATTGTCTTTAAATTATATAAGATAGTCATAAATGTCCTCTTACCTGAGTGCATAGTCAAGTCCATTTTTTGTGGTTGATACATCAACGAACTGTCTTCATTTAATGGAATAACACATTTCTGAACGAATCTCTTTCTTGCAGTTTGATTATGGATCTTTTGAGGAAAGATAGAGGAATTCCTTTCTTCTCCCATCCTTTTATTTTTAAGCAGTTCTATCAATGTAAGAGACTGATTCCTTTTCCCACTGGGCAGTTCTGGTTTTGTTTCATCATATTCATTTAAGAAACTCAGCCCTTCTTCCTCTGATGCAGACACTGATAAAGCTTCAGTCTTTAGGCCATTACGGTATGCTTCAAGAGGTATAACATTTTGAGATAGAAAGTCATCACCTGATGCAAGTTTTTGAGCTACAAATGGTCTGGGGATAATACGACGACTATTCAATGCCTTTAAGATTTTTTCATATTTTTCCTCATTTTGCATCATCTCATTCAGAACACATATTGGAGATTTGTGAGCATCCCACTTGGTCTTTCCAAGTCTTTTCAGGTGGCCTCTAACATGATTTGATAATCCAATTTTAGTATCAAACCAACCACCACAGAGCTGACAAGTGTGTTCAGAAGTGGTTTCAGACTTCTCTATAGCTAAAAAAAATTTTTTAAGAGTGATATCAGAATATTTTTATAAACTGACCACCTTAGAGTCAATTAACTCTAAAATATGAAATTATGTGATGCTAATAAAAACCAAACTTGAGCAAAACTTTGAAATCCTTTGACTTTGAATACAGACTATTAGCCCAAATTATCCACATCAAAACTTACCTTTTCTAACTCGCTTAACAGGTGTCCCTGTGCCAGTTCTTTTGAAATGTTGCATTTTGTCACTTGTGGCTATTTGTTCTGGTGATACAACGTGACGGGCTTCATAGCTTAATCCTGCTCTGTGAAGATGTCCCCGGACGTGATTTGACAACCCAACACCTGTTTCAAATGTTGCTGGGCAGTAAGGACAGGATTTCTTCTCAAGAGACAAATCAGTCCAATGAAAAACAGAACTATGCTTTGACAATGAAGTTTCTGCATTTTCTAAATGCTGAGGATCATGTATCTCATGCAAAAAGTTATTAGTTCCAGCATCTTCATAATATTCAAAATAAAATCCATCATTTTGATCATAATTAAGGGTAGCATTGTCTCCAGACTCTTGACCTTCCACCTTGCTTTTAAATAGAGGGAATAAGTTTACATGTTCTTGATTAATATCATTATAAGTTTCATCTTCTATAGCCTGTGTAGTGTAGTCACCTAGCTCAACATTATCCCAGGAACTTTCATCTTCTGTTTCATAGCTATCTTTCTTTTCAGCAGAATTAAGTTTTTGCAAAACAACAACAGTCATTTTATGCAAGAAATCTGGATAGCTATCCAAGTCTTCTCCCCCGGCAGAACTTTCTTTCTTAGATTCCTTCACTCCTCTCTTCAAAGATGCACGCCTATGGTCTCTGAAGCTGTCTGGCCTTTTTGTGTCAGAGTTATGAGGGTCGGAAATAAAACTATTGTTGTGAGAATTAGCTGATGATGAAAACGGATGTAGAGAATTTAATGAACCAGCTTCTTTTTTGAAATGCAGAGGATAAGAGTCACCTGATTTTCTGATCGTCCTGTAGTTTTCATATCTGTGTCTATATAAATAGTTGCTGTTTGCCTTGGCATTAGATTTTTCTTTTGCTGCTTGGTGGAAATACTTAGGTTTTTGGTCAACGCTGTTTTTAATCACTACAGTCTTGCGAGAATTGTTCTGATTGCACACATTTACACCACCTGACTGGGAGATGCTTTTCCGAGCTTTTTGTATTCTGTGTGGCCGCTTATGGAATTTCGAAAAATTACTTGATTGTGAGGATGATCCAAATGTTCGCTTTACATCTTGTTTTAAAGCAGAGTTCTTTGGAAATGTGGCTGACTGTTGCTTATTTAATGGTTTAGTGCTATCAATATCTATAGGTTCTTCGAGGATGCCACTTTTTCTTTTACCAAGTCCCAGAGCACTACCAAATGAATCAACACATGATGATGAATGTAAGTACTCCATGTGTTTTTTCAAAATATTTCTGGCTGAAGTAGTAAAAGGACACATCTTACATACGTAGGTAGCTGATTTTTTTGATGATCCTATAACAGAGTCTTTCATGAAAGACTTTTTTTGCGTTTTCCTCTGGGCTATGTCCGAATTGACAATGGGGCATTTTACCACTGCTCCATGGGCAATGCCTCGATGGCATTCCAATTCATTTTCTGTCACTGCCATGAAGTTACACTCTTCACAGCAGTAGTACCTTTTATCTTTTTCGTGGGTTTTAGCATGTTGCACAAATGTTTTAGGGCAATTGGTACCAAACACACACTGAGGGCATTGTAATCGTGCATTTCTTCCTTCATCCTGGAGTTCTTTCAATTCACGAATTTCCTCCATCAACTTCTGTCTTCTTTCTTGGTGAATAATCATATGCTTTAGAAGTGAGTTACGATCTCGAAATGTCCGTCCACATTCTCTACAAGCATATGGCCTTGGAACATTAAGATGGCGAAAGTGACTATTCCCATCCAAATGATACATCATATGCCTGTGGAGGTGCTTTTTCTCCCTAAAATTCACATTGCACTTTGTACAGGGGTAAAATGATGGCTCTTCAGTGCTGAAAGTAGCAGGCGACTCAGAATCACTTTCTTCACATTTCTTTTTTAAGGTATTTGAAAGAAAAGTGCTAGTATGAACAGGTGAACTATCTTCTCCACACTTGTCTGGGTTATAAATTAGATGTTGAAAAGCACCCACTGATTCCAAGTCTTCATCAGTTGATTCAGGCTTCACTTTTGATAATGCATATTTCTGTGAATCTATTGCTTGTAGTTCTTCATTCTGTTCTAGGAAGTCTACTTCTAGCATTTTTGACTTGTTGGGTATACAATTAGAATCACTAAAGCAATCCTCAGTATAACGGGTTATCTTGCTTACATCCATTTTTCGCTTTCTCTTTTTCTCTAGACCTACTTTAGAGTGAACTGGAGCTTTATCCACCGTGTCCTCATTAGTCATAAGAAACTGAATGAACTCTTTTTGGGGGTCCCAATTTGTATCATTTTCTGACCTATATTCATCTGTACCTGAGGAAATTCCTGTTAATGTATTGACACAATCATCTTTTACCAATAAATCTTCACTATCCTCACCCACCTCCACTTGATTTATTAAAGTGCTATCTGACTTTATACTACTCCCTACTGAATTCTGAATGTCACAACCAACTGAAGCAGAGGTAGGTAGTTTTTTAATGGAATGGGTTGGATTCTTAGCATGTGCTACGTCTGATAACAAAAATAAAACTTGATGTTGACTCGCTTTCTGTGGTGTAGACAGCTGAAGATCAGCTGCCACCTTAAAAGTTGAACAAGATTCTGTTGTTGGCTGATCCACAGGCTGTCCAGTGGTTAATGAAACACTGCCTTTATTCATATTGGAAGTCTTAGTTAAGGAGGAGTGTGAAACTGGTCCATTAACAGCAGCTCCTTTAGGCAAGATAAAGTTTTCACTAGAAACAGTAGGAGCACCAGCATGTATAAATAGAGTAGACTGGCCTCCACTTAAGGCTTTTTCAGATATGTCCTTTGACAGTTCTTCAGGCAGAGTGAACGTATTACTATTCTGAAAAGATGTCTGACAATCTTTTGGTTTATGAACTCCACTCTCTTTGTCTGAGATAAAACTGTTGTCATCTAGGAGTTCTTCTTTAGCACCAGTTATATCGGTGTTTATCTTCAAATCATCCATATTGTTGGCAAGCCCATTTAACACATTTAGTCTAGAAAATGGAAAAAAAAAATTTAGATTTGCATGAAAGAAAAAAATTCTACTAGATGTATGGAGAGTTGAAAGTGCACATTTTTATTAGCTTAATTATACTCTTTATATTAAGATCCTAATAATTTCCTAGGAATAAAGAAATACTTTAAAAAATGGAAAGACTTTAAAAGTGTCTCAAAGATTAATTTTTTCTTTGTGCTCGGCAACAACCACCCAATACTCTAGAAACACAAGATTTCCAGGGAAAAGCAACAGAGATGCATTATATAAATAAAGGTGCTAAAGACTGAAGAAAAAACTTTAAAGTCTCATCTGTAGGTTGCTAACAAAACCTATCTTACTTAAGTCTATTTATAAAGGATAGTCAGTCATTCTATACTAGAGAATAACGTAAATTGTTAAACACTGCAGAGTAGTAAAAATTTTGCACTTAAAAGTTTCCTCCTTTATAAACACTGTTCAGTAAAGAACCTTACCTGAATGAACATATCTGCTATCAACATCAATGGCTAATGTAAGAAAAAGGAATTTTTACTTTTAAAAAATTAAGACCACTTTGCTCTCAATGTTTCACATTTTTCTAAAATTCTACCAATTTATAAAATGTTTTATTCACAGGGTTGGCATTTATTTCTTATGTAAATTACTTGGTCCTAAATTAGTAAAATTAAAATTAGTGAAGTTTTATGTTATTTTAAATATTCATAGGCTGGGCTCCCAAACCCTAGACATTCTTTAAAGGCAGTTATCCCTTGGAGTGTGGGAGACATGCACATATACCATGGCTATAATTACTGCCCCTATTTTAAGAGTTCCTTTGCACCCTGTTTTTATCCTCTTAAAAATGGCCACATTATACAGGAATTGCCTGTCTTTTTGGAAGAATGTAAGCTCTTGGAGGACACGGACTGTGGCCTAGTCACTTTCATATCTTGGAACCTAACACAGTGCTTGGCCTTGGTGCTCAGGCAATATTTGTGGAATAAAGGACTAAAGTGCTGAACGAATAAAAACACAACTACAAAAATCAAAGCAAAAGTTCTTAAAGTATAAGAATAAAAACAGTTTTCTTCCTATGGAATTTAGACTCCCTATTCAAATAATGCAAATTCCATCATGGTTCTGATTTCTTGATTTATCAATTGTAGCGAGGCCTTCAAAATATCCAATAATCCTCCCTCAAGTATGATTTGAAGAACCTACAATTTGGCAACCCCAGGTATTAACTATATGAAATACCAGCATAAAATTCCATATTTCTTTTCCTTTTGTACATAGTAGTAAGTACAGTTCATTCATTCTCCAAATATTTATTGAGCACTGATTATGCGCCAAGCACTGCTCTAGTTTTAGGGATACAGTTGTAAACCAGACAGATTAGGGACTGCCCTCAGATAAAGAAGAGTCTTCTGTTATTCTTATATAGTCTTTTTAATTTGAAAGAGTAATACTATTTTAGGATAGACAATCCAATTTTAGGAATTTACAATCCAATATTTAGAAATTAAAACATTTTCAATAAATTAAAACATTTTCAATAAACTTATTTCTAATGACTTTTATGCTACCAATTGCATGCTTTAAAACATTAAGTCTAGTTCAAAAATGAAAACTATTTCTAATTACTTTATTTTAAACAAGCCCTTATAAATATGACCTTATCTTATGAACAGATGTGTTCTTTAATACAACACACATTACAAATAAATACTACAAGTATATTTCTTTGGTATTATTATTATACCAACAATCATTTTTCCACCTCTCATAGGTCTTAGAATTCTGTTTTGAGGTTGGTAAACTTTTGTAGTAATAAAAATAAACTTCCAATAAGATCATATTCAATGATATCACCCCAAAATGGTGTTAATGTAGCACCCAGCAGGAGTCTCTACATCACATACACAGAAGTTAAAAATGGGCAGCACATAAACATGTGTTATGAAAGAGTGTGCAAATGTCAATGAAATGAAAAGCAAACACTGATGCTATACTATTATCTATTCCTGAGATTTCTCATTAAATTTGGTGTAAAAAGTTATATGCTCAAATAGGAACAATCTCACAAATCTTAAATGGACAACAGAATTTTTTAACAACCAGACTGAAAGACACTGAATTTCTGTTCCTACTTATTATAATCACAGGGGTAGACAAATATAAGCTTAGTCAATTTGAAAGCCTATATTAGCTTTTCTCAACAGGAAGCAACGTTGCTAACGAAGTGGTAAATTCAGTGTTAATGAGTGGCTTCACTGTTACCACCTCAGAGGTAAAACCTTCCATGTTCCATGTTCTACCCATCTTTCTGGTGTTAGAGGTTCAGAGATGGAACAGACGCTTCCCATTTAAAGCGACTTCATTGGTACCCCCTGAACAGCAGGGTGACAAACCATGAGAATATCATGTCGGCTTGAAGACTGCATCCTCATTACCAGAATGGCTTTACAAGAGCCTTTGGTAAGTTCAAGTTTTGAAGATACTAAACTGTTTTGCTCAAAAATATAGAAAGAAAATATGTGCACACAGATCTTTACAAAATACTGTTAAAATATAAAATGAGGTCTTTAGCAATCAAAAGTTTTCCTTCGCACCTACATAATGAAATATGCCTTACTTGCTCCTAAACTAATGATTATCTTTACTTAAAAACAGAGAAGTTAATTCTTTTTCAGAATTTTTTATTAGCACATAATTAAAAATGTACTCAATCAGTTAAAAAGTATGCTATAAGAAATTGACTCAGCAAGCTAATATTTTAATAACAATGAAAAATTTTCCTGTTTTAATTTTCAGAATATATTTTGACTGAAAAATGTTCAAAATACTTTTTTTCTTAACATTATTCAAGACTCATAGCTGTTGCACTGAGACACAATGAAGAACAATCATCATCAAAAGATGTTGCACTGAATAATGGACCTAGAATCTTGACATCAAAAATTATTTTCCTACATTAATGCATAGCAATGTGGCATCCAGGCAAAAAACATTTGATCTACAAGCTAATTTTGCATTGTCTGATACAGCTTTTCCAACTACCTTTATATAGTCAAATACACACAACAGAGCTATCAACAACAGTTTATGTTAATACAACTAAGTAGAGGACATATTTTAAGGTAGGCATTATTAAGTTTTAAAAAAGAAAACTAATGAATAAATAAACTAATGTTATATTGTTTAGACTCCCTAAATTTCAATGAATTTGCTCTACCAATTAGAATCTTTTATAAACTGTTTGGACACTATAACTTTAATCTTCTGTGTAATGATATAATTGTAGAAATTTTCCTTTAACTGAATTTTAAAATGTACTTTAAAAAAAATCACTCACTTTATAAAAAGCTGCAAATGGAATTTTTAATCTACATAAAACATTTCACTTTCTAGAAAATCATAATGAGTTCTACAGCTATAACTGCCTGTAGTTATATACTGTGAGCATTAAAAAAAAGTACAAAGGTCAGATCTGTCTTCAAGATGACAGATCATCACTTATATGCCGCAAGCTAGACTTATTGTCTCAGAAATCTCAAACATCAGTATTTTTGCAAACTATCAGCACTTGCTATAACACCCTCACTACACTACATCTTGAGGTTACTACAGAAGAAATGAGGTGATAATTGCATATTAACATAATTATTCTGTAATCCCTCTGAGCAAGCTTCCTAGGTCACTCAGTAATTCAGATTAGATACAACCTTCCTGTCATCAAATCTATGTTGTCCACTTTCTGTTCATGAATAATTCTTTTTTGATATAAAATTAGCTTAATTTCATTCTTTTATGTACATTATTAATTGTATTTATTGCAAGCAGGTTAATATTTTGTGGGTACTTATTATATAATGCCAACCTTGGTCATGTAGTACAATTTCACACAAAAATATAGTACAATTTGCTCTGGTTCTACATTAGTTCGTTAATAACTATATTACACAAGAAGCTATAAATAAGTTATGATGACACCCACTAGCTGAATTACGGTTAGGATTTGTCAGATCTTCACAAACCCTATATTCGTTTAAATTATCCCTGAGAACACACGACAACTTTAGTCAGTCATAGAAGAGACTAGGTTAGGTTAAGAAGAGAAAACAATTCACAACTGTCATTCTAATTGAAAAACAAATCTTAATTAACTGAAATACTACATCTAAAATTACTGCAGTATTTAGGCCTATAGATACTATACACAATGTACAAACATATATATACCCAAGTCTCACCTAGTTTACAATGCAAGTGAAGACAGAGCAGACCATACAACCATATCAGCCAGGTAGTATCTTACTCTGGGTGTCACACTGAGAGGAAACACTAAAAAATACAACATTCATAAGAATATTCAGCATACCATATAATAAAGAGAAAACTTGGTATGTTTAGCCTAACTATTAGCCAATACAATTAACAGTTTTCAAATGTTTGAGGGTTCAGAGTATAGAAGGAAGAACACAGAATTAACGTGTCTGAGTCAGAAAAATGTGGATTTCATCTCATGAGTAAGAAAAACTAGAAATAGGAGCCATTCAATATTGCAAAGGGTGGTCTGAAACAACAGTGAATTGAGTGGCTCAGCAGGTTGAACTATTTGTCAGAAACAATGCAGAGGGGACTATAAGGCATTGGAGATTGAATAAAATGATTTCTAAGGCATTTCTCATATGTACTGTATATCGTTCATGTTTATTACATTATTAACATTTAATATTACTTGAAATGAGCTAAAATTAGAAGTGAAATACACTACTGTACTTCAAAAACATTCTCTAAATTCAAAATTACCTGAAATAATCCTTTAGTTAACTTGATTTCTGAACAAGAAAAAGTATGGTACCAAATGACTAGAGGCCACAGAGCTAATTTTCACCATGAAAACTACAAAGAGGTTTTTCTATTGGCAATCCCCCATCCCCTGCAAAGTCACTGAGTTTGAACATCCAGAAAATATATAGATAATGAGCAGAAAAACAAAAATACATTGGGCACATAATGCTTTCTTGCCAGCAGCATGTGGCATTGCCATGACAAACTAATGTGATTTTACCACCTAAGACCAAATAACATTGAACTTAAATAGTTTTGTTCCTGATACCATGTATTATCTTTATTCTTTAATAAAAAGGTGTTACAAATAGTAAGGTACTAGATCAAAAGCACCTAGCAACACAAAGTGATTCTAAATGCAAAGTATACTAAATACAAAATATAATCAGATACATATCAAGAGGCTGCTTTATAGTAACATTGAAGCAAGTAACTTAAATAAAAGAAGGACAAAGGTAAGGGGGGGGGTGGCTACACAGGGATACCTTTAACAATCTGACAAAATCATATAATACGATAAGCTACTGTAGTAGAAAAACAAACGGTAGTCAGTAATCAGAGGTTAAGACCTACTCAAGAATTTTACAATTGAAGGAAGGAGGAAAGGTAACAAATTATAGCTGCAACCAAAGGAGAGTGGTATGTCATATTCAGCATGGAATGACTGCTTGTTGCATTTATGCTTTCACATGGTCAAAGCAAGATAAGCAATTATCTCTGTTTTGATAGGGTACATGATGCACATGTGCACATGGTTCTAGCAAGAATAATTCATGTTTTTTTAAATTAACGAGTTATAATTTCTTTATGTTTTTCAAACCAATCAAACTTTTGACAATTGTATAATTAACACAAGTGAAAAATGTGTCAATTCCACACTTCAGAAGTAGTGTCATCTTTGCCCTCCACCAACAGAGACAGTATTATTTGCCATAATTGTTATTTGTTTTTTTTGGTGTTCTTCAGTGCATGAAGTTTGCTGTTTGGGCTAGTTTTGAAATATTTTACGAGTATTAACCCATCATGTCCAATAAGTGCAAAAGAATACTAAAAGTCCTAGGAAGAAACAACATATAACTATATTAGAAGTGAAAACAGAGATGATAAAAAATACCCAAAGTGGTAAGATAAGTATTATATATGCACATATGGAATGAACTGCTTTAGAGTTAAAAATATTCTGCAGGACAAAGAGAATTCCACCATTAAAAATTACTGTGCTTATACTGACAGTAATCAGCAACAGATAAGGAAATGTGACAAGGGAAGCTTCTGAGTACAAAAATCGGTTTCAACGCCAGACGTCTATACTTGCTTAATGGTTATTCAGGAAAGGCTAGAAATTTGTTTAAGAACTTAAAAGCTAAGAATGTCCATAGTGTTGCTGATAAAACTTCTGCCCCAACCGTGTAGGATTCCACAGGATCAAGGTCCACCAGAATATACACACTGAAGTTAGTGGCATGACTACAAATGCAAACAATTGTGGCTTCCAAGAAATTCCTTTCAACAGCTGAAAGGATCATTTGTGCCTTAACAGATTGCCTGGAACATCACAAATGTTATGCTAGTTTCTTCTTTTACTCAAACATTTTTGCTCTTTCAAATTCAAAATTCCACATATTCATCTGTATATACATTTTTTAAAGTTTATTTCAATAAAATCCATAAAGATTACATTAATTCATTTGCTAATCACATATTAAATATTTAGAAAATGCAAAATTATTTATAGTCTATGGAAAGTAAACATAAACGTGATGACCATCCAGAGAACAAATTTTATTTCACTGAATTATAATTTAATTTTATTGAAAGGGGATTCAGATTATTTTTTAAAAATATTGTAATAATCTGTAGTGAATAAACTTTCACCTGTACTACAATATTTAAACTCTAGTATGAAAATTCAAATTTACATATATTTATATTGGAAACTGACACTCATTGAAAAATGAAAACAGCAGAAATTTTGTATAAAATATTTTTATTGAATGTGAACTATTCTATCGATATTACCACTTACTCAACTTATATTTTTTCCCTTTCTCTAAAATCAGCTCCCCAAAATCTATTAACGTCTAAGAAAAGTATTGTAAGGTAACCACTACTCTTCAATTATCTTCACTTGCTAATAACTCAAATACGAGAAATTTGCTTTCCTTGAAACAAAGTATACAGTAACATGCACCTCTCTCATATTAGTCTTTAAGTGTGTGTGTGTGTGTGTGTGTGTGTGTGTGTGTGTGTGTAATTTGTGATGGTAAATCACAAGTCGGCCACTATTTTTTTCTGATTTAACATTTGAGTTGAAAACAAGTTTTTACTTATTGCATATTCAATTTTGAGGTTTCATTTATATAACCAGAGACATTTATTTACTGTGAATTTAATACAAAATTTCACCAAAATGTTAAAGAAAACACTATGTAGTATTTAGAAAATGCAAGTACTTGTCAGTAATCAAATGTATAGCTTTATTCAAGTAATTACGATTTTAAAAAATTTCCTTCAGGTGTACTCATGTAAAGAGAGAAGGATGGCATGGTTAAGAACAGCAATTTTAAACCATAAAAGATTTACAGAACTCATGATTTCCACTTTACCAATCTATAAAACAAATGTTATCAATAAACAAATGTTATCAATAATTTTAAATTACTGTTTATAAAAGATGACTAAAGTACATTAAAGTTGGGATAATTTCAGGGAAATTTTTAGTTTCTCTTAATATTAACTAGTCGAAAAAATATTGCTGGTAGTTTGTTTTTACTGTATTGTTCTCTAAGAAAGGAAGACTATACAGGGCACATATCTATAAAAAAGCTATCAATAAAAAGTAATATATTATGTCCCCAGTGAGTAACATGGATTACACACTGTATATTTCAGAGGAGGTAGAAAGTCCTATAAAATACCACGACTGAGAAAAGCCTCACAAAAAAGGAGAGTTTTGGCTAAATTTTATAGTATAGTGCCAAGTGACTCTGGAGGTAGACATACTTGGGTTTGAAAAATGAATCCATGACTTTTAGCTTAAGACAAAGTTACTCCACTTTCCTTAAACTTCCATGGCTGCATCAATGAAACAAGGATAATACCTATTTAAAGGACTGTTCATAAAACATGTAGCACAGGGCCTACCATCTAGTAATTACTCATTAAGTGTTAATTCCCTATGACTCTTGCCATTAACTTGTTTCACTTACAGAATGTCATGATAAGTTTGTGCACTGCTCCTAGTGATGAAGGAAGAAGCCCTTACAAGCAGAAATTTATTCTGGGGCTAGATACCTGGTACTTTATACCACTCTTAGGGTACAATAAATGGATAAATGCACAAAGCTAAAGAGTCAGAAGAAGCAGCATATCTTGAGTTGCTGGGGCTGGAACTGTTAAACACTCTCACGGGAATAAAGTAGAGCTTCAGTGAGATGATATTCAATACGCAATAAAGAGAGGAATTACGGTGCTTGGTCCAGTGCTCTAAGGAAAAAGAACATGGTCACTGAGGATTTAAAAGTTCCTGATTCCTTAGGGTCTATGAAGGACACAAACTGATCTTTCCTTTCTCATAAAACACCAAGGAAATGAAAGCAGATGGACTAGAAGAGAAAGACATACCAAGGCAGATAAAAATCATAGCTAGAAAAGTCACAGACAAGGGCTGCTAAAAAGAATGAAATAATAATCTCAAATAAAACAATCAAGTAAACAAAAAACTAAAAACAGGTTTTATACAAAAGAATATGAATTAGAATAGCATCAGATTTTTCAATATCAAGACTAAGTGTTAAGTTAATGGAGCAAAGACTTCAGAGTTTGGGGTAAACTTTATTATGACTCAAGAATTCCACACAGAGACACGTTACATAATAGTCAAATGTGAGGCACACAGCCTCTAAAAGTTTACCACTCACCACCATCTCAGAAAAATTTTTCCAAAAGGCTGAGTGTGTGAGGATCTGAAAATGATTGAAATTCGTGTGTTGTGTATTTTCATTATTTTATCTCTGAGGTTATACTAATTATTAATAGTGACTGAAATATAAGAAATTGAATGTTTGTTAAAATTATAAGTTTAATCACTAGAAGAAGAAAAAGAAATATACTCAAAATATACTTAATATCCTCAGATTCTAAATTGTGGTCCACTCCCCAGCCCCCACTTGACTGACATATAATAGACAATTAGTTGCTCATATTTACACCATACAATTCATTGGGGGTTTTTTTTTTTCAATTATAGCTGGCACAAAATATATATCAGTTTTCAGTTGTACAACCTAGTAATCAGAGATCCACATAACTTGTAAAGCGGTCACCCACTAAATCTAGTACCTCTTTTCTCTCTTACATATTATTAACCATCTTCTGCATGCTACAAACTACATCTCCATGTCTATTCTGCAACTATCCATTTGTGCCTCTTAATGCTTTTGCCTTTTTTCCCCACCCGCTATCCCCCTCCCACCTAGTAGCCCTCAAAATATTATCTGTATCTATGAGTTTATTACTTCTTTTGTTGTTTATTTGTTCTTTAGATTTCATATATTTCTGCTTGTTGTTGATGATTTTGTTCTTTAGATTCCACATGTATGTGAATCTGTGATAATTTGTCTTTACCTGATCCATTTCATTCAGCACAACACCCTCTAGGTCCATCAAGGTAATATCTTTTCCCATCCCCTTCCTTTTAGTGTGTGTGTGTGTCTTTTAATCTGAAGTGAGTCTCTTGTAGGCACCATATGTAGGGATCTTGTTTTCTTATCCATTCAGCCACTCTATCTTTTGGCTGGAGCACTTAACTCTTTTCCATATGAGGTAATTGTTGATAAGAATGTTGTTGTCACCATTCTTTATTACTATTTTTGATACATGTTTTTTCTCCTTAAAGAAGTTCCTCCAACATTTCCTGTAATACTGGCTTGGTGGTGATAAATTCCTTAACTTATTTTTGCCTGGGAAGCTCTTTATCTGTCCTTCGACTCTGAATGATAACTTTGCAGGATAAAGTATTCTTGGTTGTAGATCCTGGGTTTTCATCTATCAAATATTTTGTGCCATGCCTTTCTGTCCTGCATTTTTTCTTTTGAGAAATAAGCTGCCAGTCTTATGAGTGTTCCCTTGTAAGTAACTGCTTTTCTCTTGCTGCTTTTAAGATTTTCTCTTTGTATTTAATTAGCATTTTAATTATGATGTGTCTTGGTGTGGGCCTCTTTGGGATCCTGATTTTGGGGACTCTCTGAGCTTACTGGGTTTTTATGACTATTTCCTTCACCAGGTTAGGGACGTTTTCCATCATTATTTCTTTAAATAGCTGTTCAATATCTTGTTTTCCTTCCAGTACCTCAACGAGACAGATATTTTTACCTTTAATAGTGTCCCATAAGCTCCTTAAATTATTAGTATAGCCTTGGCTTCTTTTTTCTTGCCATTCTGATTGAGTGTCCTCGCTTCCTCATCCGCTATATCAGTGGTAAGATCCTCTTCTTTATTGACTCTGTTTACTCCATTTCATATACTTCTCATCTCAGATAACGTGTTCTTCATTTCAGACTAGTTCCTTCTCTTTTAAATTTCCATTTCCATTTTTATTTTTTATCTCTTTGTTGAAGTTCTCACTGAATTCATCTTCACTTCCCCTAAGTTCATTGAGCATTTTATAACCAGTGTTTTGAACTCTGTATCTGTTAAGACTGCATGACTCCCTTATTCCTGGATCTCTGTTCTGTTCTCTCATATGGTTTCTGCTTCTTTGTCTTCCCATTTTGGCTGCCTTTCCATGTCTGTTTCTAATACTAAGCAAAGCTCCTAAGATTCCCAGTCTTATTTGTGTGGATTTGTGAAGTAGGTGTCCAGTGGCACAGCCCTGAGAAGGGTTCAGCTGTAGGCCAAATTTAGCCCAAGCCTGTGCCCCTCTGGGGCCACTTGTTAAGATTCAGCAAGCAATACACAGATGCTGTGCTTACAGTTGCCTTCAAAAGGCCACACCAGAAGCCAAGGCCAGCTGCTACCACTGTGAGTCTAGGCACTGTTCAGCAAGGAGAACCTGACTAAGCAAGGGCATACCTGGATGTGGCTTGGGTGTGGCTGTGAGTTGGGAGAGGCGGAGTTTCAGGGGATCCTCTGGGCAGAGTGACTTCCTATAATGTGTTTTAAATTAAGAAGTACAATGTGTTTTGAGTGGGAGGCTGACAACTCTGAAAAACTACTAAAAAAACAAAAAACAAAAATGACCCTCTAAAGTGAGTGGAACAGCAGAGTAGAGAAGCCTAATGAAATGAAGTATTTCTCATGAATATTGATTTTTTAAAAAAGGGGCAAGAAAGGAATGAAAAAAAAAGAATAAGAGAAAAGTTAGGAGATACAAAGTCTAGATCCACAAATTATACTACATGAGAATTTTAGAAGAAACCAAGAATGGAGAAGAGGACACACACAAAAATTTCAGAACTCAAGAAACAAAGAAATATTTAGATTAACAGTGCTCAAGAAGACAAATAAAAAGACATGCCAATTGACAAGTCCTGCGAAAATTTCAAAACTAATTTCCAGAAAACAAAGCAAAAACCAGGCCATCTACAAATGAACAAGAATACACAATTCATGATCAGTAGTGCTGTCAGACTTCTGAGGAAAATGATTTTTTTTAAATTAAAACTGTCTTAAAAAATTACAAAAGGAGAACATACTGTTGCAATTTCCTCTATCTTATCCACTCTCTTCCACTGTTAATAGGTATATCCTTCTTTTTCTTATTCATATAAACATATACATGTATGTATGTATGTTTTATCTTTACAGAAATGAAATTATTACACATGCTACAATAAATATCCATTTACAGCCTTACAGTAGTTTTTATTGCAATAATATAGGTTCTTTAAAAAGTTGTATGTGCATTTTTTTAGCTTAATGTACATTTCCAAATCATTCCCCTAAATTTTTATCAAAATGCATGTCTACTTCCAACATATAAGAATTCCTGTTTCTCCACATTCTTGTAATTTTTGCCAGTATCATATTGGATCTTATGTGAAAAGTTTTCAAGCCAGAATTCTATAACTAGCTAAACTAACATTCAAGTATCACAACAAAACACAGACACTTTTGAACAAGCAAGGATTCCAAAAGTTTACTGTCTATAAATGGGAGAATTACTCATGGAGATATTCAGGCATAGAGAGAAGAGACTATATAAAAAAAGAAGACATAAGAAAATCAATAAAATTAGTAAGCAATTAAGCCACTAAAACATCCAATTAAATATAACTGTTATAATTGTTCAAAATAGATTCTTATGAAAACTATATAATATTTAATAACATGAGAACTAAGATCCCTAAAACACTTCAGTATGGGTAGACTAGTGGACACTGACTTTTGAAAAATGTGTTAAAATGTGAAGGGTAACTAATGAAATAAGATACATAATTTCAAATCTCTAGAATTAAAAAGAAAATTTGATTCAATAAAAACAAAAATCGACAACAGAACATAGCAAAGAAAAAATAAAAAGCAGAAAAAGTCCAAACACATCGGTATTCACGATAAATGTAAAAAGTTCATATATTAAGAAAAAGGTATTTGTATTTGTTTTGTTTTATTTTTTTAAATGTTATTTGTTTATAAAAGAAATACCAAAATGACGAATAAGGTGACAAAAAATAAACTAGACAAATGTTGGTGAAAAGATGTCTCCACTATCAGAAAAATCAAATGAAATTTAAGACAAAAAGCACCAAATCCACTAAAGATGAATATTATATATTAACAAAGTATACCAATTAATATTATACATTTATAAGATCTACCAAGAAAATAAGAGTGATGAATTCCTTTGCATACAACAAAATGGCCACAAAGTACATAAACCATAAACTTTTATAAGTATTAGGAGAAACTCACAGTCACAAAGAGAGACTTTAAACACTTCTCCCCTATAGTCAACAGATCAAGGAGAATATTCTAGTTTTCTTAACCCGAGCTCCTCTTTCACGATCACCCTTCTCTCCTTTTACAAAAGAAAGGTTCCCAAACACAAATCTGCATCCTTCTCCATCTCCATCAGTCGCTCAGGTCAATAACCTTGAAGCGATTTTCTTTATTCTTTTATTCACACTTCATATCCAAACTATCAGGAAATCCTATCGCTGCCTTCAAATTACATCCAGAATTCGATCACTTCCCCTATTGCTACGCTCAAGTCTACTAATCTCTCTCTCCTGTATTATTTCAACAGTTTCTTAACCTGGTGCATCTACCCTTGCCCACCTACTGTTTATCTCAACACCATAATCAGATTGTTTTCAAATCTAAGACAGATAATGTTCCTCAAAACCCTTAAACGGCTGCGTTTTTTCCTCACAGAGAAAAAAAAATTTTTAAATGGCAGTCTTTCAAAATTCTTTTAGAGGAAATAAAAAAAATTTTAAAGACCACTGATCAAATACATAAAAAACTCTATACAAGAAACAAACATTATTTATTTTTAATTTTTCAATTACAGTTGACATTTAGTATTATTTTATGTCAGTTTCAGTTGTACAGTATAGTGGTTATAAATTTATATAATGTACAAAGTGATCACTTGATGAGTCTAGTATCCACCTGGCACCATACGTAGTTACCAATATATTACTGACTATATTCCTTATGCTGCAATTTATATTGCCGTGACTATTTTTAACTACCAATGTGTACTTAATCCCGTCACCTTTTTCACCTACCCCCAACCCACCTCCTACCTAGAAACAGATGTTCTTATTTAAAAATAAAAGTGAACATTTATGAAATCTGACTATATATTATAAAGATCTCAGAAAATTTCCAACAGAAATAGAAATCATGTAGATCATACTCTCTGGCTACCATGCAACAAAACTAAAAATTAAATACAATTAAAGAGTTAATTAGTATGTCAACTGTATTTCAATAAAACAACAAAAACAGAGTATCTACTAAAACAATACAAATTAAAAGAAGTTAATCAGTAAACTAGAAAAAGGTCAGAACAAAGTATCTAGAATGAACAGGGAGAGACAAAAAAGATGGAAAAATAGAGAAAAGAAGACTGAAAAAGGATACAGTGGAAAGATCTAGCATATATTTAATGGAAATCCCAGAAGGAGAGGAAAGAGAAAGTAGGACAGAGCAAAACTTGAAGAGAAAATGGTTGATAATTTTCTAAAAACTGACAAAAGATATCAAGCTACAGTTTCCAGAAACACCAGTAATTCTCAGATGGATAAATAAAAAGAAAACCACGTATAGATACATCACAGTAAAACTGATAACAATGAAAGATAATGAGAAAAATCTTAAAATTATTCACAGAGAAAAAGGAGCTCCCAACGTCCAAGAAATAATCTGATACTTTAGGCTAAAGTACATTGTTTTCCTGTGAACTCGACAAGATCATTGTGTAACACAAACTATGAAACATCCCCATTTCTAACTAAATGAGTTGACTGCTACCCTCTTTACCAATTTTAAGTTTATCCAGCCTCAGTTTGACTTCCCTACAGTTAAAATTTATTAAGAAGGCAATCTTGAGATGAATGAAAACAAAACGCAACATATCAAAACTTATGGAATGTAGCAAAAGCAGTGTTTGGAGAGAAATGTATAGCTATAAATGTCTACATTTAAAAAATATCTCAAATCAAGAACCTAGTTTTACACATTAAGAAACTAGAAAAAGAGCAAACTAAATTCGAAGCCAGCCGAAAGAAGAAAATAATATGTTAGAATATAGATAAAAGAAGATAAAAAGAGAGAATCAAATCAAAAGTTGGTTCTTTTAAAAGATCAACAAAATTAACAAAGAAATTCACTAAGGAAAAAAATGCAAATAACTAAATTTAGAAACAAATGCAGGAACATCACACAGACCTTAGAGAAATTAAAAGGACTGTCACAGAATACTGTGAACAACTGGATATCAACAAATTAGATAACTCAGATGAAATGAAAAAAATTCTAGAAACACAAAAATGATCAAATCTGACTCAAGAGGAAACAGAAAATCTATACAGATCTATAACAGGCAAAGAGATTGAACTAGTAATTGAAAATATACCAAAAAGGAAAAGTCCAGGGCCAGATGGTTCCACTAGTAAATTCTACCATTTAGAGAATTAACTCCAGTCTTTCACAAATTCTACCAAAAAGTTAAAATACTAACACATTCTATGAGGCATTAACCTAAAACAAAGCCAGACAAAGATACCAAAAGAAAACTACAAACTCTTATGACTATAGATGCAAAAATCCTCAACAAAATACTACCAAACTGAATCCAACAGCATATCAAAAGGATCATATATCATAACCAAGTCGGATTTATTCTGGGTGTGCAACGATGGTTCAATAAGAAAAGCAATCAATGTAATACTTCCTGTTAATAGAACAAAGGAAAAAAAATACATGATCACCCTCATAAATGCATAAGGAACACTTGACAAAAATGCAACACCATTTCATGATAAAAATATTGAGCAAACCAGGAATAGAAGGAAATTTCCTTAACACGATGAAAGGCATCCATGAAAAACCCACGCTAACACCATACACATCAATAGTGAAAGACAAAGCTTTCCCCCTAAGATCAGTAACAAGACAAGACTGGCTGCTTTCATCACTGCTTTCCAACATTGTACTGGACACAGCAATTATGCAAGTAAAATTAAAGGCATCCAAGTTAGAAAGGAAGCAAGTAAAGCTATCTTTATTTACAGATGACATGATTCTACATACAAATATCCCAGACCACCACACCAAATAAAAACAAAAACGAAAACTACTAGAACTAATATAATAAACAAATTCAGCAAACTTGCAAGTATAAGATTAACATACAAAAATCAGTCATGTTTCTCTATGCCAGCAATGAATGATCTAAAAAGGAAATTAAGAAAATAATTCCATTTACAAAAGCTTCCAAAATAAAATACCTAGGGATAAACACAACCAAGGAAGCAAAAGACTTAAAAACTGAAAACGACAAAACATGCTGAAAGAAATTAAAGGAGGCTTAAATAAATGCAAAGCCATCCATGTTCATGGATTCGAAGATGAAATATTGTTAAAATGGCAAAACTTTCCAAAGTGATCTACAGGTTCAATGCACTCCTCATCAAAATTCTAATGGTCTTCCCTGCCCCCAGCCCCCAGAAATAAATAAGCTTATCCTCAAATTCATATGGAACTAAAAGAGGTCCTAAAGGGCAAAACAATATTGAAAAAGAAATAAAGTAGAAAGGCTCACTGATTTAATAATTTACTACAATGCTACTATAATCAGTGTGATACTAGCGTAAGGGCAGACACATAGACCAATGGAATAGATTTGAGAATCCAGAAATAAACCCAAACATCTGTCACCAACTAATTTTTAACAAAGCTGCCAAGATCATTCGATGGGAAAAAATAAGTCTTTTCAACAAATGGTGCTGGGAAAACTAAATCGTCACATGCAAATGAAGTTGGACCTCTATCTCATATCATGCACAGAAATTAAATCAAAATGGATCAACATGTAAATATAAGAGCTAAATCTGTAAAGCTCTCAGAAGAAGGCCTAGGGATGGATCTGGATGACTTTAGATTTGGCAGTGGATTCTTAGATTTGACAGCAAAAGCATGATGAACAAAAGAAAAAATATATAATTTGGCCTTCATCAAAATAAAAAACTTGTGCATCAAAAGACAGTATGAAGATATATTTGATAAGGGTTTACTATCCAGAATATATAACCAATTCAACAAAAAGACAAGCCACCAAATTTTTAAAAAATGGGCCAAGACCTGAATGGACATTTCTTAAAAGAAGATATGCAAATGGCCAAGAAGCCCAGGAAAACATGTTCAACATCTTGGTCATGAAGAAAACTCAAACGAAAACTATAATGAGATACTACTTCACACCTCTTCAAATAGCTTTAATTAAAAAAACAAAAACAAAAAAACAACTACAACAACTGGAAAATAGCAAGAGTTGATAAGAATGTGGAGAAATATAGACCCTCAAACATTGCTGGTGAGAATGTAAAAGGGTACATCTGCAGTGGAAAAATTTGGTGTTTCCTAAAAGAGGTGACATAGAATTACATATGACCCAGCTATTTAACTCCTAGATATACACACCCAGGAGAAATGAGAATACATGTACACAAAGAAACTTGTACATGAATGTCTGTAGCATCATTATTCATAATTGCCAAAAAAGGAAGTACATATTACAACTTGCATGAAACTTGAAAACATTATGCTGAGAAAAAGCTATATACAAAGGTCACAAATTGCATGATTCCTTTAATATGAAATATTGAGAATAGGCAAATCCAGAGCCAGAACGTAAAGGGTACCAGGTGATGGTGGAAGGGGTGAATAAGCAATGATTACTTAATGGATACAAGGGTGTTGAAACAGTTTTGAAATAAAGAGCTGGTTGCATAATACTCCAATATACTAAGTATCACTAAATTATATGCTTAAAATGATTAATGTATGTGAATTTCACCTCAATTAAAAAGGAAAGATGGCAATCATAAAATGCCCCTATGTTTCTGACATCATCAAATTTAGAGCAAACTTCTACTTCCTTAGAACCTCTCTAAAATTACCCAAGCAAAGTCCAAATCCTATCATAGGTTCTTACCAAATACCCTCTTAAAAAGACAAACGGGTTCCCTGTAGTGTGTGTATCCTTTACTGTAAAAAACTTATTTAACTACAGGTCATCTTGCTGGTCATTCTGGCTCAAAGGCATTGATAAGACCAAGCTAATTTCTCAACAGAAACAACAGAAGACAAAACACAAAAGAATAACATCCTCGTTAAAGAGAGAGAGAAAAAAAAAAGCAGCTGCCAATCCAGAATTCTAACAATTACAAAACTATAATTTGAAAGTGGTGAAATATAAAACATGACCAAACAACAAAATCTGAGAGGATTTCTCAGCACAAATCTACACAAAAGGTTATATACTAAAGGATATTCTTTAGAAGAAAAAAAAATCACAGATGGAGAACTGAAGATGCAGGAAGAAAAAGTGATAAAAATAACTATGCGGGCAAATTTTAATATGACAAAATACTGATGCTGTATTATGGAGATTAAAGTACACATGGAATTAAAAAATACATAAGTATTACAGAAAATAAATTGAGCACAGGGTAAGCAGGGAATTAATGGACTTGAAGGGGAATTAATGGAATTAAAACGTTTTAGGTTCCTTGCATCATCTGATAGAAAAATAACTTTGAATCAGACTCTTATAAGCCAAGGATACATGTTGCAATCTCTAGGACAACAGGTCCCAAAAGTGAAGTCTGCAGATCCCCTGGGGATCCCTGCAATTCTACTAGGGAATCATCAAAATCACAACTATTTTCTTAATAATACTAAGACCTTATTTGCCTTTTTCATTCTCATTCTCGTACAAAGTGCACAATGGAGTTGTCCAGAATATGACTTGTGAAATCTCAAAAAATTAAAGCAGAAGCAGGTATGAGAGAACCCAGCTATCTTCCATTAGGCTAGACATTAAAGACATTTGCAAAAATGTAAAACAATGCTACTTTTCTAAATTTTGTTTTGGAAAGTGTACGTTTCACAAAAATATCTTACTTATATTCTCATTCAATGGGATATTCTTGTTTTCCCAAACAAAAAAATTATCTGACCCAAAATGTCATTTGTGTCAAGGTTTGAGAAACACTGATATAACCAGATAAACACAAGTTCTTTTTAAGAATTTAAATGAGTCTTGAGAACACAGAGATTCAATTATTTATTTAAGTACACAAAAGGATAATATGGATTCATGAATTGGAAGACTTAATATCATAAAGATGTGAACACTATCTCAGATTTAAAAAGATTCAATTTTTATAAAGCTGACAATGTGATTATAAAAATTATATGGAGTCTATAGCCATGCCACCCTGAACGTGCTCGATCTCGTCTGATCTCAGAAACTAAGCAAGGTTGGGCCTGGTTAGAACTTGGATGGGAAACTACCTAGGAATACCAGTTGATGTAAGCATTAAAAAAAAAAAAAAAATTATATGGAAATGCAAAGAGTCAAGAAGAACAAGGTAGAAAGACTTGCTTTTTGAATGTAAAGACTTGATATAATGTAATATAAGTTAAAATGGTGTAGTTCTAATTCAAGGGTAAAGTAGACAAATGGAAAAAAATACAGCCAGAAACAGACCCATGAGTATATGGTCACTTGATTAATGACAAAGGTGATACTGTAGAGCAGTGCAGAGACAATCTTTTCAATAATGGTGTTGCATAAAATGTATCCATAAGGTAAAAAAAGTGACCTCTACACTTCACACAATGTACAGAATCAGCTCTAGGTAGAAGCTAAATCTAAACACATAACGAACAATAGGCAAAATAATACACAGAATAAGTTCTAGGAAGAAAGTAGAAAGCAAAATAATAAGCATCTAAGACAGTGTCCTTCAACTTCAGCACTTGTGAAACTTTGGGCTAGAGGTAGCTGTTTGTGCACTGTAGGATGTTTAGCAACATTCCCTAGCCAATTCACTAGATGCCAGATGTATTCCACCCATCCAGCTGTAAAAGCAAAAAATATTTTGAAATATTGCGAAACATTTCACAAACTTCCCAGGGTGGGTGGGGGGGGGGAGTGAAAGGTGTTGGGTAAGAGAGGGAAAATTGCCTCTACTTGGGAACCACTGTTCTAAAAGATAACATAAGAGAATATCTTCCTATCCTTGAAGCAGAAAAAGACTTCTTAAACAGGACACAAGAAACACTGACTATAAAGGAAAACTGATAAATTGGACTACATTAAAATTAGGATCTTCCTTTCATCAAAAAAGAATATTAATAGGGTGGAAATGAAGTTGAATGTGATATATTTTTCCAACAAATGTAATTAAGCAAAGGACTTGTGTCTAAAACTCCTAAAAACAAAAAAAACAAAGCAAAAATTCTAATAGAAAAAAACAGGGCTCATATTCATAAAGTATGTAACTTCTATAAATCAGTAATATTGAACACTCAACAGTAAAAAATTTTAAAAAGGTGAGAGGAGGACAGAAGAGACTTCACAAAAGAGGAAATCCAAACAGCCGATAAATTTATGAAAAAGTAATCAATCTCATTTGGAATCAAGAAAAGGCATCCTCTCAAAGGGCTATAATTAAAACACCTATTAATACCACATGTTGTGACAATAAAGAGCGATAGGAACCCTCATAACCTGTTGATGGCATAGGTTCAACCACTTTGAAAACAATTTTTTGTTATCTTCTAAATTTGAACATATATACATGAATGACCCAGCTATTCTACTCCTGGTATACACTCAGCATAAATACTGTACAAGTGCCCCAAGAAACATGTACAAGAATCTTCATATGACAGCATTATTCAATTCAAATGTTAAAAGTAAAAAGACAGTATAAAATGTACAAGTCAGTTACAGCTAACATGTGAAAACATCCACGAATCTCCCCAACAAAATAAGCAGAGATAAATACCACTACTATGTAATTCTATTTATATAAAAGTTCAAAAGCAGGTTAAAACAAAGCCATATTCTTTGAAGCCTAGACAGTGGTTATTCCAGAACACAGGAAAAAGAGTGATTGAAAAGGAATCATAGGGCTGTAGGCAGTATTTTATTTCTTGGTCTGTGGTGGTCATGAGGTATTTATATCATGGTGATTCACTGAACTGTGTACTTACACTCTGTGCTCTTACTTGTATGTATTATATTCCAATTTCTAAAAAAAAAGATATCTCTTATATTTGTATATGCAACCTAGAAATCAATAATTACATAAATACTTTAGCTATTAAAATCATATCTGGGAACATAATAACTTTCCACATCTTACAGCTTAGGATCCTTTTTCTAATTAAATAAAATAAAATACCTTAAAAAGGACTGTCTGAGTGTTCAGTATGAAATACAGGAAGACAATGGAATATATTTAAATTTTCTGCTTTCCTATGTCTCACTTAACTTGATCACCTGAAAAAATCCACTTAGTTTTATATAAGGCAAAATAAAATACATATTTTGGAAAGTGTTAATATTAAAAGAGAGTTGAAAATGTTTGTTTCTGATATTAAAAATACATTTTTCTGACATTTAGATGAAGAGGTTTAAGGGAAAATATAAATGATGTCTAAACTAAAAGAATTTTCTATCAAAGATCTGTATGCTTCCCTCCCCACCAAACTAAGCCTGAATTTATATTTTTATATTCCATGTCATATTTTAATAAAACTCAATTTTACAATGCCAATTGTTATTTTACATACAAAATAAAAATCAAACATTTATAATATTAAGTTGTTTTATGTCAAAGAGCTCCCCTCTGAACCTAATCATTTATGTAGAATAGCATAGTTCATAGCAAACTTTCTGATTCATTTTTAAGCTAAGTAGTGCCACCAAGTGGCAGCAAATTCTTTTCCCAAAAAACTACTCAAACAACAGAAAAAATTATACTGAAATATAACACCAGAATGGAAAGAAACCAATCTTTCAATAAACTTTAAGTAAACAGGGTTGTAAAATATCTTGGCAAAAAGTTTTTAACAAAACAAAAAAGGTCAATCTTTTTTGGGGAAAGTATGTATCACTATGATAGACTTAAGAGTTTCAATGTTAAATTTTTCTTAGAAAACAAGGAACTATAAATATAATGCTGCAGTGCTTACTTTTTGTTGCTTATTGTTTTTTAATTCTATATTTTCTTAAAAGACTTAAGTTGCTTTAGAAATTAATGAAATATACACAGTAAAAAAAAGACCTGAAGGTTTTAGAACAATGTCACGCTCTTGTGAGGAGAGTAGGAAACGATCTGTTCCAGGCCTTTCCTTGGCTTATAGATCGTCTTCTTATGTCTCTCCAAATTGTCTTCCCTCTATGTATGTCTCTGTGTCCAAATTTTCCCTTTTTATGGGAACACTAGTAGTAACTCGATTAGGACCCATCTTGATGACCCATTCTTTAAGTGATTATCTCTGTGAAGACTTAATTTCCAAATGAGGTCCCACTCTTTGAGGTACTGGGGATTAGGAAGGACTCCAAGTGAATCTGGGATTGAGGGAGAGGAGTGTGACGGTTCAAGCAGTAATGTGACGCTTCTGTATTTGAACATTTTTGATAAGACTATTTTTCTTATTTAAAAAAATGACAGAAATTGCTCTTGAAGATTGTCAAATGATAGACTATTTTTGATATTGTGATACATAATAAGAAACATGAATTTGGTCTTCCTCTCAGTTTCTGGTGTAGAGCTCCAAACCTTGGAATTTTCAATGTAAGGAGAACTATAAAGGTGTCTTAATTTTAATGAAGTAGCTTTCGGAAAGTACCTAAATTGGAGACTTGTTTCCAAAGGAGCCAACCATGTGATGAGATGGCGGAATTTTCCCTCCCAGTCATCTGACCTTCTGAGTGGGAAAGGAACTGGAGGTTTGATCAATCATCAATAGCCAGTGATTTAATCAACCATGCCTACATAACAAAGCCCCCAGAAAACTCCAAAAGGACAGGGTTCAGACAGCTGGAAGTACAGAGATCGGCATGTTTGGAGAGGGCACGGAAGCTCTGCACCCTCTTTTCCCCATCCTCTACCTCATGTATCTCTTCCACCTGGCTGTTCCTGAGTTATACCTTATAATAAACTGGTAATCTAGCAAGTAAATGTGATTGCTGAGTTCTGTGAACTGCTCTAACAAATTAACTGAGCCCAAGGAGGAGGTCATGTGTACCTCTAACTTAGAATCAGTGGGTCAGAAGCAGCATAGGTAATAACCTGGGTTTGTGATTGGCTTCTAAAAGTATGTATGCGCATGCAAATGTGTATATGTATGTTGGGGTGGGGGAAGAGTCTTGTAGGACTGAATCCTTACCCTGTGGAATCCGATGCTGTCTTTCGGTAGATATCAGAATTGAACTGAGTTGTAGGACACCCAGCTGGTGTCTGGAGAACTGCTGGGTGGTGTGGAGGAAACTTTAACTCCACACAGTGAAACTGGGTCTAGAACCCAAATAATAATATTTTAACTTCATGACCAGCCAAAGAAATGACTAAATTTTAGTATAAAGCTAGACTTATAAAATACCAAAGTAATGTGTTATATAGCCCGACCCAATGCATTAATCCTAGATCTCATTCCTAAACAGTTTTCCTCTTCTCACTGTACCCCAGCCACAGTGGCCTCTTTGCTATTCTGTGACTAGGCCCCATGTACTTTGTACTTAATGTTTTCTGCCTGGAGTTCTCCCTCCAAATATCTGTATAGATCTTGTACTTCAGTTTCAAAGATATCCTTCTCAGTTCTTAGACTATCTCGACTGACTTGTATAATTGACATACAGTACAAACTTTGACTGTTTCTCTGATACTATCATGATAATTAAAATGGGTCAAAATGATTTTTTAAAACAAATTTCTGTCATTAATGATATAAAAAAATAAGGCTGTAACTCCCTCCCAGATTTATGACTTTTTTCCAAATACTTTATTTTTCAGATAACACAGATGCATACCTACTTGCCATAGCAAATCAAAAGTTATATATCTGACAATACGTTACATTTTATTACGTTTTAAGAAGTAAATACTCATTGCAGAAAACAATTCCAGTAATGTCATTCAATTCATTAATTCATTAAGTTATATGAGAACATACTGAACTCACTGTTTATAGACTGAATTGTGTCCCTGTCCTCCAACAAATATATTTGAAGCCCTAACCCCAGGTACCTCAGAAGGTGGTTATAGTTAAAGACATGGTCTTTAAAGAGGTAACTAAATTAAAATGAGGCCATTAGAGTGGTCCCGAATCCAATCTGACTACTGTCCTTATGAGATTAGGACATACAGAGAGATAACAAGAATGCACACTCACAGAAAATAAGGCCAGGCAAGGACACAGCATGAAAGCACACATATGTAGGCCAAAAAGGCTTCAGGAGAAACCAAAACTACCTTGGACTTCCAGCCTTCAGAACTATAAAAAATTTCTGTTGTTTAAGCCATCCAGTCCATGGCATTTTCTAACGGCAGCCCTAGAAGACTAATATGTTCATCTTGATAGAATCAATAAAATGTTTATTATTATACTGCATCTGAAGGCTCTGTTCTGATATATGTGAAGAACTAGTAATTTCTGGTATATTGAATATACCAAAATAAGGTCACCTCCACTATTATTTATGCTGAATGCTGAGACTTACAAAGAGTATCTGTTTGGACATATGAGCAGGTTTGCTTGAGAAAAAATTTGGTCCTTACCCATATTACTGCAATCCTATGCTGCAATGAGATGGATCTCTACCTCAATTGGTACCCAGGTCAATTTCCTGAATGGTCAGAAGAGAACAACTTAGCTACTATGTACCTGATATATAAAGTACAGATCTCCTTTCAGCCCATCATATAGAAAACATATTCAGGGCCTTTGCAAATGACATTAATTAAAATAGTTTGCTAACTCTCCTCTTCTATACTTGAGAAATTGTGGACTAGTGGTCAGAAACCTAGCTGTGTTTCAAAAAACTTAAAAGTCTTTTCAAAAACAAAGATTGCAGAACTTATTCCTTAGAATTTATGGTTCAATTCTGCTAAGGTTCACAGTTTTTTTTTTTAAAGTAACCCCAGATAACTCTAATATGTAGTCAAGATCATCTAGAACAGGTTTCTCAAACATGTCTGCACTTGGAGAGCTTTTAAAAAATACCAATGCTCAGTCCCCCTTTGAAGAATTTGAGAATGTGGGTCTGGCACTATTAACCTTAAATATTTATTAAAACATTATGTATTTCATATGCAAACAAAATATATATATTAAAAGAATCTGCCAGAGAGCTGAAGGTGCAGCCATGATTGCAAATCATGGTCTAAAATCCAGGTATCATGATTATCATGTGTTAGGATTAATACGAGGTATGTACAACCATATACTGTCCTATTGAAAAATATATTATCACATTTCATTCAACATATTTTCCTTAGTAGTAAAGAGAGAATAAAGGACAGTGTACACCGAAATATGGCTTCATTATGAAAACACAATTATCCAAACACAAAGGGAATGAGATCCTCAACAAAATACTAGCAAAAAGAATTCAACAGTACCTTCAAAAGATTAAACAACAATACCAAGTGGGATTTATTCCTGGAGTGCAAAGATAGTTCTATGTACAATAATCAATCAATGTAACACACTACATTAATAGAATGAAGGACAAAAACATAACCATTTCAACTGATTCAGAAAAAAACGTGACAAAATTCAACATCATTTCATGATCAAAAAAACATTCAACAAATAGGAATAGAAGGAAACTACCTCAACATAATAAAGACAAGATATGAAATGCCCACAATTAATATCATACTAAAGGGTAAAAGACAGAAAGCTTTCTTCTAAGATCAGGAACAAGACAAGGGTGACCATTTTCACTGCTTTTACTTAACATAGTACTGGAAGTCCTACCCAGAACAACCTGGCAAGATATAGAAATGAAAGACATTCAATTTGGAAAGGAAGGAATAAAAGTTATCTCTGTTTGCAGACCACATGATCTTATAGGTAGAAAATCCTAAAGATTCCACAAAAAAGCTATCAAAAATAATAAATGAATTTAGTAAAGTGGCAGCATACAAAAATCAACACATCCCTTATCTTATATATCACAAAAATTAACTCGAAATAGATTAAGGACTTCAATGTAAGACCTGAAGACATTAAATTTCCATAAGAGAACACAAGGAAAAAAAAACTTCTTGACATGGTATTGGCAATAATTTTTGGGACATGAAACCTAAAGAACAAGCAACAAATCAAAAAATAAACAGGTGGGACTACATCAAACTAAAAAATGTGCACAGCAAAAGAAACAATCAACGAAGTGAAAAGACAACCTACATAAAGAATGGGGGGAAATGTATTTGATAAGGGATTAATATGCAAAATACATGAAAAACTCATGCAATGCAATACAAAGAAAATCCAATTTAAAAATGGGCAAAAGATATTAATAGTGTATGTGTGAGTAATGCTGATGTTGAGAGCTGGAGTCTCACCCAGGGGCAATGTACCTCTGAGTGTGTGTACACGTGGCTCTCCATGTCTACACAACCTGAACAGACATTTTTTCCAAAAAAGAAATACAAATAGCCAACAGGTAAATGAAAAGATGCTCAATATCACTCATCATTAGAAAAATGCAAATCAGATACAGAGAATATTTTGGTGGTTGCCAGATGGGAGGAGGTTGGGCGGTGGGTAAAAAAGGGGAGGAGATTAAGAAGTACAAATTGGTAATTAAAAAACAGTCATGGGGATGTAAAGTATAGCTTAAGGAATATAGCCAATAGAATTGTATGTAATAACTATATGTGGCATCAGATGGGTACTAGATTTATCGGGGCATAAGTTACATAAATGCCTAATTACTATGTTGCATGCCTAAAACTAATATATGCTAACTGTAATTTAAGATTTTTAAAAATTATTAAAAAAAGAAAAAATGCAAATCAAAAATCACAATGAAAAATCACCTGTTAGAACAGCTGTCAAATACTGGCAAGGACAGGGGAAAAGGGGAACTGTTGGTAAAAATGTAAGTTGGTGCTGCCACTATAGAAAATCAGTGTGGAGGGTCCTCAAAATATTAAAAATATAACTACCATACGATCCATCAATTCTGCTGTTGAGTATTTATATGAAGAAAACGAAAACATTAAGCCAGGTTGATGGAGACCCCTGTGAGGGCACGCTAGTAAGGCACGAGGCTCAACAAAGAAACAATGGCTTCTGCCAGCATTTCTGTCTGGGAGAGAGCTGCCCCTTCAGCCCTCACCTGAATGCAGACAACTCAGTTCCTCCTTGAATAAACCTGGTGCCCCACCACCCCAAGCTGCCACCTCACCACTGACGCTCACGGAAAGAATTCCTGTGGAAATCTGATGTCTAGAAAACTAGTTTCAGAATATTATTAAGTGCATAAAATTGGCTACTTTAGATTACCAAAGAAAACAACTGAATGATCACCTCACACCTGTCAGAATGGCTATCATCAATAAATCAACAAACAAGTGTTGGTGAGAATGTGGTGAAAAGGGAACCCTGCACTGCTGGTGGGATTGCAAATTGGTACAGCTATTATGAAAAACAGTATGGAAGTTCCTCAAAAATTAAAAATAGAACTACCTTATGACCCAGCACTTCCATTCCTGGGTATTTATCCAAAGAAATCCAAAATACTCATTTGAAAAGACATATACAATCCTATGTTCACTGCAGCATTATTTACAATAGCCCAGAAGTAACCTAAGTGCCCATCAATAGATGATTGTATAAAGATCAGGTACATATATATAATGGAATATCACTCAGCCATCAAAAAGAATGAACTCTTACCATTTGCAAAAACATGGATGGACCTAGAGGGTATTATGCTAAGGGAAATAAGTCAGACAGAGAAAGACAAATACCATACGATTTCATTTATATGTAGAATCTAAAGAACAAAGTAAACGAACAAACAAAACAGAAACAGATTCATAGAGAACAAACTGATAGTTTGGAGATGGGAGGGGTTAGAGAGGGATAGTGACAAAAGAAAAGTGATTAAGAAGTATAATGGCAGTTACAATATAGTCATAGGGGTGTAAAGTACAACACAGGGAACACAGTCAATAATACTATAATAACTATGTATAATGCCAAGTGGGTGCAAAACTTATTGAGGGGATCATTTTGTAAGTTATATAAATTTCTAACCACTGTACTGTACACCCGAAACTACCTTATGTATAATATAATGTATAATATAACATTGAATGTCAAGTGCATTTGAAAAAAAAATTAAAAATCAATAACTAAATTTTTTTAAATTTATAACTTATGAACACATGTATGTTTTGTTAACACATTAAATAATAAAATCTAATAATGTGTCTAATAACTACCATGAGTTTGAAGAAGAGATGAGCATAAACAATTTAAGATCTCTACAATAACTGTCATATAATAAAATGTAATTCTTATTAATAACAATGCCACAATGTGGTTTGTTACCATGGAAATGCTACATTTCAATTAGAAGTTAATAAAGATTATATATAATTAAAAAAAAGAAAAGAAAAACATTAACTCGAAAAGATATCTGCACTATGTTCATAGCATTATTTACAATAGTCAAGAGAAGAACAACCTAAGTGTTCACTGATGGATGAGTGTTTGTGTTTAGATGACATAAATAACTGAGATCAAATAGTATTTTTCTTTCTCTAACTTATTTCATTTTCTCTATATATAATTCCTTCAGGGCCCATCCATGTTGTTGCAAACGGCAAGATTCCCTTTTTTATGGATGAATACTATTCTACTCTCTCTCTCTTTTACACACACACACACATACTCATAGACAATCAGAGCAGATTTATGGTTACCAGAGGCAGGGGGTAGTGGAAGGGGAAACTGTTGAGAAGCACAAACTTCCAGGTATAAGATAAAGCAGCACTGGGGATATAACATATGACATGATGACAGAGCTAACACTGCTGTGGGTATACAGGAAGGCTGTTAAGAGAGGAGAGCCTCAGAGTTATCATAAGGTAAAATTTTTCTCTTCTTTTTGCTTTCTCTTATTTTATCTATGAGATGATGGGTGTTAACCAAACTTACTGCAAAAATCGTTTCATAAAATATGTAAGCCAAACCATTATGATATACACCTTAAATTTATACAGTAATGTATATAAATTACATCTCAATAAAACTGAAAAAAATTACATTTTAAAATGATAGGAAAAAATTAACATGCAAAAGTCAGCTGCATTTCCATATACTAACAATGACCAATACAAGAAAAAAATTTAATAAAATTCCATTTATAACAGCTTCAAAAAGGATACAATATTTAGAAATAAACTTAACCAAGAAGGCTAAAGATTTGTATGGTGAAAACTACAAAAACTGCCAAAAGAAATAAAAATGACAAAATAAATGAAAAAATATCCAGTGTTCATGGACTGGCAGACATAATAACATTAAAATGTCAATACTACCTAAAGAAGATTTAACGAAATCCTTATCAAAATCCCAATGGCGGTTTTTGCAGAATAGAAAAACTAATTCTAATTTTCATATAGAATCTCAAGAGACTCCAAATAGCTAAAACAATCTTAAAAAAAAAATTGTAGGTCTCACAATTCCTAATTTCAAAAACAAACAGTGTGGCACTGGCATAAAGACAGACATACAGACTCATGGAATACAACAGAAAATCCAGAAATATAAGCCTTCAAATATTAAAAAATTTTTGACAAGAATGCCAAGACTGTTTGATAGGGAATGGATAGTCTTTCCAACGAATAGTGCTGGGAAAACTGGATAAATGCATGCTAAACAATGAAGGTGGATTCTTACCTTACGTCATATCATGCTATGTTCTAGATGTGTGTGTTTCCCCCAAAATGCCTATGTTGAAATCCCAAAGCTCAATGTGATGTTATTAGGAGGTGGAGCCTTTGAGGGGTGATTAGGCCATGAGGAGAGAGAATAATGCTTTTAAAAAAGAAGTTGTAGAAAACTCCCTTTCCATTCTGCCATCTGAGGACAAAATAAGAAGTCCACGGCCTGGAAAAGGACCCTCACACTTGACCATGTTGGCACCCTGATCTCAGACTTTCAGCCTGGAATTGTAAGAAATAAATTTTTGTTTATAAACTATCCAGTATTTTGTTATCAGCCAGAAGAGACTAAGATATACCAAAAAAAAATTAACTCAAAGTATATCAAAGATCTAAATATGAGAGCTAAAGCTATAAAACTCTTAGAACAAAACATAGGGAAAAAACTTCCTGACACTGGATGTGCCATTATTTCTTGGATGTGACACCAAAAGCACAGGCAACAAAAGTAAAAATAAATTAACAGGACTATACCACACTGAAAAACTTCTGTGAACCAAAGGATATAGTAAGAATGAAAAGGCAACCTATGTAATAGGAGAATATATTAGTAAATCATATATCTGATAAGACATTAATATCCTGAATATATAAAGACTCTGTGACACCATATTTTGTCCCTGCCTCTGGTTCCTAATAATGAGCTCCTAAAATACTTGTAATTCCCTGAGTGATAGGAAAATCTTACACAGAGCTCCTAAATCCCTTGAAATTTCTGTAGTGATAGAAGTATTTCTTGTTCTAATCAGGACAGTCTTGATGGACTCTTGAGTGGGGGCTGGTCATCAGAAAGACCAAGTCATGATTAGAAGCTTACAGCTTTCCAGCTCTACCCTCCCTGTCCTCCGGAGGAGGGGAGAGGGATTAAACATTGAGTTAATAATAGATCATGCCTATGTGATAAAGATTCCATAAAACTTTCCATAACTTCAAATGTTTTGTTTCACATCCTTTAAGTGGTAATTTCCAGAAATTCCAACATTTCAGTGGCCAAACATCCCTCCAGACAACCAATGTACTTATAAACAAATTTTTTAAAATCCTTGTCAACATCATCTCTGTAGGTATAAATAATAGATAGGGTACTGCAGAGAGATTACCCAAGGTATATATCTTCAAAGAGAGCCAATGGCAAAAATTAGAAATATTTCTCCAACCTACAGATTAAATGCACCTGTTTACCTGTGGCAGGTTTGACTGTGTAAGAAAAGCCACTAGAAAAACAACTGTTTTACAGATATTTTGGCATAAGAATTGAGTACAGCAGAATTCTCTTCCGGGCATTATATTCTTTCTTCCATTTCCTAATAATTCATTTAAATCTAGTTAGGCATATTAAGAAACTGGAAGAAGTGGACAAGACAGGTAAATATAACAGTTAAGGCTGAACCTCTTTGTAACTGTTATATATAAAATTAAATTAAATTAAACTAAAATTTATATAATTATAAAATTTCTTAGATGTTTTCAAAGCACTCCATGAAATGACAGGCAGATTATTCTCATCTAATTCACCTTTGTTATTTAGAACATTTGAAAACTGTTGCTCTGTAACAGTTGCTATACTTATGGTATACCAACTAATATATATATTCTACTATTTTTTAAAAAGGCAAATTATTTAAAGATTTTAAATCTAATGGTTTTCATGAAAATAATTTATACAAGATAAATAAAATATAGTAATTAACAGATTGGAATTATGTCACTTTTGGTCTAGACACATCTCTCCCTGCTCCCCTCTACTCAGTAGTACAATTGTAAAACCAGGAATAACAGAAGAGATAACCAAAGGAAAAATCTGAGAGGTGGCAAGAGGAAGATAAACTTGTTAGGGAACTTGGGACTGGAAGATAGTGGAAGGATACCTTATGACCCTGGACATAATAGAAGGTTACTCAGATCCACTTTCCCAATAAAGTGCACCAGAAGGCAGCCAGATAGTTTCATTCCTTCTCTGGCCCAAAAAGGAGTCCCAACCAGATAACCTTAGCAAAAGCAGCAAGGGGTATCAATTGGAAGCTCTGCTAATAAAAGCAGCAGCCTTCATTGCTAGGCAAGAGATTGCCTTCCCCCACCCAGAAGTGGTGTGTAGATGGAAAGCACAGGCAAGGAGATCCCATGACACCAAATTCAAAAAACATTCTTTGTACTACCACAACTACCTTCCCTCACCTAAAGGCAACAGGTGGCCTGTCTAGGGAAGCATCTTCCACTCCCAACAGCAGCACCACCAGCAGGGACAAGTGAGAGCCCCAGAGGCATGAAATAAACCAAGTAAATAAAAACAATATTCAGATAATTAGACTGTCACTGAAACCATAGCCTACAAAAGTAGGCTAAACATGCATGCTATATCTGAATAGGTATATACCTGTTAAAAAAATTTTAAAGAATCCAGAATCTCTGAAAATAGCCAAAATGTACATAATAAAATAGAAAAATCCCATCATACCAATTATCAGGAAAATCACTTTAAAGAGAAAAGACAATCAACTGATACCAACGAGAAAAATCAAATGTGAGAATGTAATCTGACAAATGTTTTATGCAGTCATTGCAAAAAATGATTCAATAAGCTATTACAACTTCTCTTGAAACAAATTAAAAATATGTATTCTAAGCAAATACAAAGAAGCTATAAAAAAGCAAATAGAAACTGTGTAAGTGAAATATTCAGCAACGAATTTTCAAAAACAATGAATTTTCAAAACTCATTGGATGAGCTCAATAGTAGAAAAAATATGAGAGGTTAGAATTAGTGTACTTGAAGACAACAATAGAATTCATTCAATCTAAACAACAAAGAGAAACCAAAGTCTTAGGAAGCTGTGAGAAAATAATAAAAGATCCAACATTCATATCATTGGAGTCTCAGAAGGAAAAGTACAGAAAAGCGAAGCTAACATAATATTTGAAAAAATTATGGCTGAAAACTCCCCAAATTTTATGAAAGACACACATACGAATCTAAGAAGCTGAATGAACTCTATATGGGACAAACTTAATTCCATACTAAGACATATTATAACTAAGAATTTAAAAACTAAAAACAAAGTATCTTAAAATAAGCCAGAGAGAAATGACATATTACCTATCAGGGAAAACCAATGTGAATAAGAGCAGATTTCTCATTTGAAATTGGAAAAAAGTGACATAGTACTTTTCAATTGCTGAAAGAAAAGAACTATCAACGGTCAATTCTATATCCACTGAAAGAATCCTGCAGGAATGAAAAGGAAATAAAAACATTCTCAAACAAACTAAACTAAAAAAATCTGTCATTAAGCAGACCTACCCTTAAAGATTGGTGAAGGAAGCTCTTCAACCACAAAAGAAATGATAACAGAAAAAATCTTGGAACACACAGAAAGAAAAAAAAGAGAGAACTATGGATAACAAAAAGACTGCATTTTATTATAAATTTTATAAAAATTATCTTTGATGAAACAAAATTATATCACCTGTAAATTAAAACAAAATGGCATTTAAAAGCGAGGAAGGTAAGTGGAAGTGAGGTTTCTAGACTATACTCTAAGCAGTAAAATATTGATACCAGTAGACTTGTTTTGTTTTTTGTTGTTTGTCTTTTTAATTACTGTGTGTGGAACTCAAGAAGCAAGAGAGAGATAAGCAGCACTCAATCTTTTTCATACAGGAAAAGCAGTGAAATCTTGGACACAGTGAAAGGACTCAAGAGCCCAGTGATATCCACCATTTGCCAAAAAATGAGTCATTACATAAGTTAGAAGGGCACTGACTCTTAGTAAATTGTACACGTACATTCTAAGAGTCGGGAAAACAACAATGAAAATTACAGAGATACATTCAAAAAAACATTAAAAAAATAATGATACAATCCTTAAAAAATATTCAAGTAACCCACAGGAAGGCAAGGAAAAAAACAAAAGACAGGGGAATGGTAACCAGAGGAAACAATTTTTATCTCAAAATCATCTTCAATGTATACGGTCTAAATATATCAATCAAAAGAAAGAAAATGGCAGAATAGGGGGAAAAAGTCACAACTACTACATGTACCTTATAAGAAACTTCAAATTCAATGACACCGGCTGAAAATTAAAGTATGGAAAAAGATACACTACATACACCATGCAAACAAAGCTGAAAAAGAGACGAATCCACAATTATATTTGGACACTTAAACATCCTTCTCTCAGCAATTGATACAACTACTAGACAGAAATTAAGCAAGAATATAAAAAAATATGAACACAATCTACCAACAAGATCTAATTAACATATACAGAACACTCCACCTAGCAAGAGTATAGCACACTTTTCAAGTGCCCATGAAATACTCATACACACAGACAATATCCACAGCAATAAAACAAACCTAAACAAATTTAAAAGAACAGTAATCATTCAGAGTGTGTTCTCTGAACACAATGGAATAAACCAGAAATCACTAACAGAAAAATTTCTGATTAAGATTGAATATTAACACACTTCTAAACAATCCATGCTTCCAAAATCTCAAAAAAAGTTTTTAAAAAAGAGAACTTAATAAAAATGAAACTATAACTTATCAAAATATGAAAGATGCAGCCAATGCAGAAATGACAGCATTAAAATGTTACATCTGAGAAAAAAACGCTCATACTAACAACAGATAAAGAACAGCAAAATAAACCAAAAGTAGAAAGGAAAAAATAAATTTAAGAATAGAAATAAATAAAACTGAAAATGAAAATAACAGAAAAATCACAAAAAGTTTGTTATATGAAAAAATCAATCAAATTAATAAGCTTCTAGTGAGACTGATATTAAAAAAGGATAAAAATTTTTTAAAAGATAAAAATTACCAATTTAATAATGAAACAGAGAATATCACTATAGACCCTATAGAGTCATTAATATAATAAGGCCATACTATGAACAACTTTACAGATATAAACTTAACAATGTGAATTAAATGGCCCAATATCCTGAAAAACACAACCAACCACAACACACTCAATTTTAATATTTTATAGCCCAGTAACTATTAAGATCACTGAATTTTAGAACTGTAAAACATCCCATAAAAAGAAATCACTAGGTCAAGATGGTTTCAATGGAAAATAACTGGAGAATTATTTTAAATAATTTTTAAAAATTAAAACCAATTCTATTTAATCTCTTCCATAAAACAGAAGATGGAACATGTCCCAATTCATTTTCTAAAGCTAGTATTACACTGTCACCAAAACCAGATATATAGTATAAAAAAAGAGAGAGAAAAGACCAGAGATTATTATCGTTGATAAACTTAGATGCAAAAATTCTCAGTAAAATATTAGCAAATGGAATCAAACAACATACAAAAGAATTATACACAACAGGTGAAATTTATTCCAGGTACGTGGAGTTGACTCAACGTTTGGGAAAAAAAAAAAAAAACAATGTAATCTGCCCTATCAATAGGCTAACAAAAAATGTCATATGACCATATCAATTGAAAACCTGATACCCATTCATGGGTAAGAAAATAAAAAAACCTCTCAGCATTTGCAATAAAGTGAAACTATTTCAACTTGATAAAAAGTGTCTACAATGCCTACTGCAAACATCATACTTAATAGTAAAAGACTAAATGCTTTCCCTCTAAGATTGAGAACAAGGCAAAGATGTCCACCTCACCATTCTAATTCATTATGTCACCGAAAGTTCTAATCACTGCAAAAAGGCATACACATTGGAAAGGAAAAAAATGAAACTGCCCTGTACACATGGCACATCACTGCCTACCTAAAAATTCCAAAAAACTGACAAAAAAACCTTCTAGAACTAGTAAGTGAGTACAGTAAGGGCAGAGATACAAGATAAACATACAAATCAATTGCAGTATATCAGTTAAAATGGCAGAGTAGGAGTGATGGTTAATTTTATGCCAACTTGGCTGGACCATGGTGTTCAGATATGAGGTCTAAGATTATTCTGGAAGTTTCGGTGAAGGTGTTTTTTGATGAAATTAACATTTTAATTGATACATTATCCTACATAATGTGGGTGGGCCTCATCTAATCAGTTGAAAACCTAGAGAACAAAAGACTGACTTCCTCTGAGTAAGAGGGAATTCTGCAGCATGTGGCCATCAAACATGAACTCCAAAATCTTTCCTGAGTCTCCAGCCTGACAATCTTTGCACTTGAACTCCATCTTTAGCTCTTTGAGTCTCCAGCCTGTCAACTCACACTTTGGACCTGTCATTCTCTACCTCTGCATGAGTCAATTCTTTAAAATAAATCTCTTTCTACGCACACACATGCAAACACACACAGTCTATTGGTTTTGTTTCTCTGGGGAACTCTGACAAATGCAGTAGGGAAATTAAAGAACCTGTCCCTCCAAAGAAAACTGGAAAAAGAGCAAAAATTGTCAAAAGCTCCAAACTCTAAAAAATAATAATAGGTTTGAAGCAACAAAGTGAATGCTGAATCAAGAAAATAAGCAACTGAAAAATGGTAGAAAAGCCATTTTAACTTAGCTGAGCTCTAACCCCCACCCCAACCCCCCTGCACAGTACAGCAAAAGTCAGAAACACATCGTCCAGCATTCCTGTTCTGAGAACCTGGTTCTGGAGAGAGCACAGTGACCTTGTTCCAAAAGAAATACATTTTTTTTTTTGACCTGTCTGGGGGTTCAATGAAGGGCTAACAAAATGTCTTTGTTTCACCTAACTCAGAATTGTCTCAGGACAGAAAAGTAGCAAAGCAGGGGATATTAGAAAATTTGGGAGGAAAGATTGGTGGTGAATGAGGGCTTTGAAAAGCCTGGGAATAGAATGGAAGATGTAGAAATCCCTGCCCATGCCTCAGGGCCTGCTCAGAAGAGACAAGAAAAAGTCCCAAACTTCCTTCCACCTCTTGCTAATCTTTAGATTCTGTGCAAGCAGGAAGAGAAAGCAGAGTTGTAAATAACCTGATTAAGAATTGAAGCAGTGCCCAAACAAAAGCCAATTTGCAATGGTGATTAGAAAAGTATTTTTTTCCTTAACCTCTGTCTTTCCTTCCTTCTTCTCTCTCTCTTCTACCCTCTCTCCCCTATGCCCTCTCTCTCCTCCAGCATTTAAGGAAATTTTTGTCAAACCACTAGATGACACAAACTAAAAGTACAGAGACTTCAAAGACAAATGACAAAAATATAGTTTTAAAAAATTTAGAAAAGTCACAACTATAAACCAAAGCACTTAACAAGAAACCCCGAGGAGAGGGGGAAAAACTGATATCTAGAGTTAACCACATTATAATATTCAAAAGGTCCAGTTTTTTGAGAAAAAAATTACAAGGCATGCAAAGAAACAAGAAGGTATGCCTTATGACAGAGAAAAAGAGATAACAGACACCATACTGAACAACCTAAAGGAAACTGAAGAATGTCTCAATATAGGGAATATTAATAAAGGAATCGAAGCTTTATATTAAAAAAAAAAAAACAGAAATCTTGGAGCTGAACAATAATTAAAATGAAAACCTCACTAGTGGGTTTCAAAAGTAGATTTGAGAAAGTAGAAGAAATAATGAACATGAAATACAGTAGAGAAATATTCTGCCTGTTTTTTCATTTCATTATAAATACATTGATACACTTGATGGTGTCCACAGGTCTCTTAGGCTCTATCCATTTTCTTCATTAGTTTTTTTTTTCTTTCTATTCCTTAGACTGTATAATGACTGTAAACATACAAAACTTTATAAAAGACATGAATCTAAACATCCAAGTAACTTAACGAACTTCACATATGATAAATGCAGAAATCCAGACTAAGTCACATGAATATAAAACTGTCAAAATGCAGAAATCCAGACTAAGTCACATGAATATAAAACTGTCAAAATAAATAAATAAAAGCAGCAAGCAATAGAGAAGCAACCTGTCACATACAACAGATCCTTAATACTATTAAAATCTAATTTTCTTATCAGAAACCATGGAGGCCAGAAAGCATTGACATGATAGTTACAAACTGCTGAAAGAAAGAATTAGTCAACCAAGGTCTATACCCAGCAAAATTATCCTTCAAAAAATGAAAGAGGAATTAAGACAGTCCCAAATGAATAAAAGCTGAGTGAGTTAAACACTAGTAGACCTTCCCCACAAGAAATGTTACAGAAGTCCATTAGACTACAATAAAGATATTATATGGCAACTGAAAGTTCTGAAAGGAAATAAAGAACAAAGACAAGGGCAATTACATAAGTAAACATAAAAGACAGTTATTATTGTATAAAGATGTAACCTGAGTCAGTAACAATAAAACAGAGGTGGAATGGAGTTGTATAAGAACAGAGTTTTTACATTATTGAAACAAAATTGATATTAATTCAAACTGGATTATTTATAAACTTAAGATGCTAACAGTAAACACCAAGGTAAACACAATAAATGGAAAATACACATTAAAGGAAATGAGAAGGAAATGATGCACAACAAAAAGATCTATTAAACACAAAGAAAGCAGTAATGGAACAACCACACAGATTACTAATAAGGAAAGAGAACTTTAACAATGCTATACACCAATTGGACCTAACAGACATATACAAAATAACCTACCCAGCATAAGAAAAATATACATTCTTCTCAAGTTCATAGAAAACATTTTCCAATATAAACTGCACATGAGACCACAAACCAAGTCCTAACAATCTCAAGAAGATTGAAATGATACAAATACCTTTCTAATTACAATGGAATGAAACCAGAAATCAAAAGCACAAAGAAAACAGGAAAATCCACAAATCTGTGGAAATTTAACAAAATACTCTCAAATGACCAATAGGTCAAAAGAAGAAAAACAAAACATTAGAGAATACCTTGAGACAAATGAAAATATAAACACCTGTGAGATGCAGTGGATGTAGTGCTGGAAGTATATATCTACAGATACTTAAAAAAAGAAAGATCTTAAATCAACAACCTAACTTTACACGTCTAGAAATTAGAAAACAAGAACCTAAACCCAAAGCTAGCAGAAAGAAGGAAATAATAAAGAGCAGAGATAAACAAAATATAGAACAAAAAAGAAAAAAAAAGGTTGGCTTTATGAAAAGACAACAAAATTAACAAGTCTTTAGCTAGGTTAACTAAGAAAAAAAAGACTCAAGTAACTAAATCAGAAATTAAAGGGAACATTATAAACAATAGCACCGAAATAAAAATTATGAGAATGCTATGAACAACCTATACACCAAAAAAACCTGAATAACCAAGAATAGGTAAATTCTTAGAAACTTGTAACTTATGAAAATTGAATCATGAAGAAGTAAAAATTATAATCAGACTTATAACTATAAGGAGACTGAACTAGTAATCAAAACCTTCCCAACAAAGGAAAACCTAGAACTGACAGCTTCACTGGAGAGTTCTACCAAACATTTAAATAATTAACACCAATTTTCTTGAAACTCTTCCAAAAAATTAAAGATGAGGAATCATTTTCAAGGTCATTCAATGAAACTAGCATTCCTCTGACACCAAAGCCAGACACAAGAAACCTAGAGACTAATCAATACCTTTGATGAATATTTATGAAAAAATCATTGACAAAATACTAGCAAATTGACTTCAACAGCATATTAAAAGGATTACTATACCATGACCAAGAGAGATTTATTCCTGGAATGCAAGGATGGTTTAACTTGATAATCAATGTAATATACCACAAGAACACAATGGAGAAAAATAGCATGATCATCTCAACTATGCTGAAAAAACATTTGATAAAATTAAAGTTTCATGATTAAAAAAAAAACACTCAATACATTAGGAATGGAAGGAAACTACCTAAACATAGCAAAGTCCATTTATGTAAAGCACACAGCTAATTTCCTACTCAATATTTAAAGATTGAAGCTTTTCCTCTAAATCGGAACAAGACAAAGTCATCCGCTCTTGCTACTTCCATTCAACGTAGCACTGGAAATCCCAGAAAGAGCAATTAGGTAAGAAAATGCAATAAAAAGCATTCAAATTCGAAAGGGAAAAATAAAATTATCTCTGTTCACAAACATGACCTTATGTAGAAAACTCAAAAGATACCACAAAAAAAAACTATTATAAGGAAAATAATCTTACTTACAACAGCATCAAAAAAAAAAATAACATGCTTAGGAATAAATTTAACTGAGGAGACAGAAGACTTATGCATAAAAACTATAATACACTGCTGAAAATTTTTTTTGAAAAAACATAAATGGAAAGACATCTAGTATTCATGAACTGAAAGACTTAAGATGTCCATATTATCCAAAGCCATCAATAGGGACAATATAATCACTACCAAATTCTCAGTGGCATTCTTTGCAGCAGTAGATAAATTCATCCTAAAATTCATATGAAATCTCAAGGAATCCCAAATAACCAAAAAGTTTTTGAGTAAGAATCAAGTTAAGGTATCATACTTCCTAATTTCAAAATAAGTCACACGGCTAATTTACAGTAATCAAATCATTCTGGTACTGGCATAAAAGCAATATGCTTAAGTGAAAGAAGCCAGACAGAAAAGGTTGCATGCTATATTATCTCATTTATATGAAATATGAAGAATAGGTAAATTCATGGAGATAGAAAGAGTAGTGGTTGCCGAAGTCTGAGAAGAGGAAAGAATGAAGAATGCCTTCTTAATGGGTACTGGGTCTCTTTCTTGGGAGTGAAGAAATATTTTGGAACTGGTTAGAGGTGACACTTGCACAATATTGCAAATCTGAAGAGCCAATAAATTTTATGCCTTAAAGTAATAATGTAGGTGAATTTTACCTCAAAGATAAAAATCAATTACATTTCTATATACTAAGATTGTAGAGAATTTTAAATTAAAATAATAATGCCACTTGCAATCAATACAAAGAAAACAAAATACTTAGGTATAAATTTGATGAGACATGTAAAATATCTGTATGCTGAAATTACAAATGCTGATAAAAGAAATAAAAAACCTAAATAAACCGAGACATACAGATTGGAAGATTCATTTTTCTCAAACTGATCAATAGATGTATCGCAAATCCTATCAAATTCCAGGAAAGATTCTGGTAGACATAGGCAAGTTTATTTTAAACATTTTCTAAGTATGTCAATATATACATATTTTTAAATTACCATTTGGAGTAGGGTGGGGACCAATAAGTTGTCTAGGTTTGCTCCAAAATAACCTGAGGGTGAAGGAGAAATGAGTTTCTAAATGAGGTAAGACGGTATTTTCTGATTAAGGCATTTTTCTGTATGATTTCTTCTCTTCACAGCTAAATGATTTTACAGCTCCAATGAGAGACAGTACTAAACATCTTTAAGAGCACAGATGCTGAAGCTAAACTACCTGATTCCAATCCTAGCTCTTCTATTGCTAGATCAATTAAACTCACTGTATCTCAGTTTCCTTACCTGAAAATTCAGGATTGAGTTAATATTTATAAAGTACTTATAACAATGTCTGGCATATAGGAAGCACTATATAAATGTTAAATGAAATAAATCTGGGCTTATCGTGGTTTAGGTTTTTAATCAACCAGGCAAAAAAAAAAAAATCTAATTGCTTGTCAAGTACAGAGTAAACACTATACAGAAACTTTTGTTTTAAAAAAATAAATCTAAGGTTATCATAGTTTTAGTTTTTAATCAGTCAGTCAAAATAACATAAGAGCCTGCAGAGGGTAATACAGAAGATGTTAACATTTAGTATTCTATTATCTTGTCATTCAATCAATAGGTAATTCAGTTTACAATCATTGTAGATATAGATATTGACTTCCTAAGGACTATGTCACCTCAAGACAGAGGCAAGATTTGAGATGAATTTTCTTGGGATAGTTAAATTTCCAGCGTATGCATGAACTGAGGATGAGACTGGTGATAAAGACATGAGTAAAGGTGCAAGTGTCAGGGTTTTTTAAGGACAATGATAATCAATTAGGCGGCAGCAAAATACTTATTAAAAAACAATAGATGAAACTGTTAAAGTTAATTGGAACATGACTTTGGAAGCTCTTGATTACAAGATCTGAGACTTTAAATTTATCCTTGACGAACTGTTAATGATTTTTTTAGTAAGTGAATAAAATAATTAAGTAACTTCCTAAGAAGTTAAAGTTTTTACACAAATAAGATGACAGACCATTCATAACTGAATGCAGCATAGTAAACAACCATCAATGAGAATGGAAAGAAAAGCTAACTACATGCTATGTTGACAAAATAAAGCAAAAAGATGTAGTAACTGACTGAATCTGTATGATAGAAAAGAAGCAATGTAAATATTTAGGGAATTTTGGTCTTGATAACAAGAGAATGGAACACCAGCAAGAACAGAAGAAACAGGTTTTGAAAGTAAAGGTGACTAATCAATCCAGTTTAGACATAGTGGTGTGAGAATACACAAATGAAAATGTTTTTATTCAAAGAGATGTTTCAGTAATACCATTAAAAACGTTTCTTATTAGAAAGTGAAATATGTCTGTTGGAAAGGAAATATATCGAAGGAGGACAGTATAAATTTGAATGAGTATAGGGCAACTTAAGGGGGAAAATATTACTCAAATCAAAGTACAATCTTTTAAGCTGGAAGAACTAATCTGTTTACCACGCTACTGCCATTTGATAAAAATAAAATCTGATTAGATCTCAAACATTATAAGTAAATACTGATTATTCAACAAATGTTTTAAGTACTCCTGTGCCAAGAACGGCTCTAGATGGTGAGTATACAATGGTGAACAAGTTAACAAAGGTCCTACTCTCACATATACTCTGCATCCTAATGAACTGCTGAATCATGACTGACCTAAAGACTTTTATGAGATTTTAATCTCAACTTTATTACTCAGAATAGAAAATATCTGCATTATCAAGTATTATCAGAATTCATATTTAGATACTATGTATCAGACAGTATTAATTGAAATCCAAAACTTAACACATTTAATATATCCTTAGCTGTGCAAGTATCTATGGTTAAGACTCGTGCCATTAGCAGTATGATTAATATTTATTCATTAACAGTATTAAATCTTGTTTAATTAACAAGCAGAGGCCAAAATCTCTAATAAAAACACTAGCTATAAATCTATGTGGTGCAAGTCATTTTTCAACATTCTTTAGGTCAACAGAATATTTAGTAAATAAAAGATGCTTTGTAGTATCTTGCAGAGATAATGAGAAAATATTCTGTGAGATTATGAAGATTTAATGCTGATGGCTCAGATACCTCTAAGTTATTGATATCTTGTATATAACCACCACCTGATATTTCTACTCAGCTGTCTTGAGCTACTTCAAACTCAAAAATCTAAAATTTTAGGCCTTGTTCTTCACAAACCAGCTTCTTCTCCACAGTTCCTATCTGGGAATACAGCACTGCTGCCCAGGACAGAAACATGGATATCATCCTTAACTCCTCCCTTACTCTCCAACCCCCAATCCGTTATAATTAATTTCCAACGCTGATCTATTCTGTTGTCTAAATCTCTGTCAAATCCAACCATATCTTATCCCCACTTTACCACTCTAAAGTCAGGCCAGCATCCTCTGCATACTAACTGGTCATCCTGAATCCAATCTAGCATTCTCCACATTTTAATTAGGAATCTTTTCTAAAACACAGATCTGATCACAGCACTTCCTCATACTTAAACTCCTCCAACAGTGTCTTATTATTTGTTAACTCAAACTCCTTAAAGTGGTTTATAAACCCTCAATAAAATAGCTCAAGCCTTACTCTCTGTCTTCTCTCTTGACACTAGCCACTACTTGCACCCTCACTCTGTGTGGAACTAACTCTATGCTGAAGACATATTTTTTTCAGTTCCACCAACCTTCCCTTTCTCTTACCTCTCATCCTTTCTACTTGCTCTCATTCTTCTACTAACCATAGTCATTCCTCAACTTTTTATCTATAAGTCACCAACAGCTCCTCTAAGTTCTAGTTGTAATGTCTCATCTGGGAGCTTGCCATATTTCCATTCAGTCATTTGATAAATCTTTATTAAATGCCTACTGTGAATAAAGTGCTGTCCTAAGTGCTTATATATTAATAAATAAAACAGAAATGATCTTAGCCATCCAGGAACACAGACCATCACAACACTAATCACATTTTATTATAATTATGTATTTAGTGACTAGTATCAAGTATGAGCTAAAACCAATATAACTACAATAACCAACTCATAAAACACCGAATGAATCAATATAACATTTAAAAAGTATTTACTGAGTACCAATCATGTAACAGGTAGGCCCATAGTCCTCGGCCCAGCCAGAAGACCCTAAAAAGTTTCAAATATTTGCTTTAATGGTTATCTCAAAAGAACAGTAGATCAGAGGTGAGAAGACTTAGGTTTTAATTATTTACCTGACCTCAAGCCATTCAGTCTTTTATTATTTATGAGCCTCACACCTTAACTGAAATATGGTAATATGTAAATTAATGATAAATATGGAGTCTTTCACAGTAAAATTTACTTCTTGGTAGGTTCAAAATGAAACATTTAAAAAGTTTGAAAAAAACAGGACAAGGAAACAGATCAAACAATGAATTCCTAAGCTGTAATAAACTGTAAACTTTTAGTACAGTGAAAAAAATGCCAGTAATTCTGATGACATGGACATCCAGTTACATGAAAGTGTTTTACAACATGATTTCTGAAACTAAAATTTAGTTCACATTCCCTCTGTCCACATTTTCCCAAATTTTTATACTTTCCTTCAGAGTCCAACTCAATGTCACCTTCCTTCTATGAAGCCTTTCCTGATCTCTTCCTTCAAAATTTCCTCCTTACTCCTACTATGATATACATACCTAAAGGTATTGTGTTTGTGACTTATAATTTGCTGTCTGGCACTGAGAATTCTAAGTATCAATGATTACTTAACATTAGCATCGTGCCTAAAACATTAAGTTGCAATAAAGGCTTACTGAATGCCTTTTTTTATTTAACACCTTTATTTACAGTTTAAACCTACCATAGAAGTTTCAACAACAGTAACGGCAAAATTCCTCGGTCTGATAGAGCAGTTTTATGGTTTCCTGTTCACATACTAAAATGACATTTGCCACTTAGCCTTTAACTGTTAAGGTGAAAACCACTTCAGATTTGGGTAGATATTTTTATAATACATAGAGGTATGGAAGAAACTTTCTTTGGGTAAACGGATTGACAAATCAGCTTAAAAACAGATCAATGCAGCCTATTTAATCTTTTCAACAAATGAAACAACATAGTGAAACCAAGGATGAGTTTTAACAGATGAAGACCAAGATAAATACAAACACATCCAGGAGAAAGAGCACCACACTGGAAAATAACCTAATTAACTGTTAACCTAATTAACCTAATATTAATGGCTTTTACTATCTTTTTACTTACAAACTATGCTAACATTAGTTTGTAGCAAATAATAAAGAAATTCATCGTTAGAAAGTATCCAAAATAGTGTGAAGGGAACAAAAGAGGGTATTCGCTCACACATAAGCATATGTGACTTTTATTAAAATCTGGTTATTCAATATTAAAAACTGAATGCAGTACATAAAACATGGAAGTATATTAATTGAAAGGTTTAACACTAAAAGGAAAAAATCTTTGTAAGTTACATATTTCTCCAATGGAATTAAGGTACGACGAAGAGTGATACTTCAAATGTTTGAGGAATCTCACAACTAAAGAAATGCACAAATATGACTTTTCACTGATTAGGCTGGTAAGAATTAAAACACAAGTTAATATTTAGCAGGGTGTAGGGAAACAGATATTCTCAAAAATTGCTAATAAGAATGTTAAGTGGCATGATCTCATTGCAATCTTGCAACATATATTAGAAATTTAAGTGCATAGGAATACTAACCCAGCAATCTACTGCTACAAATTACCATATAGACAACTCTCACACAATCCCAATGATATGGTCAAGAATATTTATTGCAGCATTGCCTATACAAGTAAAGAAAACCTGAGATTTACCCAAGTATCTAATAACAAGGAAACAGTTACATTTTATTAAATATAACATACATCTAAAACAATGTCCACAATACACTTGTAAATGGAAAAAGAAAGATGTAAAATATATACCAGCTATTTTTGAAAACTTACGGGGAGCACAGTGCTAGGCAAAGGAAGAGAGTTTTATGTATTTAAACATTTCTGCACTATTTGCTCACACATATAAGTAAATGTGACTTTTATTTTTAAAAAATAAAAATAAAAATCTGAAGATAATAAATGTTGCTTGGCAATATATTTGAAAAAGGTCAAATGTACACTGTGAAGTATCATCAAGAATGAAGAACAATTTTATTAATTAAAAAAATTTCTTTTTCACATTACAATAATGGGAGGCACATCTACAGTGCTACAGTGAAGCACAGAGAGGTTAACTTGGAAATTAAGGAAATTAAACTCATATAAGATGAACATTCATAAAGAACTTCAAATACTTGGATTCATGTATTTTACAAAATGGAAAAGCTCAGCAGCAGCTGACTATAAAATAACGAAGCACAAAATGAAGAGTCTGAAAGTAAGGTATACCTATCAGCTTCTAAGAAAAACAAGTATAAAATCTTTTAAAGACATAAAGCAAGCAACCACAAGGTTAAATTTCTCTGAATCAAATTTTATCAACAAAATATGAAACACGCTTCATATCTCAGGATGAAATAAAAATAAAAATTTGAGGTTCCACATTCAATTAGAATCTGTGACTATGAAAATCCTTGTAGGGGAGACAGAGGAACAGCATGAGATGGGGTCAATGTCCAACTCTGTGTTCAATCCTAATGGGAGACACTGCAAAGAGGAAAAGCAACAAATTGATCCCAGTGGGGAAGAACTTCTCCTTGCTTTAGAATTGCTAGAAGGCAATCAAGCTCTAGGCATAAAAATCTCCCAGGTGACTACGATAGCCAACCCAACTAGCCGAATTTCAAATATGGAAGAAGAAAAGTAGTGTAAAATGCTTTAAATTGTTTTAAAGTTTCATTTCTTAAGAAAATATATTGTTTTTATGTATTACAGATATACAATGATAAAAAATAAAAAAAAATACTTCAGCAAATAGCAAGCTTCCTAAGCTATAAGAATCAAAAATGTTATCACAATTTTAGAATATGTTTCAATTTCTTCCTCCACTGCAAGTTTTTTACCCTCAGGAAAATGAGTAAATGTTTTCTTTACTTTTTACGGATATGATCAGTCTTCCTAATGTTCTACTTTTACTAGTGTAACACATTCTTTTAAAATCTTTAAAGAAATAACTAGTACAAACTCACAAAGAGAATACAATTAGTAGTAAATATTCTAATTTCGATAACATGGATTAATGCCTTCCCCAGAGAGAGTAACTGAAATCAACAGTGACTAGCCATTTTATTCTAACTGGACTGAAAGAAGGCTTGTTTTTTGTTTTCCCCAAAATGCCTATAATGCTGCCTCGGTATTGTCCTCATTGGCTCTTTCCTACAGACTAACAGCAAGTAAAGTGCCAATGCGCCTATACCATTCCAGCAAACATTCTGAATCCTTACTTATCTGAGAACTCTGTTCATTACTGAATGTTTAACAAAACATTCACTAAATACATAGAACTCTAGCACTATACTACTAAGATAAATAAGACATAGATGGTGTCTACCTTCAAAAAGCTCACAGTCTAGTAAAGAAAACAGACTATTGCAGTACAGCCAAGTCTAGCTCAAAGGACAAGATGATGCTTGAGAGAGACCACTTCAGGAGGTGATGTGGACTAGCAGGAGGAATGGACATTGGCAGATGGGGAGGTAAGGGGTTGGAGAAGAGTGGCAACATATATACAGGACTAAAAGGAATACAAAACATCTTATTTTGTGTATTCAGGTAATTCTAGGCATTCTGAAATAGCTACAGTGAAATCGCTGTACACCTTATAGAACTTACATTTTATTGTGCAGGTGGATGGGGGACAATGAAGGGGACAACTAGAGGAAAGAAAGCAGTGTAGAACTTTGGCAAATGAGGTCAGACACTTGGAGAATCTGACACTGATACAGATATTCAAACAAAATTCTAGAGAGAATGCATAAAAATTTTGTCGTGTGTTTATACAATGTAGTATCACCTAGCAATAAAAAATAATTAACTACTGATACAACAGCATGGAGTAAACACTATGTTGAATGTAAAAAAAAGATACAAAAAGTACATATTATATAACTCTATAAACATAAAGTTCAAGGCAAAACTAAGTTATGCTGATAGAATTCAGAAAGATGCTTATCTCAAAGAAAGGCTATTGGGCTGGAAAGGGAAGAGCAAGAGGAACTTTCTGGAACAATAAAAATGTTTTACATCTTGATCTACATGGTGGTTACTAATGTGAACATATATGTAAAAACTTATTCAGCTCTATACTTAAAATTTTCAACATTTCGCCATACACAAATTTGAACTTAATAATAGAAAAAAAAGTGTGGTGGAATAAGGTCAGAATAAGTTAAATCAGTCACCCAAAGAGCAATATCTAACATATAAAAAATCAGAACACAATATTCTAATAGACACTGTATATTCAACTAACAAACAAAATCCCTATAAGACTTTAAGTAGAAAAAATCTGGCTGCTTTTCTCCTTCAGGAAATCGTACAAATAGTCCTTATAATAGATGAAAATAAAGTACACTTCTTAAAGAAATAGCTCACTATTAACCAAAAAAAAACAAAACAAAACAAAACAAAATTTTCTACACAGTACTACCTACCTTATAAGAGGTACTATAAAGATTAATAAGGCACAAGGAACACATAACACAATATAGAAACCCAAATTATCACTACTATTATTATTACATAATAGTAATAAAAAGGAAAATTTGCTCAAATTACATCTAAACCACTTATTGAGAATAAAATATTTAATGGCATTTACTCAACTACAGCACTTCTCATTCTAGTTTTTATTTTTTTAACTTGGAAATCAGTAAGCCTCTGGCCGCTGAAACATCTGATGAGACTAGAGAAAGACTGAGTTAACTGCAGTTTTTATCGAAGTATTCTTAATCTGTTTATATCCTGAAACCATGTTCAATTACGAATAGACAGTGAAGGTACCTTTAACATTTCAACAGTTTAACAATACCAAAAGACATTCTTTCATATACCAGACCAAAAGTATATGACAACTCAATTTTCTGTAAGTCAACAGTTTTAAAAAATTAAAGTGAATCAGAATGCTAAATAAGAAAAATCATTCAGTAGATATACTCAAAAGAAAAATATCAAAATAATCGTTTATAATTCTGAACATTATATAAGTTATTATTTGAATAATTTAACTAGTTTGTGAAAGAGCTTCAATAATGAAAATAAGAAAGTAAAATTCACAAAAGCAAAGACTACTGAACTACTATAATCCACTAAAAAAGAACAGTGAAAGTGAAGCAACTGGTTTCTGAGTGGCTAAACCAAACACCAACTTAATTTTTTAACATGCTTTACAGTCATTGGGAACTACACAACTAAGTGATAAAAGTCAACATAAAAGAAAAAAATGTAAGAATTTAGTTCCCCAGTTTGATGACTGCATTTTTACTCCCACCAAATCAACTGGACCAAATACATCAGAAAGTATTTGTATTTCAAAATTTTCTAAAAAACTTAATTCTGAACATAAAGGCACATTTTTAAAACACAAGTTTTTATATTATTCCTACTTGGTATGTAACATTTAACAAAGTAGTCTTCTACTTACCTAGATTTTGTCTTATTAACATCTTGCTGCAAGAACAATCTCATTCGAAATTAAATCAAACCTGAAACACAGGTAAAACCATAATTTAGTTTTTGCTCCAGGTATAAGTACATCTATGACACACTAAATTAAAAACTGCAAATCAAAATTTTTTCTTGATAGAAAATCTACCCAAAAAGTGTTCAAGTAAAACATGACCATTTTAACCTTCAGGAAACTTGCTTAGTACCATTTTTTTGAGGAACAATAATCTATTCAAATGAGAAACTTAAGCATTTTAGTTCTCTTCAAAAAATTCACAAAACTTGTTTTCGTTAATCCTAACAGTATGGTAATAGCTATAATTAAAAGCAGCATTTGTTCATAAAACATACACTTCTATAGATCAATGTTTATCTAATACTGTTAGGTACATACCCTCCCCACCTCAAAAAAAAAAAAAAAAAGCTGAAGGAAAAAAATATACAATGAGATGCATAAAAGTGCATACTAATTAATGTAGCCATAATAATGGCTAACACTAATTAAGTACTTGCTAAATCCAGGGAACATTCCAAAGGATAGCATACATTGATACTCTCTTATTTCCTCAATTTAATCTTCAATATGGTATAATATAACCACTATCCTAACACTCTACTGAAAATTTACTTTTCAAAAATCTACCTACCCCTAATTGTCACATTTCATAAATTCTGTAAACTCAGTATGTCCTACCCTGAACTCTACACATCTCCTGTCCCTATATGAAAATGGCTCATAACTCTTCTGAATTCTTATTCTCAAAAAATGGCACCATACCTATTTGCCATTGTTATGTAGATTACCGTAACTGTTCTTTTTGACCCAGTATCATCCCAAATTCTTCCTTCACAGAACTATATAAGTAATCATTTGGCAGTGGCTATCTTGAAGATGTAGCATCTATGCTTCAAATTCTTAAATAGTACTCATCAATGATATAGGCCTTATCTATCCCTAATCTTTACTACCCACTCACTCTATATTTCTAGTATACCAGACTCTTTCAACTCCCAAAATAGTCTCATGCTCTCAGCTTTCATGCCTTTTCACATAGTGAATTACACCCACCTTCTCTCTCTTTGCTAATACATTTTTACCAGCTTTTCAATATTTACCTATCACCCTGATATTTCTTCTTTAATTTCTTCAGCTATGTAAAGCTGTGTTTCTCAGTTGCTATAGCAACTAGTGATAGGTCTATATCAACCCTATCTGTTTACTTGTGTATTTTCTGAACGACAGTGAAGCCAAGAATTCATTGATCTCATTTTAACACTTTCACTGGTTGGTGTATTGTAAAAGCATAAAATGTAGGCTGGGAGACTGCAGAAATTTTGTGTTGTATCCCAAAATGTACAAAGGAATATAGAAGAAAAACAAGTAAAATTCGGACTAATAAGTTGAATTCACATTTTCAAAGACCTGAGGAAAAAATTTACATCACTTCTGGATCCAATAATGTCAATTTATGAAATAACTACACCTAAGTAAAAATGTAACTAACCAAAATCAGCCAAGTAAAACCTTTTACTGGGTGAATTAATTTCACTGATTACCAGTACCAAGATTTTGGTTTTAAATGTTTATATCCTTACGGAAAACAAAGTTTGTGGACTATAAATCCTAAACTAATTTAAGTATTAGCCTTAAGCAGAAAAAGAGTTGGACAAGACAAATATGGTTTCAATACTGATAATGTCCATAATCTAGAAAAGTGGTTCTCAAACTTTAGCATGCGCCAGAAGCACACAGACTGCAAGGCTCCACAATCGAAGTTCCTGATTAGCTATGTTTAAGAGTGCAGCCTGATCATTTGCATTTCTAATAAATTCTTAAAGTGATACTGATGCTGCTTCTAAGACCACATACTGAGAATCACAGACTTAAGAGTTTTCTGTGTAATATCTAGAAGAGATGGGAATATTTTCTCTGCCACCCATCGCCACCAACCTTTACCCACCCAGAATTGGATACAAACTAAACTATAAATCAAAGTGAGAGCAATAAAAGTGTCACAGGCTAATAAATGGACCCACAAAAGATATCTACATCCTAATCCCTGGAACCTCTGAATGTTACCTTATGTGATACCCTCCCTCGCCCGCCCCCCCCCAAAAAGGTCTTTGTAAAAGTGATTAGAGATCTTGGGGAGATTATCCTGGAATACCTGGGTGGATCCTATATACAATCACATGTATCCCTATAAAGAGGAGGATGGGGAAATTTGACTACACAGAGAGCAGAGAGAGATTTGAAAACAGTGGCCTTAAAGACTGCAGCCATAGCCAGAATGCCAGTAGCCACCAGAATTGTAAAGATTCTCCCCTAGTACTTCCAGAGGGAGAACAACCCTGTTGACACCTTGATTTTTGGCCAGCGATAAGGAGTTCAGACTCCTGGCTTCCAGAACTATGAGAAAATAAGTTTCTGTTGTTTTAAGCCATCTAGTTTGTTAATGTGTTAGAAGAGCCATAGAAAACTAAATACTGATGGCAGGTTCTCTAGGAGATATGGAGAAGCACTATATAAAAGATGTTATAGACTGAATTGAAACCCTAAAATCCAATGTTAATATAATTTCGAGAAAAGTCCTTTAAGGAGGCAAATGAGGTTAAATGAAGTCATGAGGGTGGGCCCTAATCCAATATGACTGGTGTCTTTATAAGAAGAAACATCAGAACTAACAGAACTAAAGGGAGAAGTAGACCATAATACTATTGTAGTATGGGTCCTAAATACCCCACTGTCAGATATGCACAGATCATTCAAACAGAAAATCAACAAGGAAATAACATCCTAAATGATACATTAGACCAACTGGACATAACTGACATTTACGGAGCCTTTTATCCCAAAACAGCTGCTTATACATTCTTCTCTAGTGCATATGGAACATTCTCAAGGATCTACCACATACTGGGACACAGAGATAGCCTCAACAAATGTAAGAGGGTTGAAATCATACCAACATATTCTCTGATCATAATGCTTTGAAACTAGAGATAAACTGTAAAAAGAAAGCAGAGAGAACCACAAATACATGGAGATTAAACAAAATACTACTGAAGAATAACTGGGTCAGAGAAGAAATAAAAAAGAGATCAAGAATACATAGAAATGAATAATAATGATAGAACAACATATCAAAACTTTTGGGTATGGCAAAAAGCAGTCACAAGAGGAAAGTTCATATCATTACAGGCTACCTCCAAAACAAGAACAAGCCCAAATAAACAACCTAACACTTCATTTCATAAAAACTAGAAAAGGAAGAACAAATAAAGCCTAAAGTCAGCAGGAGAGAAATAATCAAAATTAGAGTAGAAATAAATGAAATTGAAAACAAAAAAACAAAAAAAAAATGCAACAAAGAGCTGGTTCTTTGAGAAAGTTAATAAAATTGACAAACCCTAGCTAGACTCACTAAAGAAAAAAGAGAAAGGACACAAATAAACAAAATCAGGGATGAAAGAAGGGAAATTATGACTGGCATCGCAGAAATACAAAGGATCATACAAGAATACTATGAAAAAGTATATATAACACCAAATTTAATAACCTAGAAGAAATGGACCAGTACTTAGAAAAATACTTTCCTGACTGAATCAAGAACTGGAAAAATCTAAAAAGACCAATCAGCAGTATGGAAACTGAATGAATCATCAAAAGCCTATCAAAAAGTAAAAGTCCAGGACCAGATGGCTTCACCAGTTGAATTCTACCAAACAATCAAAGACGAGTTAGTACCTATGCTCTTCAAATTCTTCCAAAAAATCGAAGAGGAGGGAATACTCCCAACTTATTTTATGAGGCCAGTATCACCCCAATACTAAAACTTGGTAAAAATAACACAAAAAAGAAAACTACAGACCAATCTCTTTCATGAATAGAGGTGCAAAACTCCTAAATAATGATACTAGCAAACAAATTCAGCAACATATTAATATGACTATACGCCACGTTCAAGTGGGCTTCATCCCAGAGGCACAAGGGTGGTTCAACATACACAAATCTATTAATGTTATAAGCCACATAAATTAAAAAAATAAGAATCATACGATCATATCAATAGATGCAGAAAAAGCCTTCGACAAGATACAGCACCCATTTATTATCGAAACATTAACAAAATCAGTATGGAAGGAAAATATCTTAATATAATAAAGGCCATATGACAAGCCCCAGCCAACATTGTACTTAATGATGAAAAACTAGAAACCTTCTCTAAGTTCAGGAACAAGGCAAGGTTGTCCACTATCACCACTGTTATTCAGTATAACACTGGAGGTCCTAGAGAGTGCATTCAGGCAAGAGAAAGATATAAAAGGCATCCAAATAGGAAATGAAGAAGTCAAACTGTCACTATTTTTGTGGATGACATGATTCTCTAAAAAGAAAACCCTGAGGAATCCACAAAAACTATATAGAAACAATAAGCAAATACAGTAAAGTCTCTGGATACAAAATCAACATTCAAAAATCCATAGCATTCCTATACTGTAATAATGTGTCAGAAAAAGAAGTGGAAAAAATAATTCCTTTTTCAATTACAACAAAAAGAATAAAATGCCTATAAATAAATTTAACGAAACATGTGAAGTACCTATACAATGAAAAGTACAAGACCCTATTAAAAGAAACTGAAGAAGATACAAAGAAATGGAAAGATATACCTGTTCTTGGATTGGAAGAATCAACATAGTTAAAATGACTTTATCACAAATTTAATGCAATCCCCATCAAAATCTCAACGGCATTTTTTGAAGAAACAGAACGAAAAGATCATCAGATTTGTATTAAAGCACAAAAGACTCCGAATTACCAAACCATCCTGAAAAAAAGAATGAGGCTGGTGGCATCACTCTGCCTGTCTTCGAATTATACTATAACAACAGTAATCAAAATGGCATTGTATGGCAGCAAAACAGACACATCGACTAATGGAACAGAATTGAGAGTCCAGAAATAAAGCCATATTTATATGGGCAAATAATTTTTGACCAAAAAAAAAGCCAAAATATACAGTGGAAAATGAAAGCCTCTTCAATAATGGTGCTGGAAAACTGGAAAGCCACCTGCAAAAGAATGAAACTAGACTGTTGTCTATCACCACACCAAAATTAACTCAAATGGATTAAGGACGTGAAATATAAGACCTGAAACAAAATGCATAGAAGAAAACATAGGAACTGAATTCAAGGACCTTGTACTTAAAGAGGATTTTATGAATTTGACCTCAAAGCAAGGGAAGTAAAAGCTGAAATAAATGAATGGAACTACATCAAGAAACTTCTATTCAGCAAAAGAAATCATCAACAAGGTAAAGAGACAACCATGCCAATGGGAAAATATATTTGCAAGCAACACCTCCGATTAGGGCCTAATATATTCAAAATATAAAAGAACTCATATACACTCAATAACAACAAAAAAAAAAAAATGATCCAAACAAAAAATGGGCAGAGGACCTGAACAGACAGTTCTCCTAGAGGACATACAATGGCCAAGAAATATGAAAAGATGCTCAACATCGCTAGCTATTAGGGAATGCAAATCAAAACCACAATGAGTACCATCTCATACCTGTTAGAATAGCTATAATCAACAGGACAAGTAATACAAATGCTAGAGGATGAGGAGAAATAGGAAACCTCATACATTGCTGGTGGGACGCAAATTGGTACAGCCACTATGGAACAGTATGGAGGTGCCTCAAAAAAACTAAGAACTGATCTACCATACGATACAACAATTCCTCTACTGGTATTTACCCCAGACTTAAAAAACTCGTATCTGAAAAGATATTTGCACACCGATGTTCATAGCAGCATTATTCATGTGGCCAGGACATGGAAGCAACCAAAGTGTCCTACAATAGATGACTGGCTAATGAAGCAGTGGATACATATATACAATGGAATATTACTCAGCCATAAGAAGAGATGAAATACTGCCATATACAACATGGATGGACCTTGAAATAATCATACTAAGAGAAATAAGCTAGACAGAAAAAGCTGAAAATCACATGATATCACTTATATGTGAGATATAAACCTAAAAAGCAACAAATGAACAGGACAAACAGAAACTCATAGACATGGACAATGGACTATAGTGGTAACCAGAGAGTAGGGGGGAGAGGACAGGGGGAAAATTTAAAACATTTCTTCCATAGAAAAGAAAGAAAAAGAAAGAAAAAAAGAAAAGAAAGAAAAAGAAAGAAAGAAGAAAGAAAAGGAAGAAAAGAAAAGAAAGAAAGAAAAAAGAAAGAAAAAGAAAATAAAAAAAGAAAGAAAAGAAAAGAAAGAAAGAAAAGAAAGAAAAAAGAAAAGAAAAGGAAAGAAAGAAGGAAAGAAAGAAGAGATATCAGGCATGCATGCACAGAGGAAAGGCCATGTGAGGACACAGATAGAGGAGAGCTATCTGCAAGAACAGAAGCCTCAGGAGAAACCAAAGCTAACACCATAATCTTGGGTTTCTAGCCTCCAAAATGGAGAGAAAATAAATTTCTATTGTTAAAGCCACCTAATCTGTGGTATTTTGTTATAGGAGCCCTAGCAGACTAATAAAAAGGATACACATGTTAGTACAACAATGTGAATGCGCAATGACACTGAAGTGTACACTTTAAAATTCTTACAATGTTAAACTTTATTATATGTATATTTTCATCACAATTTAAAAAAAAAAGCATATACACGCCCTCACCATCATATGCTATAGCTAACTTTGACTTTAGCTGTTTAATTTTTCATCTTGCTCTGTTTATATTCATAGTCTGGAAAATAAAACTTTTAATTTGCTCCCTCAAAGAGCCAAACCAGGACATTAAAAGCACTATATTTTCTTTAAAAGGGGATTTTATAATGAAGTTTGATAGGAAGTACTTTTAAAATCCATACCTAAAAAGTGTAATATAATTGAGATAGTGTTTAGGTGAGAGCTGGGACACTCAAGGAAAGAAAACTATATACCAATATCTCTGATAAATATTGAATAAAAATCCTCAACAAAATACTAGCAAACCAAGTTCACATTAAAAGAATTATACAAAATAACCAAGCTGGATTTATTCCTGTAATGCAAGGATGGTTCAACAAATAAAAGTCAATGTAATACACACCACATTAACGGAATGAAGGTCAGAAACCACAATCATCTCCACTGATGCTGAAAGAGCACTTAATCAAATTCAACACCATTTCATGGTAGAAACACACAACAAGAACAAAGGAAACTTCCTTAACATCATCAAAGCCATATGTGAAAAACCTATATAGTTAACACATCACATTCAACAATGACAAACTAAAAACTTTTTCTCTATGATCAAAAGAGGTAAGGATGCTCATTCTTACTACTCCAACATAGTACTAGAAGTACTAGTCGGAAAAAAGAATTAAGAAAAAGAAATAAAAGGCATCCAAACTGGAAAGAAAGAAGTAAAATTATATTTGCAGACAGCATTATCCTTTAGGTAGAATACTCTACGGATCCTTTAAACAATAGTTAAAACAAGTGAATGATTTCAGAAAAATTGCAAGACATAAAATCAGCACATGAAAATCACCTGGGATTGTTGGAGGACTCACCTCATTTGCTTCCTTCCTTTAGGGTTCATCATCAGTGTGTGCCTCCTTAATTAAGTTTATTCCCAAGTGGTTTTATTTTTTGATGCTTTTGTAAATGAAATTGCTTTCATAATTTTGTTTTTTCACATTGATCATTATTAGTATATAGAAATAAATGATTTTCTAAAACATACAGCACAAAAAATTTTAAATAAAATTTGGGGGAGAAAAATAAACCAAACACTAGTTATAAGGCTGCTATGTTATTATCAATCAAGCAGGCATTAAAGATGAGAAACAATAATGATAAAAGATTCAACTCATCAGAAACATTAAACAATTCTAAATTTGTGTGCCAAGATAACATGGATTCCAATTTATAAACAAAAATGGACAACAACAAAAGACAAACCTATAACGGCAGTAGAAAAGTTTATGAATCTCTCTAATTAAACCAACGTGGTGGGGACACACAAGTTTTGAATAGCACTATTAGAAAAACTGACTTAACAGATACATATAAATACTGCACCCAAAAAACTACAGAATACACATTCTTTTCAAATATACATAAAATAACAATACAAAGTGTTGAAGATGAAATGTAAAAGGAACATGGTTTGGAAAGAACTTTTGAATTATCTTCTGAAATTGAACATAAACACACTCTAAAATCAAGCTATTAAATTCCTAAGTATTTACTAAATATGTGTGCATGTGCACACTAGGAGACAGGCACAAGGAAATGCATAGCAGCGTCATTCATAAAAGCCTAGAAGTGTTGTTAACAACCCAAATCTCCATCAATACTAAAATGAGTAAATAGTGGAACATTCAAATAATACACTGTATAGCAACAATAATGAATGAACTACAGTTATATACAACAGAGATGAAACCCCATAAATGATGCTGGAAATCAGCATCCATTTATATAAACCTCATTAATGGGAAATATATATATAGTTCAAAAAATATATTTTTAATGGTAAAAATATAAAGCAAAACAGGACTACCATAAAAGGAAGGATGGTAGTCTCCTAGGATGAGGGAGAGGTCTGATTGGAAGGGAGCAGACTGGAGGATCTGGTAATGTTTTAATTCTCGAGTAGGGGGGATTAAGAAGGTATGCACTTTTGGATACTGACACTATTTTTTTTCATGTATTATTCTGAGTATATTCTTCGCTAGTAAAAACGTTTCAAAACTAAAAATATAGACATTTAAGCTCTAAAAGCTTCTCCTAAGTTAAGGCTCTGCCACTACAGTATTTTGTTTTTAAAGTTTTTACAAATGCATATTTTAACAATTATTGAAGCTTGCTACGAAAAACAGTGCTAGCCATCATCCTTTCCCGAATTTCCCATCCTCCCATTTCTAAACAATGCTGTTATAGTGCTATCTTAATTTTTCGTTGTGGATCTGTCTCCTATGTACTAAAATGACTTAACTCTTTTATATTCCTTCGGTAATTTCCCCAAATTATAGCACAGCTCCTCCACATTAGGATGGCTGATTTTTTGACAGAAGTGCAAAAGCACTTTGATGGAGAAAACTATCTTTTCAACAACTAATGGCAGAGCAACTGGATATAAATAGAGGGGAAAAAAATACCAACCTAACTCACACACTATACCAGTATTAATTCACAACAATTATAGGCTTAAATGTAAAATGTAAAACCATTAATTTCATAGTAGTGAAAAAATCACCCACAAAAAACAGTCAGAGTAAACATTTTCCAACCTCTAGATATTAACCAAAGGTTTGCAGCAATCTGGGGAGAGTTTATTCAAAAAAGATGGCTGAATCTTGATAAGACCAGAAAACTTTGTGGAATTTTATTTTGCCCTATTCTCATACTCCCATCCCAGATTCACGGTTTTGAAAGCCAACATTCCACAGGTCCAGTGAAAACCAGCAGCCTGGCAGCTACCTGAGGGGGGCAGAAGAGAGTGGAAGCTCTTTCACCACCCCATCCCAGAGGACTGTCAATTATTTGACATGTCTAGTGGTTTTCTAAAAGACCCCACTCCCAAAGCTATCTTAATTTGACCTGACTCGGAGCTCAGCCAGTGCAAATAAAGTTCTTTTCCCTCAAGGGTGTTTGTCAAAAAACTCAGGTAATTGTTTCATATTCACATCCACCAAAGTAGTAGATAACAGACGAGACAAACAATAGGGTAACCAAAAAACTTAAAAACTGGGAGTTTAGAAAAGTTCCAGATGGTTACTGTACACACAGGGCTCTGCACATGTCCAGGGCTCTGCACATGTTCAGGAAGGATCTGAGAAAGCCCTAAGTGCTTACCTCTGGCTAAACCTGGAAGCTATGCACAAGCAGGAACTGAAGGGTAAGGCAAAGTCACAAATTTCCTGGCTGAGTGCTGAAGCTGTGCCCCAACACACACAAAACCTCTTAACAAAAACTGGGAGACTTACAGGCATTTAAGGAAACCGCTGTCCAATCATTAGCTCACCACTAAGCTAATTGAGAGACTGAGGGGCCACATATAACAAAAAACACAAATTTTATAGAACTTTAGAAAAACCAGTAAACAAACTAACAACAAAAACTTGGGGAGAAGAGAATATCTGATTATCGAGCTGGCACATATTTTAAATGTATAATTTTTAACAAAATATGACATTAAAAAAAAGTATGAACACACAGTTGTCAACAGAAACTGTCCCTGAGGAAACCCAGACACTGAATTCACTGGACAAAATTTTTTAAATCAGCTAATTTAAACACAAAGAACTAAAGAAAACTCATGTCTAAAGAACTAAAAAAGTGTGAGATGTCTTATAAATAGAAAATATCAATAATGAGAAATCATGAAAAAGAACAAAACAAATTCTGGAGTTGAAAAGTACAGATAACTACAATGAAAAATTCACTAGGTTTTAACAGCAGATTTGAGCAGGCAAGAGAAAGAGAATCTGAAGATATGTCATTTGAGATCATTCACTCTAAGGAACAGAAAGAAAAACAAATGGAAAAAAGTCTAAAGAAACCTGAGGACACCATTAGGCATACTAACATACATATAATGGGAGTCTAGAAGGAGAGATGAGAGAGGTAGAGAAGATATTTGAAAAAAAGACCAAAAATTTCTCCCCAATTTAATAAAACCATTAAACACCAAAATAACGCAAGGAACTAAATAGAATAAACTTAGAAATCTATGTCTTAACACTGATAATCAAAGAGAAACCTGAAAAAAGCCAAAGATTAAGTGACTTTTTCATATACAGATATCCTCAATTAAAATTAATCTCATCAGAAACCATAGTGACCAGAAGGCAATGGGAAGACATAGTCAATGAACTGAAAAAATAAGACTGTCAACCAAAGAACTGTAACTATTTTTCTAAAAAAAGGGAAAATTAAGACATTAACAGATAAACAAAAAATAAGACAATTGTTTGCCAGCAGGACCTGATGTACAATAAAAAAGGTGTCCTTCACACTGAAATGAAAGAACACATATAACTCAAAACACCTGAAAAAATAAAGGTAAACTAAATAAAGATAGTATATTTTTAAATTTGTGACTTTTTTTACCTTCTATTTTGATTGCAAAGGCTATATAAAGATGTAATTTTCATGACAATAATAGCACAAAGAAAGGGGAAGGGATAGAAATTATATAGGAGCAAAATTTTTGTATATTATTTGAAATTATTTGATTATTAATCTGAATTAGAAATAAAGTTAATTGTTAATTCCAAAGGCAACCACTATGAAATGAAAAATATATATTGTGAAAAAATAAACAGAGATTTAAATGGTACTAGAAAATAATCTATTCTACAAAGAAAGCAACAGTAGAGGAATAGAGGAAACACAACAGAAAAAATTTTAAGACACAGCAAACTCTTCTCAAATTCTTCTGGAAAAAAAAAAAAGAGGTATATTTTCTTATTTTACAAGGCCATTATTACCTTCATACCAAAACCAGGTAAAAACATCACAGGAAAACTAGATTATCTCTATGAATACTCACAGAAACCCATTGTGTGTGTGTGTGTGTGTGTGTGTGTGTGTGTGTTGTGTGTGTGTGTATGTGTGTGTGCTTGTTTTTAAAGACATACACCTGATCCCTCTGTTCTGTCCAATCTGAACTGATTCTTCAGAACCTGCTTGGCACCACCACCTTCCTTGGATGTCCCTTCACCATCACTGTAGGTATTCTCTCACTTCTCTCCTGTTACTGGATCCTGCACCTTTTGATTTACCATTATCATGATGGAACCCACATCCTCCATCACTTCCCAGATAAAATATTCTAACAATCTCGTGTTTCAAAATTTTAGCCTACCTCCAATTCACAGGCAAGATTCAGAACTAGTTTGGAAAATAACTTTCCTTCAGGATTTTTAAGGCACTAGTCCATTATTGATTAGGATCTTCCATTTCTGGTATCTAAAATTTCACCATATGTACTTTCATGAAGATTCTTTTCTTCAAACCACTATGCCAAGCATTCTGCAAGCCCTTTTAATGTGGAAACTCAGGTTTTGGTTCCATTATTCTTTAATTTTCTCTATCCATTTTCTCCTCATTCTGTAATTCTTATTTTTCAACATATTGAACTTGCCAAGATCCTAATTTTCTTATTTTCTCCTACATCTTTCTCCTGCTTGTGGGAGATTTTATTACTTTTTGTCTTCCAACCTTCCAATATTCTAAATTCAAATTCTTCCTGTTAAGTATTTCATATTCTATATTTTTAATCCTATTTTGTATTTTAAATGTCCAGGAATTTTTTTTTTCATCAGCATCCTTTCTTGTTTCAAAGGTACAATTATCCCCTTATTTCCAAAGATAACAAAAACTGAGTTTTTCTTCTTCTTGAACTGTTTCTATTTCCTTATTCTTTAATATAGGGTTATCCTCAAATGTTCAATGATCCTCAATCTCACATTTTAAAATGAAACACTTAAAAGTTGTCTAGAACTGCTGTTAATAGGGTTACTATAGGATGATCAGTCTGGGCCATTTCCCTGGTGGATCCCCATCTGTTATTATCTGTTGGTCTTTCTTCTAAATAACAGGATGAATTTTTCAATTTCATATTCTGAGATTAGGAGCCCGACACCCAGTTTTCTCAGCACGAGGAGGGGAAAGAAGACCGAGATGATTCCCAGTTCAACATGTAGTTTATATTCAATTCTCTGGTTTGCAGTATGACACCCTTAACCTGAGCTGTGTCTAGTGTTCTCAAGAACAGAGAGAACTTCCTTCAAATATCAGAGAAGAAAACTTTGAAGGTAAGAGACCCTTTCCTGGCACTAGGTGTTGCTTACTTGTTATAGAATTTTAGACAATTCTTTCAAGGGACCTGCAGCCAATTCCTGAAGCATTCCAACACTATATAGCACCAACTCTAGGCCTTCCCCACTAACAGCAGAAAATTGTTTTCTCAGGATCTACAAAGTTAGTTACCACTCATTGCTTTCCAGCTTCTAAAATTTTACTTCTGTGATCGACTTTCCGGTTTCTTTGTCCTTGATGGCCTATGCCATTTTTTTTAAACCTCCAACAGGGATGTGATAGCAAACAAAGTAAATGGTTATTTAATCCACCATATTTAAATGAATATTCCTCTCATCATTCTCGATGTCTCATGTCCTCACTGTTGTTCATTTCTAAATAGTATGAAGTTTAAGCTCCAATCCCAGTAGGACACAGAGTTTAGTCATCCAAGTAGTTACAATCATTTTGGCTTTAACAACTAGTTTACTATATACCGTAGTCAAGAAACATTGCCTATACGATTTCTCTTGTTAAAATTTCAAAGCTATCTTTGAAGCCCAAGATACAATTAAAAAAAAAAAAATCACGGGAATTTTTAAAGAACGTGTATTCTCTATTAGAAATAAAATTGTCATACATCTATTAAATAAAGGATACTGCTATTCAAATCTTACAACTTTAATTTTGGTTTACTTGATTATACTCTGAGGAGTGAAACTTTAGGCCTTCCTAAAAAACTGGGTGTTACCAACATGAAACTCTACTTCATGTATCAATGCTATTGTTTGAGTTTATCATACAAAAGTTCAAGCCTGATTGCTTAGTAGTCTTAATTTTTTTATTAATTAAAAAAAACTCCTTTTCACTCAAAAGTTTTGGCCTAAAAGGTTTTATCCTTTTGCTTGATGTTGATGAAACTTAAAAAGTTTTTGTCGTTCTTTTATTTTCAGTATTTGTCATTTTGACTTAGATAAAAACTTCTAAAACCACACAGCAAAGAATTTTTAATCCTGTTTCGGAAAGGGGAAGGGTAAATCAATTCCAGTTAAAGAAAAAGTATCAAGTATCAAATTTGACAGGAAAGTTGGTGAATAGGGCTTGGAAAATAAGATGAACCAGGAAAGAGTAGGTTTGGCAAGCAATACCACAGTACAGGACCTCTATTTAGAATACCATTTTACATTACTGTTAATGGTACTGCTACCATTAAGACATTCACTGACATAGCACGAGACTTTTGGTTATACCACAGTCAATGAAGAGGTAGCTCTATCTTTCTCCACTTCTTTCCTTTATGACTGCTGAGCTGTTTCAGTAGGATCAGTGTATATGGAACAGTCAACTTGTTTTCTAGTTCCCATCCCTTTCAAATTGTTCCCTCTCCTCATACATGTAGTGAGTTTTCATTGCTTTTCAGCTTGCAGAGACCCATGGCAGCATACACAGGTGAGAATGGTCTATTTCCAAGAAGTCTGTAGAACAAACAGGTATAAACAGGAAACTATTTAAGAAAAGAGATTCAGGGCATGGCTTTCAAACAAGCTTCCTATTACCATAATATTAGGTCAAAAGGATAATCAGGAACAGTAGATAGTTCTGCTGTCATCCCTTTTCACCCATAATATCCATACAGAAACCCCAAATTTCAGAGATGTGGATGAAATCTACTTTCTCAGTGATAGTAGGGGACAATCTATTCTCATTTGCCTTAGCTAATCTGCTTCAACAGATAACTTGGAGTCAAATGTACCTCTCTATTTTACCATGTTGCCAGAACTAACTTCTTTACTATCTGAAGTTAAACCTATTAACTGTGAGAATGGTTAAAATGTAAACTTTATAAAAATACTAATTACTATTTAAAACTTCTAAGATTCTATCAACTATCAAACTGTTCTACTTACTAACTCTAAAAAAGATAGAAAAAGATTCTTTAAAATACATTACCTCTATAACTTTTCATTCTTTTTTCTAATTCTTCTATTTTGAGAATTATAAGGAATAGTTAAGAACTCTTTTAAAACTAGTTTAAAAACAAGTATGCTACACCAAAATATCAAAAAATACTACTGCCAGAGGAAACTATATATTAGAGATTATTTTTTCCCCTATAAAGCCATGTGTTCTCAACTGTTCTTAAATTTTAAAATAAATATTTATTTTAAAACGAATTTTAACATTGGTAAGTCCAGATTGTTAATTTTTTTTAACCTCCTGTTTTCGCACTATGATACCAATTAGAATTTTTCTTAAACCATGGCTAAAAATGTATTATAACTCAAATACTGCATTACAAGTTCTTAGTATTCATCTCAAATATGTATTTGGTTCAAAGTACTAGCAATTTAGAAAATACTACTACAGTACAATTTTCTTGGGTATGACTTAGTCTTACAAATCAAACTTTTAAAAAATTCATTGGTTTTTTTATAAAATAACGCAGATATACCTCAATTAGTGTAATAACTTACTTGCAATCTGTGTCTAGCTGCTAACCTTTCTCATTTTTCATGTATTTCTACTCAGTCGCCTTCAGGAGAATTCCTTATTTCTAACTTCTAACCCAAATTTCTTTAGATTCCTTCAGCTCAGGCCACAAACCTTATCAACTTTATTTTTCATTAATTTAAAAACAGACTTCTTTCTCAGAGCAAGGAAAATGCTTGCACTCTCCAATTCCCATCTCTCTGCTTTTTTAACATGGCTTCCCCCTTAGCAACATTCCCTTCCCTCCTCACCAGTCTATACATAGCATTTTTTCAAAATTTAGATAAAAATTTATTTTTGCCAAGAAGCTTTATTAATTAATCTAGCCTTACTGTATACAAATATCATATTATTTTATGTCAGCTCAGAGATTTAAGTGTTTCATGATTAACTGCTCTTCAAGGTGTGTCTCTGATCATGAGATCTTTGGAGCAGTAACCATAATTCTTTGTTTTATATGTCTGCATTCTTACTCCCAGTGAGATGCTAAGTGAATTTGTATAATAATTAACTCAATTAAAACAAGCAAAGATTAGAGAAAACATGACCACATAAAAAAGGTTTTTATGAATACAAACCTCTCAAAACTAAATTCAGATATAACATTCATTTTTGTCAAAACAACACAAAAATGTAACCTTAAGTGTGTTCTACACACAGAGTCAGCTGTTCATAACATTCTAATTGATTTCTGAAATCTAGCCCCCAAAAAGGTATTAAGTCTTAATACTTTGTAGATAATAAACATATTTCATTTGTCTAATAACCCATTTTGCTTTAGCCTTCTATACTTGACAAATACAAAAATCTACACATAAGCTGACAGATAAAGTTTTATTCTTCAAGACAACTATTAATATTCGTGGAGCAAGAGGATATTAAGCAACTTACTACAAATCAAAAAAGATTCTTTATATATTTTTATTCCTAAACTCAAAAGCATTCATAAATCCAAATGTTAATGAGAACGTATTTTCATGTCCATCTCTGCATAATTACAAAACAATTCTATTCCTCAAAACTAGGCATTCTAGAATGTTGTTGAAAACACATATTTTCATTGTTAAGTATTTTTATACAACTTTACTGTAAGCAATACATATTTCAGGGGGGGAAAAATTCCTTCTCCTAAAAGCACCAATTGTTACTTACACTACACCAAGGCTTCTGCTGCTCAATATTCATGAAAAATAATGCTGTAACCATTCATCCCATTTGAAAAATAAAACTGATCCAAGCACTAGAAGTGAAAATCCATGATCAAAAATCCCATTTCAATTGTTAGTTTATTAAGTGTCCTTCATGGATTTTTAACTTTTCAAACTTTTGCACAATTGTCCTTAAGCTAACATTCTAGTCCTTTAATCACCAAATGTCAAAATCTTTTCTGGATGAGAGTGAAGTACACCAATTTATTCCTACCCCTACAATCACAATCAGATATACTCAAATACCTTATTAGGTTACTTGAAATGCCTGAAAGCTAACTTACACAATGCCTAGAAACTACTATTAAAGAGGTTCCAAAAGGCATCTATAAAATGAGGCAATCCAAGACCTCCTCTACCTACTTCTTGGCTATGTGCCTAGAGAATATTGTAATGAAAGCAAGCCAGACAATTACATTATATGTAGAGCAATTCAAATTTCTACATTCTAAACAAATGTTTTAGTCATAAAGCTAACCTCTGAAGGGTTACCTATTAATGAAAACTTAGGAACGTCCTCTGATATTGACAAAAACCACAGTGAGAAAAAAAAAAGACGGGCTATAGTACCAACTACCTATCATCTGATTTACCTTCAAATTCACACAATGATGCCAAACCAAGGTATAGAAAAAAGATTAGAATCAATTCTCACTATCCTTGGATAGAAAGATAAATATGCTATAAGCAAGCTGAAAAATAAGCTAAACTTATTAATGGTGACAGAGGTCAGAACAGTTATATTTTCTGTAAGGAGAAATTAATAGGAGAGGACACAAGGCACCTTTTTCAGGGCAGCAACTGTTATATATCTTAACTGAGGGTAGAAGTTACCTGGGTATATTTATATGAGAAATTTCACTGAGTTGTAATCTTAAGATTTGAGCACTTCTCTGTAAGTTATATCTAAGTCATCAATAGTGGTCAAATCTAAAGCTCGAGACAATATTCCCTAAGTACAGCTCTTAGAAGATTCACAAGGTTTTTTTTGGTTCCTTCCAGAATTTTTCTAATTTTGCCTCATATTAATACTTAAAAATTCAATAGTCATTCAATTGCTCATGCACAAGACATGAATTAGGCATCTTCCAACATATCTCTCTTCACACACACACACTATAAAAACAAAATCCCACTACAACAGATTTAAACTACTCTATCGTCTTGGTTTCAAATTATATCTCTCATTTAAATTCCCGTCACTTTACAGGAATGTTGTTCTCCAGAATACTCTTCTGTCAGCTATCCTATAAGGCTCAGTTTGAGGTCTACCTTATCCTTTCTTCACACTTGTACAGAACTTACTATCTATATTTGTACTGTCCAATACAGTATACGTGGCTATTGAGGACCTTAAGTCTAACTAGTCTGAATTGAGTGTGCCTTAAGTATGAAACACTCTGAATTCTGAAGACTTCATGTGAAAAAGGAAAAAAAAATATCTCAATCATGTTTACATATTGAAATGTTTGGATATACAGGGTGAAATAAATACATTAATAGAATTAATTTTATCTATTTCTTTTATTATTTTAATGTGGCTATAAAAATTTTAAATCACTTTTGTAGCTTTACATATTTCTATTGGGTAGCGCTCTATTTATAAATGTCCCATAAATTATCTTTTAATTAATGTGTAAAAATTCAATAATAAGCTTTTTATAATTTAAAGATTACATTAGGAAGTATAAATAGTAGCTAAAGAAAATTTAAATATCTACTTACCTTTAGTATCATTTTTAAAAGATTTCTAACAAGCAAGTTTGTCATGTAAAAATATAAGTTCTGTTCTCATATAGCCATAAATTAAAAATATCAACTACATATATCCAATTTTGAGGCAACTTCTCACCATAAAGGATAGACAGTATTATTAAACCAGTTAGCATTTTTAATCCCAGAGTATTAGTTATGATTAAACTAGATTATTTTTCTTCTTAGTTCACTCAGTAAAGAAAAAGGCAGCTTCCATTTTGACCAATATCACTGTACCAACATCCAGCAGCCAAGACAAAGAGCCTTTATATGTGGTATGAATAAACAATGTGGGCAATAAGACACCACTTGAAATAAGGGTAGGCAAAAAAAAAAAAATGCTTTTATAATTGTGTTTTATAAGTAAAAGATAAAATTTAAAAATTGTGTAATTAGGTTAAAGGATAGAGAGAGAGAAGAGAAAGACAAGACCAGAAGGCAGAAGAGAAAGGTCTCATCCGTAGAATCAAGATACACTTAGATTCAAACTTGGCTGCTCTACTATTTACTGTGTTTGTGACCTGAGCCTGTTTCCTTGCATGTAAAATGGTAGTAGTTTATATCACAGTATTATTAAAAGGACCACACAATAGATGCTTAATTAATGTCAGTCTTATCTCCCTTTCCTTTAATATTAATGGTTGCATAATGGTGATAAGATTATGGGTGAATTCTGCCCCCACTTCATTTTCCAAACTCCTTGAAAATACTTTTTAAGTATATATGAAACTTCTAATACTTCATACTCACACTCCTCATGTCAACTTAAAGTTACTTCTTCTAGCTGTCTTCTACAATTTTTTTAAAAAATTTAAAATCTGTGTCAGTGGGGGTGGGGTGCGTTGTAGAAAAAAAAGTAAAGAGAGAAATAAGTTTAAGGCCACACCAGCAGACATATACAAAACAAAGAAAAGTGTGAAAAGGAAAATGGCAAAAGGAAATGCTGTTTGACAAAATTCTCAATTCAGATTAATCAATGAAAAGGTAACATGCCTAACCAACATCTAGCTAGTACTGAAGCCACTCCTCACTCATAGCTGGGGTTTATATGTACATTACATACAAAAACACATGGCCACACTCACTATTCTCTCTACTAATGGTCACCACCATTCTCATTGTCAAAAATTTAAAGGAAAGGGAAGAAATTCAGGATGTTGTAACAAAGACAAGCCAACACATTGGTTTGGGAAATAACTTCACTAACATGTAGTCATTCCCAAATGCATTTATTCATCAGTTGACAGTCATAAAACAAAATGTGTTCCTGAAATACTGAACTGCTAAAACTGGAGAAAGCATAGTGTGGGATGCCTACCTCTGACTTCCTTTAACATCTTCCCTTTGTAAACATAAGTCTGAAAACGAAACATTAGCAGAAGTATACAAATCCAAATCACGAACAGTTTGTAAAAGTTTCAACTATAGAAAAAAATAAACAATGGTAAATAACAACTATTATTCTTATTATAACAGATAACATTTAATCAGCATTCACTGTATACCAGAAAGCTAAGGATGTTACATGAATTATGTTATAGTATTATTGTTAAATCTACTTGCCTAGTGCCTACATAACTAGCACCCACCAGTTGTACTTCAAGGCTTATACTTTCAAACCTTATCTCATCCTTCCTCTTTATTTATATAAACATAATTATAAATGCAACTATGATTTTTTGTGTGTGTACATACACCTGTTTGTGTATAATATTCAATAAGTCTACAGTAAGCAACAAGCAATTAATTCCAACTTTGGCAAGGCTTTTATCCATTCGCAAACCATTCAACAATTGGGAATCACCCTCTCCCCAGTAAACGGTGTTTTTGAAAACAGTAGTTATATTTAACATCTTCCTCGAGAAATTAATGAAAAAGATATGCATTAAGCTTTCTGAGTAAAAGGATAAACACCATGGATTAAAATGTTAATCTTTTTAAAAATTTGATAATAATTATAAAATATAGGTAAAGATGCTTTGTAAACTATAAATTACTTTAATCCTAACACTTCATTAGGTGTTTTATTTTAAATTATCTGTTTGGCTCTGAACATTTATCTGGGCTTTGTACAAAAAGTCTCAAAACTGCATTGTCAACTTTAATGAATGATATACATAGTAAAAGGCTTAATACCTAAAATCTCTATTCACTCTAACCAACTTCAAACTGCCACTGTAATCTAGACTAATAGACTTCTATATTTTTTTCGAAGTTACATCCAAGATCATTTTCCAGAATCTCAAATGAAATGGAAGACTACATACAATTTATAGACAGAGGAGGAACAGAGATTAGTATGGGAGAGTGTAAAAGAAATTCTCTTAGAAACACTAACCTAAATCCAGTCTCACTTTCCCCATTTCAAGAGAAGTGTGCACTGCTGCTGCTTCTGCCCTGACATGCTGCTCCTCCTTCTCTCCTTCTTGAAATCCTATGCTTTTTCTCCTCTTGAAGGTAATCTCACAGGACTTTTGTTTTTCTTGCTAACATCTCTCAACTGTCAAAGGATGTCTTAAATTTAAAAGAACAAAAACATACTAACTCCCCCTAATCACATTTAGAGTTCCCAGTAAATTCAAAGATAGTAAACTCTAGTTCAAACTTTGGCAGACTAAGAAAAAAATTAAATTTAACAGTAGAGCAACTGAGGCCCTTAGAGAATGAGAAAGCTTTTTTCATGGGGCACCATCTGCCTGAAGAAAGACTATGAATTGAATTTGTGTTCTACCTCTAGTTTCAAGAGATCTTTGTTTTTTTTGGTTTTTGTTTTTTTTTTTTCAAGAAGGAAAAGAGAAATACTTTAGCCATCCAGCAGGGTGAGCTAGTGCTAGAATCAGTTTCGATTATTCTCAATTCTCTCAAAATTCAATGGTGTTAAATGGTTTGTACCATTAAAAAGAGCTATTTCCCTCTAATAAATATGAATTAAAAGATACTACTCTCTGCTATGTCCCATTAACTTTGTTCAAACATTTAGATTCTCCACCTACAAGAGAATTCTCTATACCAGAAAGATTAATAAATGTAAAAAATATTATAGCTATTGAATATCCAAAATATTAGACAGTAGCTATCTTTTATCCTTGTTTATGTTATAGGGGTATCAATTTTTGAAAAAAAATTAAAAGCACTTTTTTTAAAGGACTCCTAAATTGTGTGTTCATAAAATTAGGCTGGATTAATTTGACGTACCCATTTCTGCATTTTGTGCAAACTACAGCCACCTTGAGATCTGCCTGCAAAAGCAGTCATGAGAAAAGCACTCCTACAAGAGTAAGATCCACTCTTTTTCTTTGGAATCGCAACCTGAGAAAGTCTAAATAAGTAATTCTAAACACCAACAGTGAATTTGGGATGAGAGAAAGGTGAACCTGATCTTTTCTGACAATCACTTCTCTAAACTGCAAGGTATCCCAATCATATCTAGTGACTGTCCTTGTCTTTCTTTTCTCCTTCTGCTACCCAATCCAGACCCCAATTCAACCACAACCAAAACTCTCCCTTTTATAACATGAATAAAACGTTTAAGGTTTGCAAGTGACAGATTCACTTTATAATTACAAATAATCTGGGAAGTAATCCTAATTACCCAAGACTAGTGTTGAAATTAAATCCACTTTAGTGTTGAAACTTAAAAAGTAGTTTATCAACTTCTTAGAAATATCAGTAATGTAATGTTACCTTAAATGACCATAAAAGCTTTAAAGCCCAAGACAATTTAACTGTTTTGTAAATTTGATATCCAAATAAGTTAAAGAATAACTATGGCATCCTGCCATAAATGATTCCTACTTGATTTTCCTGACAGATCTTACAGATATACTACTCAGTAGTAGTAGTTAGTCTTAAGTTGTTTGTAACCAGGGCCAGTATAAGAGGCATTGACCATTTACACAACTAAAACAGAATTACAAAATTAAAGTCACTAACACCAATTGTTTTCAGAATCTATCTCATATTCTAAGGTAATTAACTGGTAGTATAATGGTAGTTTACTTCAAACTTTCTGAGTTTATCAAGCTGTTTTCTAAATTTCTGGTTCAAGTGTGTTTTTTGAAAATGCCAAAATTCAAAAGCAACATTGCTCTGAAATTATCTGAAATGTGTTCTTTTGAACCTGAATTTTTTCGCTGAAAGTCACTTTAAAAACTAAGTCGTCCTATCATGTTAAATAAGTTTTTAATTTGTCCCAGAAGTTCTCATTAATATAACAGTTTCTAATTAAGAAGTATTCTCAAACATACTTCCTTGTTTGACTTTTTAACCATTATTAGTTCCAGAGAGTCACCTTTTCATCCCAGCAATTTGACCAAAGAAAAGAGTAATGCGGTAGAAGTTGAGAGACAATTTTCCATTATGTGACTAACTTAATCATCTCTGGCCCTCAATAAAGCTTAAAGGTAAGATTAGTTGTTCCCTGAGATTATTCCAACTGTGTAATTCACTACAACTGTGTAATTCACTAATACATTTTGCCAATGTTAATTTATCTCCCGTTTGTTAATACAAGACTGTTGTCTGTTAGGAGAAAAGCTAAAGGGGGGAAAATTTTTTTAAAAAAAGGAAAATGAAAGTTTTAGGTAAAGTTGAAAAGTTAAAATTTCTGTTTGAACACAGATCTAAGTTAACGATCAAAATGTATTTAAATATCCTTTCAATCATTTTCATTTGTTAATGTGACTTGGGCAAAACAGAACATTAGTTGTTTCCAAATTTGGCACTTCAAAGGTTAGTTAACACCAATATACAAAGCATGATGTAGCCCTTAATGCAGCACGTCAAATTGTCAGAAATTCTAAAATTTACATTGCCATTTTAACAGCAATAGACATGTCATTGCATTCACATTAGTCCAGCCTTCATGTTTCACCTATGAATTATAACTTCTTTATAAAAACTGACTTTTTGTTACCAAATCTACCAATGCAGTATTGCCGCCATCAAGTTCCCTGGATACTTACACATGGCACTGAAGGCAAACAGCTGGTTTCCTTTCTTTGAGCTACTTGAGTTGTCTATTTTTTGAAATGCTTTCCTTCTTGCAGGACCAAAAAATGTAACTGAACTACTGCAGAGAAGCAATAATACTATTAATGCAAATCTGACCTATCATCCAGATGCCACAAGCCTGGCGTTAGTCAGGATTGGCCAGAATAGATGATGGTGTTTTGGTATTTCTGTTGAACTTATTAATTTGTATACAAAACAGGACCATCATTCAGGCCCCCAATTGTGTTTAGCCCTTGTTGAACACTTCTTAATGACCAAACAAAATTTGAGGTCTACACATAAAAGTTCTATAACAACTAAATTTATGTCAATATGACTTAAAACAGTTCAAGAAAAGTTTTCCACTAATGTTGCTAAACCATGGATGGATCCCAACACGAGAGTCGTCTGCGGAAGTCTCGTAACAAGAAACCTTTAGCTCCACCACCTAAGTTTCCAATCACTGAGAAGGGTCTGGGACAACTCATCTTCAGGTTCACGGGAGAAGTGGAGCACACCTGCTTTCCTCTGGCAGAGATTAAGCTCCCAGGGACACAAAGGCCAGGGAATCAGACCTGGAGAAGCAAAAAGCTTTAGCTGGACACCCACCAAGCCCCTGGCAACCCAAACATTTTGAGCGATTTACCTCTTGCTGTTACTTCCCGGACACCTAGCGGCATAAGATCTTGCAGAACGGGGGAAGGGCTATGCGGTCCTCGTCCCACGTTAGGGTAGGGATGTGTACAGTTAATGCCAGCGCTGGCGTTCTGGCCAAGCCCGAGCAGCCCCGAAGAGAGGTCTTGGTGACTGCTCTCGGACCGCCCCGTTACTCAAGTGTATTGCAATGGCGACCGCCAGGCTCCCCAAGCCGCCAGATCTGGGCCCCTTCCCCCTACTGCTCACTGGCTGCTCGGCTTCATGTGACTAAACAAAACCCCCAAATCTAGTGCCCAGCTCAGCCCCTTTGTGTCCGCTACCGGATCCTCCAGCGCCGCGGTGGAGAAGTCCTCCCCCTACCGCCTCCGCCGAGTCCCGCCCCGCGGCGGCGGCCGCCGCTCACCTCAGGCTCCGCCGCCCCCCACGGCCGCCGCGGCCGCCGCCTCCCCGAACCCGGGGCCCGGGCTCCTTGTGTAGCACCAACTCCGCCTCCTCGGCCGCCGCCGCCATCTTAGCCTGTGCGGCAAAATGCGTCCTTTTGGATGGTTGGGACCCAGCCTAGGGCGTAGCTCCCCGGGCTCAAGCGCCGAAGGCCGGGTCCCCCAACTTCTTCCGCCACCCTCAGGCCCGCCGCCGCCACAGCCCAGAGGCCCGAGACCCACTTGGGTCCCGGCGAATCCGACCAAATAACCCCTGAAACTCACAGTTTGGTGCCGTGTGCGTCAAACCGGGGCGACGTTGGGAGCGCGCGGCGTCCCCGCGTCACACGCCGCTCTGTACGCTACTCGGCTCCAGTGGCCCCCCTCCGCTCCCCGCTTTTCGCCTCCGGGCCCCGGTTCCCACGGCGCAGGCGCGCTGCTTTCCCGCCTCTACCGAGCTGCGGACCGCGGGGGTGGCCAGCGAGGAGCTCTTGGGCAGCTTCGCGCTAGTGGAGCGTCTGGGCCAATTAGACAAACGGGGGAGCAGAATCGGTGCACCTCTGTTGTCGGGTGCCAGAAACCAAGCAAGGTCACCTCCCCCAGTGCTGACCTAATCACTCTCAAGGAGGTTCCCGCCCCAAAGTAGGCACGCTCCAAATATGGTGGTGCCCAAACTCTGCTAGACCCAAACACTTAGGCAAGCATAGGCCCTTTAAGGTGGAACAGGCCCATATTTGATTTCCACAATCACCAGCGTGCCAAGATTCCTTTTCTTTTCAATAATGTTGAGGAAAGCAGCTAAAGAACTCAAGATTGCCACTTACAACTATAAAGTAATGGCAGAGGAAGGTTTGGAATCCGAAGGGGACCAATTATTGAGAGATGCTTGATGGCCAGGCAAAGCATCAAAGGTGGCATCTCAGTCAACGAATACTCTACCCTAAAAAGTGCCCTGGTTTGGTGCAATTTGATTCTGTGATGATACTTTCTCCCTGCATTAATGTGCCGAGGGTCTCCAAATTAAAGTTATACAAGAAGCACCTGAGATACTGGTTAACCCTTCAAAGAATCATTAGGCCCCAAGAGAGTTCTGGAAAGCTTCGTTTTTAACAAGCACCCACCACAGGAGTCTGAGGGCAGAGTTTCACACTTGAGAAACAAGGATTAGGGGCTGTTTATCGTCTTTGCTTTTGAAGTGAACAAACAAGAAATTGCTAACATAGCTTACATGAACCAAAAGATCCTGAAGAATCTACCAGTCCTGCCTTGCTAATTCTTTAGCTTTTCTGAATCTCTGTTTTCTCATTTAAAATAAATGAAAAAAGTTTTCATTTGTTTAGCAGCTATCATAAACTGTGTTCTTCTAAACCCTCAGGATGTTATTGACATTCAGAGAAATACGCTATAATTACACTTATTTGAGAACAATAAGAAACATTCTCTTTCCTGTAGGATGGTGACTTCCATCATTACCAGCAAACATAGATTCCAAACAACAGGTATATTTATACTTGAGGCAGTAGTTAATAATAATAGCTGATACTTTTGAGTGCTGTGTGCCAAGCATTGTTTAATTCATTTAATTTCATCACAAGCTAATGAGGCAAAGAGAGTTTAGGCAATTTTCCCAGAGTCACACAGCTTTTTGGACTCTTTCAAAATGCAAATTTTCTTTCTTCATTTACACGAATGAGTAAACAAGAAAATATATATGTATAAATGTGTATATATATGTATATACATATATATATTTTTCAGCCAATGGGGTGCCCTTTGGGTCATTTCATCTACAGAATTCATTAAAATTGGACGTTCACAGTTTTACTATTGGACTTACAGTAACTAATAAAAGTAATATGTACTATAGAAATTCTCACAACATTATATCACTACAAAAGCAGTTACCAACAACAACAACAACAAAAAAAACTCTGTGTTGAAAGTACACCACTGACCGATGTGCAGACAGATCATTCCACAAGCAAACAGAACCACTTAGAACTCAACCATTATCAGGCACTTGTCTCACTGATGAAGCTGTTTGTTTATACCAAAATTCAGCAATTAAATTGTAATACGATAGAAATAGTATAGTAGTATAAGTAACAGCAGCAATTGTCATAGTAAAAGTAGTAATAGTTAATGAAATTCTTTATAAACAAAATATACGTCAAAAAACTTTCTGTGAGTGGGAGAAAACCTGGTAAGGGCAGAAAGATTGAATTAATTACCACAGAATGAAGAAGAAGAAAAAAAAGGCAGACAAACTGGAAAAATACAAGAACCAGTTATGTGGCTCAGTGACAAAATATTTAAAGATATTGAAAGGAAATTGTAGTTGAGAATGAAAATTAAGATGTGAAAAACAGTTTGACCCTGGGAGAAAGTTCATGAAGTAAATCTACTCACCACAGTAAAATAATGCTCTGATGCATTCACCTGATGAAGAATCTTTATTATTAATATGTTATTGTTAATATGTGATTGTTAATATGTTAAAATCTGACAATATTAAATAATATATGAATTCATTCATTATTCCAGTGACTGGAATTACCCAATAAAATATACAAGTAAGCTGTGATCTCAAATGAGCTAATCAAAAGGAAAATACAATTTTATGGTGGATAAAAACAAGTAATTCTCAACATTCCAATACTTCTTAATTCCACGCCAAAAAACAACAACAACAACAACATTGATTAATCTGTGATCCTAGTAATAAAATCTAGTCAAGTTTTGGATTTATCTTAGGACCTCACTGATTCTGGACCCCTGAATACCAATTGTAAGGCAATCTCATTTGTGGAACTGCAAATGTTATAATATGTTGGTTAATTGAGGTAGTGGTAGGAGGATGTTTGGCATAGAGGTGAAGAAGTAAACAGATATCAAGCTTTATATTTATATTTGTCTCACACTAACCTCAGCACAGAGACTTACACATAGCAGGTATGCAATAAATAATTCTGTTCAAGTCAACCAACATTCACCAATAGCTTACTCTGTGCAAGGCACTGTTCTAGGCACTGTACGCAAAAAGAGAAATAAGACAGTTCCTTGCACATATTCAATAAGTAGTAGTTGAATAAATTAGGAGCTTTTGCAGTCCACTAAAACAACTAGACAAAAGATATTATCAACTTTCAACTTACCTTGGTATGGAAAAGGTAAAGAAACAGATAATAAGATTTCAAAATCATAGTTAAAACACAACCTCATAAAACATGGTCCAAAATAGATTTAACAGAAATACATTTAGTAAAAATTATCTCTAAGATTTAGGAACACATTTATTACTCTAATTCATCAGCATATCAGAAGTAGACCATGAGAGTATATGAGATTTTTCACAGAAGACATGTAGGAAAAGAAAACAGAGGGCCATGGAAATTTAGATAAAAAATATTTCAGGAATTAGTAGAGGAAAAGTCCACGAAAATAAGAAATGAAGGGACAGAAGGATACGAGGAGATTCAGGCAAGAGTGTAACATCACAGGATCCAGAGGGGTATTGGTAGCAGCTTACTACTGTAACAAATAACCCCAAATCTCAGTGGCTTAACACAGTAAAGTTTTATTTCTTATTCACATCACACTCCACTGCAGTCAGTGGAAAGCGGGGTGGGGGAAGCCTGGGAGCAGTTGTTTAAGCACCTAAGTTCCTTCCATTATATGCCTTTACCACCCCTAAGGTCTTAGGTCTTAGAGTCTTCTACTGGATCCTCTGAAGAGAGAGAGAGAGAGAGAGAGAGAGAGAGAGAGAGAGAGAGAGAGAGAGAGAGAGAGAGAGAGAGAGAGAGAGAGAAAAAAGAGAGAGAGAAAAAAGAAAGAGAGAGAACGCGCACATGGAGAATCATAAGTGCAATAAGCGGAAGTGACCGAGCCCAGAAGCTGCACATATCACTTCTCACTTTCCACGATCAGCACTCTAGTCACGTGGCCCCACTTAATGGCAGGCAGAGGCTGGGAAATGTAGTTAGGCTACATGCCCTGAAAGAAAAGGAAATGAGACTGGTGAGCACAAAGCAGGGGCTCTGCACATCCTGTGTAAAGGTAGCAGAGACGTCATGAAAGATGAGTGATGTCTATTGGATGTACAAAATCATTGGCGACCGTGGTAAGAACAAGGTCAGTGGAGTGGGTCAGTTCACTTTAGTGGGTTCAGCAGTAAATGAAAGGAAAAGAAAGAGAAATAGCGACTGAGTCTGATCAACTATGAAAACCTAGCAACAGTACTCACAAGGCTGAGAGGAAAATCGAGGCTTCAAGTAAATTCCTCTGCTTGAGGATTCTTGGTAAATGACCAGCCAGCTTTCTCCTGTTAAGATGAAAAGTCCTCACTAGGCCTTCTTCAAACTTCCATACACATTAAACTTGAGAAATGCCTTTATTGTTTATTTTTACCAGAGTGAAAGATTCCAGATGTCCCAAAATATTTGGTTGAGATCTATCCAAGGAAAAAGGGCATGTGTAATTTCAGTCACCCCATGTGCTTTACTAAAGAAAATGAATGTAAAACAGCAAGCCAAAATATTGCATTATGTGTGTGGATTTCCTTTGTAATTAATAATTGATAAATATTGGGAGATAAATTGTACAAATGTGTTCCTTTAACTATATGACAATAATTAGAAGTTGGACTTTGATATCCCTAGTTTAATTGTAAATGAAATTAAATGTCTTCAAATTGAACCTTAAAATCTCTATCATCTATTATTTACTTAAATTTTCTGAATACGTTGTAAGAAGGAAAAGAATGGTGGTTACAACCTTTAAAAATTAGATTTAGGAAACATTTAGTCTGAAATAGAAATATAGGTCTAAAAACATAACGTGGTAATGTCATCTTTATTTTTCTGATCCATTTCTCTTTTCATTCCAGGACATAAAAATGCCTCTTGCAAACTCTCTCTCAGACTCCTTCATGACTGGCTTACTTCACTTTCAACATAGAATGGCTGTGATTGCCAGGCAGCTGATGGATTTAATTCTTTTCCACCCAGACCTGAAAGATGCACTGAAGATCTAGATCCATTTTTTCGTCTAATATTCATGCAGTACCTACAATGTTCCTGGCACTGTATTGGAACCTTGGACAATGTGAAAGTAAATAGAACACACTCAGCTCTCAAATATCTTATGGTCAAAAAGATCAAAAGCCACATGCTCAAAGTGCTATTTGCATTTTAAAGTTGACAAAGAGAGAGATCAGCTTATTGTTCAACTAGTGCCTCACATGGTGATGAGAATGCTATGGAGTCATTGTCCTCTAGGGTTTGGCTCTTAGTTTTGCAGGCTGAGAATTAGACCAAAATTGATCAAGCTCAGATGCATGAAACACATAAGAGACTAACAAATAAATCACATGTTAAAATATTAATTTACAGTAAAAGTTTTGACTGCCAAACATAATGGAATACTCAGACAGATTGGTCAACATGTTCCCTCCCCTGTAGAGAAGGGTGCCAGGAATGCCAAATTACTTGCCCAGTGAGCACGGAATTATATGAAAATGATCTTAACAGATGGTATCATGAAACTTTGATAGCAAACTGCACTCTTCCATGAAGATGTACCTGTCGAGGGAACTTGAACCGTTAGTCTGCTCTCAGCAGGAAAATAACTCTTGCTTTTCTTAAAGATACATAAAAATATATTTAAAAAAACGCAAAAAGATGGAGTATTTTATAATCCCTAATTTCACCAGTTCTGTAAACTTTTTAAAATATATTGTAACATCTCTGAACTCAAGATAGATTTTACTAACCATAGTTTGTAATTGGCACTTTTTTCTTTCTTAGGGGTTCATAAAACAATGGCATATTTTCAATTAGTGGTATCTTAGAATAACTGCCTGACATTTTAAGAAACTCTTTTAATTCTGTTTTGATAAATTAACTTCCATAAACTTTGCAATTGCCCAGTATAACATTATTTCTAAGTTTAATACTATGTCAAGCTTTAATCTCCTCAATTCATACCCTGTTGTAATTGAGCTAAGTCCCCAAGGAATACAGAACATTTGGAGGATCATTCATACCCAAGTTCTTTCTTTGCTCCTAAATTAATCCAGAAGTAAGCTTCAAAGTTACTTTGACACCACTTTTTGCTTCAGTCCCCTTAAAACTCCTACACAGTTCCTTGAGAGAGAGTCTCATGTGCACTCAGGAATAGATCCCACTAGTTACTTCATGGATCCCCTGATATGACAAGCTATCTTCAGCAACTACTGTGAGCCTTCTGCTAGAAATGACTGCTTCCCACATGGCACCATCGTTTTTGGCCAGGCACCTCCATATCCATAGCTGACAGTCTGGAATACACATGGTATTAAGGCAGCACTGGGATCACTAATCTAAGCCTTTGTATCTATGAACTGTTTTTGAAGTATTTACCTACTATGCACCAGGCCCATTACTAGTCACTGCAGAGATGGTAATGAAAAATCCATAGGGTCAATATGTTCAGTTGTGAGTTTGTGCACTGCACAAAGACACTCAGCCAAGCAGTGAATGGATACTAAAATCTAGCCTGTTCTCTACTCACCAAATTATGGCCCTTAGTGCAGGACTGAATCTCTCTTTAGAAAAAGATGACCCCTTCTTCCCACAAAAATGTCTTTCCTTCTGAAGCAGTCCTTGCACCCAAGGGCCCCACCTCAACCTATTTCTGATTCTTCTGCACAGAATGTCATCTTTTCCAATCCCTCTGCCTAGAGAAGGTCTTTCTCTAACTCCTCTTTCTTACCCCACACAAGGAGAATTGATAGGCTAACAGGTCCTAAATACTCAGTCCCTGAATTCAAGGAGCTTACATTCTAATGGAGGGAGATAAAGGGAAAAAAAAATCAAACATTGTGATATATGTGATAAGTGTAAGTAAGATCAGAGTAGGCACCCAGTAGAACCTTGAAAACACCAAGGAGGAGGACCTAAGCCAGTCTAGGGGACCAAGGAAGGCTTCCTGAAGGCTCTCTCTAAGTACAACCATCTTCCCACTCCTTCACTTGGGCTAAGTCCTACTCACGCCTCATGTTTCAGTTAAATATCCCTCTCTCAGAGACGCTTACCTACTCCCTTACCCCTTTGTTACACTTATCGTATGTGTATAGTAAACCCCACTATGACCAAAACAAATGGGGCCCAAAACATTCAATATCACAAATTATAGGGTCGTTTTGTTATGAAGTTAATGAAATGACTAAAGTGAGCCTCCACAGTTTGCAGACCAGAGCACCAGAGGATCTGTGTGTTCAGAATCCATCCTGGTCCCATCTAGAGTTGGGAGCAATCTGCTGATACTTGACTTCTGTGGCTTGAATGCACTGAGAATGATTCTGAGTCCTATGACCAGCTGGAAATTCCAGAATCAAAGCACTAATGCCAAGGATCTCCCAGTTACTTATCACCCATTTCATCTGCCTAATCCAAAAAAATTGGGTTGGGAGAATACTGGGAATACAGAATCGCACTTCTTCCATTCCACCTTGCCTCTCCTCATGCCAAAGTAAGAACTTTAGCCCTCTGCTTTCAAAAATGGCATCTGGGCAGAGGATAGGATTAATGGCCAGGTGTATTACAGGTGGTTTGTATATCAGGGAACATGATATTATTATATGTTATTTTCTACATCATTAGAAATGTGGATTTTACTGTAATTACTTGCTTAATATTCACTTCCTCCTCTAGACTATACTACATGAGGACATGTCAGATGTTCATATTACATATCCTACTATTCATGTTAGTTGCTTAATAAGTATTTGCTGAGCTGAATTGATGTTATAATTAAGCTGAGACCTAAAACACCTTTAAAGGCTAGCTGGGAAAAAGAGTGGGGTAAAAGTATTCTACGCGAGGGAGCAACATGAAAAAAGCCTAAGAAGAGCAAGAACATATGGAATGTTTGGAGAATGGCAAGTAATTTACATGGCTAGAATATAGCACAGGAATGGAGTGAGAAAAAGTAAGAAATGAAAGTGGAAGGGGAAGCAGATGTCAGATCTCAAAGGTCGAGAAACTTGGTCTTTACCCTAAAGGCAATGGGAAACTATTGGTGGAATTTTAAAAGGAAATTACGTGATTAGATTTGCATTTTAGAAAGATCTACATTGTGAACATTTTACTGAAGTGAGTAAAACCAGATGCAGAGAGAGAGTGAGATGTTTCCAGGACAGAGCTTGGTGCCTGTATAGCCACAGAATATGTTACAGGAAACTGCTCTGTGGAGAGATAGCCCTGCTTTGTATTTTGCAAGCCTGATCCCTCTAACACTTGACTGCAGCTGAATGAACCAATGATGGGAACCTAATCCAAAGAAAACCAAATCCATAGGCTGACAAGTGGCCTATGTCATAACTGGTATGGAAAATTGTAATCAAGACAGTGTGGCATTATGATAAACAAATAGCTCAATGGAAGAGAATAGATGATCCAAACATAGACCCACAGATAGATGATCAATTAATTTTTGGCAAAGGAGAAAAGGCAAAAGTAAAAAGTGGAGAAAGAATAGTTTTTCAGCAAACGATCCTAGAAAAGTTAAATATCCATATGCTAAAAGTTGAACTTTGGCCCATATATAAAAATTAACTCAAAATGAATTATAGATCTAATGTGAAATCCAAACCAAAAACCTTTTACGAGAAAATCATTGTGAGCTCAAATTAGTCAAAAATTTCTGAAACATGACACCAAGAGCACAATTCATAAAGAAAAATTGATGAAATAGACTTCATCAAAATAAAAATCTTTACTCTTCAAAAGTCCCTGTTAAGATAATAAAAAGACAACTCACAGACTGGGAGAAATATTTTGCAAATGACATAATTGATGAAGAACTAATAATATATAAAGAATTCTCAAAACTCAGTAAGTAAGCAGATAACCTGATTTTTAAAAAAAATATCGATGAATTAACCAATAGGTATTTCACTAAAGAAGATATACTGATGTCAAATGAGCACAGGAAAAATGTTCGTTAGTTATTAGGGAAATCCAAATTAAAACCATGAGATATCACTACACACCTGTGAGAATGGCTGAAATTAACAAGATTGACCATAAAAGCGTTGGTCAGAATGCATAGCAACTGAAACTCTACTACATTGCCTTTGAAAATCTAAAATGGTACAACAATTTTGAGAAAAGCCTGGCAGTTTCTTTAAGAAGCTAAACATACACATTATAGTGAATATGATTCATCCTTTTCACTCCAGGTATTTACCCAAGATAAAAGAAATACACTTCCACACAAACACTCGTGCAAGAATGCTCAGAGCAGCTTTGTTTGTAATAGACTCAAACTGGAAACAACCCAAATGTCTACCAGTAGATAAGTTTATAAAGCCAGACCCCAAAAGAAATACTTATTGTATGACTCTTTTTATGTAAAACTAGAAAATGTAAACTAATCTACAGTGACAGAAAGCAGATCAGTGGTTACCTATTATGGAGGAGGAAGAAGAGACAGGAATGAGGTAAGGGATTATAGAGAGATACGAGGATCTGTTCATTATCTTGATTGTAATGACGGCTTCTGAGTTGTAGATATATGTCGAAACATCAAATTATACACTTTAAATATGTACAATTTATTTTAATAAAACTTTCAATAAAGAGCTTCAATAAAACTCTTCAAATTTTTTTCAAAGTAAGATAATGGGAGGAGTGAGTTCCTAAAAGTGGTCGAATAGAAGGGCATTGAGATCAGACTTGGACAGGGAGAGGTAACCCTCCCATTGGACACATTTCTACTTGGTGTGTCAGGTAGATGAGATTATTTCTTCTGCTAGATGCTGCCCATTTTCTCTGTAAATGGGCAGCAAGCCTTTCTGCATAAAGTGATTTGAAAGAGGTAGGCAGACAGCTTAAGGACAGTGGAGCGAGTTTGAAACAGCTGCTGTGCAGAGCAGGTGAACCTAGACCTTAGCCTGTGGGTGGGACGGGTGTTTCTGTTGAATATTAGAGACCAAGTATCTACAGTGATTCACTTTTGTGTCATTAATGTAAAATAACTCTCTAGAACATATCAGCAGTACAAATGACAGGACATCCTTTCATTTCTCTGAACACATTTTATCTTTTAGAAGCTTCTTTCAGCTTTTGGCTTAAATTTCTATGGTATCTGCTCCACCCTTTGCCAGGCATGTCAAGGCAATTTTCCTTCAATCATCTATTCATCCATCCAATAAATATCTATTAAGTCCCTTTGACTCAATATAAAGTGTCTAGTGACACTAAATATACAGTAGTTTAAATATACATGGGGACCATACTTTTAAGCTTCCATGCCTAAATAAGCAACTTCCTCTCCCAGGCTCTACCTCAATCCCTTGCAGACCTCAGGAAACCAGACACTTCCCTAATACAGGTCACCCTGGAACTCATATCAGCTACAGATCACTTGGCCACCCACAATAGAGGTGAATCTATTGCATGTCCCCATTTTCAAACTGAACCCATGCCACGTTTCTTCTTTCTAGTGTGGATATTGTGAGCTGGAAGAACTATGTGGCTAAAACTGAATTCCTAGGCTCTATAACTAGAGACCCAACAGCAAAAGGAAATGTGCACAGCCACCTAGGACACTGCCAATAGGAGCTAAAAGCAATGGGAAACTATGGGTGAATAAGAAATTATTAAAAAATTTTTATATATCAAATAATGTGGCACTACTGCATCACATGGAAGTGACACATTAAATTATTTCTTTATCTTCTTAAAAAACACCAGATGCCTAATAGTCAAATACACTTGAGTTTGTATGTATATGGAATGTTGAATTAAAAATCACAATACATTTGCCTTGAGGGGAGATAGAAAATTAAGAGTTTCTACTTTTGTAAGTCTATTTTGAGTACAGTAAGAAGTCTCATATGAGATTATGATCATGAGCCAGAATCCAGTGTACAGTGGTTATCCAGCTGACTGTCAATAATCCTTCAGTGAAGGCACCACCAGAAGAGAGAGTTAAATAGTAATGAAAGAAAAAAAAAGGTATAAAATGATAATATGCATGCTCTTTCCTCTACTGCTGTTGTGATTTTAAAAATTAAAGAAAATATGCATTGGTGCATAAGAGATGTTTTTGTTTTCATTTTTGTTTTTTAGTGAAAGGGGAAAAACAAATCCCTGAGGACTGGGAATAGAAATTGACGAATTTGGCAGCAGGCTTTGGAAAACAGCAATGATAGCCAACCTGACTAATAAGAAAAAAATGTTGCAGAGAAGCACCAGGACCAGAAAAGCAACAATTTTTTGAATTGTACAGGAAACAAAGTGATCTTGTAATAGTCCCTGAGGGAAGCTTTCATATGACAATGAAATTTTCCTAAGGAACAAAATGGAAAAAGGAGACTGTGCCTGAAATACCCCTAAAGAGATAAACTGTTAATCTCTCTGTCCCTATGGGCAAGAATACATTTTTATAGGAAAAGTAATCATTTGCCAGATCTTTCCCTAAATCAGGTCAATCAAAGATACACTATGTAGCCATCCACGAAAAGGAATCTGACTGGAGATTTCAGATGGTCACCATTCATAATTAAGTGTAAAAGCTACATCTGGCCAACTATTAATATTTTCCCAGCAAGTATAATTGACAGAAGAAATTGCTGACATGGTAACAAAAAATAAGAGAAGATCCATGAACTCACTGTAATTTGACCGGCATCCCCCTCCCCCATGAAGATTAGTGCTAGAATTCATAATTTCCCCAGCTTTTTGGAACCTTAACCACGGAGATAGGGAGTTTTTATAGCTTATTATCATAATGTGCTCTCAGGATTTTTATCTAAGCAAATAATCACATAATTTTATATAAATAACTCTAAATTATTTTAAGACAGATAACTTTGTGAATTATCTATGGTGACTATGAAGAATTCCCCCTCCTTCCAAAGAAAACTTACACACTCTACCCTCACTCACTCCTTGGTCTGTGTCTACCAGGATTGGCCTGCAAGAGCATTCAGGCAAAACTTCATGAAAATGGTTTTTCTCAGTTGAGCTTTGATAGGTACTTGGCAGCCATAATTTATGATTTTACTCAGAGCATAGCATGTCTATGTTGCTTGACAGTTAGCCAAGTGTGGGGCTGCATCACCAAGAGACTGTTAAAAGTCAACTATTATCTATCATGCACTTACTGCGTGCAGGAATCACAATGTTCACAGTATTACTAGGCATAATTCTATGAACGAGATGACAAAGTCCCTGTCCTCATAAAGTTTACATTCTAGTGTGTTGACTATAGCTCAACACTAGGAGTTGGTTTGTAAGAACTGCTCTGAGCACTTCAAGCAAAGGATTCTTACTTAATTCTATGAATCAAGTGGGATAATAACTATTAGGACGAGGAAAATGGAGTTAGGGTACTAATTCCAAGAGAGACCTCCTGCTTAGGAAGCCAGTTTATTTAGACGGACAGGCTTCGGTAAGAGAATAAAGGAAAAGCCTACTGCTTCGTGGGTAGGAAAGGCAACTCAGTGTTGGGTTCAGTGAGTCATAAGGTAAAGCATTCTTGGGACGAGAGCAGACCGTTGCTTATGTGCTATGATTTGAGATGACTGGGGAAAGCTGCCAGTTTAAAGATGTCTCTTCCACAGATGTCTGGAAAATGCGAAAGTTTACTTCTCTTGGGAGAGGTGGTGGTTAAAAGCGTGAACTTTAGAATCAGGCAAATTTGTTAGTGAATTGCATCTCTGCAACTTACTAACTTTAGAAAAGTGGCTTTTCTCTCTTAGCCTAGGTTTCCACATCTATAAGGTGGGGGTAATCATGCCCCTTTTTAGGGTTTTTATAGGCTTAAGAGAGTTATTATAAATCAAGCACTATCACAGGTGCCTAGAAATAGGAAATATTCAATAAATGATAGATATTTTTAATATTATTTGTATCGATTGATTCACTCATTTGTTCAACTAACATTCATCGAACTTCTACTATGTGCCAGATATCATCATGCCGGTCATGATATAACAGGGAAGATGGTCATGGAAGCAATTGACTACAGTAAAATGTGAAAGGTGTCCTAAGAAACAGTAATAGAAAGTTTTATTCTCTTTCCCAAGCACAGAAAGGAAGGGAAGACATTCTGGGAAGAAGGAACAAAAAAAGGCTCACTAATAAAAATTGTTTTATATCCTTCCCTTCCTAGAAACCGAGATGTAGATGGTAGAGACTGGACTGTAAACCTTTCCCTAAAATCACTGTGCTCCCTCGACTTCTGCAGCACTGCACTTCTTCATTTTCCTGCAGTCTCTCTGGTAGGTTCTGTCTCAATTTCCTTCGTGGGCCTTTCTCCTTTAGCGTTATATGTCAGAGTTCTTCAAGATTATCTGAGATGCTTTTCTAACTCTATATACTCTCTTTAGGCATGTCATCCATTAGCAATACTTTCCTAGGGATTTCAATTACCATCTAAAGTATAACTCCCACATTTTTACATCATGTCAGATATTTCTTATAAACTCCCATTGCCAACTGACTCATATTTCTAATTATCTAGCAAATATCTTCTCTTGATGGTCTTAAGAACACCTCAAAATTAGAATGCCCCAAACTAACTTATCTCCTTTCCAAAGCCACTTTCAATATTCCCTGTCTCAGTTAAGTGCACCACCATCCGCTCAAGTGCTATCCAAGTTAAAAACCTGGCAGTCATTCCTGACTCCACCCTCTCCGTTGTTCACCACATTTAATCAAATCTACTCTTTATACCCCTTAGATGTGGACACCTCAAGTCTGTTTGTTTCCTATCCTCATTGCCACGACCATACTCAACCTAGATTTCATATTGTCTCCCCACCTTTGGTCTGCTTCACTCCCACCCAATCTAGTCTCCACACAGCAGCCAGAAAATGCAAATCTATCCACTTTATTCAAAATCTTTCAAAGTGTTTCCAATTGCCCTTATGATAAATTCCAAACTCTACCAAACCGTATTCTTATTACTCTCTTAGCTCTAGTCATTCTGAAGTTTTTGTTTCTTGGGACACACTATCCAGGCTATTGCTTGCCTTATAAATTTTCTTCTTTGTTGTTCCCTCTGCCTGGAATGCTTTGCTTTTCTTGTCACCTAACTACTCTTAGTCGTCCTTCAGGTCTCCCTTAAAGTTTGCTTCCTCATTCAAATTGTCAAAACCCCTCCCTCTACATCTAACTCATCTCTTACTCTGGTGTTTCAATATTACAGACATTTATCAAGAAGTTACTATGAGCTAGGTAGCGTGTCTGGAACTAGGGATATATATTAGGAAAAAGAGACACAGTACCTTCCTTACATAGCTTAGAGTCTTATAGGAGAGACAGAAATTATCAAATAATCCTACATGTAAATATAAAATTATAACTATGAAAAGTGTTATGAAATGTTAAGTACATAGTGCCTTGAAAGGACTTGGTAGGACAAGAAAGTGTCCTCAGGAAATGATTATGAATCTAGACCTGAAGGTTGGGTAAGCATTGACAATAAGTTGGAAGGAGAAAGTAGTTTCTGCAGAGGGATAGCATATCATAGGCCTTCTGGGGAGAAATTGAGATGCATTCAAGAACACAAAGAAGGCCAGTGTAGCTGGAGAGCAAAGAGAAAAGGGACACCTTTAAAGTTTCCTGTAGCAGAGATGGGGCCAGACTTTGCAAGGCCCTAAGGACTTGCAAAGTATTTAGGTCTTTATGCTGAGCCATTGATAAGGGGCAAAGTGGAAGATGTGGGAGGAAAAAAATATGATCAGATTTGCATTGTGAAAATATCACAGTGGATGATGTGTGGAAAACAGAAAAGAAATAAATAAGAATGGATGCTTCCAGTAGTTAAAATGGTGAGAAGGCTATTGCAGAGATCTAGGTGAGCGATGATGTGAACTTTGGTCAGGGAGGTGGTAATGGAAAGAGAAAAGGTAAAGGTAATGTTGTCAAGAATATTTTGAACATTAAATCAATAGGCTTTGATATTGCATTGCCTTAAGGAAAGGATACTTTTCTACTCCTCTGGTTTCCACGAAGAGGGATTTTCCTCAGTTTCCTTGCTTCCTGCCTCATTTCATACTCCTTCCACATGAATGGTGAGTTTGGGAGAGTAACTGGGCTTGCAAGTCTTTGCCTTCCTGCCTTCGCTTTAGGATCGGCCTGTCTGCAAGGAGCCTGTTCTCTTGGTCTGCAGAGGGGTCAAATTTTTTGAGAGGGCTACAGTGCTTTGGTACTACGAAGGACAGGATAGGTAAATCTTCCTAAAGCTGGGGTTCAGAGTTAGGAAACTCATTGTTTTGCCAAGAACTTATTTCTGGCCTCCAATAGTAGTAAAGCTGACACATTAATCTCTATCTTCCTGACTCTTAATCTACTTAATTTATTCTGATTTTCAGATAGGATTTGGGGGAAAGAGGAGACGAGGAACAAAGACGACTTCTTAATTTCTCATTTATACAACAGCATAGATTATGGTGTGATTCTTTTCCTCCCTCCTTCCCTTCCTTCCTTCTTGTCTCTTTATTTTTTCAGGTGGGGCATTCAGAACTCACAAATTCAAATTTGGGGGCATGTTGAGTTTGGGATCATTTTAATATTCTAGTCACTCTATTTGTTATTGTTTTAAATGAGTTTTTATATTTTGTGGATATTAATTCTTTGTTGATTGTATATTGTCAGTATTTTCTCACAGTTTGTTACTTCTTTTAACTGTGTTTGTCTTTATTTTTTAACAGCTTTATGGAGGTGTAATTTACATACCATAAAATTTAACACTTTATGTATGCAACTGACTTGAGTTTTAGTAAATTCATTTAATTTTGTAAACACAGTACAATCAAGTTTTGAAATACTTTTCCCACTCCCAAAAGTTACGTTGGGCCTATTTGCACCAACCTCCTCTCCTACTCTCAGCCCCTAAAAGCTACTGATCTGCTTTCTATAATTTTGCTCTCTCTGAATTATCGTATAAATGGTATCATACAATATATAATCTTTTAAGTAAAAGATTATATGAAAGGCTCCTTTCATATAATTTGGTGTTTGTGAATTCATCAATGTTCTTAGATATATAAGTAGTTTGTTCCTTTTATTGCTGAGTTTTTTATTTATCTATTATGGATATATTTGGCTATTATGAATAATGCTATTATGAAAAAGCTTTTTTTGAGGACACATGTTTTTTTCTTTGGGGTAGATACATAGGAGTGGATTTTCTGATGTATATAGTAACTTTTAAAGAAATGACTAAATTGTTTTGAAGTGGCTGTAACAATGTGTGAGGGTTCTAGCCTCTTCAAATCTTTGGCAAAACTTGACATTGTCTGTCTTAGATTTCAGCCATTTTTATGCATATATAGTAGTATCTCATTGTGGTTTTAATTTGTACTTACCTAATGACTAATGACATTGGGCATCTTTTCATGGGCTTATTGCCATCTGTATATCTTCTTGAATGAATTGACTAAATAAATGTTTTGGCCATGCCCTTTATTGGGTTGTTTGTCTTTATTGTTGAGTTGTAAGAGTTCTTTCCACATTTTAGATACAACTTCTCTATGAAATACATGTCTTGAAAGTATTTTGTCTTAGTCTGTGGTTTGTCTTTTAATTTTTTAAATGATGTTCTTAAAAGAACAAAATATATAACTTTGATATAGTTTAATTTATCAATTTTGTTTATACTTTTTGTGTCATATATAAGAAATATTTATCTACCCAAAGTTATAAAAAATTTTCCCGTGTTTTTTTCTAAAAGTTCCATAGTTTTAGCTCTTACATTTTGGTGTATTATATATTATAGACCTATACATTTCTAGTTAACTTTTGTCTATGAGTGAAGTAGGAGACAAGGTATTGTTTTGTTTGCATAAAATGTTCAATTATACTAGCACCATTATTTGAAAAAAAAAAATCCTTTCCTGCAGGTTTAGCTGTGCACCTTTGCCCCCCAAAAGCAATTAACCTTACATCTATTTCTGAACTTTCTATTTTGTTTCATTGACCTATATGTCTATCCTTATGTCAAAATAATATTGTTTTTGTCGCTACACCTTTATGGTACGTTCTGAAGGAAGTTGTGAAGTCCTACAACATGTTTCTGTTTTTCAAAATTATTTTGGTTATTCTGGTTCTTTGCATTTTCACACGAATTTCAAAATCAGTTTCAATTACTACTCCCCGCCTCTCCCCCCACAAAAAGCCTGCTGAGATTGTTGTTAAAGGCTATACAGAATCTATAGATCAGTTTGCGGAGAATTGCCATTTTTAACAATTGTCTTCCAATTCTTGAACATGGTGTAGCTCTCCATATATTTAGTATTTATATGTATTGCTTTTATTATCAGAAAAAAAATAACGATACTTCTCCACCTTTCCCTGAATAGTTTTTTTTTTCAGTACTATATATTCTTAAATGAGAATTTAAGAATTTCTCCTATAGCTGCTAATTACAAGTAAATGTGTCACAGGCAGGTGGGAGGAGTTGCTCTCGGGGGAAGTGGGGGAAGTATTCAACTATTCAGAACATCGCTGACACTGGTAGTTTACTATGGAAGAAAGAGATTCCATTAAAGTGTGGTGAGTGGGCTGCAGAGGTCATGGGTCAAAATCATTCTCTACTGTGTTTCTTGTCTGCATGTTTAAGATACTTGTAAGAAAGGATCATTTTAATTTATCCATCATCATTAGTAATATCTAATCATATAGAACAGAAGTACTCATAGTTTTCAGTTAATGGAAATCATTAAAAATTTTGGAAGAATTATTTATGATAGCATTTTCAGTACATGAAGAATAACAAGTGAAAACTTTGTTTTTTAGTTCATTGTTTATCCTGACTTTTCTTGTTGCATTTTATTGATAAAGTACAGTATTCTGAAATGAATCTTCTTATCCAAACCAGACAATTTACATACATTAAAGAATGCCACTCAAATATCAATCCCAATATAAGTAAATGGTAAATACTTAAAGCTACTAGCAGATTTTTAAAAATATTTGTTAATATATTTAAAATTACTAGATATATAAGGGAGCTTTAATAAATCAAACATCAACAACAACAAATCTTTTATGTGGAGTGTAAAAAATTTTTTCTTTACAATTTTCCTAGTTGAGGAAGTGAAATACATTTTCACTAAGATAGAATAAACTAAAGAAAAGGAGCAAGCAGTAGCCTGCAGAAAATAAAAATGTAACACTCTGTAGCTCCAATTATAGAACTGCGGAAAAAGAAATAAATGAGGCACAACAAATATAAACACTTTACATCTCTTATATTCAATGCTTCATGTTATCAGCTTCAATTACAAAGAAAATATAAAAAGTTTGCAGTAAAAGAAGAAATAGATATAGAGCTAACCTAACCTAAGTACATTCATAAATCTATAAGATTTCCTCAAATATAAAAGGACACATATGATAATGCTACTAATAGTTGAACATGATACAGTTCAAATTTTTCTGCATATTTAATAATTTATTCAATATGAAAGGGTTTTATTAACAACCCGATTGGTAATTAACAATTACAGATGAAAAAGAAATGTTATATACAGAAAGGAGATAGATATAGATATAAACATAAGTAACACTTATAGTAGATATATTTTATCACTGTATTTTGTCTCTATGAAGGAAACTGCATATCATTTTATAAGCCCACAAAAATGTTTTTGAATGAATTGAATAATTAATCTGTCCTTAGTTCTTCATTTTACAGATGACAGGCTGGTGGTCCAGAGAAGTTAAATAACATTCACTCATTCATTCATTCATGCATACATTTACTGAACAAATAATTTTTTGAGGACCTACTATGCGCCGAGCCCTGAGTTAAAAACCATGAATTTGAGGGTAAACTAAAATTCATGAGGTACCTAATCTATGGAACTTATTGTCTACAGGAGGAGGCAGACATTAATTATAAGAATAAATTACAACTGTGGATAAATGTCCAAAATGAGATATATGTGGAGGTAGAAGAAAATGATATGTAGTCAAGTAGATCAATGCAGAGTCCTCAAGGTGAAATCAGATAAATAGTAGTTTGGGAAGTCTCTTTTCTCCTTAGGTCTCCAAGAGGGAGGCCCTGGAGCTCTGTGTGAAGAGTATAAAGTTTGAAATCAGACAGTTGTCAGTTAAAATTTTATCTCTGTTACATATTAGCTATGGGATTTAGAACAAGTTATATAGTTTTCCTTATGCTTAATCTCCTTTTCTGGAACATGGGAATAATAAAATTCCTACTTCTCTGTTTTATTATAAGAATTAAGTGAGATGTTTTGTTAAGAGTAACTGTTCAATAAAATGTAGCTATTCTTAAAAATCAACAAATAAACCTGTGCTAGAACCTAATGTCCTCATTTTTCTGGATGTGTCACTTACATATCAACCACTCTTTTCTGGATTTGTCTTGCTTTTCTCTTGAGATACTGTGTCAAGCTTTGAGTATGTTCTGATTTATCAGCTGTTGTGTAATGCAAACCTGTAATGTCGCTCAAAGACCAGGACAAAGATCAAGGCCAGGAAGGACTGTGTCTTTTCCTCTTGTATCACCTCTGATACCCTTCAGTAATTTCTGTGGTATTGAAATTATGTGCCTTCTTAAATAGAGGACAGGAATAAAACATTATACAACATCATTTAGAAATATCTAGAAAAAAAGAATTTGACAGACTTTTTGCAAAACAATGACAATAACAACTTAAGGCTGTTATCACATCAAATGTTTATTAAAGTTTGGTAAGGAGTGAGTAAATATTAATTGCGTTTTCAGATAATTTCCTCTTAATATGCTAAGAATTTCTATAAAAGGTAATAGGTTGAAAATTACCAAGGTAACCTTTCGAATAATTTACTAATCGTAAATGACTCATCAGCAAAATGTGGGAATATTTGCAATGCCTCAGGAAATCTCTTTCCCTCAAGCTTGCGCTACTACCTTATCCTACCAAATTGTACTACTTGAGAGCCATTCCTGAGTCCTCCTGGCTACAACCTCTACATCTGATCAGTTACCAAAACCCGGATATAAAATCTATTTTATTCCTTAGTTTCAGCCTTTTTATTTATTTATTTTTTCAGTCCTTCATCATCATTGACCTAGAAAAACAGCCACTCGATTACTAGTCTTAACCCCTCTATTCTAGTTAGAGGACCTCACACAGACTGCTGAGTAATATAACAATATATGATCATAAAATGTAGAGGTAGAGTGCCCTGCCCACCCTGAAAAGTGCCCCAATCCTCTGAATATATTACATTATATGGCAAAGTAATTAAGATTTTAAACTTAAAGATAGGGAGATTGTCCTGGAATATCCATGTGGGTGCAATCTTGTCACATGGGCCCTTAGAAATAGAGAACTTTCCCCAGCTTCAGTCAGAGAGACATGGTGGAAGAGGAAGAAGAGAGATGTGGCCAAAGGGGAAGTCGGAGATAGCAAGTGAGAGAAAGATTTGATGCGCTGTTACTGGCTCTGAGATGTAGAGGCCAATGAACAGGACCAGAGAGACCTGTAGGAGCTAAGGGTGACTGACCCCCATGTGACTGCAACATGGAAATAGAGACAGTTCTATAACTATAAAAGAACCAGATTCTGCCTACAACAGAAATGAGTTTGGGAGCTGATTCTTCTCCGGAACCTCCAGTAGAAAACACAGCCCTGCTGGCACCTTATTTTAGCCCAGTGACACTTATTGGACTTCTAACCTATAGGCGTCATTTTCAGTTGTGGCTGTTTGTTATGCAACAGCAGAAAGCTAATACACAAAGATCTGCCTTTTAAAATTAACAAGTGGCTCTAGTTATACGAAGGATAAAATCTAAGCTCCTTAGCATAATATAAAAGTCATCATTCTGTGTTCCCAACCTGTTCTAGTTTGCTCTTCTGACATTACCTTTCTCCCAATCCCTGTCTTCCTTATACACTGATTCTCTGAATGCATATTGTTCATTCACCTTGAACATGTCCACCTGGCAGACTTCAGCTCATTATTCAAATCCTAACCAGAAGCTACCTTCTCTGCGAAGACCTCATTGGCTCTTTCAGGCAGTTTCTCTTTTAGTCACTCAATAAATATTTACTTAACACCTACTATGTGCCAGGCACTGTTCTAGGTGCTATGAACAGGACATTAAAAGTCCAACCTTTCATGAAGCTTTCATTCTGGTGGAGAGGAGAGGGGAGGAGGAGAACATAAAGTAAATAAGCAATCAAATGCATAAGTAAGATAAGTTCACAACATAACGAGTGCTATGAAGGGAACAGATAGGGTGACATGATAGAAAGTATTTCGATGCATGAGAAGTGACTTTAGGTAGGGTGGCCAGAAAAGCCTTTGAAGACAAATCTGCAGGATGAGAATGAGCCTGTAGATAAGCCACGGAAGGACAGTCCAGAGGAACTCAAGTGAAAGGTCCTGGAACTTAGCATGTTCCAAGGAAAGATGACAGTGAAGAGGGAGAGCAGTGCTGAGGGGAATTGTGGACCAAGATGAAGCCAGAGAGATACATGCAAGGGCCAGATGGCGCAGGGCCTTGTAGGCTGTGGAGAGGAGATTAATTTTTATGTTAAATGCAATGGGAAGCCATTGGGAGGTTTTTCAGGGGGACAGTGACATTTGATTGACATGTAAAGGCCTCACTCTAGTTGCTCTGTGGAGAATAGAAGTATAAGCATGGGATCAGGAAGAGGCATTCGAAGAAGATTCCAGCAGTTCAGTGGGAGAAAGGTGGAGGCCTGGCTGAGAGTGGTAGCTGTGGAGAAGCAAAGCAGACAGACTGGGATGATATCCCGGCAGTGAAATCAAGAACTTTGCTGATAGATTAGCCTGGGTATCAAATATATTAAATATTTCTTAGATCCAGCACCTTTTTCTTAACGTCTTGATTTACTGACTACTTTCCTTGGAGCTGACTCCAAGATTTTACCTTGGATGGTAGATGGTACCATTTACTAAGACAGGGAAGCCAGGGGGAGGAACAGGTTTGGGGTAAAAGATCAAGAGGCTTGTTCATATTGTGTTAAATTTATGCCTGTTAGGCACCAAAGAAGAAATGTCAAATAGTTTCAGCATGTGCCTACAACAGGAGAGAGGTCAGGGTTATAAATGTGAAACTTGAAGTCATCAGCATACAGGTGGTATTTTTTTCCATGCTCTAACTGTACTCTATGGAGACCTCTGATTCAACAATTATCATACTATCTTACAGTCGTACCTCTCCAAGACTGTGTTTTATTGAATAATGTTCAAAGCCAACATAATCTTTTAGAACAAAATCATGAAAATGTTACTGCAGTTTTAGAACTCTCACAAATAGAACTCTATCCCCAGACCTATACTCTAGGTAAAGGGCCACTGTGATGTACAACTCCAGATGTACTTCTCTACATAGAAAAGAGTGTGAATGGCGTCCTTCCCAAAATTGTGAAAAGTGGTAAAACCTCTTGTCTGATAATTAAGTTAGTTATCCCTACACAGTTTGGGCTTGGGTAATCATTCAAAAGAACTTCATTTAGGGTAAAGGTTCTTGATGTCTACTGTATTCTAACTCCCAGCTGTCTAAGTTTTTACGTTTCATTTGAGCATTTTCTCATATGTGAAAAAATAGGCAATTGCTGGAAACATTTATTTGATATTGCATGTATACACAAAAATGTATGTGTACCATTAGTCAGTGGTTACCCTTACGGAGTAGGGATAGAGCAGACGAGAAAGGGCTTTTGCTCTGTACTTCCTATTGTTTGGATTTTTTCAGGGAGCAGTTCATCCTTTTTTTGTACAATATTTGTAATTCTTAAACCAGTGAAAACAAATAAAAGGAAATAAGAAACAAAACTACAGCATTCTTTCCTTGTTGAAGGAGAACTTTGATATTCGACTTCATTGTATAACAAAAGAACGCTGAAAACAGAAACAGATGTCCCTCATTCAAGCATAGAGAAGGAAGCTAAAATAGGAGAACTGTTTTAAGATAGATTTTTAAAACGCAAGTAATCTTTTTAGCATTTAATCTATACAAGCACATATGGCTTGTATTTCTCAAAAAAAATCATTTTATAAATGTAAAGGAGAAATAGAAATAACTTTTCATTTTACCACTATGAACAAAAGATACATTTGATAGCCATGAACATTTCACCAAATAGAAAGTGTCCAAGAAAAGATACATACAACAAAACACTGGAAAGTATTCCTCAAACAGACCTAGATTATATGTAATTAAATGAGGAAAATTTTAGGAATAAAATTACCACTTTTATAAGTCAAAAATAGTAGGCAATCAGTAGTTTTATATTGCTCAACCAAATGGGTTTCTACATTATATAAGCTTTTGAGAAAATAGCAAAAATAAAGAAATTTTAAAATCTCAAGTTTTCTTTGCTTTTACTTTTTTATATCCCATAAAACTTTATGGGACAAACCTGAGATCCTGTTTTGTTTTTCGGACAGGGAAACCAAATTCATTTTTTTTTTCACAATAAGTTATATGCAGAAAGGTTAATATTTGAGATAATCATTCAGCTGTCTCTTGTGCCTAATTAGTGTTCAAAGCAGAAAAGAAAAAATATTTTAAAAAATTCTTTTTCATGAAACTCTGATGCTCAATATGAAGAAATAAAACTTAGAGAAAGCTTTTCCAACAACAGCTAAACTTTGGAACAATCTCTAGATAAAAAGATCAAAATTCAGATATTTTTTAAAACTAAATTCATTTTTTAAGAGCAAAGGAAAAACAATAACCAACTTGACTGTAGACAAATGGATTGTTTTAATAGCTAATCTGTAGATAATTGGTTCAGACTAAAAAATATGGTATCAGAAGATAAAAGAAAAATAAAAGTAGAGAAAGTATATTCCTATAAATTGGGATCCTTACTTTATCCTTTAAAAATGTAATTCTACTTAGGAATTCATTGTAAAATAGGCATTCCCTCACAAAAATGAAAAATGTCAAATGGATTAGTTTCTTTTGTTAAGGCTAAGATTCCATTTACAAGAAATTTCTACATTTTGAAGCATAAATCCATAACTATTGTCCCTATTCTAATATCAGAGTAGTGTGCATCACTAAAAATTCTACCCTGTCCCAATAAAGACTTTTTAATTGCAAATAACAGATATATACTCAAAATAGCTGAAGCAAGGGGAAAAAGGCAGGAGGTGGGGGGAAGAAAACGGAGAGAGGAAGGAGGAGGGAGTTGGTGGAAGATTATAAACATTTGTTGCATTCTTCTCTTTCTGTAGACTACTTTTCTCAGCTTTTTCATATGTATGTCAAGGGATTGCTACCTGAGTTCAGGTGCTGGCTAAGATGATTAGCATTGGCATCTCTGAATGTAAAATTTCAAATTCTTTGGAAGAAAGAATCTGATTGTCTAGCTTGATGTGTTTATTCCTCACCTAATCAACTGTGAGTAAAATCTGGCAGACTAAATATGGGTGTAAGAGCTGCTCCGGTGAGTGGGAGGGCAATACTCTAATGTGTTGAGGGTGGGGGTGGGGTTGTAGGGGTAGGGGAGCAGTCCTAGCCTAATATACACCCTGGTGTTTAAATTCTGTCTGCATTCCAGGCTCACAATATTCCCATCTACAAAATATTTTGAAATATGGGTATGTTCATTTAATCCAGTCCATATTTGTATTGTTTGTAATGTTTTATTATTACTTGTCCAAATTACAAATACATGCATCCACAAAAAAAAAAGTTAAGAAAAGATATTGAAAACTAAGCAGGTTGCAAGCTTTCAGAATGAATTAACCATGCCTGTATTTTCTATTTACAAAAAATTAGTGTGATAGGCCAATGAAGATATCCAAATCTTAATCCCCAGAACCTGTGACTGTGTTATCTTATATAGAACTTTCAGATATGATTAAGTTAAGGATTTTAAAATGGGGAGATTGTCCTGGATTATCTGTGTAGGCCCTAAATGTAATGATAATCTTATAATTGTCCTTATAAAACTTATAAGAGGAAGGAAAGTTTTACTACACAGAGGAGAAGGCCATGTGATTCTTAAAATAGAGATCGGAGTGATGCTTTTGGGAGATGAGAAAGAGGCCAAAAGTCAAGGAATACAGGGAGCCACTAGAAGCTGAAAGAAGGCAAGGCAATGAATTCTCTGCTGGAGTCTCCAAAAGGAACCTGGAGCTCTGCCACCACTCTGATTTGGCTCAGTGAAACTGATTTTGGACTTCTGACCTCCCGAACTGTAAAAGAATAAATGTGTGTTGGTTCACACCACCAACTATGTAATTCGTTACAGCAGCCACAAGAAACTAATATAATGGCATGTAAAAGCCATTGCACTGGAACTTATAACTTACTTGTTCATCATAGTGCTTGATTTAAAACTGATCCAGATATATGGTTTTCTTTCCGTTAACACTGTATAGTCTTTGTTTTCAGGAAATTTAATAAACATGCCTTTTATTTTACAAAGCTTTTAAAAAATATGAACCATTAGTGTTGTGTGGACTTTGCCATTCATTTTCTTGCCTAATCTCTTTTTGAGAACAACGCTCATCCATTGATTCACTAACAAATAAATACCGAGCACCTATTCTGTGTTAAACATTCACTCCACAAAGATTTATGGAAGGTTAACTCTGTGGTATGATCCATGTGGGATACCATGGTTGAATAGCAGATATGGTCCATTCCCTCACAGAGTTTATAGTCTAGTAGGGAAGAAAGACGATTAAACCAAGGATTACAATAATGTGTGAGGCGTGTTAGATTTAGACAATTACACAATGTTATGTAAGTACATAGTGAGAAACTCATGTATTTGGGGAAGAAAGAGAAGTCCTCTCAGAGGAGTTCATAGTTGAGTTGAGACCTGGTCTAGGCCTTCAGAATACAAGGATGAAATGACATAGTTGCTGCCCTCGGGAAGCTTACAGTTAAATGGAGATCTAGGGATTAGTTATGTAAACCTCAACCCAATGTGATAAGAGCTACAAATATGAGTGTAAAAAAAGCAGTGCAGAAGAAAGAGACCGTGACCAGATCTGTATTGGCTGGTGGTATCAGAAAAGTCCTGATCTTTTGAGTTGAGTCTTAAAGGGAGTGTAGACTTTAATTAGGTAAACAAGAAGGGGAAGAATGCCCTAGGGTGAGGGAGCACGGTGGCACTGCAGGACACATGGTAGAGCTGCCGCTAGCATAGGCAGGAATTAGCTATACATGGCTATTGATCCCTTTTATCATAAAACTTTGGTCATGAACATTTTTAATCATAAAACAAAATTGAAAGAATGTCACAATGAATACCCACATACTACTTTCCAGATCCTTCCATTAACCTTTCTGTGCTATTTTATCACATATCTATCCACATAAATTTCCAAGCACTAAGCAAAAGTAGTTGCGAATAAGGATATTTTTAGGCTATAATAAATTACCTTTTTTTGTAGTTCTTTCCAAAGTCAGACTTCCATGGCAATCAGAGGTTATATCATCATAAGTTCATATAAGACCTCAAGTAAGGAAATTAAAAGTATATTTGTGGTATTAATAAACAAAGGAAAATACTATTATAGAAAAATATAATCTATAGACTATCTAATGCTTTCGTCTATCAAAAAAGTGCCTTTTGTTTTCTGTTATTTGTTTTGTTTTATTTTGTTACAACTGTAAAAGGGTTTAGGCTGATTAGGAATACTAGGTTTGTGATTTAAATTACAGTTGGTAGCTTAAATTCCCCCATTCAACTGATAATTGGATTTCCGGTTTCTAGATTTTTATGAAGGTTATGCTGTCAAGCATTCTTAGGATTTTTAAAGTTTTATACATTCCTTATGGTAACTTAAGTATGCTACTAAGAATCTGTTTTGAATATGTATTATAAATATGAAGAAAATGAAAAGATGTGCTGAGAAATAATCTCTCTCATAAATGAATGCTTTGTGAATTCATTTTTCCATGTGAGAAGGCTTTAGAAATGAGGCATTTCTGAGAATGTATGAGATCTAATTTGGAACCATGCCTTAGTTCAATTGTTCCAAATTTGGAGCACATAAAAATTACCTGTGGCACTTATAAAAATGCAGATACGATTTGATCCTCCTCCAATAAAACTGGAACTCAAAAGACTATTGAGCAAGTCTTGATTCTGTGGCACTAGGATTTGAATGAGCATTTATCCATTTGGACAAGATATTCACGATTCACGGCTCATTATTGAGCACTTATCAGTAATTTGAGGACAGGTTATTTGAACTAATCCTCTTGATAAAAACAACTGAAAATGCTTGATGAAATATGTTTTTAAAATATCTTCTTAAAAGCATCTTACCATTGGGCAAGAAATTATCAGCCCAAAATCTAGGTGAAGGTAAGAATCCTGAGAGCTGCTGAGAACCAAAGGTTCTTATGCTCTGATGGTGTTTGTCGAAAGTGGAATAATTGTGCAATTTTCATAGTTTGGACTATGGGATCCTCCTCCAATAAAACTGGAACTCAAAAGGGCTAGACTCTGGGGTAGGATGACCCAGAAGAAATTCTCCCAACCCTCCCTGCTAGAGTAAACAAAGAAAATTGCTCTGGGTCTGAGCAGTTGGGAAGAGAAGGGACCCTTTTATGAGAACCTATAGCCACAACCTGGCATTGACACTGTTTGTCAGCCCAGATTTACGTCACCTTAGAATTTCCAAGTTATTACATCATGTAAGCAGAAGGGAGATGGATGGTTGACCTGGAGGCTCATAGAATGGGAACTGCTGTGGGTTTTCCAGCCAAAACCTGACATTCGTTTGCCCACCCCCCTTCTGTTAACAAGATGATTGTTCAATTGCTCCAGCAAGAAAGATAATCAATATAACTAACTTTCCTGGCTCTGATTTCTTGCTCTGTAACCCGCTGATTAAAAATTTCTCCTAGAGATGTTTCCATAGGCTCAGAATATATTAGTGAGTGAATACCAGAATTTCGATAGTTATATAAATTGACATTCTGCTTATATACCAGGCTTTTGAGCTCAGTAATATGAGTCTGTTCTCTAGACACTACTCATTTCTGGGTACTCTGGCAAAAATAGTTTCTCAGCCTGCAGGCTGAAAACCGTACCCTGAGTTATTGCCATGCTGATAAGTCTTGACTGGAGGCCATCGAGTCAGGCCAGCAACCCATTCCTTCTGATGACTAAAGAACATTTTTCCCCAAAGTTAGCACACTCAAAAGAAATATTTGTTTTCCACAGAATTTCTATAAACCAAGAGCAGATCAGGTTCACTATCTCTGGAAAGAGCACTATCCTAGGAATCAGAAGTAGGTTGAAATTTCACCTCTGCTACTTACTAGATTGTTGGTTGTGGGATATTAAGATAATTTCATCATTTGTTAAATGAGATTGATAATATTTACTTTACAGTATAATCATGGAGATTAAATAGAATAAAATGTATGACTGTCTAACATAATGCCTGACATTTAATAATAAATATTAATAAATGTTAGTTTTCTTCCTTGCTTCCTTTCATGACTTTCTAATAATAAAGACACATTTTGAATGTTTTTCCTCCTTCTATCAACTTTGTGTGTAGAAGAGCTGGTGGTTGATTTGCTGCTGCCAATAATCACAGTAAAGAGAAGAATAATATAGAAAAATCAGTGTTAGCTTTATCAAAGAAATTTGGTTTCCCAGATCTTTTCCCCCTTTCTCTCCCAAAAAGAAGAAAGGAAACTGCAAAGAAGATTGAGAAGTAGTGGCCATAGAACTATGAGGAAAGGCAGTGGAGGGTGATGTCCCAGAGGCCAAAGGAAGAAGGAATTTCAAAGAGGAAGTGAGCAAAATGTTGTAGAGGGTCAAACCCGTTCAAACGTTGTAAAGAAATCAAATCAAATAAAAACGGAGAACTTTCCACCTGACTTAGTAACTTGAAGGCATTGGTGATCTTAGTGACAGCATTTTAGTGGAAGTAGGTGGGGAACCAGTCTGCAACAGGTAAAGAAAAAGGAAGCAAAGGAAGCTGACCAGAGGAGTTTGGATAAAGGTCTTCAAGTCTGCCTGTGAAGGGAAAAAGTAAGGCTGAAGACATAGATGGATGTGGGATTGAGAATATTAGTTTGCTTTGATAGAAAAGAACCATAGAAGTTGAAATGCTGGCTAGAGTGGAAACAACAGAGAGGGAAGGTACAAGATACAGAAGATGGGATACTGGAGAGAGGAAAGTTCCTGAAAAGGCAAACGAGGCTGAGAACAGGCTCAGGTGGATAGGTGAGCCTTAGAAGGAGGGACACCTATTTCATTGTAATAGGAAAATACAGGGTGGCAGACACAGCTTCACTTATAGATTTGGAACAAGGAAGTTCAGGGAGCGCTCCTTGGATGGCTCCTGTTTTCTCCGTGAAGCAGAAATTTAAATTGTCTTTTGAGAGTAAGGAGGAAGAAAGGGGAGGGTTAGGTGTTAGAGGGAAGTGGTAACGCCCAGAAAACAAAACGAAACAAAACAAAACAAAACAAAACAAAACCCGGTCTGGATCATGGAAGGGAAAATCGACCAGAGAAACATAAGATTGCAGAGCAGTGCTAAGGGCTCAGCTGAAATTAATCACTCTGCATTTATACTGGTACCAATATGTAAGGCTCTGTGGTGTTCTTCAGAACTGTAGAGGGAAGAGCTGGGTTTTCCCGTCACGTTGCACAACGGTGTGCAGGTAAATACTTCACAACTGCTTTAGGGGGTGCAACAAGAAGAACCCTGATATTTGGCAGTGTTATAAATACCCTTACCATGGCGGACTCCAAGGTACCAATGTGATGTCCTCGAACTCAGTCTTGGGAAGAGATGCCCATGTAATAGACTGAAAGGAACTTAAGCACATAGTAAATAGTAAAATGGAGTAAAATAATTAAAAAGTGATGAACTTTGATTATTTGTTACCTTTGTTTTTAAATAATTTTCTTAATTATCCGTTCATATCACTTAATTTTTAATAATATTTTGAATAATAATTTTTAATAATAACTCTGCTGGAGCTAGCATACCACTGATTGTAGGAAACCGGGTTGAAATGGCCTGCATTACGGGATTAGATAGGATTGGGGCAGGGAGGGAGCTGAGACTTAAATGGCAAGGCTGCTTTCCTGGGGAATCTGCTGGGCCTGGCAGAGGAGGCCTGAGTTCACTAGGAACGGAGAGGAAGGGGGAGCGTGGAAGTGACTGAAAAAGACTTGACTCTGGAGGAGAGAAAGGGGGTGTTAGGTGGGACGTGAATCAAGGGTCAAACAATTCAGCACTGGAATACCTTCCAAGTTTATGTCGATTTTGCGACCTTGAGTTTTCTCTCATTGTACTATAAATAGTCTATACCGATCTGACGGAGTAGTTTGCCACAGATTGTGAGAAGAATGCTGTTGGAGAAGAGCAGGGAGAGAGATTGTGAGTCCAGGGACAGAAAACCTAGGCCTCCTGAGTAACCTCAAAAGAAAGTCATCTCTGGTGGGAATCTCGCTGTTTGCAGGGAGATACTAGGGGGACAGAAACTCTTTTTGGTTCTAAAATTACACTATAGGAATGAACGCCGGTACCTAAGTTTTTTTCTTTGAATAGCTTACTAAATAAACTTAGACAAAAATCTTTTTATTATTAAAAGTCTTTTCATAAGATGCGAGAATAATTCTACTTCAATTCTGTTCAATACACTCTTCCGCTATTGGAAAGTCACTTTCCACAGGGAGCTAACGCATTGTTGGTGTCAGTTTGGCTTTTATAACCATGACTCGGTATAATTCAGAATCATGTGTAGTGTGAGATACCGCAGCAAGCAGCATTTTCACTCCTTTCAGAGAAAATATTTTAGAGAGTAGCTATATTGTCAATGTCTGTCTGCAAAAACCCTGCCCGGTCAGGCTACTGTTATACTTATAAAGACATTTAGCGATTTTATTATACCTGATCAGGTTTCATAAACAGTAACAAGAAAAAGAGGTGGATCTAGGGGAAAAGTAGGCAAATTTATTAACAAGAAAAAACGGCATATGTTAGTGTAGCAGTTTCCAGAGCAGTAAAACTATGGGGAGAGGTAAGAAGGTGAGGCTGGGGGCAGGGCAAACATATAGTTGCCAAGTCAGGACATTGAAAAGAAATGACCAGTTGCTGTCATCATCATTTCATGAAAGAATGACACATTTTTAATATCAGATAAATAGTAGAAAAGAACCTTTGACTGAAAGATAGTCCTTTCAAAAATGCATTTAGTTTATGAGAAAATGCAGCATAATTTTATTTTTCTCATTTAGGGCTTAGTAGTGAAAGCAATTTCATGAACCATTGTAGGACACTGATATTTGAGACTTTTTGGAAATTTAGTGATTCTTTCTTCTACCTTTTTGATAAATTCTTAATATTCTGCTATGAAAGAAAAGAAATAAAAGAAAGAAAAAAGAAAGGAAAGGGGCGATGTGATGTTTGTAGTTTAAAAAGTCAGTTTTCTTTGAAAAGTAAAAGAACTATAGGTTTCCATGGCTCCGATAGGAAGAAGAAGGATGTGATTGGGGTCATGTGATTATGTGATTATGTGTATAGTAGTCTGGCATAATGGGGAGAGCGTAGCTTTTAGAACTGGGCCAGGCCTAAACAATGAAACATCTGAAAAAGAAATAAAAACTCTATTTCATTCACAATAGCATCAAAAACAATCAAATACTTAGGAGTAAATTTAACCAAGGAACTGAAAAACCTATACACTGAAACCCATAACTTTGATATGAAATAAATTGAAGACGCAAACAAATGGGAAGATATCCGTGTTCATAGATCAGAACTTATATTGTTAAAATGCCCATACTACCCAAAGCTGTCTATATTTTCAGTACAATCCCTGTCAAAATTCCAGTGGCATTTTCCACAGAAATAGTGATAACATTTTTAAAAAACGTGTATGGAGCCACAAAAGAACCTGGACAGCCAAAGTAATCTTGAGAAATCTGGAAGCATCATGCTTGCTGATTGCAAACTATACTATAAAGCTGTAGCAATTAAAACAGTACTATACTGGCATAAAAATAGACACATAGACCAATGGAGCAAAATCGAGAGCCCGAAGATAAATTCCTGTGTATATGGTCAACTAATATTTGACAAAGAAGCCAAGAACATTCAGTGGATAAAGAATAGTCTCCTTAACAACCGGTGTTGAGAAAATTGGATCACCATATGCAAAAAAAAAAAAAAAATGAAATTGGACCCAAATTTTACACTACTCACAAAAATAACTTGAAACGGGTTAAAGATTTAAACATCAGATATGATACTGTAAAACTCCTAGAAGAAAAGATGGGGAAGAAGCTCCTTGACATTTGTCTTGGAAATGATTTCAGGATATGACATCAAAAGCACAAACAACAAAAGCCAAAATCAACAAGTGGGACTACATTAAACTGAAAAGCTCTTCACAGCAAAAGAAATAATCAACAAAATGAAAAAATAACCTAGAGAATGGGAGAAAACATTTGCAAGTCATATATTGGATAAAGGATTGATATCCAAAATATACAAAGAATTCATACAACTCAATAACAAAAAAATTAACAATCTGATTTAAAAATGGGCAGAAGACATTTTTCCAAAGCAGATCACCAAACGGCACATGAAAAGAGGGTCAACATCACTAATCACAGAAATGCAAATCAAAATCAAAATGAGATAACACCTCACACATGTTAGAATGGCTATCACCAAGAAAATAAGGATGTGGAGATAAAGGAACCTTGTGCACTGTTAGTGGGAATGTAATTTGGTTTAGCCACTATGGATAACAGTATGGAGGCTCCTCAAAAAATTAAAAATTTAGTAAATACTCACTTAACTTTGTCAGTATGTTCTTGGTACCATTTGAAGACCCATACTGGACCTTTCCCTAGTATGTAGGTATTTAACATATGTAATGATCATGAATGTTCAATTTGTTCTAGAGAATGTGTACCTCAGAGATGAGGTACGATGATGTGGAATGCATGGTCCAAGAAAAATAAATATCACATGATATATGTTTTTAAAAATGAGAGTGCTGCTTAGGTCTATGCCATCTTGTAATAATTTCTCCCAAGAAACTCATTAAGTGTGGGTGTCAATTACTGGGCAGCATTGTATTTCACCAACAATTGAACTAGGGTCCTGGAAGGCCATTAAAATGAAATGAATAACCTAATCTCCTCTGCGAAATCAGCACAGAATTCTAATTTACACTTATCAAAAAAATCATTCCTATCCAAAGTAACCAATCAGTAATATAACGTTAAGGCAATTATATTAGACAATGTTTCCAAGAGATTGAATTACATCAAATTAACCCCATCTTGGCTTAGATCTCCAGGCCTGGTATTTTCCAGGGGCCATGTGTTATGAATAGTTGTGCCACATCTGGGCTTCTGTGGGCCAAAAGAAGTACTCATAATCATAACATGCACCAAACATATATACACCAACTGCACTGTAATGGACTATAGTAAACTATTTTGGAGCGATCAATTAGGAAAGGTTAAAGAGGCTAATACCAGTTTTGGGAGAGAACGATATTCAACTCCAGCAATGAAACATTAAAAAAATATTTCTAGAACAAGTGGTAAAATATAAATGAATGGACAAATATATGTAACAGTCAACAATGGGTCCAGAATGCTTTTTAAAAGTACATGCTTTCCCAGCTCAATAACTGAGTGTCTTTACCAGCACCACATTACATGGACACATAAAAATCCAAATCAAAAGATGACTTTTTTCAGTAGGTACAACTCAATATATTTGAAAACAATAATTTGACAGCTTGATATAAGCAGGGAGAAGCTAGTTCTGCTTAAGAAAAGAGCAAAGAAGAATTGCATTCTGCCTTTCTCTTTTTGAGTCAGAAGTCATTTTAACCATATCATGCTAGATGTGATAGTGGAAGTTCCAGACTCTTTTGGATATTGCTGTCATGAGGTTTGGCACAATGTAAGGCACAATGTAATCCCTTTGCAGAGAGGAAAAAAAATTGCATTATTTCAGTGCTTAATATGAGCTAGCTACTTAGCTATATGCTGTCTAATTTAATCACCTTCCAATGGCTTTATTAGTAGGGAAATATTAGCATACCAGTTTTGCCGATGAGGAAACTGAGGCCCAGAGAATTGAAAGGATTTGCCTAAAGTTTCATAGTTAATTTCTTCAGAGAACTCAAGCTCCTCAAATCATCCAGCATGTTTTATATCCCTTGAGCTGCCTCTCCTGACACAAAATCCATGCTGTAAGAAACTTCTATAGCATGTGGTTCCATCGATGGTCAGGAACCATGATCAAGTTATCAGGAAATAGTTGCTGTTTGGAGAGGCCACAATACGAAATGACAACCAAAACAAAGAACTTCTTCTCTTTACTTTCGAGGAAGGTTTGGATTTAAATCCAGCAGACATTTATTGAGTACCTTCTATGACCAGACCCTGTGCTATTACTTTCACATATCTCTTTTGTCACAAAAAAAACAATTTTATTGGTATGTGCTAAGGTATTAGAAGTGTTATATTTAAAAAGAATGGAGTTCTTTTATGGTTAAGAAGGGATAATTTTAGGATTTTCTCTGCATCTCTTCTCAGAAAGGGATGTTGATTAAAAGCAAGCTCATTTGAATGCCCAAACATTGGCTTATAGACATTTACTTTGTTCTTTCCTTTAATCAAGCTCAGTGTTTTTTTGATTCTTATTGGGACTAAGAATTTAGAAAATTTTCAAGGATGATTTTGAGACATGCGACAATGCACCTTCAGGCTGACTTTGGAACTTGCCCCTGATTCAGATATGACCCTTTGGCAGACTAGGACAGGGGAGGCCACCAGTAATCTTCCTTGTGTCCACATTGGTGTCATCCTTTTCCTTGGGGGAACCACCCCCGTTTCCTTCACTCTAACCCTATGGTCTAAATGGGGATGCCTATCTTATCACATGACTGCCTCCCTGCCCCAGTGATTGGTCCAAGAGATTGGCACAGGATCCAAGTTGGAACATGACGCTTCTTTCCTAGGATTTTTTTAAGTGGAGCTATAGAGAGTCACAAACATCTTTCTAACTTTGGCCTTCTGAGGGTGTGAGCCTGGATTCACCAGTGCCTTCCTTGAAGAGATAGACAATCCTGACGGTGCTGGAGCCTCTTTCCTCAGGCCAGCTTGATTCTTCCCTTCCATGATTTAGCTATGTGAGTCAACAGAATTATCCGTATTCTTAGGCAAAAAGCAGGGCTTCGTCTCATGTTTGTATACTTACTTGGAAAGGAGTATGCTATAATAGGAAGCATGCTAGACTTGAAATAATATTAGAAACTTTAAATATTGTGAAGTATTAAGTACCTATTACTGACATATGGTATTAGGGTAGAGCGTGAGAGAGAACTGGCCCAGGACCAAGTGGTTCATTCAGCCCAGATCAGGCGTTAGTCAGCCTACTGGTGGCCCTAGATACATCAGAATTATCTTCACGACCAAGTTAAGATAATCTGCTTCACATGGCTCATTCCCCATCGAGTTGTGGGGCCCATCTTCCATTAACCTTGGGCCTATAGACGAGGCAGAGCCCATGCTGCCTTCAGGGTACTGAGTTAACTCTGAGCACAAGTGTGGCAAGAGCCAGTCCAGAGTACAGGTTACAGCATAGAAACAATTGCTAAACTATTGAACCGCAGGGGCGGGGGTAAAGAGAAGGAGCGCCAAAAGTCCCACAGAACTTGATTTTAGCTCTGCTGCTTAGTAGTTTTATGAGAATTAAATAACTGTAGAAAGCATATGGTATAAAGTTTGCACATAGTTGGCACTCAATATGTGGTAGTTGTGGTGATGATGATGATGGTGGTGGGTGATGATAATGATAATAATATTTTGACTATAAGTTATTCTCATTCTTTCCAATAGAAAAACATAGTGTGAGAAAGTGACTCCCATCAGGGCCATATGATGAGTTACTAAGAAAGACAGGATTCAGATAACTGACTCATTTTAGGGATTTATGTGTTCTTATGAGCCAAAGTGCTCAAATGATAAAAGTGCTTAGGTTTGTGCAAGAGGTGTACATCACTATTATTTACCTTTGGTTTATTTCTATAGCTCAGTTTCCAAAATTTAATGGAAGTATACTTTTAAAATGTCTTAGGCCCCAATTTGCAGTGGTACTTTCTCTTAGATTATACTGGAAGCATACTTGGAAGTTGTCCCTTCCTGGTTCTAATTTTTTTCAAAATTTAAAGTTTTCTTTAACTTTTCAAAGGCAAGGTACTTTTTCCTAAATTAGCAAAAAGAAAATGAAACCATTACATTCCCCCAAAGAGATGTCTTGAGGAGAAGCAGATCCCTGAGAGGATATTATTAACTGCCTGCTTCTTATAATTGAGGCCTCTTCTCAGACAACTCTGCTGTTTAATCTCAGCTCTCACCAATAACCCTTTTCTCTTTTTGATCAAGTGTTTAATTTCCTTGAAAGATTTTCTCAGATTTCAACTATTACTGAGAGGATTTTCATTTTACCCTAACCCTTTAATGGCTAAATCTTGCATATCCATTGTTTCAGAAAAGGGTATTTCTGTTCATCTAAGTAAATAGTTCAAGGATTAGATCTTCTTTTTTTGCCTATTGCTGCTGAAATGAGGACTTATTTGGAAACTTCTTTTGTTAAATGACTATCTTATAAAAATCAGATAAAATTAAGCATTTACAAAAACCAATCTTGGACAACTCTCAATCGTCTACAGCAATATCAATTAAAGCATAGGTCACTAAAAGAGATAAACTCCCAAACCTGATTTTGGCCATTTTTTAAATTTCTTCCCGGTAAAATGTATGTGTTTAACCTTCAGTTAAATTTTTCTCATAATTCTTAAAAACCTTCTAATTTTAGGGAAACATGAAATATTCATGAAGAGGTAATAGGAAAAGGAGAAAGAGGTAGCCAGGATAACACAAAAGTCGAAGGTATAGTGTTGCCATTAATATTCAAATATACAAGAATATGATTCTTTTTAAAAACATGTAAATTAATAGTAACAAATCAATCCAGTGTAGCTCTTGCCAGATTCTTCCGGAGACTTCAATAAGACTTCGATTTATCTTAACCCAAACTCTAAACCTTACGTGGCTCCCAAGTCTGGGTTAGGTCCTATGTTCTAAAGAATTTGGCTTTATCCAAGGAGAAGGTCTGGCCTTTGCCCTCCGCTTCTGGGAGGCACTATATCTTGAGTGTCTTTGTTTAGGGCAGGGCCTGGCCATACCAGATTTGAGGGTACATCTGACCACATCTGACCAACCATGTGACTTCAGGTCAGGGATTTTCATCACGCACAATATCATTGGACCTGGAGGCTGAGTTCACTCATGTGGCAATCAATCAATCAATCAGCCAATCAATCATGCCTACGTAATGAAACCCAAGTGAAAACTCTGGACACCGAAGCTCAGGTGAGCTTTCCTGGTTGGCAGTATATGCTCCATGTGCATTGTCATACATTGCTGCTGGGAGAGAAGCACACCTCGACTCCTTCGGGAAGGGACAATGGAAGCTTCACATTTGAAACCCTCTCAAACTCTGCCCTATGGGTCTTTTCTTTTGGTTGATTTTTACCTATATCTTTTCTCTGTAATTAAACTGTAACCACGAGAATAATGGCTTTCTGGGAGTTCTGAGCCACTCTAAGGAATTACAGAACTTCAAGGTGATTTTGGGGAAATCTCCAAAGTCGAAGTTGATGAGGCCAGTTGCAGAGACTGTGCCCTCAAACTTTGCAGTTTGTCTAACTAGGTGGTGGTCCTCGTCAGCTCTCCCACAGTACTCTGTCACTATCTCTATTATATTTTTCTTTTCGTTTGTTCTTTAAAAAATATTTAATTATATAATGACAAAAAAAAATGCTCAGAGAGTAGAAGAGTTTTTACGGTGTGTGGTGGTTTTATTTGCAGTACTATTATTATAATAATGGGCGTTTTTCTTGAATCTTGTGACCTAATTCAACTTGTCTCTTAGGTCTAGTAGTTTGTTGTAGATTCTTTGGGATTTTCTGAAAATAATATTGTATCATCTGTGAGTGAAGACAGTCTTGCCTATTTCTTTCCAGCCTGAATACATTTATTTATTTGCCTTACAGAAGGGGAGAGAAGAGACATTCTTGCCTTGTTCTTAATCTTAAGGAGAAAGTATTTCATCTTTTGCCACTACATATGTTAGCTGTATGAAATCACTATTCAAGAATTTTCAGAAACACAGAAAACAAAATTGTATATCTTGATGACAGAGTGCTTCATTTCTCCAATTGACTTAAATAAACCCAAGTACGATATCGGACCCAAATAATTTGCAAGTTGGGAAACATCAGAGGCTGGAAGGAGAGATACAGAAATAGAAACAGAGACAGAGATAGAAATAGAGATAGAAAGGTAAAGGTGTGAATGATTCATTTGAATGCCGTCAGCCAAGCTGACTGTCAGTGGGTTTCAACCAAGAGGGCATGAAGGGCCTGGACAGGAAATAATAAAGATCAAGACAATGTTCAGTGGCATTCCAGCAGCACAAAAAACTTATCTCAGATTAGAGTAAGTGCTATCTTAAACTGAGAGCTGGGAACAAGACGCTCCCTGAACTGGCATTATCTGTGTGGAAAATGCTGTTGGAAGGACTGGGACAGGATGTAGACATGCATTAAGGGGAGGCAAATCCCTTCAGTAAGAAAGTAGAGCTTGAAATATTACATTAGCCAAGCGGTCTGGCTGCCCTGTCCATTAAATATTCATGTTAAAATCCATGTCAATCAACAGGAACAACCTTGTCCCACTCAGACCCACTAAAAAGAAACTGTGTAGGTTATTCAGCAAATTGTAAGGGAAAAGGAAGTTGGCTTTTGTTTTCTACAGTGATGCCAAAGATGCATTCAGTATTAAAGGTCAAATTGCTCCCTTCCTTGCCTGTCTTTTGACATAATGCACCGGGAAGGCTGGGGAGTGTGGCTGGGGTTCTCAAATTTGGACGACTCTGGGAATCAACTGTGAACCACATTGAAATGCAGATTCCTGGCTCATACCGTTATCACCTCCCCCATCTGATTCAATAGACTGGGGGAGGGCATAGACATCAGGTGATTTTGATAGACTGGTTTGCAGGCCATTTCTTAAGAAACACTGGGGTGATTAAGAGAACTGGCTTCTGAGACAGCCTACATAGTTGCATGGCCTTGGAAATGTAACCTAATCTGTAAGGGCCTACATGTTCTCATCTGAAGGATGGGGATAATAATAGTATCTACACCCTCACAGGGCTGTTGTGAGAATTGAATGAGATGATGTGGGTAAATATCCGATATAAAACACCCGAGAAATGGCAGCTATTGTTATTTAGAATTCAAGCCAAAATAAATGATCCACCTCGTATTGGCTGCAAGGGCATCAGTAAGAACCTCAGACCCCACTACTCTTCACAACCCTATTACGTACTGGAATGTAGCAAAGAGTTAAATATCCCCAAAGGGCTTTGGCTTGGCACAGAGGCTGATACAGGAAGCCAGGCTCCACAGAGGGCCCACATGCGGTGATCTGTTGGCCAAATCTGCTTTACAAAACCCTAACCACAGGGGTCCGTATGACCTGAGGCTTTCCTTACTTTGCCTTTGCCATGAAGGGCCTGCAGGGAATGTTAGCAGTTCAAGAAACTGCTGTGTGAAAGAAGGCATACTGACCCAATTTCCTGTCCAGCCTCTCTCTCTTGTCACAGGAGAGATTTTACATGTTAGGTCATTTCTGTCAGTGTTAGTTTCCTTATCTCCAAAATAAGGGCAGATCAGATATTTATATGTAGGCATTGTGGTTTTTCACTTTGACATACCAGTCTCCCTTTCAAGTCCCACAAGACTGTGGATTCCATAACAAATGAATTCTCTCCTGATTCACTAGTGAGCACATTGAGCCTAAAATGGTTAAAAGACTTGTTGGAAATCACTGGGCTAGTGTGGAACTCAAACCTGATTCCTCCAGCACTCTACTTACTGCCTACCTAGAAGGGCAACAATAAGGAGTAAGGAAGATTATGGATGTGAAAATTCTTGGCACACTTTGTGATCTGAAAACATCATACCACAACCTCATCAGCCATACCAGGACATACAGGTGGGAGACTATTTATAGAGAACTATGGTTTGGCTTGGGATTGACCTGCCACTGTGTTTAAAGAGAGGGCTATCAGTGTCATAAGTGATTAGCATACTGAGAGTTCCTCAGTATACTATGTACGGAAAATGGATGCTTTCATCATCAGTGTCACTATCACCTTTTTCATTATCATTAACAACATTGTTTATAACATTATACTGTGTACTGTGTACCAGGGCTTTTGTGTAGTTCTTTACACATAGCATCACATCTATTCCCACCGATGTCAAGTGAGGATTTAAAATATACCTGTGAGATAGTACTATTACTGCATACTCATTACGTAGAAGAAGAAACTGAGGAATAAAGTTTAAATATTCGACTATAATTTATGTATAACAAAATATGAGCTGACTTATATTTGAGTAGTTGACAAAATGAAGTTTTATGGGCATTTAAACATTTATTAATTTTAATTTTGCAAAATTTCTCATCCTGCTTTAAAGGTAATTTTTTTTCAGGTCCAAAGCATTTTTATTGGTCTTAGGAATGATGCCTGTAATGCTTCGTTAATGTCCCCGCAAAAAACAAATTGTGAGCATGGATATGGGCTTTACATAACAATGCAAGCAAGAATTGAGACCTGGCAGATGGCTGTGCTGGCTCACTGTCATGCAAAATATGACACCAGTCATGGAGGAGCTCCCAAACTGAGTCCTTGAGGGAGAGTAAAAAATACCTATTCTCAGGCCAAATTTCTCTTTGCGCTAAGGCCTGCCTCCTTCTGGACCGGCTCGTTTTCCCAATTCTCCAGTCTCAGCAATCACTATACCTTGCTACCTTGCACCTTCTTTCCAGGAAAGGCTCAGGGAGCAGACGCTTCAGCCACTTTTCCTCCTTAAACTTTGTTATTCCTTCTTTCATCATCTTTGTTAGATCTAATTGATATTTTCCCCATTTTTATACTGTTAAACGCCAAAACAAAAACAATTTAGTAACAAGTTTATTGTTCTTTATTTGAGGGGAAAACAATCCATGGGTTGGGGAAGGCCTGTACCTCAAATCAGTTGAGCACTCTTCCAAAGGGATTTTGGGCAAGACCAGTAGACAAGGCAACCAGGAAACAGGGCATGATTGCCTAGAGATTTCCTGGTAAGGCCGGCTAGCAGGTTCTGTTTTCTAGGGCAAGGCAAGCTAGCTAAAACTGAGTTGGAGGATCGTGCTGGTGTTTGTTAGGTTTTCTTGACAGTGAGGCATTTCCTGTAAGTTCAGGCTGACTTGGGTTTAGATTTGTAACGTAGGCTGAGCCACTGGGCTGGCCTCCATTTTGTGGGTCTCTATTTATGAATTAACTTTGTCAATACACAGTGGTATGTAAACATAGCTTCGAACCACCCATCTAACTAGATTGCTGTCCCCAAATCCCTGCTAAAGAACTAGGATGATTGTAGCATTCCTCCCTCCTCTGACTTTACTCCGCCTCTAAAGTCACCGTGTCCTCTCTGTTGGCTCAGATCTTGGTCTGGACACCTTCTCCTCTTGTTTGCAGCTGAATCTGGACCAAGACTGTGAAGCAGTTTCCCTGTTGGTGAAATACTTCAGAACAGGTGAAAGTTATGGTCTCCACCTGGAACAGCTTCCCTCAGAGCTTTCAGGACTTGCCAATGTGTTTGTTAAGGAAATCCCTTGATGTTAGCAGGTTTCATCAAATTATCTCCCTGTGACACCCTGAAATAAATTCCTGCGGCGTGTAGGCAGCAGAGAAGTTTGGGTCAGATAAGGAGTTTAAGGATAGACGGAAGAAGAGTGGACATTTATATGTGGAAGGAAGGAGATTTCAGTATATTATGGTTTAAATTACTCATAACAACCCTGTGAGAGAGATGTTGTTCTTCCTGTTACATAAGGATACTGAGACTTAAAGAACTTGGATACTTTGTCCCATGTCAAACTATATATGAGTAACTGCACTGGGACTAGACTCCACACTTAGGAATTAGCTCCAAAGCCCGTTGCTCTTTTCAGGAGGTCGTAATTCCCGAGACTACTATGATTTTTAACCTTGTCAGATTACCCCAAATGTCTATAATCTCAAACTTAACTTTTAGGAAGCTAAACCTTCCCTGTGCTGACTTCAATTTAGAATTTCCCATTTGAAATACATTTTCTTCTTTAGGTGATTTGTAATGTTCGAGGCAAAGCGTAGACATTGGCCTGATTCATAAGCACGCGTCTGAAAACCTGCAGAGATCACATGGTGCAGTGAAAAGCCGGTGCTTTCCTGCAGAGGCCTGGGTTGGAGCCCACATTCTGCCACTAACTGGCTCTACTGAGCTTCAGCAGCTCTGTGCCTTAGCAGACTGCAGTTGGTTGTGAAAGTCTTTTATGGATCTACTTTAAATCCTTCTAATTGGGCCTTAGGATTTTATAAAGTTGAATTTGACATAAAACCCATTCCTGTTCTTTAGAGAAGTTTGGTTGCATAGAGCCTTCCATTTATTCAGAACACCATTTTTCACACTCCAGATTCTGTTGTTAACCAACTGAAAATCATGGAAGAGACAGAAAATTTGATATGAGAGGACACGAAGGGTGAGTAAAACAGTAACACTAGACTGAGCTCTTGCTTTTAGCAGATAATCCCCAATAATCCACATGAGGCAAGAATAAAATGCCACAGTTATTAAATGCCCTGAGTTTCTTGCTTTTAATTCCCCTTTCCTTAAAAAGTTATCCGTTCCATATGCACAAGCCACTTCCCACTATCCCCTACTCCCTCCATCACCAAGCCCTCCCCAGCGCTAGAGATTTATTTATTCAAGGATTTACTTACTGTCAATCAACAGTCCATATCCATCTGCTTTGCACCACAAAATAAATAAAAATAAAATAAACAAATAAATAAATAACTGAGAAAAGCAAAGCATGGTGCCTTTCTGTTTTTTTCAACACAGGAATGAACACCTCTTTTCCACACTGCTCACTCACATGGTCTCCTTTTATTTTTTTACTATTTTTTTACTATTATTTTACTATTCTTCCTAACCTGCCAAATCTAGGCTTTGTTCCTAGGCCCCTAAAACTTACTCCTCCAGAAACTTAAGTGTTTGAGGAGTGAGATTGGGTCCTAATTTTGTAATTAACCTCTTTAAGAGCTTTTTCCACCTGCAAAATCTTTTCAAAAGTCTTTATGATTCTGGATAAACATCAGGATGCAGGCTGCTAAAGCCCCTCCCCCCCCCCAGGTCAAAAGTTATTTTCTCTTTCTTTTGGGGTATTTGCATGAATATTGGTCAGGATTTTTGCAAATAGATGATTAAAATCGGACAGCAAAACTAAATGGTGACTAAAACAAAGAAAACAGATAAATATCAGGAGCATAAGCTGAAGGTGAAGTCAGTGAGATTAGTTATTTTTGATAAACAAAAGAGCCAGTTCCTGCACTAGCTTCTCTCTTTACTTTTTCTAAATCAGCCAGGGAAGGTACCTTCTCTTAGCCACGTTTTCTTTCCTGTGGCATCTGGAAACCTGGGGTACATAATTCAGGTAATTGGCCGTGGATAAACTTTAAGCACAGACTCTAAGAAGCAGAACGCTATTGTTTCTGGCGCAGCATCAACAGGCTGAGGAAGAGCCGTTGCCTCTCACTAGAGGTGGAATGGAAGCAGTGATGGAGGAGGTACAATACATACGCTTAGATACATTTTACAATATTTTGTGACTTTTAAATAGGCGGCCGAAAAACTGAAAAAAGACCTCACTTTTTGATTAAGGGGAATTTACCCAACCTGGGACTGTTAGAGCGCTTTTCATTACTAAGGTTCCAAGAGGAAAAAGGGTGTGGACACGTGAGAGTGGCACACATGTGAGAGCAGATGCAATATCAGGACAGAGGCTGGAAAAGATAGAGGCTAGGGGTGAATGAAGCCTTTGGAACGCAGAATAGAGCAGAATGGTCAGTGTTGGTGTTGGCAATGCCTGGCTGGCCTGAGGACCAACGGACATCAGCAGCTTCCAGGAGGCTTATTTAAAATGCAGATGCCCAGATAGACTGACTCAGCCTCTGGTGGGGTGGGTCTCAGACTGCAGAGTTGAACTAACTTTTCAGGCATTTCTGATGCACATGGAAGTTGAAATCATTGCGTTTAGAGCTGTCACTTGTTGCAATTTGGAATTAGAGAGGATGATTTGCTGATTCTAGATAATGAATGTACTCTTAACTGTAGCCTGTTCTATGTGAGTGTCTGGTTAGCACCTGGACAGAATCATTGGGGCCTCCGTTCAGCCAGCAGAAGGTGGCCACATGGAGCCTCCAAATTCTGACCAGCCTCTTACATCTCTTCTTTTCTATTTTCTTTATCTCTTTTCTCCCTATTGTATACTGTAAAGTACTTCTGTAACTTTTTGTTTTTTGTCAATCAGTAAAATAACAAAACAAATAAAACCAAAAACATTTCGATGATCAACATGGGGCTGCCTATTTTTTATTTTGCCAAGTAAAGACATAAGAACATAGTACTATCATTTTGTCACCATGCTTTTATAAAACAACAAACATTTTAGCACTAATTTCAATAAAGAGAAAGGATATGTGAATTGATTGATGACACTCACTGTATTATCATTATTTTTCTCTATGTTGCCATAGAGAACTAAAAACTACTGATGTAGAATGCTGAATTTATCCAAGGGAAATGTAACTTGATCCATTGGAATGGATTAAATGAGGGGATAATTGCCTGAGGAGAGAGCTACCTTCTTTCTCTGCCTGGGGAGAGGGAAGGAAATTTGAGGAGGTGGGTTCCAGCTGGATCTTGAGGGCTGGGCAGGATTTTAACTTTTCAGGGTCAGTTTCTAGAGATGAGATAGCAGGAGCATGGTAACTGGGAGTGTGGGGTGCGCCGGGAGATAGGAAATCTGCTGGGTGCCTCAGATTTAGATGGCAGAGTGCTGAGTTGAACACAGAAGGGGACTTTCTGACCTTGATTGATCAATACCAATTAACTTGATTGATCACAATGTGCTGGGCACCATAGTTATTGTGTCCCATTTAATTTTCATAGCAATCCTACAAGGTGGAGTTCTACCTTACAATTATGTAAAGTGAAGCACAGAGATATTAAATTACTTATCTGAGACCACAATTTTATGGATCTGAACTATTTCCAGATCTGACTCCATAGTTCATACTCTTTCCTTGTACCAACTTTCTCTATTGACCTTGAGTGACAGGATAATTATGATTGGTGCTTCCTATGTGCCAGGAACTATACAAAGCACTTTCATCTATCAGCTCATTTACGCTTTTAGAATAAGCCTATGAAGGTAAGTACTCTTGTTTACCATTTCCCAGGGAAAGGAAACTAAAGCCCAGAGAAGTTCAGCAACTTACAGAGCCAGGATTTAAACCTAGGACTCTGAGGGCCTGAAAAGACATTTCTCCAAAGAAGACATACAAATCATGAAAAGATGCTCAAGGTTAATAATTATCAGAGAAATGCAAATTAAAAACACAATGTGATATCGCCTCACACCTGTCAGATTGGCTATCATCAATAAATCAAACAACAGGTGTTGGAGGGTGTGGAAAAAAGGGAATCCTTGTACACTATTGATGGGATTGCAAATTTGTACAGCCACTATGGAAAACAGTTTGGAGGTTCCTCAAAAAATTAAAAGTAGAACCACCTTTTGACCCAGCAATTGTTCTGCTGGGTATTTATCAAAACAAAACAAAACAAAACAAACACTAGTTTGTAAGGATCTGTGCACCACTATGTTCATAGCAGCGCTATTCACAATAGCCAAGATATGGAAGCAACCTACGTGTCTATCAATAGATGACTGGATGAAGAAGTTATGGTACATATATACAATAAAATATTATTCAGCCATTAAAAAAAATGAAATCTAACCATTTACAATCACATGGATGAAAGTGGAAGGTATTATGCTGAGTGAAATAAGTCAGAAAGAAAAAGATAAATACCATATGATTTCTCATATATGCGGAATCTAAGGAGCAAAAGAAACAAACAATCTAATGAAAACAGACTCACAGATATAGAGAACAAACTGGTAATTGCCAGAGGAGACGGGGGTTGGGTGAAGCAAAAAAAAATTATACTAAAAACAAAAATAAACCTAGGACTCTGATTCTAAATACTCTGTGGGATTTCCTCTATCATGGAAAAGTTTCTGAGCTGGGGTCACAGAATCCAGATACCACACATATTAATATGTATATCTAATATTTTGGATGAAGCCAGTAACAGATAAGGAATTTTCTTTCTTACCTTTAACTACTCAGTCTTTCCCTTATTCCCCTAGCTCCTCCCACACCTGAAACACACACTGTATTACATTTGCTTGACAGACAAATATACATTGAGGCTCCTTTGGCTCAAGCAATTAGCTGTCTTTTCTAGCTGGTGGTCATAAAGGGGACCTGAATAGGTTCTCTGCAATGGCCAGGGCCCCCTAAGTCATCAGGAGCACATCAGGGCGTGGTAGAATGGATGGTGGAGCCAAAGTCCACTGACAGAGAACTTTGATTGGGAAGGATCTCAATTACAGTGGCCTCTGGTCAAATGTAATGCTATAAAACAAATGAATCATCATACTAACCCTTCTTTGGTTTAGAAGGCACTTCTGTTCTTTCAGGAGTGTTTATACGCAAATGGGAACATTCAGCACAAGTTCACAGGTTTTAGTTCACAGGTTTGGCATTTATTGAACACTTATTACATATCCAGCACAGGTATATTGAAAGGTTTGGGGGATTTTTCTTCCCCGAGAGGAACCAACCAGATCCTGTTAACAAATTTGGACTGTCCTGGTTGTAGCACTGAAGTTTCCACGTCCAGGAAATCCTTCGGTCCTGGGCAAACCAGGATGGTTGGTTCACAAGATGACTAGTGTAGGGTCTCTGTCTTCAAGAGCCACAGCCCAGAGATGATGGAGGAAAATACATAAGGCAGTCTCAACAGTACAAAGGTTTAGGTGTGTGTTTCATTCAGGAGGGAATGGCAGTTGATGTATTTACATTGCCTGCTACTGCTATAATGTAGAAGTGATTTCCATTCATTATAAACTTTGAGCATCGGTTAATTAGTGGATTGCACTGAAAATGGAAATTATGGTAGACTTTTATAATTCAGGCAAAGTTTTTGTTTTGTTGGAAGTAAAGTATCTTTTCCTTCTGGGATAAAGTCTCCCTTCATTCTATTAGTAATCCAATAGTCTGTTAAGTGTATATTGGCATTGTCTCTCCAGTGCTGTCCAATAGAAACATGATGCGAACCACGTATATTAAATCTTCCAATTGCCACATTAAAAAAAGTTAAATAACCAGTGAAGTTAATATATACATAATACATATATTTAACCAACATATTAATAAGATTATTGTAATATGCGATCAATCTTAAAATTAGTCATGAGATTTTTTTCTTAGGTACTAAGTCTTCAGAATCCATACTAGCCAATTTCAAGTGCTAAGAAGCTGTAAGCGGCTAGTCATTACAGTTTTGGATGTCATAGGCCTACAGCAAGTCAAGGAAAGAAGAGAAACAATTAGTTTGATAACCGAAGTCAAAACTCTTTGCCAAATCAATGGATTATTTTGAAGGAAAGTGCTTACTTCTGTATAGTTTTTTGACTCCTTAATAATTTGGACCATCCTGCCATTAGTCCCAAGGTTCTGGCTGAGCTGACTGTGAATTTTAAGCACTGGAGCAGAAGCAACAGCAAGAAGAGAATTGCCAGCAGGGAACTGCATATTCTTTCTTATCTGCGGAGCCCTGCTGTGCATGTTGTGAAGAGGCCCTTCCTAGGCCGCATTTCGCAACATCCCCAGGTGTTTCCAGTTATCTCAAAGGGGTGTCGTAAAGTTTGCAAAGCAAAATATAATTTAAATTTTTGGATATAAAAAGCAATTATTGTATGTGCTTCATGGTATGTTCTTGATGGGTAGGGAGATATATGAAACCTAGCAAACAATGAACTGATGTTATAATTCCCAAAGGGCTGTAAAACACAGGCAAAAATAATGTGACAGAGGTGAAAAAGGCACTATGAGAAAATACTGGGTTTGGTTTTAGAGAATGCAGTTCTCCCAGCATGCTTTGCCAAATGAATTATCTATTCAATAATTTTGAATGCATATTCCATTTTCCCTCGGTTAAAATTTTTTGACTTCCCCTCTTTGGTTTGCTTATAAGCATTTCCACTATTTTTTCTTGTTGATTCTCAAAATAACTCCACCCATACTCTATATTTTCCATTATTTATTCATTTTGCAAACATTTACTGAGTCTTCCTATGTTTCTGGAAGCAGGTTCTGTACAAAAGGTTAAGAGAGCCGGACTAGAGATTTACGAAGTCACTTCTGGGTCTGGCTAAGTAGGGTTTAGCCCCGGTGGAAGCGGCCTGTTAGAGTAGTGCCCTATGACTTGATCCAGTTGGAAGGGTGGGGCAGAGGTCCAGGAAGCCTCTTAAAGCAAATAAGCTGAGCCAGGGCAGCAAATATGTTGAAGCTCTATCACCAATGTAATTGTCAGTTAATATTTCAACAGCTTCTGGTTGGACCAGGACCAGAAGCAGGCAAGGCAGGGATGATCCTGAATGAGAAGCAACTTTTATTGACTTTTACACACTTTTCTCCTGGTCTGGCCTAGACTTGCCTTCAAAGTAATTTCAGTGACACCTTTGACACCTTTCCTTCCTTCCTTTTATTTAGTCATCAAATAATGTTGAACATCTACTCGCTGCCAGGTACAGATTGGTGCTATGCTTAGGAGAATGAATATGACACAATCCCTTGCTCTGGAGTCCAGGTGGGAGAATCACTCATGGGTTCCTGTATTAGGACGTGCTATCTGCAATGGCAAGGACAAACTCAGGAAATAGAGGGCAGGCCTCTACCTAGCACCTCAAAGTTTAGAAGCCAGAGAGCTGGGAAGAGAGACATCCCTCCACCGCTCCCCTGGAATCTCAGAAACATTCAGGATGGTTGTCCACAGCTCGTGGGAATTGGGGCATGACATATGTAGCAGATGCTAAACAATTTTACCTGGATTTTGAGGGCTAGGCTCCTAGCTGACACTCATTAATACTGGGATGAAAGACATTATTGGAAACAAGTGACCTCAGTGTCCTCGCTTTGGGGGCAATGGTGTGTGTGTGTGTGTGTGTGCATGTGAGTGTGTATAAGAGCCAGTCAAGCAAACCTCAGGGAAGACCCACACAGCAGAGGTTATTCCTGAATCATAGATCAGAGCTTCTGTTGGAACTGGAGTGTCCTTAGACTTCCTTTTTCTTTTTTCAAAATCCTTTCTTTAATGACTGAAAAGTCCGAGATCTAGGGAAGTGTGACAATGTGTCATCAGGTATAACTGGACCCTAGGTATTCCTGACTCCCTGTGCCCTTCTTTCCATCATGCTGCCTTCCTGACCAACTCTGAACAACTAGGGCAGCACAGCTAGGCAAAGGAAGACTTTATCAAGCCCATTTTGGGTAAGTTCAGGCAGCACAGGCCAAGACCCTCTGCTTTGTCAGCATGCCCTGCCTGAGTAATTGCGTATAGGCCCACTTCCTTCTGGCTGGAGAATCTTATGTTGGGTGGATTGTATCCCAGCACCTAGCAGTGAGGGCATACCCTGTTACTTCTGGTTGACTGAGTGGATGGGATGTAACTCCATGAAGCTCCAGTCATACAAACACAGATTGAAGCCGCAAGGACCCTGCTCCTTCCCACCCTCCGCGGCAGTTGCGATCGTGGCAGTAATGTCCCGGATTCAGAGAGCCCTTCGCTGTTTCCAAAACCATTCACTTGCTCGGCCACGTTCAATCCCAAGTGTCATCCCTGCAGGGTGAGCATTTGCCTGAGAGTAAAGGAAGCCTGAAAATACTGGACTTCTCTTTGGCACTTTCATTTGGGCCCACAAAGGCTGAAAAACCAATAAGTCATTGGATGTGATATAGACAAGGAATCGCAACATTTCCCACAGTTCAAGATTGATTCCTAAATGTATGGCATTAAAGGGGCTGTCCCTCCCACAGTTGTCTGTTGAACTCTAATTCATCCATCTGGGGTCTTTCCCAGGGACATTCAGCCCAGACTTAGGGGTGCTTGGTGAGCACAAATGCAGCTTTCTTACAAGCCTCTAAGTCTGGAATGCAAAGGAGTCAGCCCAACACAGACTTGGGTTGTGCCTGACTGGAAGCTCCCTGAAAGGAAGGACCACATCTGTACTGGTCAATTCTACAATCCCAGGACCTCACATTTTCAGTGGCTGTCTGGCTGTCTGGCTGGGTGGATTGATGACACCTCAAAGACCCTTTCAACTTTAGAGAAGTTTGAGTCCTCCCTCTGTTGCTATTCCCACTGATTTCTTCACATAAGAGCATTGTAATGAGCAGACAAAAAGAAGTGCATTCCCTGATTCACAGAGCAGTCAAAAAGGCCAGACAGCAGAGAGTTCCCCCATAGGGAATTTCTCCACAAAGAAGAGGAATCTAGAGGAAAAGTAACATTAAAAATGCACGTGGATATTTTTTAGTACCAGGCACTTTCTCTTACTTTAGTCTTAACAAACAAATATACATACACACACACACACAAACACATCTTGATATAAAGAGCAAAAATTTAGTGAATTTCTCTATGCAGGTTACTTCACCGAGGACTATCCATGCATCATCTCATTGAAAATTCACAACTTAATTAGGCCAATTCTATCATCTCCATTTTATAGATGAGGAAGCTGAGGCTTAGAGAACTTAAAAATGCTCGAAATAAGTAGTGGAGCCGGGTCTCAGACTTAACTTGGCCTGACTAAATCCTGTCCCCTTTTCAACTCTTCCACCTCTCGGCTCCTTTGACATGCTTAGTGGCTTCAAGGCAGATCCCAAAAGCGACTTTAGATGGGTACAGAAAGAACAATCTTAACTAGAGACTTTGCTATGGTGTCTGATACACATTAAAAGAAAAAAAAACATTCTCTAATGGTTGGGCAGCGCTGAGCTGCCCCAACGGAAAATAGAAGTTCCTGTAGGATGATTTTTGAAAAATTATTTAAATTCTGTTTCTTAAAATTTACCGAACAGGCACTTTATGCTCATGGTATAATGTTCAAACTATACAATAGGGTATATAGCGAAAAATAATTCTTCTCCCCCATCCCTCAGTTACCTAGTTTTCCTTCCACGGAGCTACTCACTACTCCTACATTAGTGGTATATGGGTCGAGGATAAACCTGGCCTATCCACACCCCCAATCCACACATCTGGTTGAGAGCATGAGATAGGGGAAGTCTCCACAGGAGAAGGGAGAGGGAGGAAGAAGGGGATGGAGGCGATGAAATGAATGGCATCTGCCACTTACTGGCTCCCTCTGGAGACAGCAAGTTAGAGGCCAACAGCTATACCTATTGGAGGGTCTCTGGGTGAGACTCTGGACTCCAGCCAAGTGCGGTTGGGGTGGGCCCTTCCCTTCTCCTCTGAAGCAGGAGAGCCCACCCAGCCTTGTTCCATGCTGAGACTGGGAGCTCCGACATCATCCAGAGTTCACGAGCCCTGGGAACATTGGCAGCCTACTGATTGGCTGTGTGAGTCACCTCAAGGCTCAAGCCCTTGGGACACAAGAGGAGGAAGAAGGCCGAAGCAGTGTGGTAACAGTAGCTGATCAATTGAGTGTGAAACATGTCTTCATAAGGGATATTTTGGAGGCATGGGCTGAGGTCACATTACTAAATGAACGGAGGTGATCAAGCAGTAGATAAGGACTTATAATAATAATGTTACCACCTAGTCCTTGCTGTAGGATACTGTGCGCTGCTGAGCTGCACGAATTACATTTTAGCTATACATGAGCACTTGTCAAAGTGAAGTAGCTTTGGCTGGCCCAGTGTTTGTCTTGCTGAGGGTTGGTAAAAGTGGAGCACCCTGGAGAAAAAAAAGAAAAAAACAATGAAGAAAAGTCTTCTTTGATCCAGATTATGTGCAGCTTAAAGAGATAAATGCCTGATCCTTAGTTTAGCAGCAAAACATGTCCTATGATTGTCACTGCCAGCCTGGAAGAAGCCCTCAAGATCATTTTATACAAATCCTTCCTGTTTGCAGCTCAGCTGAGGGTGTCGTGACATGTCCAAAGTCACACAGTCTATACCAACATCACCTGGCTAAGAAGATCTGCGGGAGACCAATCTGGCTGGCAGGTAGAGGGTCTATCCCAGTGGGTCACAGCCTGGCCAAAGCTTCCCCACAGCCCTGTCAGAGCTTGTCAGCATGTTCATTGTTTCTGAGCTCTAGGACTGGAAAATCAGGTTCTTCAAGTCTAAAAACCCCACAACCCATTCTTCACTTGCCAGAAATGCCTCAGAAAATGGGCTTATGGTCACCAAACTGTTGAGGCTGATTTGTAATCAAGGAAGCTAATAATTTATAAGGAGACACAGACTATTCCAGAACCTTTTTGCAAGGTAATAGGCTTCCTTGTAAAATCAAAAAGATAGAAAAATTGTCTTATAGGCAGAGAATTATATAACAGGAAGAATAGACCTAGTAAAATTTATTCAGTATTAGGGCTGGGAGAATCTACTGTTTTCCACCTTTCTTTCTTTCTTTCTTTCTTTTATAGGAAGAGCTGTGTTTTGGTTTTGAATTTTAGCTCTGACGTTATTAGCTGTGTGAATTTGGACAAGTTGTTTAACCCTCTGAGCTACATTTCTCCATAGATCCAGTGGGATGTCTATCAAATATAGTCTCTTTCTCTTAGATGGTGTTGGATACACTGAGAATTGGGTTCTCAAGGTTAAGTGGACTGTAATATTCAACAGTCTTTTACTAGCTGAAAAAGACAGTGTGCTGAGTTTTCATCATGCTAAATCCATTGAAATATTGAATATTAAAATGTGCTTTATTTCATCAAATGATGGTGGTATCATCTTTCAAAAAATGTTCTTACTTAGCTGTATAAAAGTCGGTCTCTTCATCTAGTCACTCAAGATTTGTGCCTGCATCGGCACAAATATTTGGATTAAGCAACTCCAGCAAAGTAAAGAGGTGTACCCTCTTTTGCTTTCAGGTCTTCTATTTGGTTAGTAGTTTCAGTGAATTTAAGAATACAATCTGAAATTTCTGAAAAATAAAAATAAGCCCATGTTGCTGTCTCATCCTTCCGATTTATCCCCAAAGGCATGTTAGCACTTGGTGGCATCTAGTTCTTTGTGACATTTTCTTCCCCATCTGCCTAACATGTCCATCTTTGTTGCCCTTCTTTGAATACTCCAATGTCTGATGACTTGGGTTATATAAGACTTTTTATATTGTGACTGAACTTGGTTGAAGTCACTAGCTCCTATTTGGAGGTTTGTCCAGCAGGCAGGGCCAGAAGAGAACTTTGAAGCCAACACGACCTTGTCCCTCTAGGTTCAAGGGTCAGTAACTTACAGAACCAGCAGGAGAGATGGGTGAATCTGCTAAGGAAGATTTTGGCCTTTGGATTTACATGAAGAGAATAACAAAGAGAAATTGAGAGCAAGGAAGGAAAAAAAAGAAGGAAGGAAGGAAGGAAAGAAGAAAAAAGGGAAGGAAAGAAGGAAGGAAGGAAGGAAGGGAGGAAGGGAGGGAGGAAAGGAGGAAGAGAGGGAAGGGAGGGAAAAGAAGAAGTAGATTATCATCTGAGCCAGGCAAGCTCTTTAAATAAAAACCCATATGGCCTTCTGGAGGGAAAAAAAAAAAAACAACAGTTAAAATTTGAGAGCTAGCTTGTGAGCGACACCTGTTGTGTTTAGAGGCAGAGCTATTTAAGTAGCAGCACCCCAGGCACCTCTTTAGGTACACACAAGCTGTTATTCTGCTCTGGAAACTTGAACAGAGGAGGGGGAGAAGGAAAAAGAGCCTGGGTGAACTGGCTGAACCCAAGGTTGGGCAGATGAGGTTTCAAGCCTCAGGAAACCAGTAACTTGGGCAAGAGTGCCCTGGCATAGGGACCCTTCAGTCCTCGTCCTTGTCAGATAGTCATCAAGTTCGGTTCCGAGGCAACCAACCAACCCTAAGGTTTTCACCCCGTTGACAAGCTTGCACAGGCTTAAAAAAAAATAACCTATAGTTGTAGACTGTAACTATTTTGATTCTTGTGAATCTTTTTATGTAAATTAGAGGAGGCTGAGAACCCAAGTGGGGCCTTCCTGGCGGTTCTCTGGGCTGCACCCTCCCTGGAACAGATGGGTGGGAATGTGACTCCAGAAGATCTCAGGGTGTTTACAAACATGGCTCCGGGGAAGATGGGCTAAAGGAGACGGAGATATTTCTTTGCACACTCTTCAAGGATCTAGGCCCACGCTTTTGTACCAGAGGCAAGAGAATTGATGGTTGCAAGGAGATAGCCACATCCCTCACACTCACATGTCACAGCAATAGTTGGAAAATCTCAGTGATGTTTGGTGTGGTGGTCGTCATGTTTGTGGTGGAGTCACTGACATGCACAGAATGTGGGTTTAGCTCCAGCTTTGTGTTTGAAGGAGAGGGAAGTTTAGATTACCATCATTTTTCTGTCTAGACTATCCTCCTAACTAGTTATCTTGGCTCAGTGGCACTGAAGGCTACTCTGCTGGCTCACAAGAGCTGACTGTACATGTCTTTTCCTAGCTCTATGTTCAGTGACATCAAATTGGTAATTGATGTTGGAAGTGACAGGTTCGCTTGGAATTGGCCATGGTGGAAGCATTTATAGAGTATTTACAGAAATTGGCAAGTGCCACAAATCAAGGCTTTTGTTTTCTCCAATGATCCAATTAATCAGCACAGCGCCTTGCTGCTTCCACTTCTGTCCCTTGCATTCATTTCCCTCCAAAGCTGCAATGGTCCATCAACAGATAAAGCCGATTGTTGTAACCTGTTGTTTAAACCATTCGATTCCCACGGTTCTGAGAAAGGCTATAATATTTACCATGGCTGATGAGACTAGCCTACACAGTCTGGCTCCCCAGCCTCTGCTTGAGTCGTGCTTCACTTCACTACATGTACCCCATCAGGTCTTCCAACAGAGAGATTCAGTTTCTCACTACAAGTTCTTTGCTCTATAGTGAACAGAGCCATTTGCTGCTCACCAAACATTCACAAACTTTCTCACATCTCCCAGCCCACTTGCAGTTGGGTGGGGCCATGTGACCAGTTCTGCTGAGTGACCTGTGAGTAGAAATGACACGCAGCAGAAGATTTAGGAGCTGATGTGCCATCTTCCAGCTTTCTCTTCTACAGGGGCAATCATTGAGGCCACATGTTGAGACAGGAGAACCACAGGATGGAGTAACCTGGTTGCTGAGTCAGCACATGGAAGACAGCTGTCTTTAGAGAGTTGCCTGATTGTCTGGGCATGAGCGGGAAATAAACATTTGTTCTGCGTAGCCACTGAGATTCAAGACAATTTTGTTACTGCAAGGTAATTTAGCCCAACAGTTCTCAAACATTTGGGTCTTAGGACCCCTTTAAACTCTTAAAATTTATCGATGATCCCAAAGAGCTTTAAATGGATTGTATTTAGTAATATTTCCACATCAGAAGTTAAAACTGAGAAAATTTAAAAACATATATGTTAATTCATTTTAAAATACAATAATACAAACATTACATGTTAACATAAGTAACACATTTTTATTAAAAACAGCTAGCTTCCAAAACAAACTAGTGAGAATGACAGTGTTTTACATTTTTGTAAATCTCTGGATTAATTGAGGACAGCTGGATTCTCATATCTGCTCTGCATTTAATCAGTCACAATCTGTTTTGTTGCTGTTGCTGAGGTAAAGAGGAAAATCTTGCCTCATACAGATAATGTAGTTATAAAGGAGTATATTTTAATAGCCCTTTTTTGATGATTGCAGATATTCTCTTTGAATACTAAACCAAAACAAGTGGTAGTTTCTTAAAAGTTAGGTACAGTATATAATCTGAAACCATATCAATGAACTTTTCATACTCTGTTACATTAAAATCCATTAGGCTACCTTGCACTTTGAATGGATCTTTTATCTCCATATGATTTTGTAACCTCATGCATTGGTTATTTGGAAAAGCTTGGTTCACTGAGTTACACAGGTCTTCCAAATGTTGATATATTTCATTATATAACATATTAGAAATTACATTAATTAGTATCAGCATCTATCTCATTAGAATCTTTAAGTATTAGGAAGCTCTCAAGCTCATGGTAGTAGCAATAAGTTTTCTAAATCTCTACTTTTTTTGTTTGAAAGCTTCAATTTTCTATTTGGCAACAAACACTGTCAGTTATTTTTCTTGAAGCAACAAGCTCACTTTATTCATTCTCAAAACAAAAAAAAAATTCTGCCAAGAACCCAAGTTTGAATAACCATAGTTTGTCAGTAGTTTTTTTTTCAAGAAAAACTGTTACATGATAAAAGCAGCTAGTTCTGTTTACAACTCAAGAAATCAAACAAATCCTTTCCCTCAAGACAACCATTGTACTTCTGTACTCAGTAGAAGTGCTTTATGTATACATCCCATTTGTCACCCAGAATGTTAGGAAGATGTATACTCAAAGGTAGCATTTAATAAAAGAAATAGCTTTAACTGCTTAACCAAAGGCATCTCTAAGCAAAACTGGCTTCTCCCCCATGCCCCCATCCCCTGCAAGTACATGGCAAAAGAATACAGTGGTTACCATATAGTCTGGTGCCACTGTCTTACTTTGTGCTAAGGGCCCAGCAGTTTTACCCACCAGTGTTTTTATATCATCAGTGCAAATACCAATCCAGTGAAAAAGGCCAATGAAACCTTAGTATAATTAGGAAGATAGTTTTCACCTCACAAAACTGCTGAAGGTTCTCTGGTACCCACAGTGGTCCGAGGACTGCACTTTGAGAACCGCCAGTCTAGCCCAACCTCACTAGTTCACTTATAATTTTCCTTCTGGCTGGAATGTAATCACACCCACCCCCCAACCTCTTCACCAGGCCATCACATTGTAGATATGATGCCCAGATTCATGACCAAGTTCTCATGGGTTCTTCCTTGACTTCCTAGGTTTGGTCCCATTCTAACATTCTCACAGACCTCATGTACATCTTACCACAAGAGTAATTTTACACCGACATCTGTCTTCCTTGCTAAATAATAAGCACAAGAACAGTAGGGATGGTCCTTTTGGCTCACTATTACATTTTCAGGGTCTAATGCGGTGTCTGGTCCTTAACAGGACTAAGTCTTAGTTGACCGAATGAACGTGGGAGTCTGAAGCAGTCATGTGAAAAGGCCTAATGAGCTTAGATGGGGGCTCCTCTTGGTTTGGGATTAGTTAGAAGGACTCTAGGGCCTTGATTAAACTTAGCTCACTGAGGTTTTCCTACAAACAGGTTCCATGTAAAAAAGGTAACAGGCCTGTGACTGATACCTAAAATAATTACGTTTTTTAGTCCTTTCCTGCTTTTGAAGGTGTGTGTGTGTGTGTGTGTGTGTGTGCATGAGAGAAGGGAGAGTGAGAGAGGGAACTGACACTGACAATTCTTAATTACTTCTATAATGGGGGAAAAGTACCAATAAACCCTGATAGTGTTATAAAATTCTATGTTTTTATCTCATCCCACAGAACTGCTGCGTTTGCTTCCCGGGTGAAGGTCAGTAACTCTTCGAGAATAAAGACCACGTCTTTCTTTTCCTCTTTTTCTCTCTATCGTGCTCAGGCCAGCATCTGGCATATAGAAAACATTCAATAAATGTCCATTAAATTGTCATGTGGCAAGAAGTAAGGCAATGTGGCAGGGAGAAGGAAAGACAAAGGGCTTCAGTTGGGAGCTAACCTCCGAGGATTATACAGCCCCACCATCTTCCCTGTGTCCCTTTTGGCACAGCTGGCCCAACCAATGGCTGCTGTTAGCCATGTTTAGCAGCTCTCAGGCCCACCTCCCCTTTATTTACAATGTCTAAGATGTCCAGGACAAAACCACTCCACCCTGCTGGAGAAGGAGGGGATGACACCCATGGTTCTCAACTCAGGCTGCACATTAGGCCTTCCCAAAAAGCTTGTGAAAGACACCATCTTGCTGGGGAGGGCACGCTCCCAGGAAATTCTGATACACAGACAGAATACAGAACCATTGGGCTAGACGAGAAGTAGGGTACTCAGGTGTTCACGGGACTCCCCCTACCTCTGTGGGAATACTTGAAAACCAGGTGATGCGTTCCTGAGAAATGAACATATGGCTGCTGGTCACCATGTTGGCTGTCACTGCCAGAGAAGTGTGCGTGGGATTGGAACCCATTCCATACCTGCTCCCTGAGCTATGGGACCACTTCTGAGTGGTCTCAACCTTAGGCTGCTTGAATGTTCCTTCCATAATCCACCTTCGAAAGCAGCATGATCTCAAAATCTATTATTCACACCTTTCAGTTATTTGAACTAGACAAGTGGAGTGGCATGATGCCCTAGAAAGACAGGTGTGTGATTAAATTCTGCTTACAATGAAACTCCCAAAGGGGGTCACATGCCGAGAGTACTGGGAGCAGCGCTTATAATAAGTCCTTGTTTATAGTTCAATTAGAGTTCAATAGCTCAACAACTCCCTTCTCCTGATTTGGCTCCCTACCCCCCCACCCAATGGTTTCCTTCTAATAGGGTTCTTCAAGCAACTCTCTAACGGCGGGGTGGTTATACGACCCAGACCCAGTTCTGCTTTTAATGGTGTTTACACAGTCCAAGTAGCTCAGCTTGTTAGACCGTTGAGCTGCAAGGACAGACGGAGCATCTGCTCAGGGCTCTGTTAAATTAACCTTTCGTCGGTTTGCCCTAATTGATCCACTTCTTCACTCCCAGGGCATTCTAAGTATTTAAAAGCATGTAATGAAAGCTCTGACTAGCCTGTAACCGTGGTGGGTTATGAGAGCTGCTATAGTATTCCTTTTGAAGTATCCCACCGAGTTAAAAATTATTTAGGAGATATTTAGCTGAACATAAATGAATTTATTTTGGGTGAAATTAGTCTCTAAAATGTGGACCGAAAATGTATGAACATGAAAGAACTCGTTTTATAACAAGGAAGAGCTGCTGCAACACTGACACCTCCTCACTCGGTCAGAAGGTTTGTAGGAGCCTCTATGCCCCAGTGGTTCCTATCAATGGCGGGGCACGTGGTGACCTCAATGTGTCAACACATGACATTCACGTGGCAATGGTGCGTAGCTCTCAGGTAACTGTTCCAGGCTCCAACTGGGCTCCAGCTCTGGCCACAAGCTTGGCAGCCAGAGGACAATGGAATGGACGGCATAGGGTCTAGAAAGGGAGGGAGAGCCCCAGGTTAAAATCTGAGCTCTCATACCTACTGGCTCTGTGGCCCTGGTCAGGCTCTGTACCTCATTAGGTTTCCATGTTCGCATCTGTAAAATGGGGTGATAATAGTACCCGCCTCCCAGAGTTGTGATGAGGGTTAACTAAGATAACACATAGTAATTATACAAAAATGTTACCAAAACAAACAAACAACAACAAAAAAAACCAAAGCAAAACAAAACCCAGTCAAACAACAACAAAACAAGACAAGAAACCTCAAAGAGTCATATGAAATTTTTTAGCTGCTTAAAACTGCCACTGCCCCCTTTTCTTCCGCCCTAATTCGCAAGCACGCTAATTGCAGTGACCTAAAAGAAAACTGTATTTAAATAACTCTGTTGCAGGGACCTAAAATTCAAGTGCCCACGGTACATTCAGAACAAAACTACAAACTGAGGACAGGCTCCTTCATAGCTGCTGCTCTTAGAAGAGACTTCCAGAACTCATGAGTGTGTCCATGAGTGCTTTTTTTCCTGAGCACACAGTCAGGCTACGTTTCCCAGCTTCCCTTGCAGTTAGACGTAGCCACCTGATTAAATTCTGGATGACGGAAGCAAGGCAGGCCTCTTTTAGGCCTGGGCTGTTAAACTCTCCCAGATACAATTCTTGTTCTCTTTTTTCACTTGCTGGCTGATTGCAGACAGCACCAAGTACTCTGAGAAGGCCAGCCCAGAGTCAAGAGGAAAAGCCCTCCTACTTACATAGGATAGCACAAATGAGAAATTCTTATTTTGTTAAGCTACTGATACTTGTGGTGGTGTTTATAGTAGTTCGCCTATCCTGATGCGTACAATGAGCTTTTCTATTTTTTGCTGGTATCTGGAAGGTGAGTAAAGCACCAGACAGGTGAGTAAAGCACCAGACTGGGCACTATCCCTCACTTCCTGATGGACTGAAATGGTCTCAGAGATCTGCGAGTCTAAAAGAAAGGTCAATGATTCCTTCCTCTCTTATGACAGAACTGCCTCACTTCTATGCAGGGACTTGGCCCAGAAAGGGGCTCTGTTAAGCCCTTGGAGAGAAACGCCAACTGCCTTTCCCCTCCTCTCCCTGGAGCTTGATTATGTGCAGACTCTGCAGCTCAGCACACTGCAGACTATCTGGCTCAGTCACTTAAATTAATTCTATGACTTGGGCCAAGTCCATTAACTACTTTGTGCCTCAATTTCCTTATCCGTATAATGGGAATAATGATTCGCCTACCAGAAAGAGTTCTAGTAAGAATCAGAAATAATTTTTGTAAAGCACCGATTGTAGTGCCTGATATTGATAGTCACACGATAAAAGGCTGTTGCTGTTAAATTTGTGTGCTTAAAACTTGGTGCATTCCATAAACATTTTGTTAAGCACTTGCTGTGGCCAGGCAACCTGTGAGGGATGCAGAGGCAAATGGGTGGCTGTATCTCTGCCCTCAATATGTTTATGCTCCAGTCCTGGCATCGTCTGACCTCTTCCCAACCATCTCCCTCACCCCAAGCACACGGATTGGTTAAACATGGCTATATGGAGTAGAAAACAAAGAAATACATTTTCTAAGGGACAAATTCAAAGGGATACCTGAAGCCAGACTTCAGCTCCTCTCCCAGGTTATTACATGAAGTCAGGTGGTCCTTCTTTAAAAAATTTCTCCCTCTTAGTCCAAGGGTTGGCAAAATACCCTGGTTAGACTCTGAGCAGGAGTCAAATCTCAGAGGCTCTCAGTCAGTAGAAAACCAAATCTTTAGCTGCAGCTTAGGCCTGGATCCTTTGGTCTAAAGGAGCCTGGGAAGAAGGGGAAGGTCAGTGCTGAGAATCATTGCTCTGCTTCCCCAGGGTGGGAGAGAAGGAAACTAGAAACCTTGAAGGGTGTTTTAAGATGGGGGACAGATAACTATACCTCCCTGCATTACTATTTTCAATGCAAAATCTCTAATAGTCATTCCACACACAGTGTAACAAAGCCTTTAAAGACAAGCTTAAGAAGGATTAATTTTAAAAGACCTAACTGCTAGAAACCTTTAAATATTGTAAAGGAAGTAGTGATACTCAGAATCAGCTTAAAAGCTAGAGAGAACTTCAAAGGTTATCTAAGTCAGATTCTTGAATGCTGATTCATGATGAAATTGTTGCTGGTCTGTGAAGAAATAAAAATAATCAGGCTGATTTTTTGTCTTTTCATACAACGAAGGGTATTCACTTTAAAAGACTTATTCTTTATTCTAAGATGATCTTCCTAGTTTTTTGGTTGAAACATTCTTTCACAGAATAGTGATAGCACTTTAGATGGTAGTGTATTTTTGTTTTTTCTCTTTCATGCATAAGTTTTTAAAATCTTTGGCTGTAAAAAATAAAATGGCAAATCTGTGATTGTCCCCAAGGTTTTTTTGCAATTTTGTTGGTCCCCGAAATCCAAAATCTAGAAATCACTCATCAAATTCAACTACCATACATATTAAGAAACTGATTCTTAGGATGTGATATAATATCTCCAAGTTTGAAGAATACATCTGATTATGGAAGTTTGCTTTGATAAATAAGAAGAACCAACTGCCTCAAGGCAAAATGAATCTGAAGATAGAATTTCTACAGATCCTAATAAAATTCGTCTAAAAAAATATTATCATGAAGTACCTGCACCTCAGTTTCCGATTTGCAAAATGAGGAGGTAGAGGCAAATGATCTCCAAGGCCATTTCCTGCTTAATTATTCACTATTCTAATTGGAGACAGAATGGTTTAGTGGCAGAACGTTCAAATTCTAGAAGAGGCTATCTGGTTTGAATACTGATTTTGATATTGATTTTTGATACTTACTGAGGGACTTTGAGTAAATAACTTAATCTCTCTGTGTCTTTGTTTCCTCATGAATAAAGTGGGGATGATGGTGATACTTACTTCATGAGGGATAAATTGGATAAAAATTGCAAAGCACTAAGTGTAGGGTCTTATATTTAATAAACTCTCAGTACATATCACTACTAAATATCACTAGCAGTAGTCTATGCTTTTCTAATTGAAATGCTTCACCCTCGTCGCTAGGGCATATAATTGCTCTGCATAAATTGTACTCCACGGAGCAGGTCCTTGTCTGAAGAGTGACTGAGGAGCTAGCCAAGAGGATTCCCAATACCAAGACGTAACAATAAGTGCAGGTGCTATTCGAAGCTCTTTACGTAGGTTACATTAGTTAGTCTTCGAAATGAATCTCTGAGGTAAGTAGAAAAAAGCTCATTAAAGGAGAGCTCCCATTTTGCCCTGAATTATGAATCTCCTCCCTTGAGGGCTGAGGTGAAGGGTTGAGGGGAAGGGCTGGGATAGGGGACGAGTAGAAGAGGGGGAGCAGTGCGCTAGTGAATCATGGTTGGCAGAGAGGTACTCTTACCCTGGGCAGCAGGTGATGAGCAGAGTGGATTCTGGAAAGAAAAGGATGGCTAGGGGTAGGCCGTGGGAGCTAGAGAACGAAGCCAAAGGATTAGATATAGAAGGCATTTGGCAGATAAGGGTGGATGGAGAACTTATCCTGGAACTGTGGCCGAAGACTGCTTTATACATACTTCCTGTGTAAGCAGACAAGCCTCATTTAAAGGCTGGGAATTGAATGGAACCTGGGCAGCACTTCATTGTTCTAGGAATTGGTTAAACAAATTTCTAAAAATCTTTGGATGATATGGCTCCAGGACAGGGTTTGGAGGATGACTATAAATCTTATCCTTTACAATACATGAAGTAGATTAGAGCCACCGTTCTAAATCTTTTTTCCACAAAAGTAATGTTCTAAGGGTCAAACTCAGGAATTTGGTGTATCAGAGCTATCTGGCAAGATGCCCAACTTGCCCTTTCTCCCACAGTCCCCTGCTGCAAGAAGCAGGGCCTGAGGCTGGGCTGAAACAAAGTGGCCACTGGACTGGACCATGCCTGGGTGGCCACCAAATGAAGCCATCCAGGGGTTGGATGTACTCCTGTGAGATAGTTTTGTCTGAGAAGCCCCACCCAGAAAACTACTTCTATGCAGTTTGAATGAGGAGAAAGCCAGGGAGGAGAAAGGAGCTAATGCACAAAGATACTCAGGGCTGGGCCTCTGAGCATGGGAGTCGCTATAACAACAGAACACAGGAATGGAGACCTTTGACTTTTGTAACTGAAGAAAGGCCTAAACCACTTGGATCCTGGGCCTGTCTTGGATCTTGAACAGGAGCTGCTCCTTGGTTTCTGTGAGATTCTTTGCTTATCTATCACCGTTATATAATACACATGTGAATCACAAACTCCCATTACTTGAGGTAAGTGGAAAGAATTTTTATTCCTTATGACCAAAAGAACCTAACAAAGTGTGAATCTTGGTCTTAATACTTATGATTGTATCTGTGTGGGGAAATCTGATTAGAGGAACTCTTGAAATAGCGCCATATGCCCTGAAGGCCTGCAGCCCTGGGACACAGCCTGAAATATAACGGCCATTGAGATGATTACTACTGCAGTGGTTTAGGATACTTGTAAGCAATTATTAGATTATTATTAAATTTAGCAAAAAAAAAAAAAAGAAGTGCCATTTCTTTGTATAATTTATTAGAGAGGTACAGTGATTTTATTAAAGTCGAGGCTTCTTAGAATAAGAGAATGAACAATTGCATCTAAGAGCAAATAAGAGTCACCAGTAAGAAAATAATGGAAAAGGTAAAGCTTATTTTAGCAGAAAGTCTGCATATAAAATTGACTCTAAATAAACATCTGGGAAAATGAATAAATTTCATTTCAGGGCTGGGAAAAAGGCTGGCACACTCCTCAGTTTTGCCTGTGCTCAAGGAGATCGAAGGAATTCAAGTAGGGCACTCAGGGGTGTTCGCTGCACAGCTCCGCTGCTGGGCTGAGTTGCAAAGTGTGGCCGCAGTGGGGAGTCTCTTGATTTGTGTCATCCTCTTGATTTCCCTCGGCACATCTTCAGTCCGACAGTGATGACACTGACCTCCCCGTTGAGAGCGTATGTGGGGAGAAGAGGCAACATTGATTAACGGGAACGGAGGTTTAAGGAAACGAGGAGTCCGGAACCTTTGACTGCTACAGGAAGAGACGTGGAGATGCCTGGTGGGGGCAGGTTGAAGATAGACTTGCAGCCCCAGCCCAGATCCCTGCGTGTATGGGACAAGCGATGATCTTTGGATGTCAGTTCTGAGAGGTTCTTCTTCCCCAAAATAATGATTCTATATTCGTGGCAGGAAAAGCTTTTATCTTCTGTCTGGATTCACATTTTCCTCTGTCTTATGGAAGTCCCGCCCTGACTATGGCCTTGGCTCGGAGATGCTGGCTGCACTCTGCCATAGTCAGATCTTCCTCCTAATCTCTTCAGGACATTTTAATCAGTAGTGACTTTGGGGAAGGAGGGAGGTTCAGGATCACATTATGTCTCGAGGATGACAAGAACTGAACAGAAAGGAAGAGAAAAATCACTGTGGTCACTAGCAGAGATTAATATGTAAATGAATGGACGGTTTTCTTGAAAAATGGGTCCTTCTCTGTTTAGCTGCTTGGGTTCCTCTAAAAACGGGGCCTGAGACAAAGGTAATCTGTTTCAGGAATACAGGTAGTTTACTTGGGAATGTGATTTCAGGGACAGGACTGAGGCAAGAGCAACAGAGACAAAAGGAAAGGAAACATGCGGAGGTGACTATAGCATGGGCATCTAGGACTTGACTTTGTGGAGCTTGTTAGAAATACATGTTAGAATGTCTACGGGGGACATAAGAAGGGAAACATGCATATTTCAGTTCTTATCTGCTCCTCATCAAAAATGACCCCGGTGTTAACTCCCCTGAGTTTTGAGCTGTCCATGTGGGAATGCTGTGCCATGGTGTGACATCAGAGACACCATACAGGTAGGAAGTGACTGGATGAGACACAGGCTGAAGCGAGACACTGCCAGGTTGCTCGTGGATGATGCGGATTAAAGCCTGAATAGAACTAATTGCTTCTTCGGTAGCTGGAGAAAGAGGTACGGCTGCAGGTGTGTGGAGTGGTTTACAAGACATGTACACCAGACGATTTCAGTGAAACAGCTTTCGGATTCCAGGTTACTTCTATTGTCTCTTTGTTTCTCATCCATTGTAAGAGACAGAGTCAGGAACTTTGAGTGTAGCCTCCTTTAGTCCTGGATTTGAGTCCTGGCTCTATCATTTAGGAGTTTTGTTTTCTTGAGCAAGCCACTAAAATTCTTTGAGCCTTAGTTTACTTAGCTGTTAAATTAGATGGCATATCTACCTCCACCTGTTGTTGTGAGAATGAGCCAAGATAATGTTTATTAAGTTCTTAACATACTCCCTGGCACATGGCAAGAGCTAAGAAAATTGTAATTTGTATTATTTATCACGCGTTGACATCACTACAGGAGTAGTTGTGAGGCATAAGGCAGCATGGAAAGGAAATTATTAGGGACTAGAACTGGAGAGAGGATGAACCGGACTGGCCCCTAGAAGGAATGTGGGGCTGGGGACAGTGTATCTGTTTTTCAAAGGGGTCAGAGTTTGAACTCTAGGTGGGGCTGGCCAGAGTCTGACAAGGTGTCGGGGCTTCCATTGAAGGAGCTGAGGTCCCAGAAGGGAATCTAGAATGCGACAGAGGAAATAGAAGTAGTCGTAAGATTTCAGGAAGTAGCGGATTACGGAAGGGTTCAAAGAAAGCTGCGAGAGCCTCGCAGACCGAGAAACTTGCGGGTTGCCCCACCTTCATTCCCAGGCTTACTGCAGCCAGCTGATCTCACACCAACACTTTGACGTTACTGTCCGCCCGTATATGCGCTGTGATTCCTGGGTCCAGACTGTGGGAAGGCGGGGCCTACAAGTTTGAGGGTAGTGGTCCATTGGCTGGGTCTGAGGGTGACAAACTAGAGACTCGGCTGCAGCTGAGCAGGGGGCCTCTGCCGTAGAAGGGCTGGCACGTAAGCCCTGACCTCACTCTCAGTCTCACGTAACCTGCCAGTCGATCCTCAGACTGTAGGTTAAACACGCCTCCTTGCCTCGGCTGACGATGAGGGCTCTGCCTCAATTATTTGAGCCCCAGACCAAACTCTCAGCCAGCACTACTAATAGCTCACAGACCCAGAACAACATAAACAAACCGGATATTCCAAACTGTCATCAGCAGGTCTTCTGTTAATTTCATTTGGGGGAAAGACCCACATTTTATCTTAACAAACCAGAACCTATGTTGCACCACACGTCGCATGGTAACAATGTGACCAAAATCATTCCTACAAACTTTCCGTCTAAATCTATTTAATATTAACACCTTTCTTTTATGTTGTTCAAAGAATTATCTCATGTTCTCTAGGTTTTCATGGAGAAAACACACTGAATTGATGTTTTTGATTGAAACAGATGTTGAAAACAAATTTAAATTAGACACGTGGTTTTAAATGCAGTTGGTTATGTGCAACAATTGGTAGGTAAGTGTCCCTTTATTTTTCTTCAAAGGAAAACAAATTCCAATTGAATGCTGCTTTGAAAATAGCTAACTGGAAGCGTGAGGGACTTGTTCAGAAAGTTGAGGTGACAACTGAAAGTCAAGACTACACATGCTCATGTGTTTCCTAGGAAAAAAAATCTCCAATTTAAAGAGACTTGGGTGCTGCTGTCATTTCTTCGGATATAATACACAGGGATTGAAAAGATGGCTTTTCTTGAGGAAAGATTACATGTAAATTGAAGAAAAATGAGTAGAAAAAGTGAATTTTTTCCCTCTCCCAAGATGTTCTCCCATCTTTTCATAGTTTTAATTTGCAGCAGGTTGTTGTCTACAGCTTTAAGCATGCTCTTGAACGCCCACCGTCACAATGGTGTGTCTTCGGGAGACAGAAGTCTTGCATCTGCCCTTGGGCCGTCACACCACACCCCTGTGTGCCTCTCCATCTCCGGCCTCTCTTCCTCAGCATCCATGTTTTGTCCCTGGCTCCTTCTTGTGCAATCTCATTCGAACAGCGCCCTCCCCACTCTCTTACCCACATTCTCCTTGCTTCCCTTCTTATTTCTCGGCAGATGCCTGCCTGTTCACCATCTTTTAAGGTTAAGCACACATTACAGAGTTGATGAGCATCCCGAGTTCCTGAGGTGTCTTGCACATGGATCAAGGTGGAAAACTGAGATAACTGGGTTGCTGAAATCAGGTGCATTTTGTACAGTAACAGGCACTTATCCATCAGGTATTATTCCAGCAGTTTTAGCTCTCAAACACTGTGATCGAAATCAGCAGCAGCCAAAAAGTCTTCTAAGCAGTGAGTAAAATAGCTGTCACAGAATCCACATAACTTTGTTCCTTTGATTAAATTTAACGAACAGTTATTGAGTATTTTCTATCTGCCAGACGCTGTCCTGGGTGGTAGAAATACTGAGATAAATAATTTATCTCTCTCTCACCTTGTTCCAGAAAAGATCTGAGGCAGCTTGTAGCAGAAACATGTGAAATAAAATCGCCAAATACAGGTGTTTAAAATTCTGGGCAAGGGAAATATAAATTAAAATAGGTCACATCCACGGGGAGAAGAAGACATGATACACAGCCAATGGCGGCCTTCATAATTGTGATGCTTGAGCTGCGAATTTGACCCTGAGCACATTAGGTGGCAAGGGGAGCATGAAACATGGTCAGTCACACATTTCCCATTGTAGAGGCTGAGAATTTGTATAGTAACTCAGGGGGAGGAGATGAATAAGACATGATTCCTAATGGCAAGGAATTCATAAGCCAGCGGATGAGACAGATCTGTAGCGAAGGCCTCTGAAAGAAAGCTGTATCATAGGGTCCATAGAAAGTGCTGAGGGAATAGAGGAGCAATTTATTTGGCTTATGAGAAGAAGATGCTATATGAACAACGCCTCAAAAGAAGTGGACAAGAAGAGCATGTGAGACAGAGGGAAAGGGTGCTCTCGACGCCAGCTATGCCTGCGTAAAGTTGCTTCAAGCCCTTGTTAGAAGACTCTGAGTCAGTAGGACTGGGATTTTCACAAGCACCCCGGAATGCTAACTCTGGTGCTCAGGGAGCGTATTTTGAGAAACACTGGAACAGATTCTGACAGTGAGGAACAGTGCAAGATGAGGCTGGAAAGTGAGGCTGGGCCCACCTGGAGAGGGTTTCGGATGCCAGTTAGAAACTTCGACTTTAAAAATAATGGGGAGCCACTGGTGCTTTTAAGCCTAAGCAAGTGAATGACACTATCAGATCTGTGTGTACGTGCATCTACGTGTCCCTGTGCGTGTGTCTGTGTTTGATTTCTCTTTTTCCTGATTACAAATGCCGCTGCTGGAGGATGAAAAGCAGGAAAAAAGAGACTAAAAACACAGAACCAGCTAGGAATGTTGCACTAGAAGAGTTGATTAAAATCATACCAGGAGAAGTGAAGAAAGTGAACACTTTTTTTTTTTTTTCTGGGAGCATGAATCTGTTTTTATTATTAGTCAAAGATTTACTTTTCTGGTTAATGTGTGGGTTTTCGTGTCTTTGTGGCAATTGTTTTACTTCAGTTTCTGCTCTCTGGCACTGGTCTAAACCAACCAGCTGGGGAGAGGGGCCTGTAGGGTTTCTCTAAAGGGCTGTGAGGGACACTTGCTCATTGTCCTGTAGGGGAGCCAACTTCTCTTACGGCGAACTCACATTGGAGGGTAACAGCACATATGGTTTTTTTGGGCTTCCTTTTTTGTGCTTACACACTTAAAACACTTTTTATTTTTATAAACAGACAAAATAGAGAAGACAGGCAATATCATAACCAATTACTCGGATTTTACAATTTCAAGAATTTGATAACGTTTTTTTTTTAGCTTTACTTAGGAATAATCGGCAAATAAAATTATATATATATATATTTACAGTGTATGACATGATGATTTGACATACATGTACTTTGTGAAATGACCATCACAATCAGGTAAATAAACACATCCATCTCTCACATACTTGCCATTTCTGAGTGTGTGGTGAGAACACTTAATTAAGATCACAGATCTTCATTTCTTTGGGGTTAGTTACTGGAAAAAGTTTGTTTTCCCTAGGTGTTGTCATGTTTCCTTGATTTTTGATGTTTCTCGAAGGCTTGTGTTGCCATCTTGCAGTCAGTCCTAACTGACTGGCTTTAGAGAGAAATGCCTACTGTAAGCCCTGCTAAGGATTCTGAGGCTTTCCCAGACCTTTGCTGTGGATTCACCTGGTCCCCGCTTTTTGTTCCCTCTTTGGGGGGAATTCTTAATATTGTATGCTGCTCTTGATTCTCAAAGCCAGGCCAAGTGCCAAGAGACGCCCGTCTGTCTTCCTTAGGGTGATGCTAATGGCCCAAGTTTGATTGCTTTCTCCCGGTCTTGCAGAGGCAGGTGGGCTTTCTGCTAATGCCCACTAGCCATCCACAAGGGTTCATACTCATCTCAGTGCACACAGGGAACCAGCCACAGGGTGGGGGTGTGTGTGAGTGAGGCCAATGGAGTGTTTGGGGTGCCCGTGGGCCAGTTTCCAAAACACAGGAAACCGCGAGATGAAAAGAATATCCTGAATTATCCAGTTGGGCCCAATCTAATCACATGAGGTCAGGAATTTGCAGGTGAGGCATATTCAGTGGCTTGTGGGTGGCCTCTCGATTCCATGAAGCACTTAGTAGGACCCGTGTCCTTTTGATGCCCTCTGAGTGCCCTGTCTGTTGTTCTCTCAGCCCTCTCCACCCCCAAACTGTGCAGCACACCTCAGTATTCTGGACGGGGTGAGAAAGAAGTGGGCCTCCTTGGCGGCGTTCTGCACAGTTGGGGGGAAGCCAGGTGCTCACTCACACATGTTCACTCTCATCCATGAAAGAAATCACAGACCTGGAAAGTTTCCCTTGGCGCTGAGCTGTGCTGCCTTGGGTGAAGGATGACATCGGTAAAGTTAAACTGTTCCTCTTATTCTCTTCAATGTGACTAATCTCAGATTTTTTTTTGTTCTAATCGTGTGCTGGAAGTTCTTTACTGAACTCCCAGACTGCCGCAAAGGCATTCTCATCATGGGTCATTGTCAAGTTCACTGTTCTTTGGAGGAGACTATAGTAGAAAACGCCTGCTATTTTGTGGACATGGCTCCCGTATGTTTTTATTAATTGTAATTAAGTGGGTAACAATGTCAAGTTCACTGGATTCTGCTAACACAAAGTCTCCCCTTTGAAAATGGCAATAAATACCAGCACCTCTGCATTGTGGTTTATGCACACCGGTGTGCCTGAAGCTGGACAATGTTCCGCTGCAAAGACCAATTGTTTTCGGTCTGCTTCCATGCTTGCAAGGTGTTTGTGACCAATGAGTCTGTGGTCCAGGCTGTTACTTCATTTATGATATAGAAGCTACGGGCACAGTCCCAAGACAAAGTCAAGTAAATTACAACTGGGTGGTTAGACTTGTGGTAAGCAGAACAACGACCCTCCCAAAGAAGTCTGTGTGTTAATTCCCAGAACCAGAGAATGTGTTATCTTCCATGGCAAAAGGGATATATTAGTTTGCTAGGGTTGCTGTCACAAATTACCACAAACTGTGGTGGCTTGAATAATAGAAATTTATTCTCTCACAAGCAGAAGGCTAGAAGTTCAAAATCAAGATGTCAGCAAGGTTGGTTCGTTTTGAGGACTACGAGGGAAAGATATGTCCAGGCTTCTCTCCTTTGCTTGTAGATGGCGCTCTCTCTCTCTCTCTCTCTCTCTCTCTCTCTCTCTCCTCTCTCTCTCTCTCTCTCTCTTTAACACCTACAGCACCTAGTATTCCTAGGTGGTCTCCCATCCAAGTACTAACCAGGCCTGACCCTGCTTAGCTGGAGATCAGATGAGATCGGGCATGGCCATAGACACACTGTATCTCTTCATATCATCTTCCTTCAACACGTGTCTGTATCTGTTTCCTCTTTTAATAAGGACTCAACATATTGGATGAAGGCCCACCCTAGTGACCTAATCGTAAATGATTATATCTGTGATTACGCGATTCCCAAAGAAGTTGACATTCTGGGGTTTAAGATGTATGAATAGGGGGGAGGAGAGGGGAAAGCACGATTAAACCCATAACAAAGGACTTTGCAGATATGATTAAAGTTAGAAACCATGAGATGAAGAAGGTACCCTGAATTATCCGATTGGACCCAGTCTAATCACATGAGTCTTTTCAAGTGGAGAAACTTCTTCCGTGGTCAGTGAGAGACTTGTGATGGCAGAATGACAGAAGAGGGGTCGACAAGGGCAACATCGCTGGCTTTGAAGGTGGAGGAAGGTGCCACGAGTCAAGAAATGCCGGTGGCCTCAGAAGCCAGAAGATTCTCCCCTAGAGCCTCCAGAAAGGCCCTGCTGATTCCATGACCTTAGCCCAGCAAGACCAGTTGTCTGTAAGATGACACGTTTGTGTTGTTCTAAGCCACTAAGTTTGCAGTAATTTGTTATTGCAGCCACAGAAAATGAATACAACCTCCTCCTAACCACAGCCCCCAGTTTACTGGGTGATCTCCCATCACCCCTAAATAATGCCTTTCTCTGAGGGTCACTTCCCACGGAACTTCCTCCACCCCCGCCACAACCGTTCATCAAAACCAAGTCTTGTAAAGTGGCAGATTCCTCCCAGAGCATCCGGCCAGCCTGTGACCCTCTCCACCACTCACTCTTCAGACTTGAGGATGGGCCACGACAGCTCTGTGCACAGAAGACCCTCCTACCTGGGCAGGGCCGACTGGAGCAGCATGGACATGTGAACAAAGCTGGAGCAAACAGCCTCTCTCAAGATTTTGAGCTAGGAGACACTGGGACCGGGAGCGGGAGGTGATTCCTGTTGATGGGGTCTGGAGGGAAGGTCCACAGATGAGTGCTCTGAGGGTTCTGAGGGCTGCGCCTTTCTCTTACATTAGTTTGCAGTGGAGTTGGTGTAAGACTTACTAAAGAGCCTGAGCACTTACATCTCTAGGCTCAGAAAGTCCCACCAGGACTGCACCCCGGAGAGAGGGAAGAAAGGAGGGCGCAGCAAACAGCCAGGGCAGGATGCTGCCAGAAGCTCTGTGTGGGGGAAGGCTGCCACTCTGCCTAAAATGAGTCTCAAAGGGATTTCTAGGTCCGATGTTACAATGAAGTGTTTTCAAGTGACTCTGGTTGTTTTCTATAAAACTACTCACCAATTTTTGGAGGTCTTGCTTTTTTCCAGTAGAGCTAAATCACACATCTCTGGTCGTAGGTGGTTTTTATATCATGGACACATTTTCTCTCCTTAACACAAGTGATTGCAAAATATGTAGCTGCTTCTCTGTGCTTTGGTTTTATATTGTTTTGTTTTAACATGTTTGATTTTTGAAAGCTGTTAAGACCTAGATTGGAAATTCTCAGATGATGATCCTCTCCAATGTCAGGATGCAAGCATACTACTCTCTGCTTAAATAAGGCTCTAGTCTTTTCTTTGTATCTATTCTATCAGGAACTGCTGGATAAAAGCATATGTCTTAGAAGAGCAAGTGTGACATCTGGTTCACTATCAGGAATAAATCTCTACCTGCCAAGCAAGACTGTGAGGCAATCTGGAACCAGTTACTACACAAACTTGTTTCATTTCAAAACCGTATCACCTGACTTACCTTTCTATTTATTGCCTGTCTTGAATTCTTTTTCAGTATCAAGATGCTATTAATGAAACACAGTTGACCTGAGTTTTGAGGTGAATTGTGAGAAAGAAGTTTGTAAAAAGGCCTTAAAGGGAAAGAGCTCATATTTCCTCTAGTTTTTGAGGTTGAAAAGTTATCACAGAAACCAAGCCCCAGCTCTGAAGGGGAAGGAAGTGAAGGGAAATTGGTGATGCCCTAATGCCAAACCCACATCCTAGGAACTGTGGCAAATACACAGTCCATTTCTGCACTGAAGTGTGATGTGGAGTCAGAATGCTGTCAGGCCGCTGTCCAGTGTGTTGAAGGGCTCTCAGACAGAAGATGCTGGAGAGCAGGCCTAAGCCCGGGTGACTTGCTCTCAACTGTGTTGGAACTTTGCAAAGGCCCTAAGATGACTGACAGGTGCTTGGAGTACCTGTCAGCTGCTATGTGCTGACCAGATAGTGCTCTAGGTTTTCCAGATGCTGGTGTCTTCCCAAGTGAGTATTTGATGTACAAAAACCTGGAGATGCCAAACAGCTGGCAAATCCATATGCCCTGGATGCAGGCACAAAGGACTGGGGATGGGGGTAGCAGGCCCATGACCTAGGGCTAATGATTGACATTTTCTTATATGTATTATCTCATAATCCTCTTCACCAAAACCCGGGGAAGATGCTGCCATCTTTCCCATTCTACAGATGGGTATATAGAGGCTCAAAGGGCCGACTGGCTTACTAGTAAGTTGAGAAGGTGGGTTGCGAGCCCAGTTCATCTGACTCTAATGCAAGTGTCAAACAAACAAGCAAACAAACAAACAAACAAACAAACACAAATGCCTAAGAGACCAGGGGAGTGATCTAAGGAACGGTAATGACCTTGGAGTACATATGCCATCCACAGGGGCAGCCGTTACTTGGTAAAAGCAGGATGCTGCCATCTGAGAACTCAGGTCCAAAGTTACCAGAACCTCTAGTCTTCACTACACAATATAGATTGTTGTTTGTGAGATGGTGTCTTATTCAAAACAGCTTATTAAAAACCGAATAAACAAACATACAGAAAACTTCATGGGCTGTAAACATGTCTTAAAGCCCTGTCCTCTTTTCCTGCCAGCTTGTAACTTCTTCTGGTAGCCTTTTTTTTTTTTTTTTTTTTTTTTTTACATTAATTGAGTAGCTACTCTGTCAAGGAACTGTGCCAAGTGCTGGGGAACAGGCCCTGCCTTTATCTGAATGAAGCTGACCTGCTGGTGGAGGTTTCTTTATTCACATCCACTGGGTCTATGTAGACTCAGCTTCTATTCCTGGCCATGTGCTGGCTGCTCCGGATTAAAAAAAAACCACATGGTTGCACAACTATGTGAATGTACTTAATGCCACTGACTCTACAGTTTAAAATGGTTAAAATGGTAAATTTTATGGTTACGTATATCTTACCACAATAAAAAAGTCATGCTGTAACCCCCCCCCCCACAAAACGAACATATAATTTTTGTCTTTAACAAAGATAAATTCTAAATGAGAAAACTTAGTGCTTTCAGATCCTTCAACTCAACAGCGTTTGAGCACCCACCGTGTATGGAGCACCATCCTAGGTCCTGGGAATATAAAGTGGAGAAAAATTAGTTGTCTTCAAGTGTAGCTTCTTTCCAGACATGAGAAAAATGTTGGGGACAGCCTAGGTCTTCGCAGATAATAGCTGCCGTTTGTGGAATGCTGACTCTGTGCCGGGCTCCCTGCCCTATGCTTCACGAGCACTGCCTTTCTCATTTGAGCCTGACATCTACCCTGTGGAGCAGACGCTGTTACCAACCTCATTTCACAGAAGAGAGCGCAGAAGCTCAGAGAGGTTCCGTTGCTTGCCTTAGGTCGCACAGTGCTAGTGAATTGGGAAGCCAGGTTTTGAACCCAGGTGCACTTCACGCAAGACCCTATAAGGGAGAGAGTCCAAGAACCCTGATATAACCAGCCAGTGGTGCTCAACGTGGGGCGCTGGAAACGGGACCCCTGAGGAGGCTGGGCAAGAGGAGCCTAGAATCAAGGTGAGGGCGCTGCACCCCTAGTGCAGGGGAGCGTGCCCAGTGTCTCCTGTTCCAAACACAGGGGCAGTTTCACAGAGGTCATCGTTTGAGTCCGTTTGAGCTGCTATAACAACGCCCCATGGACGGGGTGGCTTACAAAGAGCAGAAACATATCACTCACATTTCCGAAAGCTGCGAGTCTGGGATTGGCGTGCCAGCACAGGTGTGAGCATTCTTCCAGGTCGCAGACCTCTCGTCTCACAAGGCAGAAGGAGCTGCGACGCTGTGGGGTGGAGCTTTTAAATTGCTCCCTCCCCCAGAGCACTTCCCTAGGAGCACTAATCTTTCACACAGCGCTACTCCCCTTCATGAAGGCACGCCCCTCATGAACTAACCACCTCCCATTAGCAGGCCCCAGTACTAATACCATCATCACCTTGGGGGTTAGGATTTCAACACATGGATTTGGGCGGGGGAGGCAGGACATAAACATTCAATCTGTAGCAGTCCTTAATGCTGATTCCCAAAGGATGAGAGATGGGCAAGGTGGGGAAGGACATTGTGGTCACACAGATCAGATCGACTCAAGGGTGTCCACATCACCGAGCCCTCCATGCCCAGGGCTGAGGCACAGTGAAGGACAACATCACCCAACGTGGGCAGGTATCTGAGGGGAATGGCAGCTGTAGCAAGGCCTAGGCACCTTCATGGGGCTCGTGGGCCTCAGCAACCTCAGCAGCAGACGCCTTACCCGGAACTGGACTAGAGGAAAATGTCAGGTTCCATTTGGCAGCCAAGTGGGTTAAAGCTGAGGACTCTTGAAATAGTGGGAAGGTTGGCTTCTAAGGGCAACTGGAAGTTCTACAGACAAGCAAGGGGCAGAGACTAAGAAATGTAATCAGATTCAGATGCCATGGCACTGAATTTTTATGCACATGAACTGAACTGAAGGTACAGGGATTGTGACACTCAAGCAGAGTGGCCTGGGGCACACTTCATTCATTCATTCATTCATTCATTCATTCAACAAATATCGAGTCCCCATTAATACCATGTTCTGTTTTAGATGTTGGGGAACAGCAGTGCATGACACAGAGGAGGTCTCCATCCTCATGGAGCTTGTATTCTAGGTATAGTTTATTATCTATCTAGATAATACACAAGTAAATAAAAAGTAGATAAGTTCAGAGAGTGATGAGTATATGAAGACCATAGGGGAAGAGCATAGAGAGTGATGGAAATTGATCGTCTGGACGGAATAGTTAGGGAAGGCTTCTCTGAGGACATGACATTTGAGCTGAGACCTGAATGGGAGCATAGGGGTGGGCGTGCGCTGCAGGCAGAAGGCAGAGGGAACAGTAGCAAAGGCCCCGAGGCAGGTGTGAGCTTGGTTTCCAATAGTTTCGAACACATCTGTTTGAGAGAAGGAGGAAAGTCAGTGAGGTCGCTGGGGAAAGCTGGGGTAATAAGGATGAGAGATGAGGTTGGAGTGGGCCCGTGGTTGCAGGCTCCACGACAGAAATGTGCATGTACTGGGGATACAGAGAAGCGGCCTCCACACTCCCTCAAGAGAGGAAGCAGCAGCTAGACCAGCTAGGAAGAGGCCAGGGAAAACTAGCTTGGCAATGGGGTGAATTCCTATGAAGTTGACAGTCCAGGGTGCTGTGTCCTAAGCAGTCTGAAAAATTCAAGCTTGGTACCCGAGGGTGTGGTCATATAAGGGTTCTGATGAAGAGCCGAAGATGGCTGTGGAAGTCCACCAGGGAAGTGCTCAGCCAAATCAGGCACAGCCAGCAGTGAGGGGGTTGGGGTTGGAAGAACACAGGAAAGATCCCTGGGGGAGGAACCAGCAGGAGCTAGGCAGGTATCCAGAACCCTGTGAGTTTCAGGGCTTACTGGGGAAAAGAAGCCAAAATCCTAGGTGAATCCTTGGCAGGCTGAAGAGGGACTGTAGTGGAGGGAGGGTTTTGGGGGGAAGGGGATGGTAGAGGGTACTGGCACCAGTGGTCCTAGGCAGAGCCCTGGCAATAAGGCTGATTGGGGTGCCACCTACTGGTGAGTTAGAGCGGCTGCTAGTCTCCTGGTCCCAGTCTGGTCCACGTCAAATGGAAGTGAAGAGGGAACTTATAACAGCATTTATGATGGAGTTCTTACTATCTCAGTTTTGATCGAGGCATCAGTATAACAGACTAAATTCCAAAGGGGCACGGCGCAGAAATTTCAAAGTAATATCAAGAACAACTCTTAAATTCCTTAATCACTGAAAAAAGGAAAAGAGGATTTGCAAAGAGAACTTTTAGAGTGAGCTGCTGTCAAGTCCCATCGCTCTCAGGGTTAATAGGAGGGAATCTACGGCTACTCTTTGCATCAAGCTTCTAAGGACAGACTCTAAGGAGCATACCTGAAGAGCTTCATAAGTGTTTCTTGAATAGAAAGGCACCGAACTGGGGTTTGACTTCTGCCTAGAAGATCTAACAGGCTAGAAATGGGCTGGCTGCCTACCTACCCTGGAAGCAGGGCTAATGAAATGGCTACTGCTTCGGACAGAGTTAGTAGAGGCAAAGTGTGTGTGTGTGTGTGTGTGTGTGTGTGTGTGTGTGTGTGCGTGTTTAGATATGCAGAGGAAGAGAATGAGAAGGGTTTTTGTTGTGGTGTGGTTGTTACAGTTTGCTGCTTTTCAAGGAAACGACAGGTATTGGTGAAAACGGTAGAATATGATAAATAAACGTCACAGATATGAAATACTATACTTCTTAAAGTGAATATTTGCTTTTTCTCTGATTATAAAATAACACATGCTGTTCCTCATGTGTGGGCTATAAAACTGAAAGCAACAAACAAACACGACAAACAAAAATTCACACACACAGACAACAGTGTAGTGGTTACCAGAGAGAAATGGGGGAGGGGGAGAGGTAGAAAAGGGTAAAATGCAGTCAAATATATGGTGACGTAGGGAGAATTGACTTTGAGTGCTGAACACACAACGCAATATACAGATGATGTGTTACAGAATTGTACACTTGAAACCCATATAATTTTATTAACCAGTGCCACACCAATAAATTTAATTAAAACATAACACATGCTAACCAAAATTCAAACAGCTTACAAACATATTTGCAGAGAATGAATTTCCCCTTTCTGCTTCCCATGCTGTCTTTGTTGTTGTCGTTGTTGTTGTTGTTTATTGGGGTAACACTGGTTAATAGTTATATAATTTCAGGTGTACATTATCATTTGACATCTGTATATTCTACTATGTGTTTACCACCAGTTTCCTTTAGCTACCATGTATTTGATCCCCTTTATCTGCTTCTCCCTCTCCCTTCCCCTTCCCATGCTGATCTTGAAGGCCTTTTCCAGGTTGACTCTCTGGAAATTTTCTTGCTGGGGCACGTTCCTCCCTGTGACCAGCAGGTGGCAGGGCATCACTGATTTAGGGGGAACCCAGGAAAAAAGTGGATTTGAGCGGTAAATCCCATCCAGCAGACAGCTTTGCAAAAATGGTTTTAATTTAAAACAGTTGTTAAGTTTTCTAAAATAATGTCAGGAAAATCTCTTAGTGTTTTTTTTTTCTTCAAAGTTTAGAACTGGTCAGTTCTGGCCAATGTGCCCTAGACTATTATTGCCCCTGGGCCCTGAGTTTTTGAGACCAGGACAAAAAAGTTTATAAACAGAGGGAATTTATCAGCTCGTATAACTGAAAAGTCCAGAGGTTTATTCTGGAGGGAGCTGTGCCTCAGCTCTGGTTTGATCTGGTTTCAACCCAACCTCAGGGCCTCGGGTCTGTTTGTCTGATTTTTTTCTGCTGTGCATGGTCAGCTTTCTCCTAGGGCTGCCTTGCCTCATGTTAGAAAGCAGTTGAAGCAGTTCCAGACCTCAGATCTGCACATCTCACCTTCGGGAGCCCCCAGGAATGCTGCCTTGGGTCTCAGCAGCCTGAACTGAACCACTTGCCCATTCTTAAGGCAAACACTGTGACCAGCGGCTAGAGCTGTGTTCACTCACTGTAGCCTAAGCTTCATGTCCTGGAGAGCAATTGAGTTTACCCTGAAGGACACGGCTGTGTCAGAGTGAGGGAAACACCTGGATGATTAAGAACAGTTAGAATAGGGGCATGTTTGTTGGCCACATGTGGGTGTCAATGTGACTCTGGTGCCCTAGGTCTCTGGGAAGCCCTACTGCTCACCAAGTAAGCAGGGAAACGCATAGGACGAGCCTCGAAGTAGCAGACAATCTCCTCCAGGCCTGCCCACTCCATTTCGTTCTCCAAGTCGGCCCTTGAACAGTTCTTCAGGTTGCACGTTTGATAGCATAGTTCCTCTACTGAAAGCCCTTTCAATGGCTCTCATTCTCCAAGCTCAAGTCCTTGACATGGCACATGAGGCCCTGCGCCCTCTGGCCCTGGTCACCCCAGCCTTCTCTGCTGCCACTATGTCTGGCCTCTGTTTGTCCATTCTCTTCACTCTGAGGGAGGGTCTTTCCATTTTTCCTCCCCAAGTTTACTCCTTTTTTTCCTTCCAAAATTAGTGCAAACATCACCAACTCCTCCAAAGCACCTTCTACAGATCCTCCAGGCTGTCCTGGTGCTCTTGGCGCCCACAGAACCCCATGGGTACCCACAACATGGCTCTAACCACATCATGTTGCAATGATCTGTTTGCCATGTGCCTACATTCACTAAACTGTGAGATTCTTGATGGCATAGGACTGTGGTAGGTGCTCAACAAGTGTTTATATAACTGCTGAAATACACTATTAATCGTTCCTTCATAGCACAAGGGGTCCATTTTCTGCTTTGCATTTGGCCCTGGGAGGCAGAGAGTGGCTTTTCCCCTCAAGAACAGAACCTCCTCAGTCAACTGTCTTTCTCCCCAGGAACCTCCACCATGCCATTGGCCTGAGTGACCTTCTGGGGTCCCTTCTAGCCTTAAAGTACATGACTCTTCCCTGGATGAGAGTTAGTAGCAGAAGGGAGCTGGTCCCTTCCGATCTAAGATAGGGGAGGATCCAAGCTTCCCTTCACAGGAAGTCAGACTGGATGGCAAAGGGACCACCTAGTTTGGGTTCCAAGTGAATCACACAAGCCACCTATGTTCGTGCAGCTGCCTCATTTTCTCCCTCCCTGGAAAGACATTTCCATTTTTGCAGAGATTTCTATTTTTTTTTTTCTTCCCAGCTTCCTGGCTGCTCTACCAGGGTGGAAAGATCCTAGTGCTTTTTGAATAAGGGAAGTCAATGAAGTAGGGCCATTTGGAATGATAGTACCATAACCGATAAGGACTGCTCACATTTTTGAGTGCTCACTTTCTTAGCTATCATTTTACATATAATACATGTAATCAACCATTCGATGTTTACAACATCCTATGAGCTAGGCACCACCATCATCTCTAATTTATAGCTGGGGAAACTGAGATATAAAAAGATTAAGTATCTTGCCTAAGGCCATGAAGCTACTCAGTGACAGAGACAGGGTACAAAAGCAGGCAGTCTGGTCCCCAATACCTTCAACTGCCATCATATATTACCAGCCATTCTTATCCAGGCTATCAGGAAGGAGGAGGGAGAGGGACCAGTTTGGAAAGGGACATTGAAGCTGGTGTGACACTCCCTTCATTGCTACCATGGCTGCTGGCCTCAAAGACCAAACCTGGCTTAGTTTTATTCACCCAGCCGTCTTTAAGCATCATAAATACTGATCACTGTAAATAAATTGCCTGCTATTAATCTATCATTCTACCACTCTCAGAAAATATCATAAGCCTCATTTCATTAGAGACTGACATGGCTCTGTGAGAGAAGTACATTAGCTCCGTTCTACAGGAGGAGAGGCCGAGGCTCAGTGAGGTTAGTGGCCACTCAAAAGCCCCAAACAGGCAGACAGAGAGCTGGTCCCTGCTCCTGCTGTGTCTAGGGATGCAGCGCCAGCATCACAGAAGCTCTTCCTTTGTGCTTGAGAACCTTCTATTTTGGGAGAATCTTTAGTGAAAATGTCTCTAGGGTGGCTTGTTGTTATTCACCATTTTCAGACACCCCTAAATATGTTACCTTCCCAGTGCAGAGACCCCTGCTCAGAGGGCCAGGCAGGTCTGAGGGCAGAGAGACCTGTTTCCGTGTTTAGGACAGCTTTTCGCATCTGTCTAATCCTTACCCATGCCTGCTCCCTGTCCTCCAAACATCCCCTTTTTCCATTGCCTAGAAATGTTTGAGGTTTGATAGTTTCTGCCTCTGAGATGACTAACAAACCTCCACTGGTGGCCAAGCTTCTCTCCATGCTCTCACGGGGAGGTGAGGTTCATTGCTTTCATGCTCATCATTTGCCACTTCCCTTCAGAGTCCTTCTTGGGTCTGTGGACTCTCAGAGACATTTGAGCTTGGTCCAGTTCAAGGACCCCTTAGAGACAGTGTCAGGGAGAATTGTGACGGCTGTGATTCTGGTCCTCTTTTCATTAAGCAGATGTTGATTAAGTCCTACTATTCTGTAATTCAATCAGCTAAGGCAGGGCCACTCCAGGAAAAAACACTCATATCTCTTTATCAGAATTCTTGAGACCCCCAGCAAATCACTCTCTCAAGGAAATCCAATTACTCTCACTTACTCACTTGGAGGAGAGACGTGGGTTATACTAGGGAGTTCAATGGAATCGGGCCATTTAGAATGACATTATTATGACTGATGAGGACAGCTCACGTTTTTTGAGAGCTCACTCATTAGCTATGATTTATTGATTGCAAGATATCATTTTAAGTCTAATAAATGTATAAATCATTCAATATTCACATCTTATGAGATAGGTGCCATTATCATTCCTATTTTATAGACAAGGAAACTGAGACATAGAAAGGTTAGGTATCTTGCCTAAGTTCATGAAGCTAGCATGAATAAGAGAAGCCAGGAGCTAAGACCAATCCTTGCACCATCCCCAGGTACCCCAAGCAGGTGGGCACTTTCATCCGTTTATCTGCTAAGTACTTGCTAGTTCAGGGTATACCGAGAAAATAAGGCCTAGGCCCTGGCTTCCATGTTCGAGGCCCCATAGTGAAGATAAACATGTAAATTACAGTATGATGAAACAAGTGCTGAGAGAGGAGTAGGTAAGGAGTGTGTGGGAACAAAATAGGCACTTCACCGAGATAGATGGGTATTACATACAGGAGTTCCAAGTCATACGAGGGGCTATCTTTCCTGCAGCACTGCACCGTAACTCCTAGCCCTGCTGGACTCCCTTTGGGCAGAGGGTGGCATATCACCCCAAATAGCTGATCGCCTCTGAGCTTCCCAGCCACTGGCTGAATACCCAGTTGGCCCTTTCTGTGGAGATTTATGGGTGAGTGATGAGAATAGGTGAATTACTAGGGATGTTTCATGACAGTGTGAGTCCTGCTTTCTGGGCCTTCTTAAAATGCATACTGTGGTTTTCTGATATTTTCCATATGTCACAAAATTTACAAGTCTGATCTCACGGAGCAGCCAGAAAGGCATTTGGTGATATATGTGGACTGTCTGGCTCCTCTGAGAGAGTATTCAATTGTGTCTCTAAAAGTGATTTAATCCTAAATCTTAGGCTGGAACAAATAGAAAATGCAAATCTATCTTCTTTGTGTAAAGGTTTTGCATTTTTGATAGTTTCAAAACAATCACGCAGAGAAAAATCATATTTTAACAAAAAATCTTGTTGGAAGTGTAGATGCTTTGGCAAATTAGAAAGCTGACCAAGCCACACACGTCCTTGTCAACTCTTGCTTCCAGCTGGTGAGCATTTAAAACAATATTCCTAGAAGGTTTAACATTCCTGATTACATTGTTTGATTATTGCACTTTCTAGATAATGGTTTTTCAAAATTGTATCTTGCAGCTAAAAATTAAATAGCGACTGCTGGGTATGCATGACATTCTTTAATAAAATGAGACCCAATATAATATTCTCAGAGGCTGAGCAGTAATATAGAAGAGATTTACTGTAGTCCAAATGAGTGAGATCACTGATCCTATAGGATTCTTATTATTTTCACAAGCTAAACTCCAGAGAATGCTGGGAATGGAGCCACAGGCTCCCTTTACATTTGCCAGGATCCTAGATGGACTGTCCTTTCCCATATGGATATCTAAAGAATTCTTGGGGTCTTTCAGCTGTGTGCTGGGAAAATGTCTCCTAAGAGAAAGCTGTAGACACAGTTGTTTCTTTGTGTCCACTGTAAAAATGTACCTCTGATTTTTAAGACAGTGAAACTATTCTGTTTGATACTATAATGATAGATACATATCATTATTCACTTATCAAAAATGTACAGGTATAGAACTTATAGTATCAAAAGCAAACAGTAATATAAACTACGAACTTTGGGTGATAATGATATGCCAGTTTAGGTTCCATTGTAACAAATGTACCAATCTGGTAGGGGGTGTTTTTAATGGGGGAAACTATACATGTGTGGAGACAAGGTGTATATGGGAACTGTCTGTACTTTCTGCCTATTTGCTATGAACCTAAAACTGAGCTTTAAAAAAAATGTATCTCTGGGCAGCTCTGTATGCCATGCAACCCTTCCCCATCAACGCAGGCAGGCATGGCTCTGCCAGCACTCCATTCAGATTGTTCCCGCCAGCTCCACTACACTTTCTGCCAACTCCTAACTCTTGACTTTGTTTCTTGCTTGTCCCCCAGGATCTGGATGTTCGATCAATGTTTGTGGAGAATCTGATATGTCTTAGGCATTGGTTTACACTTGAATTCAAGCTTGACTCACACCCAGCCTTAAGGCAAAGTCCACCTAGAACAAGTCCCAGGTAATTTGGGTACAATATTAAGGCTGTTGGGATTTTCCAACTGGAATATTTATTTAATAAGAAAACTATTTATAAATGTGCTAGAAAGAGGGGACCTGGCTAGATTCCCAGAAAAAAAAAATGGCCTGGGTGGTAGGTGCATCCCGTGTTTATATATCAGAACAAAGAGGACAGATGTGCCTGAGGATGAAATCCATGACATACTGGCAGCATCTTATCACTGGCCTAGCCGGCTTCCAGAGTCAAGCTGGGGTAGGTTAAAAGCAGTAACAGACAACTACAGAATCTCAGCAGCTTATCTTCATTTACATAAAGTCCAATGTAAATGTCACTGGTTAGATGACTCTTAAGTCTTGAGTTCAGGGTTCCAGCTCCTAACACTTCATATGGCTCTGACATAACCAAGTTCTTTGCTCAGGCATGGAGATGGCAAAGTGAAGGACCATGGAAGATATTGCTGGGCATTTTAGGGGCCAGGCCCTGAAATGGCATACACTTATGGTCTGAGTGAGCACCAACAGTCTCTTCTACACATAATTGGGGGCCACTTCCACTGGGGACAATTTTAAAACTGAAAGGTCATTTTCGATTCTTTCTAGAATTTTCCTGCCCATCTACTATGCTATTTTTCTTATATATCTATATTCGTTAAACCAGAGACCCTTTGACAGAGGTGTTCTGAATTGCCTGTTTCTTGCCCAGAACCACAGGAAGCCCTATGCATTAGAACAGGGAGCATATGGAGGACAGCTTCTTGCTTGTCAAGAAATAGATCTAGACTAAGGAGAGAGAGGGACTTCTGGTCAAGATGGTGGAGTAGGTAAATGCTGTACTTGCTTCTTCTCACAATCACATCAAAATTAAAATGAAACTACAGAATAACCATCATTGGGAGTTTCCTGAAATCTGGCTGAACAGAAGTCCTACAACTGGGGACACACAGAAGAAGCCACCTTGAGACTAGTATAAGGGGTGGAGACATAAAATGGGCTGGTCCCACACCTGCGCATGGCAGTTGAGGTGCCCCCAGAAGAGCAAGGGGTCCCAGCCCTACACTGCGTTCCCCAACTCAGACTAATAGCGCCGGGAAGAGAAGTCCCCACAACTTCTGGCTGGAAAAACCAGCAGAGATAGTGGTTGAGTGAGACAGAGGGGTGAGAGAGTCGCAGCCTTTCCTCTTAAAGGCCGCGAGCACAGTCTTACTCACTGATGGACTCACTCGCTGGGGCAGCAACTCGAAAGGCATTAGGGACATGCAGGAAGGAACTGAGTTGTCTGGCTCAGGACGAGGGCTGGAGGAAGTTTCCTCCCAGAGAGAGCTGGCAGAGAGCGTTGTTCCTTTGTTGAACCCTCCCCTGCCCAGCTTGCAGACCTAGGTGGGCACCATATCTGAGTCTCCATCAACATAGCTAATACAGGTCACCCTGCCCCTGAGACCTCATCCCTCCCAACTTGTGGACCCACCCGAGCCATTTCCGGTGGCTTTTCCATACAAACTGCTTGTCTTAGCTCATGTTGTAGACTTTCTTAAAGTCTTTCAAAGGTTCACAAAACCTAAACAAGCAGCATCTGGCCTCGGCATACCCCATACCTCTTCCTGAGTAGCTTCAAGCCTGGCACTAGTGACAGCTGGCCTCAGTTTGCGTCTTGTCCTCTCGAAGCACTTCCAAAGTAAGTGTGGGTGGTGGCCACAGTCTGGAGAGGAACTTGGCCTGTGTCAGGGCCCCTTCCAGGCCTATATGCTGGGCGGCTGCCTTCAGTCTGAGTCAGAGCACCACTCAGGGTCACCTCTGAGGATGACACACCCAAAGGGCAGACAGAGCAGGTGTCAGAGCCCTGCTATAGGGAATCTTGCACTGTAGGGTCAGCCCATGCACAACAGCTCCTCCACTGGTCACAGCCAGTTATTACAATCAATCAGCCCAAGGGTCAATCCCTCTCATTGACGAGCAAACATCAACCAAAGCTCAACTACAATAGGTGGGCACACACAGCTATTCAAGAGACATACCTGGAGCACTGGGCTCAGGTGACCGAAGAATGGCCACTGGGACCCACAGCACACCTACTACATAAGGCTACTCTACTAAGACCAGGAGACATAGCAGCCTACTTAATATATAGAAAAAAAACACAAGTAGGCAGCCCAAATTGAAAGACAAAGAAACATACCCCAAATGAAAGAACAGAACAAAGCTCCAAAAAGAACTAAACAACGGAGACAAGCAATCTACCAGTGCAGAGTTCAGAACACTTGTTATAAGGATGCTCAATGAATTTAGGAGAAGAGTAGAAAAACTCAGTGAGAACTTCAAAAAGATATAGAAAACATAAAGGTGGAGATGGAGAATATAAACAAAGAACCAGTCAGGAATGCAGACTACAACAACCGAAATGAAGACTACCTTAGGAGGAATTGACAGACTAGTTGAAGTGGAGGGTCACATCAGCGATTTAGAAAATAAGGTAGCAGAAAACACCCAATCTGAACAGCAACAGAAAAAAGAATCTAAAAAAGTGAGAATATTTTAAGCGGCCTCTAGGACAACATCAAGCTTATCAACATTTGCATCATAGGGATACCAGAGAGAGCAAGGATTTAAACGCCATTTCAAGAAATAACAACTGAAAACCTCTCTAACCTGGTGAATTAAATAGACGTACAACCCCAGGAAGCTCAGAGAGTCTCAAGAAAGAGGAACCCAAAGAGGTCCACACCAAGACACATCATCATTAAAATGCCAAAAGTTAAGGACAGAAAGAATCTTAAAAGCAGTAAGAGAAAAGCAGTTACCTACAAGAGAGTTCCCATAAGACTGTCAGCTGATTTCTTGACAGAAACTTTGCAGGCCAGGAGGGATTGGCATGAAATATTCAAAGTAATGAAAAGCAAGGACTTACAATCAAGATTACTCTACCGAGCAAAGCTGTCATTTAGACTCAAAAGACAGATAAAGAGATTCCCAAACAAGGAAAAACGAAAGGAGTTTATCATTACCAAGCCAGTATTGCTGGAAATGGTAGAGGGACTTCTTTAAAAAGAATAAGATTTAAAAAAGATTAAAAATATGAATAATAAAATGTCAATAACGACATATCTAGCAACAATTACTTTAAATGTAAGTGTATTAAATGCTCCAATCAAAAGATAGGGTGTCTGAATGATAAGAAAACAAGACCCTTACATATGTTGCCTATAAGAGACTCACTTCAAAAAGAAAGACACACACAGACTGAAAGTAAAGGGATAAAAAAAGATATTACATGAAAATGGAAACAAAAAAACCCCCAAAAACTGATATAGATACTTAGACAAAATAAACTTTAAAACAAAAGCTATAACAAGAGACAAAGAAAGACCCAGTTATCCCACTTCTGGGTATTATATAAAGAAATCAAAAACATTACTTCAAAGGGACATATGAATGCATATGTTTATTGCAGCATTATTTATAGTAGCCAAGATATGGAAGCACCCTGGGTGTCCATCAGTGGATGAATAGATAAAGAAGAGGTGGTACACACACACACACACACACACACACACACACACACACACACAATGGAATATTACTCAGCCATTAAAAAGAATGACATCTTGCCATCTGCAACAATATGGATGGACCTAGAGGGTATTGTGCTGAGTGGAGTCAAAAACAAATGTCATATGTGGATTCTAGAAAACAGGATAAACAAACAACAGAAAAAAGCTCATAGATACAGAAAGCATTTTGATGGTTGTCAGATTAGGGATTGTGAAGGGGGAAGGAATTAAAAGATATAATTTGTTAGTTACAAAAGAGTCATGGGAATGTAGAGTATAACATGGGGAATATAATCATTAGTATTAACTATTTATGATATCAGAAGAGTACAGGATTTATCAGGGTGATCACTTCATAAGTTACATAAATGTCTAATCACTGTGTTGTGCACCTGAAACTAATATTGTATGTCAATTATAATTGAAGAAAATAAAAATATAAAAATTAAAAAAAGGAAATGCATCTAGCAATACAAGAAACGTAACAACATACACAGCAAAAATTCTGTAAAGGGAACTATTAGAAAGACAAATCCACTCTATTTTTCTGTGGACCCATAAATAAGGCCAGAATATATGGCATACTCTGAATTGCAGGTCAATCTTAACTTTAAAAAACATCATTCTCTGGCTAGATCTAAAAGACTTGATAGTTGTTTCTTTTTTTTTTTTTTATCATGATCGGCAAATACTTGTCACTAAAAATCTGTTATACTAAGTTATAATAGACAAATTTAGACAAAGTTATAATAATGAACTCTATTAAGTTTAGAGAAAATGCAAAATTTTCTTTTTGTTACTTTAGGAATTACATCTCCATTCAAAAGAATTTTCTCAGTAGAGGATCTCAAAATATTCTTAAAATAGAAACAACAGAAGAGGAAGCGTGAGTGTATATGTGTTTTCACACACATGCATTCTGGTACCTGCCAAAATCCAAACCCTGTTCATGCTGGTAGTTGGAAGTATGCTATGATGGAAGTGCCTATTGGCAGTTCAGTATGGCACTCCCTCACCTCACCCACTTCCCTAAGAACCAGGAAGTAAGGTTCCCCTTTGAGAGCCAAATGATAAGATCAACATCAGAGAAAAGCAAAGTTCCTTGAAGGAGAGCCCTAACTAGCAATGTAAAGCCCATTAGCAATGCAGGGAACGTGCACATTATAAAGGAAGAATATATCCCCTAGAAGAGCAGCTCGTCAGCCCTGGAAGCCCAGAAAAGGGGGTGAATCAGGAGCATATGCTGATGAAATAAGCAAAGGGCCTTGAGTGCTCATGCAAAGGAATTGGTACTAAATTCCAAAGTGATAAAATAGGTACACTTGTCTTCAGTGCCCTTCTATTTTCTCCTTTTTACTTATTTCAACTTTTTTAGTACTCCTTTTCTTCACTTTTTCTGGTCAGCCAATACTGTATTATCTTGTTTCTCCCCAGAAAACAAGCTTTTCCGGCACAATTGGAAGCCATGGAAAGAAATTTTTACCCTATGGAGGTCATGGTTCTAGAACACACTTAACTATTGATTCTTAACTTAATTATAAATGTTTATCATTAATGCTCAAATATAAGATGAGGATTTTTTTTCTCATCATAGCAAAGTGCTGCTTGGGAAAGATACATCCAGGTTAAAGGTTTCTAGCTCAACAATTCCCATTAGCAAAGGCGTCTGTAATGTGAAGGTGAATGTGAAGGGTTGAGGCCAGTTGAATTCTAATCTCTAAGCTCCATTTGACAGATGGAAGCATCAGTCTACATTAGTTTGATTTCACTGAACATTAGAGTTACCTAACACTTCCTGTTCTGATTCCGTAATCCTTTCTCTATTCCACAAGCAACTTTCTGATCATGACTCAGTCTGCCTTCAGGAAAAGAATGTACTTATGAGGACTTTTGAGCAATTTGATCCCTATGACAGTTGCTTCTCATTGCCAATTCATACACTGTTGTATCGCTTTTATCCTTCAGTCTCACCACCTGATAATGAGTCTCTACCACCAAAAATAGATCTGCTTTTGGTGGATTGTTAAAGTTCTGAGTTTGCAGGGCTGTAGTTCAGACCAGCCCATGGACATGCCACAAATTGAGCCAGTTAAGGCTTCCTGGCAGATGAGCTGCTGATCTTGCTCTTTAAGAAAACTTTTTGACTTGTTGGTTGGGTGAAAGAGAGCTTATTTTTCCTATTGTCATATGATAAGTATTTTCCGTTTCTAATGGCAAGCTTTCAATCTTCATCTCTGCACAGCTCTAGGTTGTTTCTCTTTTGTGCTCCAAGAAAAAATTTGCAAGTAACACTCACAATTTCTGTTACTCACAATTTTGGAGGCAACAAACTTCTCAGCGGTTACCAATTCCTGAAGAAGAAATCACAGTACACTCAACATGAAGGGTGTAGAAGATCTGAACTGATGTAAGCTGTGTCCTCAAGATCTGAAACCAGTATTTTCTCTCTTTTTTTGGTGTAAAGCTCCCTCCTTAAGCTCCTCGGAGCATCTGTTTCTTGGCAGGCTCCTGTGTATACATACACGCATATATGTGTGCATTACTGAAATAAAGATTTGCCATTTTTTTTTTTGACAGCTCTATTCCAGACATGTTAAGTCAACTTTCTCTAACCAAGAGAGACTAGTTTAGAACATGGGTTTTAAATAAAAACTGGAAGTGTCAGGAGACACTGCCTACACAAGCACTTGGAAAACGAAAAAGCTTCTCTGGCAGTTTTTAGGATAGGAAAGCAGAGGTCTGACCATCTGTAATAGAGCTAACGAAGTGGATAGTTCTGACTCCATGCAGCATGCTCACATGGCACCCTCTCCTCTCTTTCACAACTTTGCCTTGGTTGCAATTAATTGATTATGGAATTATTGGGTTCATGTCTACATTCCTGCAACATTTCAAGTTCTAAGGAGCCAAGGACTGTGTCTGGCTTTTTTTTTCTCTGAAAACTCAGTCCCTACTATAGTGTCTTACCCCTGGCAGATGTTTAGTAAATATTAAATGAATGGATAGCACACGACCCAAGGGACTAAGTCCTTAACCTTTGAATCACTAATGCCTAGCAGAGTGGTTGATATAGCAGGAATTCAGTTATCAGTTGAAAAAGGAAGAAAGGAAGGGGAAAAGGAAGGGAGAAAGGAAGGAGAGAATGAAGGAAGGGAGGAGGGGGGAGGGAGAGAGAGATGGAGAGGTCATCTCTATTCCTTTAACTCAGTGCAGTTGGACTGGAGGTTTCCTGATTGATATCATCAAAGGGAAAATCGCCCTCTGTTAGAAAAAGATATGAAAAATAAACAGAATGCCATCTAATTTAATTTGAGCTGCAAAGAAAGTGACTAACGAGGCATTTCTGTGTTTGGGTAGGAGGACGATACTCTAAGTGCTACCTGGAAATGGCTTTAGTTACTTTGGTGACTGTTATAGTCTTGTGAGAATAATCTCCTCTTAATAAGGACAATTACTTAGATTTATTACTCCTTTGTGGTCTTGTTAAAGATCTAAGAAGAATCCTATTTAAATGAAAAGAACAATAGGAGCTTTTTAACAGGGAGCAAGGTTTAATTAAAACTCTGAGCATCAGATTGGTGCCTCTGTGGCTGGGTGGAAAAAACTGGGTTAAAAAAGAAAAAAAGTAAATAGACAATGGCACCTACTTCACCTACTTTTTGGGGAAAAAAAGTCCATTTTGTGTGAAAAGCCTCAAAGGGTAGGTGTATTCGGGTTACACAAAACATTCCTTTTTTTGAGGTGGCCTTTTGGAATAGAGTCCTCCTACTTCATTTAATGAAATATCCTTTAGAGTTGAGATAATGAGCTCAATTACCTTACAGGGTGCCCAATCCAAGCGGCAGAGCTGGGGTGACCGATGGGAATCACAGCAATAATACACAGTGGTATTTAAAAAGTACTTTATAGTGTTCCCAGGGAGGACTCTGGACCAGAATGCTCTCAAAGAAGTGCATTGTCCCAGAGAGCCCCATCCCACAAGTGAAGCTCGGGGTTCTTCCTGCTTGAATAATAACAGCAAGAGCTGTTTGGAAACCCCGAAAACTCTGGCCCTGGGGAAATGTCATTGAAAAAAACCTAATATTCTATTACGCTCCAAAACAAAAATATAGAATGAAACAAAACAAGTGTGCTAACCCATCAGATGGGTGGCCTAATAAGCCGACTGGTGTGCACGGCACAGACAGACAGCTTCTCTGCTGTCTGACATAGCTGTTTCCACTTTTGTGGCGCATATAAATGCAGCTGTCTGCTGTTTGTAGCATTATTCTGCTCTAAATAAATAACCAACAGCACTCATTTAGATGCATTTTGGGTGACGATGACACATGGGAACTCATGTCATCTAACCTAAGCCAGAAGTATTTCCACTTTAAATTATATTATTGAAAACAGTGAAGGAGTAAGCATAGGACGAGGTGGGGGGAAGGGTTCTTTCTTGGCTTATGGGGTATGTTCTGATTTTATGTCACCTAGTGGTCAACAAATGTCATACCAAGAACGATGAGCACTAAATGAATCTCTTCTTGTGATGATTATAACAAGACTGTAAAATGGAAAACAGTAAATATAACTCATCCTTATTAAGACTCTCCGGTATTTATTTCCAGCTAGGGCTTCTAACAAGAGAGTAAACAATACTTGGTCTCCTGTGATTGCTAATTAAAATGCAATAAATTATGGAATCAATTTAAATTTTGGATCAGCTCTACAGTGGGTTCAACAAACCTCCTAAATTTTATTTTCCCCTTGGGGCCTCTTTTCCAGAACCTCGAGGTCGGCAGTCCTTGTGTGCATGGCCTCTCTTTTGTTTGAGTTTTAATTGCTCTGGCAGCTCCTTTTGGGGAAAGATGGCCAATAGCAGGACAAATTCCAGGATCCTGGCATATGTTTTTCCTGCCTCTGAGTTACCTCCTTGCTTTTGGCATGTTGTTTAGACCAGGGTAAGACTTGGGGTTGCTGCCCAAAGACATTCAGTGGCAGCGGCCTTGGCAAGGTACCTGGCACCATCAAATAGCTTGGGTTCCCCACAGTCTCGTCTGGGCCCAGCAAGAATAATGGGGTCTAGATGGCAAATATCCTTTATGTATCTAATACATGAAGGCAAAATGTTTGTCAGCAAGGTCCAGCAGGAGAGGAGAGGAACGCCTGCTCTCCTGCTAGGTAGGCCTTGAGAGAGAATATATAGATATGGATATAGGCATAGATAGATATGTAGATATAGTTATAGATATAGGTACAGTTATATAGATTTATCCTAAGCCAGAAGTACTTCCACGTTACATTATATTATTGAAAACAATGAAGAAGTGAGGATATATATAGTTTTATGTGTATACCTATATCTATATCTATGTCTATATATTCCACTCCGTAGCTATCTATAATTACATAGATATAATTATATATAATATAGTTATGATTATATTGTAATATATGAAATATAATTAATAATCAATTTTAGCAATAATTACTAATACATTAATATATATTATATATGACTATATCTATCTATACCTATGTTTGTATCTATATATATAGTTTTGTTTTGAGGATATCTAAATCTAGTAGACTCTACAGGAAAGGAAAATGTTCTAAGAAATGTTTCCTCTGGGAAAAGCAAGGAGCTTTGGCTAAATATGGCAGTGGCTCTTTCATACTGTCAGAGAGAAGATAGGAACAACTTGCTATAGCTTATAATACTAACCCCAGACACTGGGCAAAGCTGCCTAAGTGGAGACCCTTGGAGAGTGATGCTGCCTGCTCCTCATCTGCATCAGGAGGGGCAGGTGAAGTGTGAAGAGGAATATGTGTGTGTTCCAGCCAGAACACAGTTCAACTAGGGTTGCCCTCTGAGCCAAGACCGAGACACGGTTCCAGATAATAGGACAATTTATATCAGAGCAGATACACAACCCAAATCTGCTCTTTCCCTGTGTAGAATATGTCTAGTTCTTTTCTGCTTCCTTCAGAAAAACATCAGCAATTTCATCTTTTGCTGCCTGAGAAGCATAGTAAGAGACATGCCACCCACCCAGCTGTTATTCAGGAGAATTAACTTCTATCCCATTTGCATGTGTGAAGTGCTGCCTACCCAACAAACTCTCCTTGGTTATTTGTGAGACAAAAACCATTTTCACCTTATAGATAGGTCATATGGACTCTTTAAAAGTCATCTTAATGTAAGACATAAATATAGACTTTACAGTAAGATAAAGTTGGGTTCAAACCTCTGTTTTGTCTCTTGTTAACTCATATTCTTCAGCAAGTTACTTCACCTTACATATAATATATAAATGTGGGTGATAATGCCTACCCAATTGGGGCTATTATAGAGTTTAAGCCAGTTCTTGCATATAAAATGCCTGCAATATTTCATAGACAATAAACATTAGTTAAAACAACTTAAAATGTGTTTTTCTCTATTTAAACTTTATATCCATTTATCATTTTATATGTAAAAAACCTCTAAGTATAACCTGCTCCCATGCTTATTGCCCTGGTTATTTTCTTAAAGGAACAGCATGACAAAATACTTCAAACAGCAAACAATGATTTTTCTTTTCCGGGAGAACACACACATACACATACATACCACAGCACATGTGCACACTCGCACATTCAGAGGCAGATGGATGACTTCCCAAAGTGCCACAAGCTTTGGATTGTCATCATAATTAAGAAAGAGACCTATTTAATATGAGAAAGCGTTGAAGCAGTTAAGGCGCAGTACATCACAAGAGGGAGATTCATCCCTGATCTTTAAAAAATAGATTCTGAAGAACCCAGAAGAAGAGAGGTGTAGACCCAACTGCCTGCCAGTCAAGATGGTCAAATTCTGTGCACTTGTGCTGGAAGAAATTTAAAAATCCAGACTCCAGCGATCATTTGCTCTCATCCAACTCAGTGGTAGCTGATAATGAACATTTAAGGGTGATTAGCTTCATTTTGCTTGACAGGAAAACTGTTGGCAGAGCTGCAAACAATAACCAAAAAAGACTGCGTCTCTAGAGAGATACTGATTCACTCACTAGAGGGGTTTCTTCTCTGTCCTTCTAACTGCCCTTGTGTTTCTGATCTGACAGCACCCCCAGCAACGAGCCTTTCTGTTCATGATCCTTCCTGGTTGGGTAGTAAATCAAACACCATCTTCCCCTTTCTCTCTTCTGCCTGGAGACTTTTTTGTTTGCTGTTGCTCTAAGATGAGCGGGGTCCTGGGTTGCCAGTACCAAGTAGGGGGTCAAGAAGAGGAGCCCAGACAATGCGGGCAAGAGGGTAGGAACCCCGGGCTGGAGAAAGGTTGTGGGCAGATCACGGTACCCAGATACGAGAGTCCCCAGAAAAATTCTATTGGAAAATAAATGCTTCCCAGGGCTAGAAGAGGACGAGGGAATCCTTTTATCACAGAAAGCTATCACTCTTATAGTTAAAAAAGAATTCTTTTTTGAAAGTCCCATAAAGAGGAAAGCTGACTTAACACACTTTAAAAAATTCAACATAAGGAACGCAGAACACCGGCTTTTAAAAGTCCGGCTTCATTTACGGCTGATTCAGGGGGTGTGAGGGAAAGGAAATAGAAATAAAGACGTTGAGGAGGTGTGATGGTTTATGGAAGATGAGCTTGGTCCAGGCAACCCCTTGAGTTACAAACGTCTCTACTTTTAGGAGCTCAAAGAAGAAGGCTGAGCACGGCACCTGCGTGCAGCAGCAGAAAGACCCTTGGTGATCACTGGTGTCTCCAAAGCAGCGCAAGTGAAAGAGGGGCCCCAGCTCAGGACAGAGCCTGGAAAGCCCACTGCTAACCGGTGCAGCGGAAAAGAGCCCCTACTTGAGACTGAGACGGAATGAAGAACAACACCAGCACCGCCAGCCAACGCCAAGGCTGGAAAGAGGAGCGCACGCTTCAGCACTGTACTCAACGCGGGCCGCTCCGGCTACGCCTCTCCCCGGTGCGCATGCGCGGTTCTTATTCCCGCTGCCTCGCGGGGCCTGGGGAGGAGCACATGAGACTTCCCATGGCAGTTTCCCCTGTTTACTTCTTTTTCTGAACTGAAAGATCATTCCTCATCCCTGGACACTTCATGCATAGTTAAGTCTGGTATATAACATTTTCTGACCCCATCTCCCATCTTCCCTTTTCTCCTGTAACTCTTCCTCTGTGCTCTCTGGAATACAAGGTTGGTCGTGAGCAAAATCCCTGTACACTCCACCTCGCCTCTGAACTCTTCCATATCTTTGAAACTTGCTTTTTCTGAAGACATTGCTTGTCCTATGGCTCTGTGTGGTCGTGGCTACCCGGCTCCAAATCCATTGATTCTTTCCCCCTTTCACTATCCCTCAACCCTCTCACGTCCTCATTGCCCAGCTTAAGTCCATAGTCGATCATTATAATTACTCCAAAATTTACATCTCAAGCCCAGACTTCCCTTCTGGGCTGCAGTCAGATATCCAGTTGCCTACTTGACAGCTCCACTTGGATTGGATGTCTAATAGGCTTCTCAAATTCTAACTAGTCCAAAATCAAGTTCATGATCTTTCCCATCTGCTCTTCCTCCAGTCTCCTCATTTAGTAAATGATAGCCCTTTTAATTGCTTAAGTAAAGACAATTGCCATCATTAGGAACACCCCACCCCGTACTTCACTGAGATATAAATGCAATATAACATTGTGTAAGTTTAAGGTATACAGCATGATGATTTGATACATGCATATGTTAGGAAATGATTATCACAATAACGTTAGTTAACACATTGTCATCTCACATAGATTCCTGTTTTGCTTTTTTTAAGATTTGCTTTCCTAGCAACTTTCAAGTATATAATACAGTATTGTTAACATAGTCACCATGCTGTACATTAGATCCCCAGAACTTACATACCTTACAACTAGAAGTTTGTACCTTTTGACCAATTTTAACCATTTTCCCTACTCACCTGCACCAGTCTACTCAGTTTTTGAGTTTGATTTTTTTAGATTCCACATATCCATATATAAGTGAGATCATATAGTATTTGTCTTTTTCTGATTTATTTCACTTAGCACAATATCCCTAAGTTCCATCTATGTTATTGCAAATGACAAGATTTCCTTCTTTCTTGTTGAAAAATATTTCATTGTATGTAAAAACATAACATACTCCCTTTATCCACTCATCTGTCAATGGACACTTTGGTTATTTCCTTGTCTTGCTATTGTAAATAATGCTACAATGAACATGGGGAGGATAGGGGGAGAAATCACTCAAAATAGTGACTGTGTTTCCTTCAGATATATACCCAGAAGTGGGATTGCTGGGTCATAGGTGGTTCTATTTTTAATTCCTTGAAAAACCTCCAATCTGTTTTCCATAGTAGCTGTGTCAATTTACATTTCTACCAATAGTGCACAAGGGTTCCTTTCTTTCCACATCCTCATCTACAACTAACCTCTTGACTTCTTGATGACAGCTATTCTAACTGGTGTGAGGTGATATCTCACTGTGGTTTTGATGTCCATTTCCCTGATGATTAGTGATGTTGAGGACTTTTCTTGTACCTGTTGGCCATTTATATGTCCTCTTTGGAAAAATGGTTAGTCAAGTTCTTCAGGTCTTTTTTTTTCTCTTTCTTTCTTTCTTTCTTTCTTTCTTCTTTCTTTCTTTCTTTCTTTCTTTCTTTCTTTCTTTCTTTCTTTCTTTCTTCTTCCTTCCTTCCTTCCTTCCTTCCTTCCTTCCTTCCTTCCTTCCTTCCTTCCTTCCTTTCTTTCTTTCTTTCTTTTCTTTTCTTTCTTTCTTTCTTTCTTTCTTTCTTTCTTTCTTTCATATTTCATAATCTGTCAACAAATCCTATTGGTTCTTACCTTGATTTGACCACTTTTCACTATCTTCACTATCACATCCTTGTCCAGGCCACCATCATCTCTTGCTTGGATTCTACAGTAGCCTCCTAATTATTCTCCTTTGCTTACCTTCAGCCCATCTCCAACACAGCAGCCAGACTGACTGTGCTAAAAGTAAGACATGCCAGGTCACTCCTCAGCTCAAAGTTCTACTATGGCTTCCCACATTATAGAAAGTAAAGCCAAATGCTTATTAAGCCCAGCAAGACCCACCTGGTCTGCTTTCCAGCCTGGTCCCACCTCCTGGTCTTCCTCCTGCCCACTGCTCCAGTCACAGAGGCCTCCCTGCTCTTCCTTCGGTGCCAGGAGTGAGCTTCCACCTCAGACTTTCGCACTTGCTGTTCCTTCCTGTGTTCACACCTTTGCAAAGAGGCCCTGCCCTGGCTAGCCCATCTAAACTCCCTCCAGATTCCTCTATTGCCCTTTCCATATTTTTCTTTTTATCACTGTCTAACATACTAATCTTTTATTTTCTGTATATTCGCTTTATTTTTGTCTTCTGTTCATTACCGAGTCTTCATTGCCTCAAACAGTGCCTGGCACATAGTTGTACAATAAATGAGTGAACAGTGCAAGCTCTGGGAGTGGGTCATTGGTGAGGGCACAGAGAAAGGAGGTAGATTGGAATGTAGATGTGACAGAACTGGGCTTTGGGGGAAGGAAGACATGGGAAAATAACCAGAAAAGCAAGTTCCTTGAGATCAGGGCCTGCCTCATGGCCATCGTGATATTCTCAGCTTCTGGCGCATAGCCAGGCCTTCAGCAGCCATTCAGAAATATAGAGAATTAATGGACACACTTTCTCCAGATTGGAAAGGTCTGAAAAAAGAATTGAGGCAAAACCAACTGGAGTTGTTGATTTCGGAATCCTCCTATAACCTCAGGTTACCCAGAACTCTGTCACCTGGGTATCCCCTTGCTAGGTCACCTTTTTCTTTACTATTTAAATGAAAACACCTCGAGTCTTGTGGGACAAATGCTATGGTGACCTCCCCAAGGGATATCAGTAAATCCCTGGTGCTGGTGCTCTCTGAGTTACCTCTCTCACTAACTTCCTGGGCCAGCTGAGTCTCCATTGGACGTGTGCCAGAATCGTCTTGGGACGCTCTCCTTTCTCATCCTGTGGAGACACAACCTCCGTTGACCTCAGTAACACAGAATAGTGTATGCAGCAGGCTCATCCTAAAATTAAGGGTTCTACAACAATACAACACATCAAATAATCAATTGAAAAATTACTTAACCCTGCTCCTAAAAGCATTCCTTGCTCCCACTTCCCCAGGAGTTCTCATTGTCCCACTTTTCTCCTCAGGCTACATGCATAGGCAGGCAGGATAAACATGGTCCATAGCCATAGCTTTCCTCTTTGGGTCTGGCAGGGAGTTCCCTGGAACGCCCTCACCTGCAATGACAGGGCCATTGAAACTAGGTCTCAGAAAGGTGTTTTCCATTTCAGTTAACTGCATGTGACTTAGCTTTTAGAAATATGGTTTGGGGCTATCTTAATTAAAAGTTTTATGAACACAATTTCCGGCTTGCAAATGGTTATAATATTGCTTCCTTCTCAACCCAAGTATGTGGTGAGAAGTTCAGAACAATTGAAATGGGTCTCACCTTGCCCGAGAACTAATAATTCAGACCGCAAGCCCCATTCAAACTCCAGGTTAATCAGTCACTGCTTAAGGGAGGAAATAAAGGACAGGCACTGCACAGAGGTTCCTGCTATTTGCACTTACTAGGCAAGGGGGTGTGGAAAGGAATTAAAACTACAAAAAAATCTGCCTTATATCTCTCCTCGGTCATACCCTTTTCAGGCATCAAGTTGCACATATCACTTGCCCCTAAGGGCAGGCTTTAGCTAAAAGGAATAGCTGGCCTCCCAGCCTGCCTCTCAGGCTTATTATCCCCTGGAACATTCCAGTGAAGAGTCACAAAACCCTGAGATCCTCTCTTAGAACCAAGTCACTTTTAGGTGTGCCCTAACGAACTGTGCCTGAGGCCCCCAGAATTCTGTCCCAGATTCTGTGCTAACATCTCTTCATCTCACAACACCCTAGAGTAGGTATTTCTTTTCGATTTTGTAAATGAGGAAGTTAATTGTTCAAGTTCACACAGGCAGTAGTAAGTAAGTGGTAGAGCTGGATTTCACTTCAGGGTGTTGGACCTCAAAACCCTCCTCTAACCTGAAAACTCCTGGCTGCCCTGATTAGAAGCAGCGAGTGAAACTTACAAGTAAGCACATGGTAAGCGGGAGATGGAAATGCGGAAGCAAAGGAGGAGCCTGGGATCCACAGCCAAAGAGCCACATGCAGATCAGTAGCCCGGCCAGCCACTACTGGACAGTAACTGATAGCAAGAATTCATTTTTGCAAGGGAACATTTAGTATATATTCACTCAAACCAAAAGATAGCAAGGTATACTTATTTTAGAAAGCCTAAAATGCAATATGGTTACAATGAATGGGTTAAAATAAAAATATCATTTAATTATTTTAGAAGATTTACTCTTTGGAAAACAATCCATTTATGATAGTGTTAGCTAGATAAATGAGTTATTACTGCTATATATTTTCGTTCAAATAATGATGAGTTTTTTTGAAAATGTGTTTAGTGTTAAATTCTAGACAGGTGAATAGTGTAGCCATTGTTGTATTTCACACATGAGCTTAAGCCATGATGCCAACAGCTCAAAGCTTTTCTTCTGCAGTTTGGGCAGCCAGCATCCTCCCAGGAGTATACTAGCAACTAGAAAATTTAACCAAAGCCAAGCAAAGGTGTGCACTTTGTTATTACTGTTACTGTTTTAATAATTGTCTTTCGCAAACTCACCAATCTTATCATCCTGAAAAAAAAAATAAACTGATTCTTTTCCCCTGGTAATAAGGGAATAACTTATGAAAACAATGCTTTACAGTATACAGAACGATGCAGTGATAGGCAACACTCAAACTGGCAGTTAATTAGTACTTGGGCCCCTGCCTATTTTTTATATGTTTATTAGTTCTACCCTTGCAAAGTGGGGTAGTGGTATTCCACATGAAACACCAGAGAAGTCAACAGCATTCTTATTCTGAGGATGAAAGAAACATTAATTATTCCTTTGAATCCTATTGGGTGAAGTGGGATTTTTTTCTTCCTTTCCCCAAACACAACAGGAGAATTATTTCCTAATAAAACTTCCACTAGGCCAGACGGTGTTGATGAAACATAATTTTTAATATGCAGTGGCCTGGAATCTGACAGATATTGGCAGAGTGAGTACCCCTGTTTTAAAAAGCTGAATGTGGCTGACAGTAATATCACTGCTTCCTTACGTCTATTATAGTCGGTGTAAGGTTAGACAAATACATTCCCACCAGCACAAAACAGCAACCTTCCAAAATGTATGTCAGTGGTGTATTTACAGCCAAATCCAGAAGGAGCATGTTCTTCTTATGCTGCTCCCATTAATGAGACAAATGTCAGCATCCATAAGCTATTTTTTTGTTCCTGCTTATCAAATCTTTCAAAAAATTGATAACTAGTCTTTATAGATTGTGAAAGTCAGATATAACTCTGAATGTATTACTTTACTGGACCCCTTGGGGTAAACTTATCACCTGAAAACCATTTTACATGGACGATTTGACTTTCATGTGGAGTGTCATAATGCACCCTAGATGGAAATCGAAAATAAAATATCTGGACTACAACCTTCCTCTTGGTGGAATTTATGATTCCCTCAGTACAATAATTTTGAAAATTGTATCCCTTAAGCTACAAGACTTGATATATTATTAACTGCTTGAATTGAAGAAGCTTTCCAATAGGCTTACGTGCTATCTAGAGGCATGGATTAATTTCTATGGAACTACAAGCTTATCTCAAACTGTTTTTCAGCAATCTAAACTGCCAGCTTCATCTTCTTTCTAGGACAGAACAGAGTGTCCATTTCATTTCTGGCAGCTCCGGGATGCTCTGCTTTTAGCAAAGCTCTTCCAGAAGACGATGGCCATTGATTCACTAGAGAATTGGTTGTGTTCAGTCAATCACGCCCCAGAGAGAATGGGATGCACTTGGGGCTCTTATTTTTCTATTTCTTGTGGCACTTTCTGGTTTTAATCCTACTCTGGCCAAATTGAACTGGTGTACAGGGAATGCTGGTAGGAGGGAGTCTGGAGGGCATTGTTTTCTTGAAGTTAGAGAATAGATTTTTTCTTTTTAGCTTTAAGGGGCTTGTGCTGCCATAGGGAAACTCTGCTCAACTGCCTTCTGCTGCTTTCACAGCCCTTCTCCTCTCTTCTCTCATCGCAGACATTGTGCCTTGAAAATCAGCAATGACCATTTATATAAGAACCACCAGATGATTATCCAAAGGCAGAGAGGGCCAGAAATCTTTCAAATAGGGTTCATTCTAATAAGACTCTTTCTACCTTCTCCATGTCAAAGTTGAGTTGGGAATACATTTAATTATACATTTCATGGTCAACTCAGTATATAGTAAAGATATACATACTGATAAAGGGACAGCTTCCATAACCCCTGCTTCCAGGGAAACAAAAGGGCAGAACTAGAAAGTGCACTGCAGTAGAAACCAGTGGTGTCCTATGGCCCCAGGTCCTAGGGAAATGTGGGAGTATTGAGGTTTTGTCACTTCACAAGAAAACTTGAAATTCCCTGAAGTTTACAGCTCATGCATGAAATAGAGGTTTTCCCCAATTTAACAACAAGTCTAGAGTACATGACATTACCTAGATCAAGTTGTGGAGAAGAAATAATTTCTTAAAGCTATCTGTAATAAAACCAATTTTTATCAACTACATTAGAGGACAGACTGAAGACGCAGTCTTCTAATACTCAAAAAGGAAAAATATTATAGAGATGGTAATCAAAGCATGTTAATTTTGTGGCTTTTGTGAGGTTTGCAATTGGTCATGATTTCTTTTTTAACATCTATAATTCTGTAATTTTTTCAATCTAAATAAATATTTACTTTGTACTCAATCTGGTATCAATCATTTTGTATTCTTTTTTTTTTTTTTTTTAAAGATTGCCCTCCAAATTGCATAAGCTCAGGCCTCACATACCGGATCCACCCATTGGTGATTTAATCTCCCATCACAATTCCTGGGACTTTAGATAATATAATCATCTCCTATGTGTATAGTTTGACCAATGACCAAAATAAAGCTTTGTAGAATTTATAGGTTTAAAATTTTTAGTAAACTAAAGCATCATATGTTTTTTTTCCATAATACATTGAAAATATCAGCAAATTGACACTGAGATACTTTTTCCAAGTTAGCATAATACAGTCCTCTAAAAGCTTGAAAGTACTCTATGAAACAGATATGTTTGTGGTGAATTTCTAAGTTTTCCTTTTTCCATGCTAACTATTTAATTATTTGTTAGTTATCTTTAATTTTCTCTTTAAAAGTGTGTGCATACCAAGGACTATTCATCCAGTAAATGTTAACATATAGGGTTTAAAAATATGTTGAGAATTGGTTACCTGACTTATTTAATAAATAATTAAATGATCAAATGCTGAATCAAAATAAAGTCTGTTACTTAAAGGAAGATACTATTTTTAGAGAAAATCTAAAGTTATTACCTAAGTGACTATCATGGGAAAACCTTCCTGAGAGAGCCGAGGACTGGTTGGCAAGTGAAGGTATTTCTATGGGCTTCCAGCAGCCAATATACAACAAGCAGTTTCTAAACAAGCTCTATTTTGGTGAAGGAGCCAACAATACTCTGACTAATGTAAGGCCAAAATTCGGGGCAGAGTTCAGAGGAACGCATCTACTTCCTCCAGGCAGTGAGGGGATACTTGCCAGGAAGCAGTGCCCAGGATTCCAGGTCTGTCTCTTGCCAGCTGTGAACTTCAAGCCACCGGCCACGGGGCAAGAAAACAATGGTGGGTACTTGGCGAATCTGTAGATTTTTCTGGGCTACACTAATTTCCGAACTAATCTTTTAGCCAGGCTGTTAGGAAACTTCTTAGAATATTGGAAACTGGAGCTTCCTTTGATGCCTCAAAAAAAGGCTGCCCCTGCAGCGGACAGACTGAAATTGAGAAAGTGCCATGGTCTTTTCCGTAGGAGACATCTCTCTCTTTGTTAGCTGGATAGAAAACCAAGTTTGCAGTTGGTAACTTTGGCTGTCATGGAGCCTATGCATTTGTAGAGCATTTAGCTTATTGACCTAAATGTTCTTGTGTTTAGAAAAAAAAAAAAGTTTAATTAATTCACAATAAAAATTCTCCATTTCATAGAAGATAAAACTTACATAACCCAAACAGAATTGAATGTGTGATATGATGCAGTCATCAGCATGCAGCAGCCTTAAAAATTACAATATCTGACCTTAATATGTGTGAATCCATCAGGATTCCATTGTCGACATGTATATTTTTCAATATTCTTCTCTGAGCTGAAATCATGTCATTTATATGCAAATGACCATATCTTCAGCAGCTGCTGCTTCTCTGTTGAAGCCCAGGGACTTATTTGCACTTAATAAAGCCTCATAAATAGGTTTTGCCTCTAAATGGGTGGGGGAGCAGGAAACCCATCGGCAGCCTTTTACAGTTACAAGATTCTTTTTGTTTTGAAAGTGAGCAGCCACCTCTAACAGGACTGTTTTCAGTTGCCACAGAAACACCAGCCAGCTCTCTCTCTCTCTTCCCTCCTTAGAAAACAAATGCTTCTGTCCTCCATGGCGCCTTCTTCCCATTCAGCCAGGGGTGTCAATAAATCCAGACTTCAGTACAAAGAGGGCTGCTCTGAGCAGAGCATCTTGCCAGGTGGCAAGAGCAGGTCCAGCTTTGGGAAGACCTTTTTGGTCCCTCGGGTTGTCCTGTCTGAGAAGGGAAAGAAAGGAACTCCTGGGCCAGTGGAGAACTTCTCCTTTTATGAGTTATGAGTTTCCCTTTTAAGACACTCTACACAGAGAAGGGACAGTGTTTGGGGACTTGTGTGCATTTTGATGGCCTAATTAACAGCATTAAGAGAACATTAAAGACTCACCTTAATTCATGTGACAAGTACATAGAACTTTGTTTCTCTTCCCATTCCCATCTTTTTAGCTGGTCATTCTTTTCAATAGAATTGGATGGAAAAAGAAAAGATTATATGTATTTGGCATGCATACGACATGAATTCTACCCATTTTCTATTAATGTTTCTATATAGCCTCCCAGGCTTCTACTTTGGGGTGGACAGAAAGATTCCATTTACCATTTAAGAGCATTTAAGACATGCTAAAAAAAAAAAAAAGAATATTATGAGATAATTGTCTCCTGCTGTTAGATGCTAACACAAAACTGAGGCACTTATGAAAAATAATGATGGGGAGCAGGGTCATTTATTTTTTAAAGCACTGTGCTGCTGATTTGGTAATAATGACCTATTATCCTTGTCAGAGTACTAGACAGTTCCTGGAGCTTCATTTCTGTTGTGTTGAGCAACTGCATAGGACAGATGATTATACTGTCTGATAAATGTGTATAATCATTGAAGACACTGGTTGATAATACTATCATTAAATTGTCATGAGCTTAGCAAAGAGACAAACATCTCTACCACATCAACCTATCAGAGATATTTATAACTGCAAAAACATCCAAGCACAATATTAATGTAGATAACTGAAACTTCTCTCTCTCTCTGTCTCTCTCTGTTTCTCTCTCTCTTACACACACACACACACACACACACACACACACACACACACACCCTCAAAATTGAGCCATTAGGAGTGAAGCGTCTCCAGGAAGGAGTTGAAAGGAAGTAAAACCTGGCCCTTCAATCAGGAGTTCTGGACACTAGTCTCATCTCTCTGAGCTTCAGTTTATTTCATTTAAAAAATGGAGATCCTGTCTTTACTGACCATCTCACAATATTATTATGAATACTAAAATTTTAAAACATACTAAATACAAGGATTTTAATAATAATAGATTTCATCTTCTTGTACAAAGTTGCTCTTGGTATATTTAAGGTTTTACACAGGTTTTACTTTTTAAAAAAATATTGTGGTGAAATACATGGCAACCATTCTACCTTCTATCTTTATGGATTCGACTACTTAAGTACTTCATATAAGTGGAATTCTACAGTATGTGTCTTTTTGTGACTGGCTTACTTCTCTCAGCATAATGCCCGCAAGGTTCATCCATGTTGTAGCACATGTAATAATTCCTTTCCTCTTCAAGGCTGAATAATATTCCAATGTATATATATTTGTGTGTGTGTGTGTGTGTGTCTATCTATCTATCTACCTATAAAACATTTTGTTTATCCATTTATCCATCAATAGACACCTGGGTTGCTTCCATTTTGTGGCTATTGTGAATAATGCTGCCGTGAGCATGGGTATACAAGTATCTCTCTGAGAATCTGATTTAAATTCTTTTGGATATATAACAAAAGTGAAATTGCTATATAATATGGCAATTCTATTTTTAATATTTTGAGGAACCACCATATTTTTTATAGTGACTGTACCATTTTACACTCCCACCAACAGTGCATAATTTCTCCACACTCATCAACACTAATTTTCTGCTTTATTATTTTTTTAATAGCAGTCATCAATCATCCTTGTGGGTGTAAGATGGTATACATTGGTTTACTTCTTAATATAATGTTATACAAGACTCATTGTCCAATATTATGAAAGTTTTCACATTTGAAATGACTTCTTTTTAACCATAGATTAGATGCTAATTTGTCAAGTGTATTTGCAACTACAGTAGGAAGTGAATTAGGAGGTTTTCTGACACCTGAATTATGTATTTTTTTAATGAAAATGTGCCCCTCCAAATTATTCATATGTTATATATAACTCATACATACATATGAAGTGGTACATATGTAGTGATATATACACAAACCTTCTTAGTTTGTAAATATATACATATATATATACTTGTAAATATATATGTCACATATATATTTACAAAACTTCTTAGATATATCAATCAGTCTTACTCTAGAGAATAAGAATCTTTGGAAACCTGATAAACATGCAGTTACTTGAGTCTCATCTCCAGCGATTGTAATTTAAGTTGGTCTTTATCAGGCCCAGAGGTCAGTATTTTGGTGATTCTAATGAGCAACCAGTGTGGTGAACGCACTGCTAACCTATAACCATTCCATGCCATTTTAAATGCGTTACTTCCTTATTCTTCAAATTGTGTGTTTTTGGTCATCAACATTATCACTTGAGATCTTAGAAATTCAGAATCTCAGGCTCCATCCTAGACCTAATGAATCATAATTTGCAGTTTCATGAGATCTGCAGGTAACGCATATGCTCATTAAAGTTTGAGGTTTCCTCAGTGGAATTGGAGAGGAGTTGTTCACCATCATCCACACATTCTTCCTTTTCAAATACAGTTCGCCTGTAATGTGAACCAGTTTCCACTTGAAATAGGCAAGGATTGAAGAAGTTCATTTCAACCCTGTTGCAAGTAGATGGCAGCTCGAGTCAACTCAACACTTTTACACAGGAGATGGCAGCTGAGCCCCGATAGCATGCATCAATCTTCGCTGCTGTCATCCCTGCTGCTGGTGCTGCAGTCAGTCCCTGCCTAAGCCATACCCCAAATCAGCTCCTAGGTGAGGCATAGATGTGTTCACTTGCCTAAACTCCAGCCCACGCGGCAGAACAGAGATAGCAAAAGTTGTGGCTAGGCTGCCTACTATATTCAGCAGGCACCATGTCACCTTTCCTTCTCTAATGAGCAAAATGGAAGGCCCCACTTCTGGCCTTTTGGCTCTCTTTGGGATGCAAGTGTTCCTCACCTTCATTACAGTGAACTCTGCTGAACCACCTCTTAGATCCTCAGGTCATGTTTCAGTTGCAAGACAAAAAAACGCACCAGGCTCTAATAAGTGATTGATTCTCAAATCTTAGTGGTCACTTAGCGCAGGCTCCTGTCTACAGTGAATCTCTTCAATGAAGTGGTTGTCTTCTCTGTGCTTAAACATCTCCAGAGATGGAAGTAAAGCCCCACAGTTGACTTACACTGACGTTGTTCTCGAATAAAACCTTTAAAAAAATTCAAGCTGCTAAGAGTACCCCATACTCTGTTTATAGAGTTTGTTATTGGACTAAAGTAAAAGACTAGAATTTTTGTGGGCAAATTTTGTATTATTTGATTTGGTCTGTTGTTTCGGCTATATGAGAATTTTTTGAATCCTAATTTTGTGACTCAGTATTTTGTCATTGATTACCATGTTGCGGATGTTAGCATAAAAGTCATTAGTGAACATGTTGAACAATTTAGGGCTGAGAGAACACAGCCTCTAAGTTATCCCTGCTAGAAAACTTCCTCTGGATTTATACTATTTCTTTATACTATTTCTTAGCACTGTTTGGATTATTTAACAAGTTAAAAAATCCTCTTACCTATAAAAAAACCAGCCCACAGTTCTTTGACAAGAATATCATGAGATTCGTGGCCATACTGAAATCACAATATTCTTAGTCTGTAAAATTCCTCTGATTTCCACTCTACAGCACTTTAGGAAAAGGAAAATGATTAGGTTGGTATGACTTAGTCTTACTGAAACTAAACTATTTTTAGAGATTGCTATTTACTTGGAAACTGGTAAAACTATCTTTAATATACTTAGTTCTAGTTTTATTATTTACTTACACTATTTTTTTCATAATTTCTTAAAGATTTCTGACATCATTTCAACTATTTAGAATATAAAATAAATTATAAAATAACAATGATAAAATGAAGAGCTAATGTTTGAGTATTTATTATTTGCCAGGTGCTGTTTAAAGTGCTTTATATTGAATTGTTACCCTAGCTCTCTGAGGTATACGCTATAATCCAAATTTTATAGGTGAAGAAAAACTGAAATTTAGAGCTGTTAAGTAACTTGCTAGAAGACCAAATAGACTCTAGGTCTATCTGATTCTAAAACCTGTTTTCTCAATCAATATATATTACCTTTCCTTGGGATGCAGAGGCTCATATGTGTAATCTTGGACAAGTTGAGCTCCAATTCCTTCTTATCAACATTTGTTTCATCTTTTCCAGTCAACTCTGATGAACTTTCTTCTTACCCAGAAAGAAAGGTAGTAAAATAGGAGTGGAGAAGTTCTACTTCCTCATTGCTGTTACATCTCACGTTAGCATCATTATTTTCAAGCTGGGGGCCTTTCCCTTCTCACAACTCTTCCCATTCTGAATTTCTAACATTTTTACCTGATTCTGAGTATGTCTTCCTCCAAGACTCGAGTTACTCTAAGACTTTAAGTATGTTTCATCCTGTTTACCTTTCATCTATGCTCATCAAAAAGCTTGCTATCCAACCTAATTGATCTCATTGGATTCCTCCAGTTTTTCTTTTTCAGTGGGACCATTGCAATGGTCAGAATCAAAATGTGCATTTATTGATTTTCATTGTTTGCCTTATTTATAATGGAGTCACTAACATGACATCAGTTAGCAAGCTTTTCCATTGGGCCCATAAGAACGAGTACACTTTAGAGAAAGCCAAGCTTTCAGTGCAGTCTGCCCATTCTCTGGCTGAATTTGACAATAGGACTTTGCTTGGTGTTGTATGTGATATATAGTTTCCTCTAGCAAACCCTTTCTTCATCCTCAGGAATTTGTTGGCATACCACACTTGGAACATCAAGAAAACAACAAATCTGCCATTACCCTGTCATATAGAAAACTTTCCAAGTTACAGCTCTGTGGGACACAAAGAGACATAGAGTGGTGGTTAACAGCCCAGGCTTGGAGTGAGTCAAATCTACAGCAAGTCTGACGTAGGTGAGTGTGGCGATGGTACCATTTCTTAGGCTTTAATCTTTTTAATTGAAAATAGGGGTAGTAATAATTAGATAATAGAATAGTACATATGTTCCTTTATGTGATATGAGTGCTCCTTAGCACAATGGATGTTAATATTATCACTATTCAACTTCTTGGCTCCTGTGAGAGTTTAATCAGCTGCCCAAAGCTCATTCCCAGCCTATTAGTCCAAGGGCATATCCAGAGCTTGTGACTACAGGTGTAGACACTTTATTTTCTACAGGTTTTGTGAACATCCTCCTAATTCTTCAAGAATATCACTCTTGTTTAATTTTGAGCACAGAATAGAGTTCTAGTTGATTGAAAGACATTGTTTATGTTTGTAAATCTCTTTTTAGAAAATGTCTTTAGGTTTTAAAAACCTTGGAGAGGGGAATTCACTCATGAAAGGACTGGTTTCTTCCCATATTTAAGAACCCTAACATTCCATTTCTCAAAAGTTTGAAAATAAATAGGAGTAAAGGGAACTTGTGACAAATAAAAGTGAAAGCAAGAGCTTCAGCTGCAGTGCCTACCTGGTTTATGGTCATAGCTGTCTTGGATTATAAACACAGTTTAGGAAAGTCCTTTCAATCCAAGTATAATGACATCAGTATAGCTCTGTTAATATAGCCATGAGCCCAAAGGTGGTATACTAGTTTCCATTGCTGCTGTAAAAAATGACTATAGACTTATGGTTTAAAACAACACAACTTTATTACCTTAGAGCTCTGGAGGTCAAAAGCCCAGAAATCAGTCTCACTGGGCTAAGATCAGTGTTGCTTGATTTGAAATCCAGGGCTACAGTTCTTCTGGAGGCTCTGGGGAGAATCCATTGCCTTGTCGTTTCCAGCTTCCAGAGGTTGCCCACATTCCTTGACTTGTGGCCCCTTTCTCCATACTTGAAGCTAGCAGTGCAACATCTTCAAAAATTGCCTCCCTCTCTCTTTCTCTCTGACCTTTGCTTTCATCCTCACATTGCTTTCTCTCACTCTCCTGCCTCCTTTCCTCCTTCACTTTCACACTTGTGAAAACACTGGGCCCACTTGGATAATTCAGGATAATCTCCCATCTCCAGGTCCTTAACTTGACATCTGCGAAGTCCCTTTTGCCATATAATGTAACACATTCACATATTTGGGGATTAATACATGACACCTTCGGGGCCTAATTTTGTCTACCACAGGTGTGGAGTGTACTTTCCTTCCTTAGTCACATGGCTCAGATATTATCAGTCCCAATTTATATTTGCAGTCAATACTTCAAACGGGACAAGTTGGCATTCAGAGAAGCTGAAGTTAATCAAACAAAAAGCAGGTATCAGCATGCACTTTATCACATCAGCAAGAGAATCAAAACAGTATGATAGTAAATTTGACTTCTTGTCATGTTGAATTCTTCTTTCAGTGCTAGTTATCAGAAAGAGGCAGTATTGTTATAATGTAATTTATATAGTGCTTTCCCCTGAGTGATGAACGGAATATTCCTCAGTATCCTCAGAGAATTAGTCTCTCTATCTCTTTTATCCCAGCTCAGCCACTTCAGCAATATAATATGCAGCAATATAATATCTGTGTGCAAGAAATAAATCAGACTCACTAAATTTAAGGATATTCACTTAAAGAAAGTCCTTCTGGAGTTCCTTTTTCTTTTTTTTTTTTCTCATTCGAAAATGTTCTTGGGTACTATAGAGCCATTGACCCACATTAGATTAATTAGGTCAATTAGCCTTTATATACTAATTACCACCAGATGGCTTTGAATAATTCCCTTTTAATAAAGACGTACCTTGAAAAGAGATTATCAACTTAAATTCCTGCCACATAGTAGCATTAAGAAAACATGCGTTTAGCAATTTTTTTCTGCAATGTGGCTTTAGGTATAGCAATGATATTGGGTAGAAAAGCTTAAGGACTTTACCTTGATGAGTTGATTATTCACATTCACACACTGTTAAAAGCCACATAGGTATTTTCCATTCAGAGGGGCTACTGGTAACCCTAAAGCTGTGCCTAATTTGGAACCACTCCCTGGTCTTCTGACCTGTCAATATTAATTCCCACTGGACCTGGCACCTATCCTAAGACTCTCACCAGCCATCAGCGTTATTTGAAACTTTTTGCTCTCTACTTCTGTCCATCAATCACACCCCTGTATTTTATCTTAATATTGACAATAGCTACCACTTAATGAAGTATTTGCCAGGTTCCAGATATTTCACATTCATTACTCCTAATTGTTACCTTGAGTTAACTCACTAACAAATATTTGAAATACTTGCTCTAGATACTAGAGGTATAGCCAAGTAGATATCTTTATCTCCATGTAATAGTTGAATAAATTGAGACAGAGGAGCTCAGTGACCAGCCCAAAGCTCTGCAGCGCATGGGTTTGGACAAAACCAAGAGCCTGACTGGCTCCCTGGCTCTGCTCGTCCACCCACCAGCTGGTACTGTGCAGTATAGGAACTACTGTCTCATTGGGTAGCTGCATTGAACACTCATTTAACTAGGCGGCATAAGGTTGCCTATAAAGTCAGAACCTTCAAGAAAAAATTAAAAAAACACTTAGGGAATGAGATTGGAAAACAGAAAACTCAATAGGAGCTTAGAATACAAGTCCCACTATTTGTAATTAAAGGCTTTAATTTTTTTTAAACTTTCAGGATTCTGATGCATATACAAGCGCAAAAAGTCGATGTAGTACTTAAGCGAATACCTGTAAGTGAAAGCCGGGATAATTCTAGGTGCATTCTTTTCCGCGTTCTTTGCTATCATTCACCCAGTCCCTGATGTTTAGATCAGAGGAAGCAGTGCTAAATTGCCAGTTATGCACCGACATTAACATGTTTGGTAATCTTCAATCTCTCACTGAACGGATTGGACTCTGTGAGTAAATATACTCCATTGCTGAGATCTGGACACTTGACTGATGCCTGGAATATGGAGATAATTTTGTTCCTGTTTGTTAGTTTTTTTAAGCGTTTCAAGTTTACAACCTTGTAGGAATCAGAAAGTTTCATATGGGAATATTAAATATTTCTGAAGGGTAATTTGACAATGTTTCAAAATAATAATTTAAATTTATATTTCTAGCAAAGGACAAATAAAAATACGAATGCTCATTGCAACATTAGTTGTAAAAAAAACCTGGAAACAATCTAAATATATATCAATAGGGTAGTCATTGAATTATAACATTGAATTATAACATCCATGCATGTTCTACATAAAAAATGATTATGTATATCAATATTATAATGTATTGTTAAATGAAAATAAAGATTAAAACAGATTATAATCTCACTTTAAAGTGTGTGTGTGTGTGTGTGTGTGTGTGTGTGTGTGTGTGTAACTGGATGGCTATATTCCAAAATATGCTAACTCTGATTATTATTAAATAGAGAGATTGAGGAAGCTGTGATCTTAACTTCTTTGTACAATTCTGTATTATCTGAAATTTTTTTATTCCCATTTCTCACTTAGATCACCTGAATCACCCCCCCCCCACCACTGACAACTATTCTAATACATTTGTTGTATCTTTTTAGTTTGTATGTATTCCTATAAAATGTATTTCTCATTTTGTACAGGTATTTTAAATATAGTTTCACATCCTGTTTCTTACATGTTTCATCTAGTAATGTGTTTTTTAAATCTGTTGCTTTGTGCACTAGTCTATTGCATATAACTGCTGATTTATTCTTATAGCATAGGAATTATAAATAAGCATATGATACTTTCATAATCAGAAAAAGTTCAATTAAGCCCTTTTATTGTGAAGAAAAGAAATAATCGTTCTCCTAACAAAAGAGCATAAAGCCATAAATTACATAATTTTGTCAATGCAAATACTATCCAAATGGAGAAATAATTATTACATTGGTGGTTCTATTTTACTAAACATTTCTCCTTTAGAAAAATGTTTGGACACATGAAACTCTTTCCTATAGGTATAGAAAATTCAAAGAGAAAAAAGACTCTTTCTATGAACTCTAAAAATGCTTGACTTATATTAGAAGCCAAGAATTTCAAATGACAAAGTTATTTTGAAAGTGAAAAGTAGTGAAATGAAGTTATTACAATGCGTTCTCACTATATATTAAAAATGAAATTAAAATCATTTAAAATAAAAGAAATATGGCATTACAATGCAAACGGAAATGAGGAAAATCCCGAAAGGATAGGAAACGGTTGATGGACAGGACAGGAAAATGAAAAGACAATCAGAGGAAGTAATAAAGCCTATTGGGACAAACCTGAAATTTATATATTGAAAGTTCATAATTTTTAACATAAAAATCTAATAATAACTGCTAATCCCTTTCCTTTCTTTAAACTTTAAGGATAAAAATAGAACATCAAGGGTAACTTTATTCAATCATAAATTTATAAGATAGATATTATATACTCTCAGTAAAGATCTGTTTTAACTTTTAAACTTTTCTTCAAAATAATATATTCCTAGATGAGAGGTATGAAAAAGATCACATATACATCATGGGGGAAAATGGCACGATGAGAGTCATATGTCAAGCAGATGTTACTGAAGTACAATGACCCCAGAAAAAGTTACAAAAACTGTGTTTCTTCTTTTTCTTATTCAGGCTAGTTTTCACTGATAGCAGCAGAGAAGCTAATAATACAACACTGGCAGGTAAAACCAAATTGCTTTTACTAAGAGTATTTTGTTGAAAACAGGGCCTCCTTTTTTTTCTCTCTCTCTCTCCAAAATATTGTGTTTCAAAATGAAGTCATTGACCTAGGCAAAATAAACAAATAATCTTCAGGGACCCAGAGGCAGCTCAGAAGAGCAAATTAAAGTATCAAAGCTTAAGTGTGAAAATCAAAAAAACAAGGTGTTCAGATGATACAGGGCTAAATGGGAAGAAGAGATGTCTACTAATGTTATAGGTGACCTGCAGAGGGGAAAGGCTAGCACAGTGAGCGGATATAAAGAGAAGGTTATAGCAGTCCTGCTGCTCTGGAAACGAGTTAAACTGGGACCGAGACTGGGATGTGTCTTGGCTAAGAGCCCCTCTTGAAGTTGCCTTAAATTCTCCCACAGAAACACTCTAAAGATTAGGAAAAGCATGGACTTTGATGATTTGATGTAGCAAATATTTCATTCATTTCTAGGCAGAATGGCAAAATAATTATGCAAAAGATTGTTGAATCACACAAATTCAAGCTTTGTGTCCTTTTGCAATTTATTCAGTTTCCTCATGTATATAAATAGTAAGAGAATTTACTTCATAGAGCTATTGAAAGGATTAAACTAAATATGCCATCTGTGGGGTTTAGGACAAGATCTGGCACATAATATGTATTTAGTAGTGTTAGTATAGGTAGTAGTTATGGTAGAAAGTTTTTTTAAAAAAGGAGGTTTACCATTTGAGCAACTACCTGACTAGCTGATGAATCTCCGTTTTCCACGTTTCATTGTTTTTGGATTGTTTTATGTTCGTCCTTTTTTTTTTTTTTTTAAATGCAGACTTCATTGAGTTGATCTTTTGATAATTTGCAACCAACCTGGATAATTTGTACTGCTGTTTTAATAAACGAAATGACAAAAAAATATTGTAGTAATTTTTTTTACTTGAAACATTTTTTTTAAATTCTAAATGATAAAACGTTAGGTTTCCAAACTGATCAATACAGAAACTTAAAAAACTTAAAAAACAAACCAAACCAATGACTTCACTGTATGTGTAGTTTCTAAAGAATTGAAGCCACCTACTATCATAAGGAAGTACTTCATGCAAAATGCTAATGACAGCTGAATTTTAATTCCTTTTTAAAATAAAATTTATAGCTACAACATATAATATGTGAGTACAGATTTATGTACATTGCTTAAAATCTTTCAGAATTCTATGGGGTTTGGCTTTTGTTTTGCTGAAGTATGTAGGGATTTTTAAGGCATATGTTAGGTTATGGAAAGGTTTCAGAATTGAAATGTGAAAATAAGTAAGACAAAGATTGCTCTTCTGAATTGTTTTTATCATGTCAATTCAAACAAAACTCATCTAAGTGCCTCTCAAACTACATTAAAAAAAATCCATTTGATAATTTACACAGTTGGTGAAGAAAACAACCTATGTGGAAAGGCAATTAAACAAGAGTTATTATCACCATATTACATTTAAGATAGGAAATAACATGTGCGGGAAACCAAGTAATCATCATTACTCTTGTTTTCTGGAATGGATTCTCTAAAAATTCTAACATTGCCCCCTTTCCTTTCCACTGTAAACAAGTGCTGCTCACACTTTAATGGGCATATAATCACCTGGGGATCTTGTTAAAATGCAGATTCTGACACTGAAGGTCTAGAGTGAGGCCTGAGACCTAACCAGAGCTGTTACTGGGTTACTGCTATTCAGATGATGAGTAGGAGGGCTTTTAACTACTGCAACCATGAGTTGAAATGCCAAAAGAAGTGCCAGGGTTTTCCTTTATGTTTTGTTTGTTCCACTAACTAAAATTCATCCTGAAATTCTTATTAGCTTAATTCTAAGTTTAGCTTAGTTTACTCCTCTTTGCCCTAACTTGTCTTCACTGGTACCTTCTCTATTTCCACAAAAGTGAAGGTTCTTAAATATAGACACTATTTTCTAGGTTGCCATAGGTAAATGCTATCCATGTAACCCATAGGCTAGGGTCCTCAAAAAATGGTCCCCTACTGTACTTGATGAGGGTGTTATCTAGCAATGGGGACATGGTAAAGAGACTCTGCATGACTCTACTAAGGACTAACTTGTGTCATTATCTAATAATTTGGCAATTGTTTATATTTGGTTTTAGAATGTATTATAATAGAATATGCAGAAAATTTATTTTCTAATTACATTTTACTTAAGGTACTATTAAATTTGTATGCTCTGACCATAAACCAACTAAGAATGTTGGTGAGGAGTGTTGGGGATAGAGGGGATCTATGTGAAAAAAAAGTATGATATACATAGAAGGGAGGTGTAGGATAAACATTTTTCTATGGTTGATACATTTGTGGAGAGTCAAGAGTTTATTTGTCAAGTCCCATGAAACTTAGTGCAACTCAAATATCAAATGGATATTATATTATTTCATCCGTACTGGCTTATTTAAAGTGCTATTAGGATACTTTTTAGCACAAACGACTACCATTTATTGAGCACATACTATGCATCAGTTCCTAAACCAAGAGCTTCCTGTGCAGTGGCTTATTAAATTCTCACTCCATACCTATGAGGCAGGTGCCATTATGTCAACATTACAGGTGAGAACGATACAGTCTATTAAGGACCTTTTCAATTGAAAAAAAAAATCTCTTGAAAAAATCTAACCCGACAAATATTTTTGTAAAAAACTCTGTTGTATGGTTCATTTTATATGAATAAATAAACCCAATATATTTTAAAAATTAACTTACAAAATAGGAAACCATAGGGTTATTATTCACTTCATGGAAAGAATACTCTTTTAAGTTGTCAGTATATGAAGCAGGGTTTTGAGTTACATATATTTAACACACAATTTTCTAGGTAAACTCGTTGCACGAAGTAATATGTCTATTATAAAACTGTTGATTTGAATTTTTTTTTTTTGATTATTTAGGAAGTAACTTACTATCTACCCAAGTGTTTCCAAAACTGGCCTGATCATAATGAATGACCTGGAGTGTTTGCTAAAATTTAGATTTCCCAGTCCCTTCCCAAAATTCCTTGGAAATTCTGAATCAGTAGCTCTGAGGTGAGAGCTAGGAATTTGTATATTTAATATTTTACCCAGATATTTCTTTTGATCAAACATTAGACTGCTAAGTAAAGCTCAGGTTTTTTACCTTAGCATTTAAAGTCCTTCACAGCTTGGCTGTAACGTACATTTCAAACATCTACAACATTAACTTATGTTTAAAATTATCTATTCATTATTGTCCAAATAGATACTTTTCTTTCTTGGAGCTTTGTTCAAGCTGTTCCCTCTGCCTAGAATGTCCTTCTCTCACATATTTGTCCATCAAGAACTTATTCATCTTTCAAGGCTCATCTCAAATTTTAACTTCTCTCTAAAGGCTTCCCTGACCTCATGGTCAGGATTATGTTCTCTCTCTTATGAATTCTTACAGCTCTTTAAACCTCTATTGCAGTGATTTCCAAAATGTGATCCCTGGACCAGTATAGCATCAGCATCACTTGGGAACCTGACGGGAAAGTAAATTCTCAGGTTATACTTCAGACCTACTGAGTCAGAACTCTGAGTATGGCACCCATCAATCTGTTTTCAAACAAGCCCTTTGACTCCAGTACACCCTGAAGATTAAGAATCACTTTTCTAATGTATTCTATATTTTATTGTTGCTTTAATATATGTCTAAATTTCTCTACCAGAATGTAAACTCCATGAGAGCAAAAATGTTGCTTTCATCATCTGCATCCTTTGCAGTACCAAGCACAGTGCTTTTCACTTAGTAGATCACAGTAAGTCTTACTGAATTGCTATTGGTGTCAAAAATCTGTTTGTAAAATGAGCAGATTGTAGTGCACCAATTTTTCATTTTAATGGTATTTAATTACCTTTAAAGATTATACCATGATTGATTCAGATGCAGAAACACACCAATTGTAAAGATGACTAAAATGAAAGAGCTGGTTACCCTTTTTTCTCAACACAGAGACAAGGCCTCTTAATTCTACTTTAGTTTTTCCTCTAGGCTTAGTACATACGATGCCTCATAAACGTTTACTAATAATAACAATAACAATCTCATCTGGAACTTTTCTTCTCTTGTCTCTAAGGCTTTTATGCTTCAAGAAAAATTTCTAAAATTTCTTAACTGGGCTTCAACTTACAATGTATCTATAAATAAATTACATAGTAAATATTGCTTAGTATGTCTAGTAAACATTGCTTAGTATGCCTATCTATTTATCAATAAATGAATTTGAGATATATTTCATTGGAAAATAAAGTGAAATAGCTTCTGCTATAGTAAAAGTCAATGTAACAGTTTTAAGAATTCACTATGTTGAAAAACAAGCTAAAAGAAGGCAATAATTTGTATTGATTAATGTTTAATTTATTGTTGTGTGAACTTACATAACAGACTCAGACAGCCACTGGATTCTTAAAAATCTTAGTAAAAAAAAAAATATTGGTGAATAATCCATATAATAGATTCACTGACTAGTATTATTTTGCTTTCATAAATACCTTTCTTCTTGTTAAAAAAAATAAAATAAAATCATAAATTGGTTCTTGTCAAAATCCAAAAAATCCAATTAATAACCGAATAATTATTTCTAAATACAATTTGTCAGCTTACTGAAACAAAGCCACTGTAAAAGTACTTTTCACAGTTACAATATAATGGCAAAATACATAAGTTCAAATATTTTATTGTAAAAAAAGTTAACAAAACCAATCAAAGAGAAAAAAAGTAGAATTATAATCTACTTTTTAAAAATAAAAAAGCATGCTTTGTATTTGTTTGCCTTTGTATTTTGTCTTATTAATATAAGAAGATTTTTGTTTTTTGTTTTTTTTTTAGAAAATACCATCAAATATTCCCAGAAAAGATTTCATTTCATCAGCTTCATCTTCAGGATGATACCTACTGGGGGATAAAGGCAAACATAAAAATAACTATGATTGTAACAATTTATTTTAAAGTACACAATAAATAATGTAATAACAAGTATAAAATGGATAAACTTGAATATTGCTGAGAGGTTAATACACCAACTGAACTTCAATATGCATGACCTTGTGGGAAGTCTGTGAGGGAAAATTAGGCTTCATAAACTGTTAAAGGTAGGGACTAAGTCTCTTGGATATTTTTTTATATGTATTGGAAAATAATGTCTATAACTTATTCAAGAAGGAGGGGGAAACTGCTATAGAGTTAGCCATGAAAATGACCTGTAGTCGGGGCACTGATTAGACTTAATCTGACTTTTTTTTCCCATTGAAACTTGTAGAATTGTGAAAGAACAGATTTGCTGAAATACAACTTGAACTTTTGAAAAATTAGCTGATCTCATTTGGATTTTTTAAAAGACTTTACTCTTTATGTTATTAACATACTGCATTCAAATCAGTAAAAAAAAAAAAAAGAAAGAAAAACACCTCAATATAATGGTTTAATTAATAGTATCAAACATACATGTCCTCAAAAATTGGGACATTTGATATTATAAATTATCAAGTAGTTTAACTCACTAGGGGTTTAATATTTCAGTATCTTTAAGGAAATAAAATGTTTAGGTTCTGATTTTTAAAATGAACCAAGGAAAAGAATGTTGAGTTTTTCCATAAAAAGATTTTATTGGTATATCTTGAAATGTCTTTAAGGAATTCTTACCTATAATCAATTTTGTTTTTACATTCACTGCTTCTAAAAAAGAAATCCACATTCTTAACAAAATTTGAAGAATCTGATCTTTTTTCAGAGTGAGTAAAGCATAGCTTTTCAATCTCTGGTGATAGACTTTGTTTCCTTTGTTGTAAATGGACCTATATTTTGAGGTTAAAAAAACAGCAATCACTGAAAATTTAACTTTCAGGTAGAATTTAAAACAGAAACAAAGAAGTGCATCTTCTTACAATATTTGCATTTCCAGCTTGTTGAGGTAATTCTGTCATAGAGGATGCACTGAACTTGGACGTAGCAGAATTTGACTGATAAATATCTGGCTTCTCACTTGATGAAAGAAAACTAAAAATCGAAATTAATTAATTGTAAAATATGGCAGGTAAGATAAACAAACCATTCCAATTTAGATTAATAGTAGTTCTTTAGGGAATATGATTAAAGTTTATCATATTTATCACCATAAAATTAATGCTATTTCTTAGACTCATGGAAAACTTGGTATATCTCCTTTCTTTTAAACAAAACAATTTATATATTCAAAATTGGATAAGAATACTATTTTTTAAGGACCTAGAGAAATAATCATTCAACAATTTTCTTTGAAATTGGACCTTATGCCTAATTGTCTATCACCTAGCAGTCTGTAAGTATTTTCTAAATCTCACTTGCTTAATTTTTAATCTCCCTATTCTGGTATCACTGCAGGTAGACATCTCTAGTTATTTTCCTATGTGTAACTAACTGTATACTAGAATTCACCTTTAATCTTCTGTATTAAATTAATCCATTAAAAATATGTATTATTCACTTCCACATACCAGATATTGTACTAGGAGCTGGGTGTAAAGTGGTAAACAAATCCTTAGGGAGTTACAATCTAGTGGTGGAACAGACAATGACTAAATAATAACTATACATAATTATAGATCCTGAAGTAATATAAAGGAAATTAATTGAGTAATATTATAGGAAATAACAGTGTGGAGGCATAAACCCACTTGAAAAATGGTTGTGAATGCTTCTCTCAGGAGGTGACAATTTAAGCTGACATTAATAGGCTAAAATGTGACTGCCATTCAAGGAGCAATAAGCCGTGGGTAGGAGTAGGGAAGAATCACATATATGGATGGGATCTTTTTGTGTTTGATTAAGAGTAAGGAATTAAAATAGTAAATGGGTGTAAGAAAAGTATGCCTCCTTTCCACCCCACATTCTCAGGTCCTGTAGGCCTTCTTCCCATTGGCAACTTTTGACACCAGTTTCTCAGAGGCTTCTCAATAAGATTCCTTTTTAAACCCACTTATTTTCTGTAGGCCACTTTTAAACTTTCCCAAAATTATTTATAGTTTTCTAGAGGTGTGGTGCACAAAACTGTTCATGTGCTTTTTCCCCCCCCCTTAAATGCCTACAGCACCCCGTATTCCTAGGTGGTCTCCCATCCAAGTACTAACCAGGCCCAACTCTGCTTAGCTTCCAAGATCAGACGAGATCAGGCAGGGTGGCGTGGCCATAGTGTTCATGTGCTTCTTCTATCTTTCTACTTCCTACCTAATTTTGCTTCTCTTTGTTCCTCTTTGATGCTTCTAATGAGTTTATTCTGTAGGACTCAGAGTTAGAACCAATAAATGGAAATAACAACAAACATTTTAAAAAGCTGTTGAATGATATGAGAGATCCAAACATGGAATGAGCATTTTGGAGTAAGTTCCTGGTCAGTAGAGTTCTCTTGGTAGAGATGGCATGTTTACTTGCCAGTAATGTTGGATGGTGATTCAAGGATCCAGTGGTGGGGAGATTAAATGACACTTAAATTAAGTGCCCTTTAGCTCTAAAATTCTCAAATCTATGATTCTTTGATGCTGATGATCAGTAAAGTGAATAAATAATAGCAAACATACAAAAATACACCACACATTTAATATATTTTTTAACACAGGAGAAATAAATAATTCTTCAGTAAGTTGAACCCTGCATAAAAAGTTGTCAGAATTTCTTCCCTTTGGGAAATTTTTGGCTGTGGCTGTAATTTCTCTCCCTTGACTTCTAAATAAGTCCAATATTCAAATATATTTTGCATTTCTGCAAAAATATTTCAAGTTGAACATTACTAAAATTATTGCTTCCTTTTCCAAATGTTTATGGGTTTTATATTCTCAGGTAACATCTCCATCTACCCACTTGCCATTTTATTCTTCCCTCTTCCTCAATTACCATATCCTATCAACTGCTAACTCTAATCTGTGTTATCTACGAAATACTTCAAAATTCCGACTCTACCTCTGTTTTTACCACCTCAGCCCTAGTTTGGGCCTCATCATAGATTTTCTTAAATTGGCCACCATGCCTCTGGTGGTTCTACCCTCTACAATTCATTCTACATATCATATCATATCACTACATTTCATTCTACAAATCATTAGAATGATTTTTTTCCCCTGATCAAACTGATTATTTGGTGCTTAATGAATGATCTTGGATGACTCCTCACTGCCTACTATGGAGGCCAAAAACTAGAGGCCTCTAAGCTATGGCTGGCCTACAGACATTATTATTATTATTTTTGGAGGGGGAATGCTGCAGACTTGACCACATTTTTATGAATTAGTTTTTAAAATTTAAAAGTCAGAAGATGTCACATAAAATTTTATCTTCCTAGCTTTTTCTTTTTTGAAAATCAGAATATTTGACAACACTAAAATTCATTTTCTGCACAGCAACAACTTGTTGGAGCTGAGTAGTAGTTGCTCTCTTTAGATGGTACACTCTACAGTTGGCCTTGGCTCACCAAGTCCTGAAGTCAGTTTGAATCTATAACCCTTGACCTACTAGATTCTGTACAGATGTTTAAGTATAGCACTTAAGGCTCTTTACAATCAGACCTCATAAATCTCAGCCTTACGACTATGGCCACACAGACCATACTTTACTGACTCTTTGAACATGGATGACTTTTCAAGTCTTATCCCTTTACATATATTCCTCCTACTTGGAATGCCTTACTGAACTATTCAATTTTAAAGTCTTGTGAAAAATGAAGATTCCTGGGCTCCAGTCCCAGAGACCATGATTCAGGAAGTTTAATGTGAGGCCTAAGAATGTGCATTTTAAATATCACCCTTTAGGTGATTCTGATGCACTTTGAGACACATGACTCTAAGAATTAGAGGGTTTCATTTGGCTAATACACTTACAGGTACTCTGACATCTTGAGTTGATGCCCATTTCCAATTATGTGTCAGGGGATACAAAGTTTTAAAAATTTGTATATGGATATTCCAAACCTAAGTACTAAAACTTGCCTGTTTGACATTTCTCTTTGGAATTTGCTCTTTGGCTCTTGGAGGGATAGCTCACTTCCTCTGATACTTGAACTCAAAGTATTTCCAAATCCTATATAAAGAGATAACATTTTAAAATAAAATGCCAGGAAATAGCTGAATGGAGCTTTTTGCAAGTTCTATAAGGGCTCTCTCCAACAGATATAACCTGGTTAAGGAAGGATTAAATAATTATTCTCAATAATAAAATTTAATTTACATAGAGAAATAAGAGCGTAAAGCTAAAAGAGTAAAACCACAAAACATGCAGGTTAGTTTATTAGTCATTATATTCAAAGGTCCCCAAATCACATTTATTGTTTGTTTGTTTATAATTCGCATAAATGAGTATGTCGCTCATTCAATATTTTAAATGGTCTACACGTAATTAAGTGCATTAAAAGTGCTCTATACATGGGGTGAAATGACATTTATTAGGGGAAATGACATTTATTATGACTGATTTTCCCATTGGATTAGGCTACCTCAAAGGATCAGTACAAATTGCCTTTAATTTGCAGTACTTTTAATTTTAAGGTACGGACCAGTAGTTTTATCTGGTGATATAGGAAATTGTGCCTACTGATTCTCTCATGTCATAGATTTTCCTGGCCTATTTTGTGAAGGTGGTCAAATTCTACTCCTTCTGGAAGTAGCATTAGCTCTTTAGGTAATTCTTGAAGCCCTGAAACAGTATTTCAACATCTAACTGCTTCCCTTAGAAAGCTATTAAAAGGGAACTGGGGTAGTACATTAAGGGGCAACTACAATTCTGAGGGCATGATTTCCTTCTGGCACCATCATGGGAGACAGTGTCTCCATCTCACTGTCTTGTCATACACCTACCAAGATTTTCACTTCTCTGCTTTAGTGAAATAGAATAAATTTGCCAGTAACATTATCCTGTGTTGGATAATGGGACTTAATTCTTTCCTATTTATTATTTATGCCTGAAAAGTCAACACTTCTACTAGAAATAAAAGTTATATTTTCTCTGTGAGCAGATGAATACTTTTAAAAAGGAAGTATTTTTGTCTTTCACAAACATTGGCAGACCATGTACGATCTTAGAATGGAGAGCTGGATAGTATGTTTAATGAGGAAAAATTCAATAAATAATAGGGTCTTTAAAAAGGTAGGGGGGAGCAATAGAATAGAGAAAGCTCATTAACTATGCCATCATTATGGAATAACCTTCACCTCTGTCTTTAGGGGAAAGAAATGCTGTTTGTGGAAGGGTTACATTTTCAGTTTTGCTAAAAATTATAATCTTAACAAACAAAAGCTAGTTAAACAAGCACATTAAAAAGACAAAGAAAATTCATCTCAGAAACTGAACTGAAAAATGTTTAAATAAATTCTCATGAAATTATTTCAAGCTAAAATATAATTTTACCTGATGTTTTTGTCTTATTATCAAATGGAAGGCTAGTAACTTCTATGAAGTTTTCATCATCAAAATCATCCCAAACTTCATTTCCCAAGTCAAAGTTCACATTCAATACTTCTGAAAATGGAGAGTTGCTATTATCAGCATCCATTAAATTCTGGTTCCCAGGTGCATTAAGATTTCTGTTAAACAGCCCTGTTCGAAAAGCTTTCTCATTTGAAGTTGTAGAATAATTCCATCTAGAAAAATCTGTCATGTGTATGTATAAAAGAGTATATGGCATAAGAATCATTATTTATTGATAAACAAAATACATCTTTCAACTACTAAACAGAGGTCTTGAGTAACAGTTTTCAAAAACATTGGGTAAAGCATTGTTGATACTATGTTCAACCAATTCTTTTTACTAAATTATACATACTGATAGTTGGACTAAACTTAATTTTCAATGGATTCTTTTAGAATGAATTAATTTTCCCTCTTAATTCCTACACGAGAATAACTCTACTTATTATAACAGCTTCGATTATAATAGCTTGTAAAATTTTCTCTCTCCCTCTAGCTATTCTCCCTATAAGTTAACTGTATTTTTTGAAATATATTTGTCCAAAATATATCCTAATTTTTCTCCTGCTAAAAAATCCTGTGTTATCCATTGCTTAAAGCCTGGGCTTAGAGCCAGACTTCCTCGGTGAAAATTCCACCTTTCTCATTTACTAATTCTATGATCTTAGACAAGTAATTTAAAGTCTCTGAGCCTAGTTTTCTCTTCTGCAAAGAGGGAATGATAATAGTACCTACGACATTAAAATTCTTATGGGGACTAAGTGCCTTCTCTTGTGCAGTTTTCCATGACAGTGTGCTAATAAATGTTTAATAACTGTTTTTCAAAAATATGCATATATACACATATAAATGTTTATTATATGTATTAAATGTATTTATTATATGTAAAGGATATGTAGTACACAATTCACATATAATATACAGCATACTTCATTGTAAATTCCATATATCTAATTAATTCTCACTGAATGTTTTCATTGAGATCTATGGTTGCAACTGATAAATGAATGTATTTCTCACATGAATGCTATTTAATATTTTTGTTGACTTTAAAAAGTAAGATGAAAGTAAAATACCAAAGATGTATGTTGGGACTTCACCCATTCATCCACTGGCTTAAACAACTTCTTTGCTGAATTAGATAATAGTTTTCAAATATTAGAATATTTTCTCAGGTTTTTTTGGTGCTATTCACAGTGTAATGGCTACAGACACAACACACTGTTAAATTTAATCTGCATTATTAACAATTTTTCATCACTTTCCTAATTCTATAATTCTAAACAATAAACAAAACAAATCAAGTTCTGATTTGTAGTGTTTGCTGAATTCCATAGTATAAACACTCCCACTGTAGTTGATTTTAGGCCACCATCATGACATTACTGAATGCAAACTTGAGAAGAAATGCATAACAGCACCCCATTAGATAATATTCTCACTATATAGATACAAATATAGATGCAAATAATCTCAAGAACACAGATAATGAAATGTGGAATAAATAGAAAGTGATTAGTTTTGACTATTTATAGCCTCTCTTTTAAATATTTTAACTGAAAGTTAATATAATTAAACTTTTAACAATAGTTGAAAGATTTCCCAAAATTTAATAATAATCTCTCACAAACCAGTACAAGTTTGCTCCAATAAACTACTGTTTCCTTCACTTTAAATATCTTCAACCCTCTTCACCTATCCAAATCCTACTTTATCCTTCAACTATACTTGTAATGCCAGTTCACATTATTCTACTTTTATATATTGATATATATTCACAATATAATTTGCCAGTATAAAATACAATGGGAATACGAAGGGAACAGTACCTAAACCTAGAACGGAAGTCAAAGTAGATGCCTCTAAGACAGTAACATGGTAAGATGGTAAACAGGAATTTGAGTTTGATGGAACTGTGATTTTGGAACAGGGCAAGAAGTCAAGTCAAGATGTTCCATGAAGGCAGAACAACAAGTGAAGTCACAGCAGTATGAAAGACCAGAGAACATTTGAGAACTATACATTTTCAGAATTTCTGGAACACAAAATAGGAGAAGGCAAAGCCCATTGAGATTACACAGGCAGTTAAGTGCCAGATTATGTTGAAGCTTATTTGTCATGTTAAGGAATTCATTTCATTTTTCTTATAGGCAACAAATACCTATTGAAAACATTTTAGCAAGAGATTTACATGGTCAGATATGCCTGTTAGATAACTTTGAAGAATTACAGATTAGAGGATAATAAGACTGGAAGAAAAAAGTAAGAAAGCCATTGCAATAAGTAAGAGACAATGAATGCCTCAGCTAGAGTATCAGCAGAAGATATAGAGAGGAAAGAAAAGATAGAGATGTTGAGGTAAAATACATGGGACTTGGTGATTAATTACATGTGAGGTAAGATATTTAGGCTGACTCTTTCCTGCCTTTAGCAGCTTGGAAAAAAAAGAGGGTTCTTTCACTGAGCTAAGGGGAAAAAAGGAGCAGAGTGAGGGTAGAGAAGATAGAAAAAGTTCAGATGCTGACATGTTAACTTTTAAGTAGATATGTCCAGAAAAGTGATGTGTGTAAATGGAGCAAGGGCTAGAAAGAAAGATCTAGATGGGAGTATAGATTCAGAAATCATCTGATGATAGCTAGTAAGTGAAGACACCGGCTTGGGTGATATTGTCTAAGAAAGGTTTATAAAGTGAGAAGAATATAGAAGCAAAAAAAAAAAAAAAAAAAAAAAAAAAAAAAAAAAAAAAAAAAAAAAGAAAGAAAGAAAGAAAGAAAGAAAGAAAAGAAAAAAAGAAAAAAAAGAGAATCCTTTTGCAACATTAGCAGGAACAAAAGTACAAACAGTTCAAGAAGTCGAAGGAAATCCAATAGAGTGTTTACTGAAACCAAAGGAGAGAATTCTAAAAGGAAGGAAAGAACAGATGTGTCAAATACTACAAAGATCAAAGAAAATAAAAAGTTGAAGAGCTCACTGAATTCAGCACTTAAGAGGTTTCTAAATGGCCTGAACAAAAGCAGTTTCAAAGGAGTGATGGAGGACCCAAATTTCAGTGAATGAAGAGTGACCAGGAGGTAAGGAAGTGAGCACAGCGAGTATGAATTGCTCTTTCAAGAATTTTTGTTTCAATGGGAAAACAAGAGATAGAGGGTGTAAAGACTACGATTCTGTTTTTCATCTGCCTGGCATGCTTTCCCTTCTTTTAGTAGAAATATCTTTCAAGTCCTTTGGGAAACTGCTTCCACCATTCCATGCAATCATGGTGAGGATGTCATTCATGATACCCTGGCTTCCACAGGGCCACAGAGGTAGAACACATGACCCAATCCCCAGGCTATAGGGATTGATCAAAGGGTGAATACTAGACTCAAATGAGGCCCATCAGAATGAACTCTGCTCTGCCAAAGCTAACAGGGAAAACTGCATTTTTTACTGAGGCTGCTAAACTGAAAAGATGTGAGTTAGGGGCAAACTGCCATGGGAGAAAGCCTGTTTAAAAAAATAAATCTAATTAGTACCCAGAATATCTAAAAAATGGATAGAAAACCAGAGGTATAATAAGATCATTTGAGTGCCTGGCTCTAGAGAGATTAAAGTCAGATACATAACGGGACTTTTTAACTTACATAAGACAATCAGTTTCCTTTTTTTGGCTTAACTCGCTTTGAGTAGAATTTCTGTCACTTACAATAAAAAAGGGAGGGACATGAAGCTGAAGAAAGAAAAGACTTGAGTATATGCTGAAGAGAAAGAGACAATAGGGAGAAGAGCTTAAAAATATGGGAAAGAGAAGGATAAATGGTCTCCTAAAGTCCCAGGGAAGGCAGGACTGGAAACACTAAGATTACAGGTGGAGGGCTAATCCTTGAATAAAATAAAAGATCATTCTTCTTTTAAGACAAATAGAAAGTTAAGGATGGAGACAGAGAAATATGTAGTTGTGGGGTGAAAAGCTGAAAGAGTCATACACTACAGGTTCAATTTTTCAATTCTCCACTGATAAGTAAAAGTCCATTTCATTTTACAGAAATGGCATTGTACTGGAAATCAAGAGATATGGACTCTATTTCTGGCCCTGACCCTGCCATTAATTAGATATGTGATTCTGAGCAAGTCATTTAATCTCTCAGAGTCTTGGCTTCCTTCACTGTAAAATGAGAATTTGCAAAAAGGTCCCTTCAGATTTAAATTTTGTAATTCAACATGCTTTCTCACACAAATTCTGTCATTTTTCTTCTTGAAATTGGAATACAGATGATAAAAATTTCTATATTTTCTTAAAAACATTCTCAAGAGCAGTATTTGAATACATTAAAAGTATGTTTTGTCACCAGATGAATGTGTAAAAAATATAATATACCCAATTACTAATAATAATAGTGCCAAATACTGTGATAAGAGCTTAACATGCATTATCTCATTTAATCCTAAAATTTCCTAAACTATAACCAGATGAGTGTACTGAGATAAAATGGGTAAGTATAATATGAAAGGTTACACAACAACTAAATGGCAAAGCTAGAGTCTGAACCTAGACAGATTGTTCCTAGATCCAGTGAATTTAACCACTATACTGTACAGTTCCTTCTTAAAAAAAAAAGAAAAAAGAAAAAGAAAATTAAAAAAAAACAAAGAATAAAAAGTGGGCTCATTCAGTAAAACAAGGACAGAGTTATTATCGGAGGTTAAAGTATCTAGATGAGACTTTCATAGAATATAAATTGGATTTGGAATAGTGGGTGGGAAAGAAATAAAAGTAGAAAAACTATGTGAAAACAACATGAAAGTAAGCAGAAGGAAGGATAAAGTCTGGTATGGAGAAGGGCAACAAATAGAGCAGCAGTACAAGGAGTAAGTTAGAGGGCTATAGGTTGAGGAGAGATAAAAACAAGACAATCTTATACATTCTATGCATTTTGTAATGATATTCAGGCTTTGAACAAGTTGAATAAATGCTCTGATACTCTAGGTGAGATAAGAGCACTTTAATTGATCTTATACTGGGCCTAATGGTGGCCATGGTGTCATAAGAAGTGGTGGGTACTCCAGACCTTGCCTGCCTAAGATCTTAAATTATGATTAGAGGAAGCATAAAGTGACAGCTTGATGGAAAGAGTGGCAATAGATGCCAAGGCCACATATATGGAATTTTTTTCATAAAACCCCAAGTTTACCACTGCTACACACAGCTACTTGAAAAAACAATTCTATGGCCAGGATTATTTCTCACACATTTTAACAGACTGGTTATCAATAGCATGACCCAGAGAAATGATGCTATTAATGAATGGCAGGATCCAGGGTAATGATGAACCAAGCACAATGCTGAAAAGTTTATTTGTATTATCTCATTAATTTAATGACAGATATAGATAGAAAGCAAATCTAGATTATACACCAGCTATAACCTACAAACTAGGTTATAGTCTTATATGATCATAGAAATTTTAAGAATCATAGGTTTTAGAGATATTAAAGGTTAGTCTTATCTCTTAATCTTAAAGATAAGACTAAGGCCCAAAGAGAGTAAATCATTTGCCTAAGGTCTTATAGCTATTTTGTAAAATTGGACTAATTTTATAAACAAAATTATTTTAAATAATTCTAAAGATACATAAAAGTAATAGTTCATCATTTTAATACCTTTTGTAGCCAAAGATCCCTTATTTTCCCAGGTTTTCCTCTATTGTCTTTAAATAGTCAATACTATGTAGGGAAGAGATTTTTTAAAAAATTTATAACAGACATAGCAAGATCATCTGAAATAATTTGAAATTGGTTCAATAACCCAAGATAAAAATGTTGTCAAGTTAATAATCATAATAATTTAAGATGTTGGTTTTTCATTAATATTATTTGTCAGTCAAAATAATGATAAATCATATTCTCTCTCAAGTCAGTATCAATAGTAATTTACCTTTGTCTTGATATTCAGATGGTTCTTGTTGAACATTTACACAGATTTCATGCTGATCTCTCTGCTCCATCATAGAAAATTCAGGTATGTTTAAATATTCTGGTCTTTATAAAGATAAATTAAACCATAAAAATTTAAAGAAAATATTAAAATCAATCTGACTTTGGAAAATACTTATTTGTATAAATGAAAAAAAAAAAAGGTTCACTCATTCAACACTTCTATGATAAACTATACTAGCCTGGGTAGTAAAGGGTAAAAAATAGGTGTTTAATGTGACAGATACTTAATCAACTTTACATGCCTCCAATATGTAGGTATCTGCTATCTGTGTAGAGCCTTAAAAGTCTATTGCTAATGCTACTTCCTGTTAGATAAAAAAGCTAGAATCTCTTGAAGTGGTGTTGGCATCTGTTCTGATTGGTCAGTGGCTGTTCTGTACTGTTAAGTATATTAAATGTCATCCCTACATATAAAATTCCCTTATCTAGAAGGGAAATGAAATATACTATTGCCTTCTAGACATCATAATATAGGTAAAGAACAATGAGTTATCATCTAGGGCCTTCTGTTTATTAACTAGGAACATGAGCTTTGGTTATTTCATCTATAAAATGGAATAAAAATACCTCATTTTATGAGCCAGTTTGTTGTTAAGGGCAAAAGATATAATATATAAGATATAAAAGTAAAAATTTTAAATTATAAAGGATTTTATAAATCTGAGCTATTATTAATATAGAGTGGGCCCCTAAATGGAACATACTAGACTTTGTATACCAACATGAATTCTTTTTTTAAAAGTATATTGTCACCTGTTAAGTTTAGGAGGCAGAGAGAGCCTGAGGGCATGACATATAGGATGGGTAGTTTCCAAGGGAAAAGATTATCAATGAATGTTAAAGTATTCTATAACTATAGAGTTCTAAGTAAATTTAGGGTATGAAAGATAATGAAACTCTTATGATATCATTACTCTTTATGGAATTAAATTGTGATGCGATTGTAGTGATTGTAGCTACTGACCACCTTTCTTTGAATAAGTGATTATTTGGAGGAACAGAGAGTTTATAATTAACCTTTTACTTTAGATATTAATATTATATTTGTACCTTGATATACTGAGAAGAGAAGGTTTTGGAGTAAAACCAAATTCTTTAAGGTCCACTCTTGGAGATTTGTTCATTTGCATCTATTAAGAAAAAAATAGATAAAAGTTCAACTACCAATTTCACACCAATACCTTTTAACAAACGGGGCAAACAACAAATTCCTCCTGGTACATAAATCTAAAACACAGTTAATTATGAATAAATTACACTAGTTCTCAACTTAAATCTTCTTCTCAGGCTCTTCTTAAATGTTGATATTCTTTAGGGTTCTTTACTAGGCCTTCAAGAACTCTTTTCACTCTGCACATTCTCAATCAGGTTTCTTCTGCTCCCATGGCTTCAATTATCATCTACATGCAAATAACTCTCAAATCTATACTTCTAGCTCAGCTCTCGTTCCGGATTTTCTGTTACATCCACCTGCCACTAAAACACCTTGAGCTAGAGATCTTGCAGGCTTCTAAATTCAATATTTCCAAAAATGAACTTATCATGTCTCTACTCTTCTAAACTTGCTTTTTCTTTAGTCTCTACTCCAGGGAGGCCCCACTTTTTTCCTATTTGCTTGAGTCAGAAAGCTGGGCATCATCTTTAACTACTCCTTCTACTTCTGCCCTCATAATCAATTAAGTACCAAGCAAACTCATTCTATCTCTAAAAAATATTTTAAACGCAGCCACTTTCCTCCATTGCTACTTCCACTATACTAGACTAGGGCACATCCTGCTTGTATTATTGTAAAACTAACCTAATGAGTCTTTGTGTTCCTTTTGTAATCCATTCTCTACATTGCATCCATAATGAATTTTATAAAATGCAATTCTGATCATGTCAATGATTAAAGCCCTTTAGTGACTTCCCAATACTTTCAGAATAAAGTCTTAATTCTTAAAATAGAAAAAAAAAGTGTTCATGATCTAACTCCTACTTACTGCATCATCTGGAATACTTTTCAATCCCTTTTCACCACCATTCTGGTGCCCACTTCTCCATACCTGGCTTATGCCTATATATCCTTTAGGTCTCAATCATGTTTATTAAGAATCCATTTCTGGCCTATCGAATTTGGAGTGGGTACACTTTCTATCTAAGTTCAAGTTATCTTACACTTTTGTCACAGAATCACTTATCACACTAAATATTGAAAAAGCCTATTTATTTATTTGTGCCCTTCACTTACTATAAGCTCTATCAGGACTGAGACTAAAACTATCTTATTTGTCACTGTGTCTTAGCATCTATTATAGTGCTTGGCACATTCTTGGTGCTCAGTGATTATGGAAGGTAAAAAAAATAATATGGAATGAATGGAAGAAAAGGAAGGAAGAAAAAACCTGAGCTGCTAAAAACTTATCTCAGAGAAGAAGGTAGGTAGTTATTTCAAACTGCATGCCTCTCCCTGTTTCCAAATATTCCCCTTGATTTAGCCTCATAACTTAGAATCTTTAGTTATAAAAGCCCTAGAAAAGTAACAGCAAACTCTGCCATTTTATTGGCTCTGTTCTGTAGCCTGATCAATAATTTTGCCATGAATATGACGACTTAGCCTTAGCATAAGTCTGTTAGTGACTAGCTTATCAAACAGTAGGAACTCCCATTCCTTCATCACTTGGAAGGGAGGCTCTTGCTTAGTACTTATGTAAGTGCATAAATCAAAATCAACTTCAGATTTCCCAGCTTTGTCTAGCACAGACAAAACCAGGAAAGGACAAGAATGTCTAGTTTCTGCTACATATCCTTCTCCATTTCCCTCTTCTCTGGTTAAAAAGAAAGAAAGAAAGAAAAAGAAAAAAAGGCTAATGAGGGAAGGGGCTGTATAATTATGTACCAAAAGAAGATTTACAGATTGATTATTAAGAACTATAAAGCCTTTTCCTTTAGAAACAATATTATGAATAATGGTCATATTCCTAGTCAAGTTCTCAAGTAAATTTAAAGTACACTGTGGCTACCTACCTAATTGATACACAGAATGAAGGAATATTCACATACACTTAATTACAGGACAAGGGAGAAATGTTATTAAAACTAACCTTAAGACGTTTAACTGGAGGAAGAGATGAAACAGCATTTCTGTTTCTTAAATCAGATAAATATGAAGAAATTGTTGGTTCTTTCATTTCTGACTTCTGTGCAACTCCAATTTTACCTATGAAAAGAAATTCTAGATTCTTTAGGTTAAACTTTAGGTATTGTTCATATAAATCCAAATTTCTTCAAAATTTCTATCCTAATATTTACTTTATGTTGTCCACAAGAGAAGGAAAATTATTTGTGTTATAAGCTACATAATGCAAATACCACACATAGATAATTAGAATGTCATTACTATTTATCAAAGACCTTTCACATTTTAAAACCTGAAATGAACTTGTTTTATGGAACTCACAGCAGTCATGTCCACAAACATGTTTATTTTTACAGTGATGATTACATTCTCGGTTCCCAGGTTTTCTGTAGGCAGTCATTCCTAAATTAATATAAGAAAAACAAACCTAGTTTTACTACATTTATTATTATTAATTTAATATAACTAATTTTTATAGTTTCTTTCCTTTCAGACAGTAAAGATTATGATTTTCCACACTTCCTCTGATATCAAACCATTTAATAAATCATTAAAAAAACCAGACATTTCTGACAACAGTCAGTCCCTGCCTCACCATCAGGCCCATTCTAGCTTTTTACAAGGAGCATTGGGCCACATATAAGCTTCTCTTAACATCCCTGATGAAAATAGAGCCAAATATCACAGAAAATCAGTGACTTTTGTCCTGCATGAGGTAAAAACGAGGGTGGAGTTTTGAGACTTTTGTGCTGCTTTATACTTAAGCCTGGAGAACCTGGAAAGAAGCAAACCTCATGGCATTACTGACAGCTGCTAATAGTACACTATACATATCTGATAAATGTTAGAAATAAGTGCTTTAGAGGTGTAAGAAATTTGTTATGTAAACTCATAGAAAGGAGAGTTCTCCAGTTTGACCCTCCCTAAGCTAGAATTAATATATATATATGTATATATAAACATGTAATTTATTTTTCATTTATTATATTTTGAGTAAGATTTTTCTTAATCTTAGTTCTCACTAGTAATGAGAGGGAGGAAAGAGACAGTTGAACTGGTCCTTGAATGACAGACAAGATCTGAATATGAGAAGGGGACCAAGGGAAGATGTTCCAGGTAGAGAGTATAATATCTAAAGGAAGCAAACTACAGACTGTAGAAATATGTTTATTTTTCTCAAACATAGGTTTTTAAGTCAACTAGAAATGCTGTAGACAGTGAAGACTTTTTAAAACCTTTACGATATTTCTTGGTCTTTTACATTTTCAGTGCTGTTGCAATCAAGCTTTCTAAAGGCATAGCACATCTAGATAATGATAACACTGTATATGTATAGCACCCTGTGGTAAATGGATAATGCTGCTCACCATATGAGGCAACTGGCTAGATGCTTTCAGGGATAAGAAGATCAATATATTGGGTACTGATAAAATAATAAAATATCAGCTGGAAGCTGACAGCTGAACTATAGTGTTCCTAACTGAACATAAACAACTTTGGAAGAATTTAAACAATTCTCAGATAAGGCCACTCTGTGACTATAGTAGAAGACAGATAAGGCTACAGTAAAATTATTTCTGAATCTAGAGACAAGGACACTGAAAAACTACAAAAATAACTAAACATCCCCCTCTTCTGGCTAAAACAAATAACTGCTATTTCTTTAATCCTCCCATTCACAAGATAAGATACTTCAAAATATTCAATACTCCTCTTTCTGACAGTACTCAATCCAGGATTGACCTCTGCTTTCTCTAAACCCTCATAAGAATCACCTGGCACAAACTAAAACTCTAAAATAAGCTCCTCCCAATTCCCTGAGATTATGCACGATTCTTCCAGTCCTGTGCTCTCCTTTGCTACAGCAAGTTAAGAAATACCCAACTTTCTTCAAATACATATGTGCTCCCAGTAGTCTTTGGCTGAAAAGTTTTGACATGCTTTGCAAGGTGTGCCATGGCTTGCTGGTTGAGAAGTTTTGCCCCAGTTCACTATCTCATCTCTCACTTACCTAACCTTGTTTTCAACCTTACCATGCTACAATTTACTCTATATGCTGTAGTTTAATTAGTCCTCCTAAAAGTTCGACTCCGATCAGGTCATTTGTGCATTTAGAAACATTAGTTACTTCCTGCTGTCAAAAAATTAATTCTGTATTTAAGGTCCTCTACAATATAATTCTAGCCTACCATTCTAATACTCATACATCCATCAAAACACATTCACTTGCCATTATTCAAATAGTCCCAAACCTTTCTATGATTGTACCTTTGATATTACCTATTGTGTTAGAAGACCCTCACTTCTTTGTCAATCAGAAGGCTATCAAGTTTCAAGACCAACTCAAATGATACAGCTATCATGAAGGTCTACCTTGATCACCCCATCTAGAAGTAATTTCTCTCTCCTTTGAGCCCTTATGGCATTTTCTTTGTACCTCTCTACTTAGTTTACTGTATGCTAGCTTATATTTAATGTACTTACATGAAAAACACAGTGGGGAAGTATAGGGTACCCTAAACTGAAGAAAACATGAGTTCTAATATAGGCTCTTTTCTGTAAAAAACAGAGGTTAAAAATAATGTTTTGTTTGCCTTGCAGAGATGAAAAGATAAAGTACGTGAAAGCATTTTTAAGTTAAGTGATAAATAGTGTATATATTAACTCTACTAATATGTTAAAGATTATACAAGTAATTATATCACTAAAATTGTTCTGAGAGTTATAAAGGAAAGGAGCACAATGCTATTTGATAACAGGGGGAACTGTCCTGGTCAGGAACGTCTTAGAGGTCTTCCCTAAAGAAGTGACAACTGGACTGAGGAGTAAAGAAAGAGTGGGAGTTAATAAAGCAAAGAGAGGACAGCATGTGCAAAAGCTCCAGGACAAGGGAAAGCATAGCACATTGAGAAACAGAAAGTAAGTGTACAAGACGAGATTGTAGTGGTAGAAAGGTCAGACAGCCTTCTTTTGTAGGGAAACAGCTCCACTGTGGCACTCTGGCCAATTGCATGTCTCTACATAGGCCATATAGGCAAGGATCAATTATTTACAGAATGCCCTCTGATTCTTCTTGGGACATCTCAAGATAGGCAGTCTTGTGAGGCTCATCAGCCTCTTTAGCTTGCAGGAAGCTCCATATCTTGCATGAAGCTGCCTCCTGGTTCCAATAAGGCATAGGACTTTTCACTTTGCCCCTTTTGGGTATAGCTGCAGGCTATAAAACTGCTTAGCTGCAGTGAGAGTTCACTCCATAAAAACAAAGCACCCTTTCATGTCAATTGGCCCCTCTAGTTCAGTGTCATCCTATGGGATTAGGGATGCAAGCAGCTGATACCATGCTGATCTGGTTTACTGTTTAAGTAATAAACTGTCTAAATCTATTTGAGTCTCTTGTGTCCTTACCAGCCGATTCTACAGAGGTGAGGCAAGACCACAAAACAGCTGTCACCCCACTGCTGCTTAGGGACTGATTCACATGACAGTATGGAACCTTGTAGGGGATGTTAGTGATTTGGATCTTTTATTCTAAAAGATACATGGAGCCTCTGAAGTGTTTTAATCAAAGAGGGGATTTAATTGAATTTGCATTTTGAGAAAAAAAATCACTCTATGGCATCTAATAAGGAGAATGGATTTGAAGGACAGAGTGAAGAATCTACTGTAGTCACTGAGAAATGGAAATGAAAGTAACTCAGTCCAGGTGGTGGTAACAGTAGAGTCAAAGAAAACAGACTGATTTGAGAGGTGTATAGAATCAAGTGGAGTGCTTTACTTTATTGAGCAGTATATTGTTTCCCTTGAAGTTTTACTGCCTTCCTTATAGTCTAGCAATAGCTACCTTAAGTTTTTTTTTTTTAGGTTCATTCAATGCTTCAAAGATAAAGACAAATATATGGAAATAATTCACCCACTTATTTCCCTGTAATTGATACCTCTTTTCCTGAGTCCTCCATTAGCCTCCTAATGCAATCTAGGCCTGCCCTATAGTTGTCATCCTGGAGCTTTCTTTCACTAAGTTCCTGGACTGAATCCACTATTTCTGGATTCTTTGATATTTTTCTTTCTTGGTTAACTGTTTTGTTTTATTGTGTTCATCCTTAAACTGCCTGAGAAAGGGCATATGAGAGTTAAACTTTCTGAATACTTGAATGTATTAAGATAGCTTTTTTTGGCTGGGTATAGTACCCATCATTGAAAATCATTTTTTTTCCCTGGAATTTTAAAGTTTATTGTCTTATAATATCCAGTGTTGTTGACAAAAATACTAACACAACTTTGGTTTTTGTTTCTTAGAAAAACTTATGATTTTCTCTTTACCATGATGTTCTGAAGTGTTGCAATTATGCTCCCTTTGTAGATTTTCTTTCGTTCATGCTAACTAGCACTAAGTAAGTCTTTTTGATGTGATTTATGTCTCACCTCAAGTCTATGATTTTCTCTTTACCATGATGTTCTGAAATATTGCAATTATGCTCCCTTTGTAGATTTTCTTTCATTCATGCTAACTAGCACTAAGTAAGTCTTTTTGATGTGATTTATGTCTCACCTCAAGTCTAAGTAATTTTCTCAAATTATTTCTTTTAATTTCTATCTCTTTCTGGAACACTTATTAGTTAGTTATTGGACTCTCAGATTGCCTCCTCTGTCTCTTTAATTTTCTCCTTGTCTTTTTGCTTTCATTTATATCGTAGTAACTCTATCTTCTGGTCCTCTAGCTTAACTATTTTTTCCCAATTACAGTTTTATTTCCTTACACTCACTCTTGTTTCTTAATTGCTCTTTTTTTTTTCATGGCATCCTATTTTATTTTATGGCTCCAATTTCATCTTTAATTTCACTGAGGTTACTAATTAGTTTATATTACATTTTATTACATTCCTGAATTATCCCATTGCTCTTTCATCCATTTTCTGTTTACTTATTTTGGGTTTTCTTTCATATGTTCCAGATATTCCTCAAATGTTTCTTCATCCTTGGTTGTCTGGTTCTAAGACAGTCTTATTCTATCTCCATTTAACAAATGAGAAAATTAATTCATACAGAGGTTAAGTAACATGTTTAAGACTATGCAGATAGTAAATAGCAAACCTGAGATTCTAATTCAGGTAGTCTAATTCCAAAGCCTGATCTCTCAACCACTGTACCTCCTTAGTTATACTAGCTGTCTTAGGTCACCCCTAGTAATACATTTAATTTATTTAGGAAAGAAATCTTTTTTGGAGGTGGGAAGACTAAAAGGAAATTCCTTGTGGATTGTTTTGCAATATGGGATAAGAAACTACTTTCTCCTTTAATCCAGACCTCTAATAGATGCATTTCTAAGAATTACCACAAGATGGTGTACAATGACTACATATATTTGTTACCAGTGCCAAAAACGCATTAGGATCTGGCAGGATTTGGGACTCCCCCTAATTTCCAAGTGAAGTCAGCAAGTCTTGTCAGAAATAAGGACTATATATAAGTCTGTGTATGGAATGCTAGTGTAGGGATATTACCTAAGTGACAAAACTTACTATATTTCTGTTAGAAATGGCACTTAGAAAATATAAGTGCTCCCCTACCCTCACCCCATTCCCTACATCCTGCAAATTATCTGAATTTGTCTTATTAACAAGTTTAAGCTTACAGAGATTATACTTGTTAATAAGTATAACTGGAAAAATGAGGTTACCAGAGAAAAAACTGACCTACGTTGTACTTTTCGATATAACGTTAACAGATTCCCTACTCCATCACCATCATAACCTAAAACATTTTCAGAGTTTTGTCACATATATTAATTTATATATGGTTTTTGAAGTCCCAAAGCTTTTAAAATTCCAGGTATTTAAAGGAAAACAAGTTTATTAATGTCATCTGGACCTTCGTTCAAAAAAATCCAGAAAAAACTTGAAAATAGTAGGCATCCTTGACACATTTAGCCTCACATTCTAGTTATAATTCAAATAATTTCGTCTTTGCATAAGCTACTGAAGTTAATATTGCTAAAAGAATATTACTTTGACTTTAGCAGTTCCTGATTTATGTTAATCATAGATTTATATACTTTATAGTTTTACTTTTTAAATGAGTATATCCTTTTAATCACTTGTCAAATATTATACGATCACTTTGTTATTTATCAAGAAAAGAATCACACTGATTAATTGGAGTCCTTGATTTTACAATTTAATGCATGTATATACCAAAGACTATTAAAAAAGCTGACTGCCTTTTGAAAAGTATTTAAATGTGCACACTTCCAAAACGCTTGGGTACTGGTTTTATCCTTATATTCTTTAAGTACATTAAATTTTCATACCATGAATGGCATAGGAAATGCAAATGAGTATATTAATGTCTAATCAATTTTCTTCAAATTAAACAAAGCTCATACTTCTTCTTGAGAATAAATTTAAAGGATAAGAAGTTCAAATGCCTAAACCTCATATATTAAGAGGTAACTGGCATAAAAAAATCTAAATTTTTATAACTAAAAAAGTGTATTTTTCACATTGCCATATTTAAAATGCCAAGAATATTTTCCCTTAAATTCTACAAAGATGTTATCTCTTGAACTATATATATGAGAAATTGCTGCTAAAAGCATGTTTTCAAAGAGTTGTAGAAAACACAAAAATAATTCTATTATGTAGAGTTAGGTGCATACTTTTGTTTTTATATATGGTCCTATAATTTGACATATACAATATTAAATATTTTACAAATATATAATATTAAAATATTTGTTGAACTTGCAAGTACCATTGGAAATAACTGTTTAGCAACTATATTCTCTGAACCAAATATCAGTTTATATCATTTAATAATATGATCTGACAAGAAGTTAGGAAAACTGAAATTTGGATTTATTTGAAAAAGCCCAAATTTTGTTGTCCCAACCTTAGTAAGGTAAATCTGACTGCTTCATTGTATCTGTTACTGAGAAAGAAAATGCAGATAGTGTAGGTATGTTATGTTTAAAGGTATAATCATGTATCTTGATTTGGGGATATATGATTTTGCACATAAAAACTGAATTATATAGTTGGGATGATGTTCATGAGATTTGGGATGGTTATGTATATATGTATGTGAAGGGAGTGTGTGTGTAATAAAACAATATTTGTCTGATAGGAAGTATCTTTTAACTGTTTTCCACAGGGTTGTGCTGAATATGTGGGGAATTCTGGGCCTTATAAAAGGCTTGTGGCAGTGGGAAGTATAGTAAACATTTCAACGTTTTATTACAGTAACAGAAACAATTCAAGCTATTTAAAAAAAAATAGGCTTTTAGTGGGGTTTTGAAATGTATTACATGGCCACAGATATCTTACAAAATACAAAAGTAGTAACACAGCTAGGTATCAGGAGGGACTGAAACCCCAAATTGGAGAGTCATCAGAGCCCTGGCTCTGGCATTCTCATCTTTGCTCCTCTCTGTACCTCTGTTTTACTCCTCGCATCCATAGTCTAACCATATATGATTCTTACCATACATGGTAAAGGATGGCCATCTGATAGTTCTGAGTTTATATTATCTTAGTGCAGTATTAATTATAAATTGTCTTTCTTAAACTGCGGTATTTCCTTCCTTCTGGGAATTTGGACTTGGGGCTGAATAAAAGAAGGTCACTTGGTTCCTAATAATTTTCCTGCCAGAAAAATAGTGGCCGAATGGAGATCTAAGGAGAATGTAGTATTAAGACAAACATACGCAACCATGAGATTCTTTTTTTTTTTCAGCTAAAAACAACAACAAAAAAACCCTGCTGGGATTGGGATTGCACTGAATCTAAAGATTACTTTGGGAATCTAAAGATTAATTTGGGAAGAACTGACATGTTTATAATATCATTCAAGTAATTGTTTTCCTTAATTTGCTTGCAATAATAATTTTTAGTTTTCATGTAGTGGTATGACTATCTTTTGCTACTGCATTATTGGGTATTTGAGATTTCTGATGCTACTGTAAATAATATTTTTTAAATTATGATTTCTATCTCTTCGTTTATGCTGACATATAATAATAAAATTTATTTTAAATTGAATATAATTCACATCATAAAATCCACCCTTTTAAAGTATACAAAGTATTAGTGTATTTTTAGTATGTTCCCAAGGTTGTGTAACTATTACCACACTCTAATTCCATAAAATGCCATCACCACAAAAAGAAATCATGTACCTATTAGTAGTTGCTCCTCATTTCTTCCTATCCTTGGCCCCGGCAACTACTAATCTACATACCCACTCCTCTGTAGCCCAATCTTTGCTTTAATACAGAAGAGGAATAGATATAGCTATTCACCTTTATTGGAGCCTGCTACAGTAGATCTATCTGAATGTTCAGAATGGGAAATCTCTGTTTCTGATTTTTTTCGTATAATTATTTGATTTCCAAACTTCTTGGGTCCTAAGAAAAAGACTTCAAATTTATGCTGAATATCAAGTCCAACTAGAAAAAGGAAAAAAGAATATGTGCTTACTTAAATTATGTAAATCCATACATGAGATAATTTATTTGTTTTTATCTCTTACATTTTTATACCTTTTGGAACTAAAAGGGCTAATAAGTCCAGAAAAAAAACGCAAAGAAAAAGTTTCAAAATTAAAATTTATGCTTCATAAAAATAAAAATCCATGTTCCCACATTAATTGAAATTTAACTATCTCAGAAAATAAAATATCTATAAATGAACAGATTAAATTTTAATTGTTACCCTAATCCATGTTATTTTTTACATATCTAAATACATGAAATTTCCTTTAAAATGATGCATATTATTTAAATAAATTACTTTTATACAATATCATTTACATATATTGTTCTGTTTTAGCATAAAGGAAATAATTTTAAAATTTTATCATATTCTTTACATTCATGTCTTCATTACTTCAATGAACTTACCATATTCAGAACTAATTAGATTTATGCTAAGATCTTCAGATTTAAGAGCTCTTTTCACATCAATCTTTTTAGCCCAATTTCCAGCTTTTAGCAAAACAGAATCCCTGAAAAGGGATAATGTATCATTTAATTAATGATCTCAACACCAAATGAAATAATATATTAATTTTCAAGTGATGATTTATCCTGCAATAGGTCTTATGTGGTGGCAATCTGAAGTCAGTACTGAAAACTACTTTCCCAAGATTCTTGGAAGAGGAATTGGGGTGTCAATGGAACTACTATGATCATAATTTTAACTGCACATTGACCCAACAGCTGATTTCAAGATACACTGACTCATGGCAGGCCCATTTGAATATATAGTTGCTATCAATAACCCATGAGCTTGCCCCTAAAACACTACCACTTTGAAATGGTATACATAAGTTATATGACTTTGTGAGAACTTCAATTGTATCTTTAAAATTGATGTAAGATAGATTGTATCTAATAACATCACAAACAAAACAACAACCAATTTTGTGATTGAACTTATTTTAGTCTCATATAGTCAAGGCTGTCAGATTTAGTTGTCACAGAGAATAAAGATTTGTACAATAATATATTCTCTATAAGTGTGCCATGGCGAGTTATGGGAGAGTAGTTATCAGTGAAAATGCTATTCTATCATTCACTGCAATCCCATTAGGAACCTTGCTTGGGACATTTTGGGAAAGTATCTTTCAGTACACTGGTAACAAGAGATTCCCATTTCAGTCACTGCCATTCCTGAATTTGCAATGTACAGTAATATGGTTAGGAGCATAGGCTCTGGAGTCAGAATTCTTGGGTTTAAATATAGACTTTAGACTACTTATATGACCTTGAACAAACTGGTTAGATTATCTTGGTCTCAATTTATTCCTCAATAAAATGTAAATAATAATAGCACTTGTCTCCTACAAAGATTAAATAATACCTGGAAACTACTAAGTGCTCAAAAAAAAATTAGCTATAGCTATAACTTAAACCCAAGGAGTTTGCTTATGACAACTTAGGAAAAATAACAGTATTAGAAAAAAAAAGGCTGAAGTAAAAATTACAGAATACAAGCTAGAGAACTAGGTATAAAGAAAATACCTCCTTTATATATTTGATCTAGTTGGCTGGATCCTACAATGGAGCTATACTAGTTTGTTAGATTTAAATTTGGAAATAGAAGATATATTTTGAAGTGAGTAGGGGGAAGATTACAATCAAAGAGTAGTAAGGTCATGACTAACTGGAGAAAAGCAAGAAAGTATGAAAGGTCAGTAACAGTGGACTACAGCTACTCCTAAAGGTCATCTATTTACTTGTTTCAAACCATGGCGACAGACTTTATACTTTGTTCATTAGAGTACTAAATATAACAATCTAAAACAGACCAAATTTTAATATCTTTTTTAATAGACAAATAAAGCAACTACCCCACTATAGTGTCAGGACATATAATTCAGTCAGTCCCCCAGTGATTGTATTACATTTTTCTCAGTGGAATTTTTATTTTTATAATGTATGTTTAGAAATAAAATCAAATAGAAATTTTATACTTACATAATTTGTGCTTAAAAACCAGTTGATTATCTGCATCACCTATGATTAAGGTAACATAGTGAGAATCTGGTGCTGTTCTTTTAGTTTGTAGCTGTTCAAAGTTTCTTAATTTAATGGTCACTAATATTTCTGCCATGGTATCACTGTATCTTGCAATCTTTAAGAAAGGATAGGTATAAAAAATGTTAAAAATAACCTTACTATTCATACTCATCTCCAAGTCAGCTATGGAGAGCATTATTCCTGAAAAGGCAATTAAAATATCTAAAAAACAAAGTATTTACCTGTTCCACTTCAAGTTCATATTTTGGAAGATACATCACTGTTTCTTTTATTTGAGTTCCAAAAGGGGGATGTCTATTTAAAATCTAAAAACATTTATATCATTATATTCTTACCACAACACTGAAAAGGTTTTAGTAAAATATTTTTTAGAGTCAATAGTTTTAATAATGCTTATTACTTAAAACCTTAAAGTTAAAATACTTAAGACTATGAAAAGAAAATCATTTTAATAGAAATAAAGATATAAAAGTTAAGTTTCAGAATTTAGATAGAATACAGGTAACATTTGGAATAAGTGAATATTAAATACCAGTTCAAGTTCCCTTGCATCTGTTTCTTCTATTTTTTTAAAAGATGTCAAACCTGCATTTACCATTGCATTTGACAATGTTATACCTGTGGAAAATTAATCAAATAGCAGTTTTTAAACAATTCATTTTAAACTAAAACTATACTTAAATATTTAACTACATGAGTAAAAAAGAATTGTCACAGATCAAGACTAATAACTATTTTTTTTAATTTTTTTTTTTTAACACCTACAGCACCCAGTTTTCCTACATGGTCTCCCATCCAAGTACTAACCAGGTCTGACCCTGCTTAGTTTCCAAGATCAGGTGCATTCAGGATGGCATAGCCATAGACTAATTTTTTAAAGTTTTTTAAAAAAAGTTTTCAGTTGGATTAGTTGGGCTGTCGCATCATTCAATTATACATATTTTCTTTTTCAAACTGAAATGAAATATGCATTTTATTTATAAGAGAAAGGAATTCTTTGGTCCATATGATGACTCAACCTTTAGTTTTATCATCTGTCGTCCAGATAGCAAGTCTCAAGAGACAACTAATGTTATACTTGTGTTTGAAAAAAGGCAACATGACTCAGAAATAAGAATATTGCTTCATGAAGCTATGGCATTCTGAGCATTTCTGTCTCAGAGTTCTCTATTTCTGTAAGTCAGATAATTTTATTCTTCTGCCTAAAATTTCCAATGCCTTTTCATTGCATTTAAAATAAAATGGCAATTTCCTTACTGTGGCCAAACTACCTTACATATATAACTTGACCATAGTCTACTTCTCCAATCTAACTCCTACCACTCTCCTCTTTCTGAATACTCTCCAGATATATTGCTTTAATTTTGTCCCTTAAATATATTAAGTTTATTTCCATCTTTGGACCTTTTCTTTTTCTTTATGCTTTAAGAAACTGAAATTTAAAATTCTGAATTTAACCAAATCCCAAAATAGAAGATATTGTCAGAAATATAAAATTCCAAATATTACCCCTAAGGCACATATATTACTGTTGATGGTATGACACTCCTATTTCCTTACTCAGATCTTTATTATTTCTTGGGAATTTCTCGTACTCATTCTTAATACACAATTTCCAGTATTCATATTTCCTTAATGCATATTCTTTCTTTCTTTCCTGATGCTCTATAAGAACTTAGATTTGCTTTTTTGTTTGGATTCTCACACTTTTCTATTATACAAATTTTGGTGGGCAATATATGCTACTTTCTGTTCAGCCGTACTGATTAAGTATGAAGAACATATTTAGTGTTTGGCAGTTTGGAAAGTACAGAATTTAACTAATGTCTATACTGACAATATTCTAGAAAATCGTGAAGACTGGCTTTTAAAATTATAATGAAACTTATTAGTGTTCATTTAATCGAATTTCAAATTTTTCTGTAAATTGCTATTTTCTGAAGGTTGTATGTAACCTCCTTTGCAATTCAGAACTCTTATCTTTGTGGGATAGGTGTGGCATTTGGTTTGCTAGGACTTCTGAAGAAAGATGAGTCTTTACATTAGGTATCTCTCCTCTACTTTGACCTTATTTTCATTAGTCAATCCCCACCTTTACTCCAGCCCCTAGGACTGGTCAGCCTTATGCCACTCACTGATTTCAAACTTCAAGGAAATAAAAAGTAGGATATCTTTGTTCTGAGGAATAATAAGACAATCCCTAATGACCCTTTACATGATTTTTTTAATGTCCCCAAGATGCATATAAAATTGTAAAGCTAACAAGATTGTCCATTATGGATAACAACTCTGTTGTTAGAGTTCCAGCTGTCTAAGAAGGAGTAGGGTCACAAAGCCAAAGGCACCAAACTGGGAAACTCCAGAGTACTTTACTCACACTCCAGTCTTTAGAAATGGCACCCTCCAGAGCTTTTCAGTTTATACCCTAACCTATCCCAAAAGACCAATAGACAGGAAATAATCAGGTATAATTTTCAGAATCTCTATGAATATCAGTACTAATAACTATGTTACTGAAAAAAAATTTTTTTAAGTTAAGCTATAAATAAGTGACATAGTTTTCTGAATGAATTAAGAATGGCCAGGGCTGTTAGCCCTATATCAGGTCACTGAGATCAAAATAAAAGTCATAAAAGTGGAAGAGACAGCAACATACAGTTACCTAATTACTAAAACAAAATTTCACTCTTGGTTGGAAAACAAATTAAAAAATAAGAGCATTAATTTTTATTAGGTTTCTCAGTTGATTTCAAATGGAATCCTTTAAGCCAGAGCAAATAAAAATCAGATTTTCAAGATAAGTAAAATACAGTACCTCATTTAGGCCCACAAATAAAGTTTTTCCTTAAAGGTATATAATCATCATAGAATAATTTTCCGAACAGTGAAATACAAAATAAATCACAGACATCGACAAACTGCCTGCCTGTTTTCAGTACCTACCAATTTTTTCCAGCTGCTTGGATACATGCAGAGAGTTTTCCCAAAGTTTACATCTAAAACATTTCGCTAAAATCAAACTGTTCAATAGTACAGCAAACTTCTTTTCTTGAAGAGCCAAAAAATCTGACAACCCTAAAAAAAGTTTCCAATATTAACTTTAGTATCCAATATTAACTTTACATATACTTTAGTATAGTTTACTGAAAAAATATTGGAAGTCCATTAATCCTATAACATACATCTTGTAATTCGTGAGCCACTTCTGAAAATCTTCGAGGTATCTTGTGTCAAAGCGAAGTCTTGTACAGGAATGCATCCTAGCTGAGCCTGAATAAGACTGAGGGAAAGAAGAAATTTCACTTTTTTTCTATGAAAAATTATTATCTCACAGTATTTGACATCACTGACTAAAGTATATCTTCTTAAAATTCCTCTCTGCCATGATTTCTGTGACACTACTAGATTCTATATCTTTTATCATTACTGTTGCAAGACACTGTTGACTTCCTCTTCGTAGTCTCCAAAAGTTTAGTTCTCATTTCTTTAATCTTATTCACTCCCCTTTCTCTCAAAAATCTCATTTCTTCTAAAGACTTTCATTATCATCTCTAAATTGATGAATTTCAAATGCTTACAGGGCATTTTCACTTAGACTATTTCTTTAACTCAGTACCTCTAAAATTTTTGTCATATTCTCCTCCAACACAGTTGTCTTTGGGCATTACTATATATAAGTATTATAGAAAAATAATAAAATTTGTATAATCAACAAATATTTATTAAGTGCCTATGAATAACAGCATAGTTTTAGGTACTGAGGATTCTGTTAACATATGAGGGTTGGTAGCATATTAGTTGATTATTAGAAATCAGCAGTTGCTTGGCTACAAAATTTGAGGGGTAGGTGGTAAAAGGGGAGAAGAGGAGCTACATCCACTGTGCCTACTATATCCAGGTTCTTCATTACCTTTTTTGCCTGTTTACTTACATAATCAGACATTGATATACAAATCACTCTTTGGATCTAACTAAAATTATTAGATTCTCTTGTATTACTCTCTTGGGGGCAGAGGGGGAATGTCTCTTGATAAGACCAAAAACAGTCAGATGTACAAAGAGTACAGGTAGAATAGTTACATTTCATGGCTTAGTTTTAGCAGATGAAATGTGAAAACAGAAGTAATCAACTCATTTTTTAGAATGGATATAAAAAGCTAAAACTACAGACTACTTACTTCTTCTGGCTCTAGTATATGTTTCTGAAAATTATTTTATATCATCCATTAAAAGTGGTTTTAAAGTTACATGGTTTATTAACAAGAAGATCTGATGGAAAAATGTGGATAGGGTCCTTTCAAAATAGGATAGTTTGTGAACTATTCTGGAATGCACAAATGCAGAGGATATACAAAATTGTTAGAATTAAAGTGATTGAAGCATTTATAGCAATAAGTCTATTAATAAGTAGTACACTTCTTTAACATAATATTTCCCTGTCAGAAACCTTGTTACAAGATGCAGTAACAAAACAGGAATGGACGGGAGTACAGAAAATTATTCCAATAGGTACAGAACCCTGACAGGGATGTCTTTCTCTCTCCACCAGATAAGGCTATTCTGGGCTTGTCCTCAATAGAAACAGAAGTCGCACAACCTCAAATGAGTGACACCTCTGCCACCTTAACTAATGGGAGCAGAATTACATGGTAGCTAAATAACGACTAAATCGGGGTTATCATAAAGATTAAATGAAACTAGCATTGATTCAATTTGGATTAGGTTCAAACATGACAGACTATAGTGGCTTAAATACAAATTTTATTCTCTTACGTAAAAGAAATCCAGAGTTAGAGACTCAAGGGTTTGGTTTGGTGGTCCTATGAGTCACCAGAGACCCAGGATTCTCTTTTTTTTTACTGTGCTATCTATGACTTCGATGCTTATGCTAGCTCATGGTCTAAAAAGGCTTTTGGAGCTTCATCTATTACACATTCACCCCATGCAGAACACTGGAGAAAGGTGAAGGGGTGTGAATGAGAAATGGTGCCCTGTTTACCACCTTAGTCCATTTCCTTTAAGCAGCCTTCTAGAAAGACTAACACAACATTCCTGCCAGCATATCATTAATAAGACAAATCTTAGTCACAGGGCCACATTTACCTACAAAGTTGACTGAGAAATGTAATCTTTTTCCTGTGTAGGTAAGAACGGATACTGGGACAGTTAGCTAGCAATTTCTGCCACAGATATGTAAAGCATCTAAGGTAGTACCTGGAACACAGTAAATGTTCAAGAAATGGTTATTACTGATTATTATCATCATTGGTTGAGCCATTTAAGATCTGCTCTCAGCTTCCATACTTATCAAACTAAAAAAAATGATACCAGAACTTCCTGGGAGACTTCTGTATCCTGGCCAACTCAATAAAGGAAGGTTTGTTCAGAAAAGGTCTGTATAATAGAAAGAGTAGAAAGCCTTCAAATGAAGAGAAGTTAAAGCTGTAATACGAAGCTGTATTGATTCTCCCTTAAGAGGAGAAAAAAGTTATTCTAAAACCATTTTTTTTTTTGCCTAAACATAAAATAAGAATGCCCCAAAAATCAACTGAGAGAAAAGATCAAGATGGCACATGGAGCCTTCTATATACTTACTCTTCTTCAAATTCCATGAAATGATGGACATATATGTATGTGTGTTTATGTATGTATGTCTCCATCTATAAAACTATAGGAAAGCAAGAGAGCATGTCATTGGTGGACCAGAAAGCTGAATGTTAGAAATCAGATCTACGAAGATCAATTTTATGAGAAAAAAATAACTAAAAGAGATTATCCATAATACATCAAATATTTTCATGTATATACTCTTTCACCCAGAAATCCTTGAAAAATATGGTGTAAATACAAGGAAGTTCATTTCAGTACCATTTATACCAGCAAAAATTTGTAAAGCACCTAACTTTTCATCAATAAAGGAGTGGTTAAAAATACCAATATATTCATACTCTAGAATACAATACTATTAAAATGTACATTGCTATTAAAATAAATGAAGTTGATATGTACATATTGATACAGAATCTTCATAGCATATCACGAGAACAATGATTATAGTATAAGCTTGTTTACACAATAGATATTACATGTTAATTAGTGCATCTATATGTACTAAATAAATAGAAAGGAAATAGTAAGGATGCACAGTAAACTACTGATAATAGTTACTTTTAGGAAAGAAACAGAGTCAAGGGAGACCTTACTGTGTGTGCTTTATAAATTTTATTTTTGACTCTTTAAAAATGAAGCCATGCTTTACTTATATATATATATGAAAAATAAAAAATAGCCTTAAATTAAGGACAGAAACTTAAAGGATGGAAATGTTAAATTAAGAGAATTAACATCTGAAATTTAACAAAGTTACCAGGATATGAGGGAGACATTAAAGTGGTAACTATTAGCCATTATCACCCACCAAAAGACTTTACATTCTGGTTAAGAAGGACCCCATACACATTCTCTCTCCCTGGTCACGCTCATGTAGATGCATAAAGGTGGGGAATAATAATGGGCAACTAAATTACGATACATATAACAACAATTATAAAGTCAACAACTTTAATCAATCAAAAGAATGTATGACTAATGTAAAGCAAGGTAAATGAAAGCATTTTAATTGCAAATAGTTCTCAAGAAGATGCTTGTGGATAAATACTTTGATAGGACTCAATCATTGGTGCAATCGAGTATATCAGAAAAACTATTCAGAGAATCAAGAGACCTAGGTCTAGTTTGAGATCAGCCCCTAGTCTAGCAACGGAACCTTGGGCAAGTCACAACTTATCAGGGCATCACTTACTTCATTTGTAAAATGGGAGGACTGTGCTATATGATCTCTAAGTTCTCTAAGATCTCTAAGGAATTAGAATTTCTAGAGAAATACAGCTAAGAAACAGAACATTAACTTCTGTTGTCCAAGCTACAGATCAGCCTGATGAGCTGTATACAACAGTGAGAAGTTTGTTTCTGAGACATCAAGGTATTTGGGATATAACATTCAATGAGATATTAGGGAGTATCCCAGAGAAAGAGTGACCTCTATGGAAGAAAATTAAATTCTTTGGCTAACTGGTTTAATTGAGCTACATTAAAAAAAAATTATTTCACCTGAAATTGCATCATCTAAATCAAAAGGTTTAACTGTAAGATCGAAATATTCAGAAAACCAAGCACTTGGCTTAGTGTATCATTGCATTTCTGTTTACAAACTGGGTAAAAGCCACAAGTTATAACATAACATGTTTAGTCCTCCGATTTACTACTCCTCTATACAAACTTCCTGTCTTTGAAGAATAGTCATCCCAGTGTCATATATCTATTCCTTCACTCATATTTTTGCTTTCACTATTTGTCTCTCCCAGAATGACAGTATCATTTAACAGATATTTATTGCATGTGTTTTCAACTGTCCATTATATTTATATGCATGGCTCTCATTTAAGCTAACTTGAAAGGTCCTAATGATGAGAAGCATTTATTCTATCATCTACTTTGCCTCAACAGAACTCACTCTCAATAAATATTTGTTGATTAAAAAATTCACAAATCATCTATTTTAATGAAAGTCTGAGTTTTTGGAAATTAATTTCACAACGACATTCCACCTCATTTTTATGTAAACATGTTATTTTTGTATTAAGGAAAACAAATTTAAAATAAGTTTTAAAACTAAAAAACCTTCATAAATATGAATCATGAACAAGTAGTATTTTAAGACATTTAATGATTAATTATCTTTACCAATTTACTTTCATTTCTCTTGTTTTGATTCTTCCTTCCATTGGAAATCTGTAAATGAAAACGCAAGGCAAAACTTTCACTATTATTACTTATTTTAATTAAATAAACATTTTTAAATTATTTAAAATATATTTAATTTCTGTACCTGATAGTTATCCGATTTGGATCTTTGTTCAAAGTATTCAGAGTTTTCTTTTCATTTATCCTTAATCGTACATCTAGAAATTCCTCGCAGCTGGCTATCATTGTGACCTATAAAATTTCAGCATTTGTCCATTTAACTATGTCCATTCTTTACTCTTATCTGCATTTGGACATCACAGTTTTATCACTTAGCATAATAGAGTTAAAAATCTGCTCTATACATTTTGCTTATCTAAGCATTCATTTATTCATGTACTAAGAAATATTTACAAACACTTGTTATATGCCAGACCTTGTCCTAGACACTGGGACTAAGACTGTAAAGATTAACAAGGTAAAATTTAAAATATTCAGCCTAGTGCCTACCATAAAGTAAGCCTTAAATAAATGTAACTCTTGGTACTACTGCTATTATATTATTATTCACCCTTCTATAGTTTGTAAATTATAGGGCTAACTTTGTAATGAAAAGAATGCTTTAGACATTAAGAAATTTATATCCTAGAGCCTAGTTCTGCCAGATGACTTTAAGCAAAGCACTCTTAGTGCTTTGGTTTCTTAAATTTGTAAAATGAAACTAACACCTTTTCTAATTATCTTATACACTTACTGAACTCAAAAGCAGATGAGTTAATGTTAACAGTAGGGATTCTCCACTCTTGATTTCATCTTAGTTAAAAACAGTATTTACATATGAATAAAGTCTACTTCTCATCAATTTTTGTGCAATTTTTAGTATAATAATCTTACAAAAATAATCAACTTAGATAATTGAAAAAAAATGGTTTAAATTTGAAAATAAATATAAATATCTTGTTTAATATACACATTCCCAGTAAAAAAAGAAAGCTACTAGGTACCAATACCATTACTAGGTATCAACACCATGACTATGGTTCTATTCACTGCTGTACTGCCAAGTTTCCCCACTGTTATCTTATTACAACATATTTTACTACCATTTTCTCCACAATCAGTTCTTTTATGTGGTCTATCACAAATATATCTGTTTCTACTGTCCTTGTTATTCTGTTTCAAAAGACTTAGGGAAGAGTTGCAATTATGCGGCACATGTGTTCCTCATCATCCCCCACCCACTCCTGGCAGACTTTCCTAATATATCGTGCCACATAATCTTCAAATCTTTCTCAACATATTACACTTGGTAGCCACTACCAATGTAATTGGTATTATCATGTAAGTTCAAAGCTAGCTGTCAACCCTACTTTAGGTATGTATGCAAATTTTCTTAGCTATGATACAGAGATACAACTGAAAATATATTCTAAGAAATAATATTCCATATCTCGTGACCAAATATATATAAGGAGAGAAACATAAGCACTATTAGAAATGCTTCCTTTTTGTTCATTCATTCTTAAATTATATAAGCTATAAAAATTAGTTGTTTTCCCAAGCTTATTTTATACTATATCATCATGTATTTATTTTCTAGTGAAAATTAATTTACCAGATCCGATAAAGTTTCCTTTCCACTGATTGTATAAAACTTCTTCACTGTCTCAAATGTAATATAATACCAAGCCATCAATCTTCCTGTCTCTGTGCGAAAGATGGAAAAATAAACATTCCATCAGTTGAAACAACTTGCTTTTTCATGAGGTGAACAATAATTTCTTTAACATCTATTCTGCACCTGTAATGATACCAGAGACAAAAGACATCCCCCAAAATCAAGATGATACAGTCCTTGGAACTTACTGGTTGGCTAGGGAGATAACCACATTCAAAACAGCTAGATTAGAGAACAAAATCCAGTTAATGATAATATTTACATATATAAACTTAAATACAGAGGAAATTAAAACTAAGAGAATGGTCAGTGTGGGATGGCCTCATGGAGATAAGGGTCTTGAGCAGTATTAAAAGTAACTAATATGCCTTGGCAACAAGGAAATAAAGACATTATGATAACCTCAGGAAAAATCAAGACTTGCTTATCAAAAGAGCAAAGTTAAAAAGACTATATTTAGAATATTGTAATGAAAGATATAGCTTGACTAACATATAGCTTGACTGTGACTACAAGTTTAGGTCAAATTGACCTGTTTCTAATCCTTCCTCCACCATTTATTTGGTAGGTGATCCCATGCAGGTTACTTTATTAGTTCCTTAATGTAACGTGGAACTAACAGATATCTATTGTATCTCATATGAGTACTGTGAAGATTAAGTGCGATAACACATCTAGACTACATAGCACAGTCTAACATTAAATAAATGTTGCTTATATTTATTATCAAACATGATAAATGATAAGACTACAAAGGCCCTGAAAGATCCTTGAAATGCTATAAAAGGAGTTTAGATTTGGGGTTTGATTTGTAAAATAATGGAAGACTACTTAAAATTATTGAGCAATATTTTAATTAAATTGGGGCTTGAAAAGAAATTGTTTTAGAATTAGAACAACAGGTTGGTTGGGGGTAGTGGGATAGATAGAGAGTAATTAGTGAAATGGAATTCATTTAAAAGGTTACTAGTTTCAATTACAAGTTGTCAAAATATTACAAAGATCTTCAAGTCTTGTGAACACACACAGAAAACAGTTGGAAAGAGGTAAATGGCATAATGCTCTCAAAGAGAAGATTAATGTTTATGTAAGTACTACAGGTTTTGCTGATGAAGAATTTGACATTCCATCAGACTTAGATTTTCCATGGTACAGTGGAGAGAACTAAAAAATCAGGAATAGAGAAGTAGCCAGCCTAGCTTAAAAGTCACTTTTTCAATTAGGAATCTGGTGAATATAATGTATTCAGCCAAAAATGGGTAACGCAGTGGTTCATAAAAGGGGGGTTCTGAGAGCAGTGTGTAAAATACTAAGAATGTGGTTACCAAGGGAACTAATAACATTAAACTATTTAAAGATGTTCCTCTTATCTTAGGTGTTTATAAATTAATATAGGCTATCTCCTTGCCAGGGAAAATGAAAAGTTTTGAGAAAAGACTTGGTACTTGCTGGCTCTTTAGTAAGGATGAAGGTTTTCTAGGTAAGTAATAAAAATAACTAGAAAGAAGACCATGAAGAACGTGAGTCAAGGTAGAAGGAATGGGAAGACTGAAAAAAGATATGCACGTAAAGAGAAGAAATAGAGGTAACTTGCTATCAATGTAGCTCTTAAATGAATATTCTCATAGTAGCAAATTCGGGATATTTCAAAGTAAAAGTCATATAGTTGGGAGTTAGGGTAGAGGTGGAGATCCTCGAAATGTTCCTCTCGCATCCTCTACTGCAAGAAGTGTTTCTGACTGATGGCCCAGCTGCTATGCTCTGAATCCATTACCATGTTCACACCGAGATGACACTTTAAATGAGATGCTCCAAACCAATGACTGAGCATGGCAAGAATATTAAGGTAGGCATATAAAACAAGGGACTCCCTGGATGAGAAATAATCCATAGGTCAAACAAGAAGTCATAATGGAAATTAGAAAATATAACTGATAATGAAAATATTAAAAATCAAAGCTAATAAAAATTCTTAGCCTTAAATATACAGTATTCCTGTACACGTACATAAATATTTACTTCTATAAATATACAGTATAGATATTCCTATAAAATCATGCATTCTCTAAAACTGCATACTAAATGTAACAGGGCTTATGGGAAAAATTATAGCAAACAACTAAAAAATCCATGTAACCTTATAACAAGAACACTAAACTAAATAACAATCCTAATAAAAATACCACCAGTTAAAAAGATATGTTAAGTACTCATAAAATTGTATATATGTACGTATTACACTTTATTGTTTTTGTTGTTGTTGTTGTTAAGTAGCTTGATAGTGTAGGGGCTAACAAAATGTTCAAATTGGGTATTGCATAATATGTACTTTCAAGGCAAAATACATGGTCACCCTGGGCCTAGAAAAGGATCAGGTAAAAGGGCATCATGTATAGTAATATAATCCTTGAAGAATTAGCTATGTTCAGCTAGATTTGTGTATTTTATATTAAGGTGCTGGAATAACAAAGTCAATATTTTCCCCCAAGAAATTTCTAATCATGAGTGCTAAAAACTATAAAATTCTCTCTCTCTCTCTTATATTATACTCTAAATAGAATGAAAGAGAGAGAGGGAGAGGGAGGAAGGGAGGAAGAGAGAGAGAAAGAGAGAGAGGGCACGAGCAAATATAAGTAATCATCCAGATAATCAATGATGAATAATTAAGAACTGGCAAAAGGACATCTACAAGAGTTATAACAGATTTGAAACAAACCAAAGATTTGAGCATTTCACTCCTCTGCTAAAACTCATCAGAATCAGTGAGGACAAATTCTATTCCTGTCAAAAAGAAGCTCTATAATTTTATAAATAGGACTCTTATATAAATTTATCATGTTAATAATGATGATAACCTGTTGAGAATGGAGGTCACAATTTAATTTCACCATCATCTAAATTTTAATAGAGCAAAATTTCTTATTTAGTCTTAAGTTAGCAATTGTTAAATTCGCTAGCAATGATGGAATGTTTACCATTTGGTTTGAAATTAACACCTTCATCCATTGTTATCAAGTCCAGAGATGATAAATCATTCAGGTTCTTCAAACACAATTCTGTTCAATTATAGAAAACATTTCTATTTTAGCAAAATAAGGAAGCAGCACACAATAGAATTTATTATTAAATATACTAAAGCTGTATTTCTGTGTAATTGCTATAGAAAGAACTGCAACCCCTACTTGAGTGGTAATAAAAAGTTCATTTAAATAAAAGAGCCAACTAATATCTTAGATTTTCTAATAGTAACATAATAGAAATAATAAAGATAACACTTGATATAATAAAATAACATTTACAACTTGGAGCTTTTAAAATAATATATTTGTGTCATTTCATTTAATCCTCAAAATAACTCAATTAGGTAGGTAATATTAAGATTATTTCATATACAAATTAGAAAACTCAAGAATAGAGAAGCTAAGTAACTTGCTCTAGGTCTAAGTAACCACTTTGCTATCTTATTTCTAATAAGGCAATGGTTTTTCTTTTTCTTTTCTTTTTTAAACTTTTATTAACAATATATATATACAAAGTACAAAGAGTCAAATAGCTCTAAGAGTGTTCCAAAAAGACCAGTATTTCTCCCTCCTCTGAGTTTGCCACTATCTTGAGGCAACCATTTATGACTACTTTAGCTGATACTTTTAGTCTTTATTTCAGCTTATCTAAATACGCTACTATCACTACTTAAAGAAACCTCTAGGAAGCAATGCAAGTTTACTCTCACTGATTGATGGGGATCAGAGAAATTGTAGTAGTCTGCTGCTTAGTGATTGCTCTGTTCCATGTATAAAGCCCAGGAGATTAAAATACAGCAGAGAGTGGGAATACCACAACCTTTTCAAGTTTAAATAAAGTAGCTGTGCAGAATAACACAGCCCTCGGAAAGCAAGGTTCTTTGGTAAATACTTGAGTTTATGCAACAAAGCTTAGACAGCTTGATAGTCTAAGTGTTTGGTTAAGCAAGGTTTGTAAAGTCCTTGCTACTTTTCTAAATTACCCACTATTAACAAGTAAATTAATCATCCAAAAAAGAATTCTTACTATATATGTTGAGCACTAGTCTAAGCTTATATTTGTTTGTTTATTAATTGCTTCCTTCTCTATAGAGCTTATATTTTAATGAAGAAAGCAATTAATAAACAAATAATCAATTATACAATTTCAGGTATTAAAAGGTACTATGAAGGAAAATAAAGTTGAGAAAGGATCTAGGGAATGATAGCTAACTGAAAGAAAGTAGAATAAAAGAGGGGAAAGTGACAAGAGATCAAGTCAGAGAAATAGGAAGATTATCAAGTAGAATTTTGTGGTCTCTGATGAAAGTTCACATTTTATTCTAAGAGTGATGGAGGATATTGAGCAAGAAAGTATAACCAATTTGGGAAACAACATATTTTATACGAATGACCCTTCCTAACAGATTTAAGGCAGACCTCCAAGGATACCAAAACATTATATTCAGTTCAGTTAAATAAATTTGGCTAATCTTTGTAGGCAAAACTCAGCTACCCTATAATGACTGAAGATAGGTAAATATAAACTGTGATTCTGCCAATTTAACAAAAGTTAAATTATTACAGTTATCATAATATAGCAAGATATCTCTTGGACTGTCTGATTTCTTATGTGTATTCATCATTATGATCAAGATACATGCTTTAAAACATTATAAAATTGGTCAATAAATAAAGGAAAATACAACCATTTTATAGATAGATCTGTTTCTCAACAGCAGAGTTATGAATATATGATATTGCTTATCGTCATGTTTCAACAATATATTTACTTTTTTAAGTCAGGGGTCCCCACACCCTGGGCCACAGACCAGTACGAGTCCATGCCTGTTAGGAACGAGGCCACACAGGAGGAGGTGAGTAGCAAGCCAGTGAAACTTCATCTATATTTGCAGCCACTTCCCAGCGCTAGCATCACCACCTCAACTTCACCTCAGATCAGCAGGCATTAGATTCTCACAGGAGCATGGTCCTTGGTGCCAAAAAGTTTGAGGACTGCTGCTTTAAGCAATATAATTTTACTACTTCATCCTTATCTTTGCATTTTTATTTGTCATATGTGTATTTCCAAGTAGAGAATAAATTAAAATTGGCTAAGTATTTTTAGAGGATCTAATATTTTTTCTTTTACTAGAAGAAAGATTTAATACAATGAAGAGGTTGCAATTTCTAATCCTAATAAATGCTCAACAATCTTTTGATATTTTAACAGATAGTTAATAAAATATTGAGTGATTAAAAAATAATGCTGGGGTTTGATAGGAACATATCATTAACACAGGTCAGGATAAGAAGTCCATAATCAAATTAAAATAGAAAAGAAAAATAAAGAGTTGTGTGTCTATACAAACATTTTCAAAGATCAGAGTCATTTAAAAAATACAAACAAACCAAGTTAACATATTGTACAAATGAAGATAGTCTAATAAAATTAATAATTAATTCATAAAAAGTACATGTGCCAAGTTTTATTTTCATGTGAAAAACAGTTCATACATTTTTCTTCAAACAAGGTTATTTAAAAAAAAAATTACAAGAGTATTCCTACTTACACAATAACTGACATTTTTCATTAAAGTTTATATAATATAATTTTTAAAGAAGGAAATACATCTAACCTTGTAATTTTGCTTCAATTCCATCTTTGTTCAATCCAGGTGCAAAACCTATATGTTATAAAAATTTATAAAAAATAAAATAGAATGGACTTAATTCACTTTTATAGGCTCAGTTTATACTCTAACTAGAAAAGAGTAGTCTAATTAAATCTTAAACGGAAAAAAAAATGGCTTATGAATTAAAACGAGACTAAATATTTATAGAAAATAACCACTGTTGTGAAATCATCTCTATATCAGTTGGCTTCTCTTTTGTTTATTTGATTGGATAACAGTGACCAGGAATACTGTATCTACTTTTTTCCTGGAGCTCTGAAAGTTTTTAAACTATGTCCATAGAGTGGTATTACAACATGTCTCCATAGAGTGGTATTACAATATGACAGATTTTAATTTGATATTCAGTTATCTCAAGTATTTTTATTTTATAACCTGTCTACATGAAAGAACCCTCTAGAAGCAATGTGACCAGATGTGTGTTAGTTTTAGAAGCAGAACGAAAATACCAGCAGCAAAAGTAGTATTACAAACTTTGATATAAGCACCAATTCAAATAAAATTCAAGACTTTTTTTAACTTTAACTTAAATAATTTTAGGCATTTTAATTATTTTCTAAAATGTCTATTTTTAATGGTGCTAATTGCAAACATTACTGAAACACTAGAAGTGAAATAAAGATTTCTCATATTTGTCTACTCTTGCCTCTAAATGCATTTATGACTACTGTTACTTTTGTTTCTGTTATGTATTAGTTTCCGTAATCTATTCTGTGACCTATTAAAATAATTATAGGTCCAAATGGCTTGAAAAAATTACTACTTTTTCAAGTAAAAGTAACAAACCATAATGAGATGGATTTTTCAAGGCTCTGATATAAAGCAAAGTTGACCGTATCCATTCCAAAGCAATATTCACATCTGTGATGGTATGCAATACTATCTCTGCATTTAAATGCTCAATAAGATGTCTGTGTAAACTAATGGGGAAAAAAGCTTTGCATTAGTAATATATATTTCAATGCCATAGCTCTTACTGTTTAAAAACTTCAATAATATTTTGAATAATTCAATAATAGAACAATATGTTCATTGCTACTTTAATAATGAAAGATATCATAATTTTCAAAAAAATACAAGAGAAAACCATTAAAAGCCAGTTCAACCATTACAAATATTTCTCTCTATTTCATATCTCTAGAAACATTATTGCTTTAAAACAGGGTGGAATGACAACAAATAACAAGTGTTGGAGAAAATGTGGAGAAAAGAGAATCCTTGTACACTGTTGGAGTGACTGTAAACTAGTACAGTTGCTATGGGCAACAATATGGAGAGTCCTTGAAAAATTAAAAGTAGAACTACCAAATGATCCAGCAATTCCACTTATGGCTATTTAACTGAAGAAAACAAAAAACACTAATTGAGAAAGATATAAGCACCCTATGTTCACTGCAGCATTGTTTGCAGTAGCCAAGATATGGAAGCAACCTGTGTCCATCAATAAATGAATAGATAAAAAATATGTGGTACATATATACAACGAAATATTACTAAGTCATAAAAAAAATGAAATCTTGCCATTTGTGACAACATGGATGAACCTAGAAAGTATTATGTTAAGTGAAATAAGTTGGACAGAGGAAAACAAATACCATATGATTTCACTTATATGTGGAATCTAAAAACAAAATAGAACAAAATGAAATAGAAACAAATTCATAGATACAGAGAACAAACAAATGATTGCCAGAAAAAAGAGGGTGGAGGGTTGGGCAGAAAAGGGGAAGGGGATTAAGAAGTACAAACTTCCAGTTATAAAATAAGTCATGGGGATGTAATAAACAGCATAGGAAATAAAGTTAATAATATGGTAATAACTATGTATGGTAATAGATGGTTACTAGACTTATTGTAGTGATCACTTTATAAGGTATATAAATGTTGAATCACTATGTTGTACACCTGAAACTAATAGAATATTGTATGTTATATGTCAACTAAAATTAAAAATAAACTTAAAAAAATAAAATCTAAAGAAAATGGTAGGGAGTGAATGATATTTTCTCTAAGAGTGTTATAATCAAATACCTTATTAATAAAGGTTTTAGACTATCATTAACAAGTTTTAAAGATGTAAAGAGATATGAAAATTACATTTCTACTCTTATGACTAATTTTGCCTTTTATAATAAAGATAAATAATAACAGTGCTAAGAAACACTGCTTAATAAAAATTTGTTTTTTAACTGTTAAATTTCTTAGAAGGACACAAATTTTCAAATTAGATGATTGAAAAGTTTCAGGCAAATGGTCTTAGAAAAAAGCCCCTAACCAACTTTCCTTTTAATATATTAAAAGAAAAAGTACAGGCTAAATAAACAATATCTTTTTAGAATATTTTTGTATTACCTGCTTTCTACAGTGTCACTACAAGCTAACATCTGAATATACTTCTCTCTTGTACTTAATCGAGTCATAATAACTGCAGTAGCTGTAGTATCAAACTGGAAAAAAACCACAAACATGTACACACATACAAACACAGAAGTTTAGTAAAGAAGAGAACTAGTTGATATCAGTCTTCAATAACTCAAGACTTTGATTTTATATTAAACAGTTCCTTGTCTTAAACAGATCAAAAAGGCCTTAAAAATGCTTCTGAACTTGAACGTTAACAAAAATATAATTTAAAAACTTCTCAATAGCAGAGATATAAAAATATCACTTTGGTTTTAGTGAAACATAATTTTGAAAGTGGTGAAATCAAAACAATCTTAGGTACCTGAATACAAGTTGTAATATTTGATGTAGTTTACATGTAATCTAATTTAGCCTATAAAAATTTGAAATTTGTATAATATCTTGACATTCTTTGAAAAGATATTCTTTGTAAATGGTCCCTTAGTATCTATATAAATGATATTTTTATTCCAGTATTTGTCACAGTAGGGCACATTTTGTAATGTGTATGGGCTGATTTTTAATTGTCACAATAGCTGGGGAGCCCTACTGGTATTTTGTGATAGGATCCAGGATCCAGGATACATATTCTGCAATACATGACAGTCCTACACAAAGAAAAACTGTCCCATACACAATGCCAATAGTATCCTCATTCAGAGTAAAAACAACAAAAAAAACCACTCAAAACAAGAAAGTCCTTTAACAGCATACACATTCATAAATCCAACCATTCATCAACCAACGGAATATTGGACATAGTGGAAGGAGTATGTCTCCTTTGGTGAGACTTCTTTTACTTCTATTCCTTCATTAAATTAGATTTTTCAGTTAAATTTATTTCTAAACTTAATCCAAACATGAATCTTAATCTTTTGTTTAACAAAAATTACGCAAAAAGAATTTTTTTGCTTTTTACCTTGTCTTTAAAATAGGTTACAAAAAGTAAAATACTGTCACTTACTTGAGGTCGACCAGCTCTACCAATCATCTGTAGAATATCTGTTTCACTGTATCTTCAAACACTCCTCCAGCATAATGCATTGTAGATTTTATAACTACTAGGTGAGCAGGCAAATTTACTCCCATAGCTAAAGTACTGGTAGTAACTGCATTGATTAAGGAATATTACTTTTAAGACATATAATTTTACTGCTTCTGGTAGACATTTTTTTATAAAAGATATACATATGTTCTTATAAATGTAATAAAGACTCATATATGGGTAACTTATTTAAAAAGAAAAAAATAACATTACAATGTAAAATAATATATCTTAAAGCTAAAAAATTGTTGAAGTCTAACTTTTCAAATTGCATTATGTCCAGTAATATGATAAAGAACAAAAACTGCCAAAGAGTTTACTATAGCATTATATCCATGGATAGTTACATAATTTTGGACTTGGGAGAAAAGCAGAAATAAGTCAGAATCCTTAAGCTTTTTCTTCCTCTTAAAAATAATTTTCCAAAATATAATGCCACAAGAATATATTTTACTTACAAAGAACTGGTAGATCTCCAACAATAAAAGCTCCTTCAACTACTTTTCTATCTGACAGCTCCATACCAGCATGATGATAAGCAATACCATATATTAAGATATCTGTAATAGAAATATATCATCTATGTACTGTTAATATTTCAACAGTGACACTTTATCTATAGCTTAAATGCTATTTAAAAATTATCTCTAAACCTACCTTTCAGTTTTGAATCTCTTATGGAATATGCACACTTCTGTAACCTATTTAAAAATACCATAAAATTACTGAGTTATTCCCATGAACATCAAAATCTTCTTAGTTTATTAATTAATTTGAAGCTTATAGATATCAAAATATTTTCACAATATCATTATTTAAAAACTGTCTTTAAGAAGTTTCATACCTACTTTCATACTCAGAAGTCCCTAATTTTGTAACTCAGCAAAAATCAAATAACCTAATTAAAAAATGGGCAAAGAACCTGAAAAGGAACTTTTCCAATAAGATATACAAATGGTCAACAGTACATGAAAAGGTGCAAAGGTGCTCAACATCACTAATTATTGGGAAAATGCAAATCAGAACCACAATTATATTGTACCACATACCTGTTAGAAGAGCTATTATCAAAAAGACAAGAGATAGTAAGTGCTGGCAAGGATGCGGAGAAAAGAAAGCCCTGTGCACTGATGGTGGAAATATAAACTGGTGCGGCCACCATGAAATATAGTATGGAGATTCCTTAAAAACTTAAAAATAGAACCACTGTATGACCCAGCAATCCCACTCTGGGTTATATCCAAAGGATACATAATCAGCGTCTCAAAGAGATATCTGTACTTACATGTTCATTGCAGCATTATTCATAATAGTCAAGTATGGAAACAACCTAAGTGTCTGTGAACAGATGAATGTATAAAGAACATGTGATATGTGTATATATGTGGATAACATGTTATAGCTTTCGTGACAACATGATGAACCTGGAGAGCATGATGACATGAAATTAGCCAGAAAGAGAAAGATAAACACTGTATAGTATCACTTATATGTGAAATCTAAAAAAAAGTCAAACTTACATAAACAGTAGAAAAGTGGCTACCAAGAGCTGGGGGCGAGGAGAAAATAGAGAGAGGTTGGTAAAAGGGTATAAATTTGAAAAAAAAAAAGTCCCTAATTTTTCATCAGTAACATTGAAGCTCACTTTTAAATCAGGAATTTAGAAAACTCACTTTCCTCAGGAAAAAACATAAATAGTGATTACATTAATGGGTCAAAATATAAGTCTATTCTCATAAATATTTGCTGAAAAATATTTGTAGAGAATAAGAATTTTTAAACCTCTACTATGTCACTAGTAAGTAAACCAAAAATGTGGAAATAAAAAGTCATTGTTTATTGTGTCTGAGTTATGGCATTTAAAATGGCATTTAAAACTAGTTTAGAAGAGAAGAGGAAGAGAGTTTTTCTTCACAACTTGAAATGGATTTCTGAGTACCTCTAAAGATTTTGCAGGTTGGTAGGGTTGGTTCTTAATTATGTCTAAGAACCTCCAAATTTATGTTTTTCCATTTCCTTGTTGCAGACATTATTTTTAATATAACATTCATAACTTTTTAAAGGATTTATAATGTAATGACAAGAGGGCAAAAGGAAAGGACATATTAGTATTAAGCACAAACCCTGTGCTATGCACTGCTAGGTGTCTTAGATATGTTGTCTTGTTTAATTTTCACAATAATATGGCATGACAGTTGATTCTCATATATCCAACCCTGAATAAGCTATTGAAGCTGAAAGAAGTAATATGCCCAATGGTACACAGCTGGTAAAAGTGGCAGCATTGCAATTCAACAGTTCATGTTGTTTCTAATACCAGCATTTTATTCCTGAAAAAAAAAATAAACAAACAAACAAAAAACCAGGAATAAAAAAAGGGATAAAGAGTAAAAAGACAAAGAGTTAAGAGAGAAGAGAACTGAAAGAGACAGAAATTTTCTTAAGTAACTAAATAAGAGTGAGAAATGAAAAAAGGAATTATGCTATATGCTTCTGTGTAGGAAAATGATTACCTGAAACAAAACAAGCTAATTTGTCTCCAGCCAAGAAAAGGGTAAAGGGGAGGGGATGGAATACATTGGGTTTTTTGTTTGTTTGTTTTGTTTTAATTAGTTTCACGTATACAGTACATTGGTTGGACATTTATATAGTTTATAAATGATCCCCCTGATTGTTTCTTCTCTCCCCTGGTTTTCCACTAGCCAACACATTAATGCTAATTGAATTCCCTATGCCGTGCTCCCTACCCCTGTGACCATCTATCAACTATATATTAATTTTAAGGTACTTATATACTATCTATTTCAGTTCCTTACTCATATAGATAAATTTAGATCAAAATGCTAATTAATTATTAAGTATTCACCATGGGAGGCTATATAATTTCCTAAGTGAATGATGCCACCATTGAATATAGAATTCTGTACATTTTAAAAAACTGCCTTCATAGTTAGTTTATGAGCAAGAAAAGAAGTCTCATTACTTGACAGCCACATCTGTTTCTGACTAAACGTCACATAGCCCAACCTGGTCAACTAATTTATTCACCAAACAGGCAGAAAGTTCCAAACTCATAACTACTTAATAGATTTATACTTATACTTTTTTTAAATTCCAGTTTTACCTTTATTCAATTACTAGTTTTTATAACTGACTAGTCAACTTGGTTTTGAAACTCCATCTTTGTTCAAAAAAATTTTAGAAAATTAATAATCAAGAATATTATAAAACCAAGTGCAGCTGGTATGAAAGCTATCAATCATGATTTGATTATAGAAAAGGCTTTTGCCAGCAAAATGACCTAATGGATGCATACATTCCTTCAATAAACTTGTTCACTGGCTATAAATAGCCAAGGGATCTTCTGATTAAAACCAAAAGCTCAGGAAAGCCCTTTTGCTATGAGAAAACTAACAATTAACTTCCTGAAGTTAACCAAAAAACTTCAAAATATAGAAACATTGTTATTTAAATGCATGATGCAACAGAAAAAGTATTTAATACAAAGCTAGAGAGACCAGAGTACAAAAATGATGGGCATGTTAGAAAGGTTTAGAAATCTTAGTAACAGAATCTGGGAGTTGATGTGTAAAAAGAAGTCTTGTGGGAGTTGCTAGAATGTAACTGACTGGTTAAAGTAAATTGACATAAGCAGTAGTCTATTTCCCTAGTCTACAACCAACTCAAAATGGCATTCTATTCCTCTTTTTACTTATGCTTTTCTCAAAAATGAAGCAAAAGCAGAACTTATCAATGAGATTCTATTCAACTGTTTATTGTTCCTAGTAAGAGATTGACTATAAAATAAACATTCTTTGGAGTATAAAACAAAGAGGTGAGTAGAAAGAAATCTATGTTATTATGTTGTTAGCATTCTAATTTCACTTTCTCCCTTTCTATCCAAGTCTCAGAAGCCATCTACTTTTTGGCTGTAAGCTCTTCGTTGGTTTCTTTCACTCTTTCTGGCTCTCTACTGTATCTTATTGTCTAATCATGTTTTGTTGATGTTTATAATAAAAGCACTTTTATACATGCTTCCCACCCTAGAGATTTAAAAATTTATTTTTGCATATGGCAGTAACTATAAGGGGATCAAATTAAATCCTTGAAGTGGAAGTAAAATTGTGAAAACAGTACATAGAATATAAATAAGTGGCTACACTGGTAATTCTTTAATGCGCTAAATGGCTAGAGATCAATCTTTTTTAGAGGATGGAAAGCTAAAGAATGTCAAAAAACAAGAGTGTGTCTAGGCTTGGTACACACCTTTGGTTGACAAAGTGACCACAGGTGATAGCCACAGGATAGATAGACTGGTAATTGAAAGCTGATCTGATCTAAAGTAAAGTACATCACCTCCCACAAAAAATTAGAAAAATCATTATCTGCTCATATCCGCATGTAATTATCCAATCCAATTTTCATCTGAGATCTACTACTAAACATGTTTGATTCCTAAAAGTTGTTATTAATAAGAGGAAGCTAATATTCATTAAGGAGTAACCATGGACTAGCACTCTGCTGAGACCTGCTAAGATCACGTGGTAAATCCTCTTTCCTCAATTAAGTCTGTAATCTAATAATTAGAACAGATATTAAAATAACAATTAAACAAGGGTATTTATTATAATAATAAGTGCTATGAAATAAAAGTACAGGGTAACTACTATGAAATAATAGTAAATGGGTAACTGAGAATCATGGAAAAATGATATTAAAGGTGAAACTTGAAGGATGGATGATTAGGTAAAAAACTATTCAGGCAAAGAAAACACAATGCAGGAAATCCCTGTGTAGGATAACTCTTTGGTGTATTCACAGTATTGAGAGGCCAATATGGCTTGACTATAGTGAGTGAAAGGGGAGTATGGTCATGATGAGTCTGGAGAATTAGCTAGACATCAAATTATACAGAGTATTGCAGGATTAAGGATTTTGGATTTTATCTTATTGACAATAAGAAACGATTAAATGGTTTTAGGCAGGAAACTGACATTTAGCTTTGCATTTTTAAACAATCACTCTGCTATATAGATACTAGACTAAAGTGGGATAAGAGTATGTGCCTCATCAACAGATAAAAGGCAAGAGATTAATAGTGATTTGAACTAGTGTGTTGGCTATGCTGATGGAGACAAAATAATATGAGATATATTTACAAGAAAGAATAAATAGGATTTAGTAATTGACTGCCTGTGGGGAACAAAGTGAGGGGGATAAGAATGATAGATTTCTGCTGTAAGCTATTAGGGAAATGATGTATAATTAAGATGGGGAACACTGAAAGAGAAGCTAGTTTGAAAGAGCCAAGGTTCTATTTTGGACAAATTAAGTTTGAGATTCCCATAGACATACACTTGAAGATGTCAGTTAGGCAGATGGACTATAGACATGGAGCTCAGAATGGAGGTCTAGATTGGAGCTATAAATTTAGGAATTCACAGACACATATAAATATGTGTGTACATATAGTCTTTAAACCTACGGGACAAACACAAATATCTAGGAATGTGGAATTAGAAAGATTAAACCTTGGATAGAACCCCTAGAATGTTAACATTTTAAGAGTTAAAAAGTTGAGAGTTGGGTAGAAGTAGTGAAAAAAGGAAAGAGAATGAGCTGTCAGCAAAGCAGGAAAAAACTTGGTAAAGGATGATAATGGAAGTAGAGTCCAGAGTTTTTAAATAAAGTGGGAGTGGTCAAATGTGTTGGAGGCTCCTGAGAAATTAGAAAGATTCCCCATTTAGTAAAAAAAGATTACAACAGATGTTGGATTGAAAGTGGATAAATAAAAAATAAAATGAAAATAGCAATATTAACAATCTTTCAAGAAACTTGGCTATGAAATAAAGACAGGATCATAGTTGTACTAAGATTCATTATCCTAATCCTCCAAGTTACTATTATCCTTATTTTACAGATAAGGAAACTGAGGTTTGGAGAGGTCAGTAACTTGAAAAGGTTAAGGAATGAACCCAGTTTACTCATCTCATCTAGGCTATCCCTACAAATCTTTCTACTGTCAAGAAAAAAATGAAAAAAAATATACCTCTGTTTCTGTTCCACAGTCATAATAAACTTAGCACCTTTCACAAGAACAGAAGCAGCCTGTTGCACACCTTTTCTTGTTGCACAAAACTAAAAATGAATGAATAATTTTTGTATTAATTATATAAAAAACTGAATATTACACTGAAAAATAAGCAAACAATAATGCATACCACAAGTGCAGGTTTCTGATCAGAGTACGTTTGTATAACACTGGCAATTTTGTAGTTGAGGGTTAAATCAAACTTAAATTCAGTTTGGTTACTACTGGAGGAAATCCAAGGACCACTTTCCGAAGTTTCACTGGTCTGTGTCTCTCATCCATTTTCAGACATACAGCAGGACCTTCACGACCTGAAAGCCATTCTGCAATCTTTAAATATATATACATTAAAAGTTTTTCTAATAAAGTTTTATGGCTAAAAATAACTCAAATATAGATCACTTTAAAGTGTAAAGATATTTAATCAAATATTCTTTTTCAATAATACATATTATTTTGACTCTATTCTATTGATACATTGGTAAATATTATCAATAGCAGTATTTAAATATTATACCTACTTTTCACCATGATAAACTTCCAATGAATTATTATTTTGTTTTATTTTCCTTCTTAAGAGTCCAAAGTAAAGTTAAAATTGATTTTGGTAGAGAAATTTAATTTTTCACTGTCATTGCAACTTCTTTGCTATTTTTTAGAACTATGTCTAGATATAGCTGACACTTTTGTGTTATTCTAAATACTAGCTGAAAGTAATCATTGGCTGAGATTGGGAAGAGTTAACAAGTTTTAAACAAAGAACAAATGAACAGTTGACAAGTGGCAGTACCAAAAGCACATTTCAGTCTCAATGCTAAGGTCACTAGTTGGCACTGTGGTGAACAATGGTGAGCTATGGTAAGCAATCCTTATCTTCACAGCCTGCTCAGTAGTCAAGCTTCTTGCCTTGCTATATACCTGACCATTGCTTTGAGTGGAAGATGGATTAATGAGTTTCTAGTTATACAGGAAGAAATTATTAAAATATTTTCAAAGTTATCATGGATAGGGATGAGATCACACAAGAATCCACAGTTTGAGAGTGGCAGAAGGCCAATGATGAAGACCTTAATTTAGGTGAAAATTGTGTAAGAGAACTTGTAGAGAAAGACAGAAGAATAACTTCTGCAGAAGTAGTGATTATAACAATGGGAAAGAGAGTTTCAAGAATTACAGGGTTTGGGGAGCATTCAAGATCTTGCTTCCTGCCATATGTTGTCAGTTTGGCTCAAATAAACTCTTATAAAAATTTTCTAAAAAAAAAAATTAAAAAGAATTATGGAATGTTGATAATTAATAACTGCATACAAATCAATAAGAAAAGTTTAGTATCCCAGTTTGAAAAAAGGAAGTTGCAAAAAAAAAAAAAAAAAGAACTTACAACCGTTAATTTTAAAAATAATTACTTCAGTAGAAATCAAAGCAGTACAGATGTTGGATTGAAAGTGGATAAAATTTTCAAATAAGGTACCATTTTAAACAAGAAATTTAACTGCCATTTAAAAGTAATAATAACAATTTCACTGTTATACTAGCCAGTGTTAAATTCAGAGAAAAGTCTGATGGTAGAAGTGTAAATGAATATAATATTTATTCAAAGCACTGTGTTCTTAAGAGTTTTTACATATCCTTTGACTCAGTTATTCTACTCTAGAAGTTCATCTTAAGAACATAATCATGATATTTTTCAAAGATTTATTAATTTCAGCACTATTTACAATACCAAAAATTGAAATAATCTTTTAGCATTAAAGTATTAAATAAATTATAATAAAACCACAAATAATGTATTAAAGAAGAATATTTAATGACATGGAAACATTTGCAGGTGGCATGCAAGTCATAAAAGAGTATGTACATTCTGATTCCATCTATGCTTCTGGAAAGATGAACACTAAATTTTTGTTGTTTATATATACTTTAAAATTCTATTATTCTTTAATATAAATCAAACAAGTTGGTATTTTAAAAACAAAAAATGATTGTGATAAATTAAAGATAAAGGCAACATTTTCCATTGGAGTAGATAATATAGCAGCTATTTGTGAAAATCTGGACTGTGAAAACAATTTCTAAGATGTAGCAGGAGGAAAAAGTAATAGTATAGCAGGCTGAGAATTAAACAGAAGTGAGAAATCTGAGTAAGGCTGTACTATTCTTCAAGTTTGCAAAAAAAAAAAATAGGACATATTCATTATAGAAAGTATAAAACTGCATACAGTTATTTCTTTGCAAGTTGTATACTCATTAACCATGAGATCCTCCTCAAGGGCAGGGTCTATATGTTTCCACTTTTGCATCTATCATTAGTGCTTACCATAATGCCAGGCACATAGAATTGGGAGAAGTGGATGGTAATCAGCTAACCAATTATTTTTATCCTCCACCATACTCTGCTATACAAATAGAGTTAGCTGGTTACAATAACCATACATATTATTAGTCATTATTATGAGCTATCTGAAACCCATGAAACTGAGACTTTTAGATACTAGTAAACAACAGACTTGTACCAAAATGTTTTATTAAAAATAACCAAATTTTATGAGCATAATACTGCCTTACCCACAAAATATAACCATTACTTTCTACAACATACTTTTCTATTAAATTGATTAGATAATTTACAGAAAAAAAATCCTTGTTTTTCTCTAAGATTAAAATGACTAAATATTTCATTACTCATAAAAAAATCTTATAGACTAAAATTTTAACTTACATCCTCAGCATTTGGAATTGTTGCAGATACAGCCACAAATCTCATTGGAATAAAAGTGCTGGTATTTTCTAAAGTATGAGATAAAGACTGTACTGTTTTCATTCTACTGACTACAACTTCAAGAGTTGGTCCACGATTTTCATCTTTTACAACATGTACCTAAGAAAAGAAATCAAGAAAAAAAACATTAGCTATAAAAATAAAAAGCTATCTAATCAATTAAAATGTGCAATAATATTAACACTCTTCCTTAAAAAATAAACATTTTCAATTGAAGAGATAAAACAAACATATAGTTTGGTTGAAAATGTCTTGCTTCTTTCTATCCACTTAGTCATCTTCTTATGCTTATCTCTGAAAGTGAATAATATGTTCACTACCTCATCAATGAGAAACAGTCGAACCAGCTGAACCAAAGAGTTGTCTCTCCATTTCCTAGTCATGCTATCCCATTTTTCCTTAGAGAAAAAATGCAAGCAGTTTAATATAGGGAATTATAATAAATATTATTTATATTATTAAAATTTTAACATGACATGTTACAAAGTATGGGCAATAAATTTTAGTTAACATCTCAAAAGTATTTTGCAAAGATTTAAAGATTTTGACAGTCTTACAAATGCTTACAAAACTGAACTCCCATATGATTTTACTTATATGCAGAACCTAAGAAACAAAAACAACGAACTAATCAAAAATAGATTCACAAATATAGAGGTTAATCTGGTGACAGCCAGAGGGGAGGGGAGTTGGGGGACTGAGAGAATGGAGTGAAAGGTTAGAGAAGCACAAATTAGTAGTTGATGGTCCTGGGGATGGGGAGCATGGCATAGGGAATGCAGTTAGCATTAATGTAATGGCTAGGTGGAGAGCCAGAGGAGAGAAAGAGCAATTTGGGGGATCATTTTATAAACTATATAAATGCCTAACCAATGTACTGCATACTTGAAACCAATAATAAAATAAATTTTTTTAAAAGAGGAGAAAATACACACAAAAAACTGAACTCCCATTTATTTTTAAGTTTAATAAAAAATGTTCAAAATTATAGTTAAATTACCTTTTGTAAGCTCTATCAAGGTTCTCTCTCTGCAATATATAATACTTGGGTAGAAGAATACCAGCAGTAAGTATGATTACAAATTATCTCTAATAATAAATTGCCTATTCATATCTTTTGCCTATTTTTTCCATTTGGTTGTCTTTTGCTTATTGATTTGTAAGTATTCCTTATAAACATTGAATACTATTACCTTTTGTTGTTTGTTTTCTACATTGCAAATATATTCTTCTACTTTGTATTTCTTTTAACTTTTTTCTTTGTGAAGAGGAACATATATTTTCTAATATACCAAGGAAATAATAAAATATAAATAACACATACTGGAGTTGTCATAATAATATGGGCATGCTGAATCTCAAATAGGTCATCCATTACTGTATCTCCAGTCAGTTCTTTACAGTTCAATCCTATTGGTCCAAATTTTTCTTTCCAGTCATCAAAACGCTGACTACACAGGGCTTTTATTGGTGCCACTATAACAATATAAGGTATTTATTTTGAATGCCAGTAAAATTTTTATATTATTTTCACAAAACATTGGCTAGTAAAGTTATGATAAAAATACATGTCTAGATGTTGCCTAATATTTATAAATTAAAAGTTAACAATAGGAGCATCTTATTTAGAGTTATAAAAGGTAATCACTGAACAGAACTAAAAATAGAAAAAGAAGTGATTGTTCAGGGAAGTGTAACTAAGAGTGAAGAGAGGCAGGGCAGGAGAGTGTTGCTTTTCATTATAAGCTCTTTTGTGATAATTGATTTTTTAACCATGTGCATAAATTACTTTAATGAAAAAAATTAAATATATATATATATACCTATGAAAGGAGAGTATGGTTGCTATAGAAATTTCTAGAATTACAAAATGTTTGTTTTTATGTCTTTATCTTGCCTGTCCTTTTAAAAATAAACATGTAAAGGCAAAATTCTCAATTGAAATGTTACTTTATTTTTATAATTCTGGGATAATGTGTTTTGAATTCAATGTAACAGATAAGACCAAATGTGATGTTTTATAAAAAAAAAATATGAAAAACCATGTAAGTTCTATGTCTTGAACTTGAATTTATATCTTATTCTTGCCTTAATGGTTTCTCATTATTATAATTAACACTCTTAAAATATATAAATACTTACTATAAACAATTTTAATATTTGACCACGGCAATGGTACTTCCATTAACAATCTTGTTATAGCAAGTTCAAACACTACGGTTTTCCCAGAACCAGTTGGAGCACAAATCACAAAATTCCTATCTGTGTAAAGAAGCTAAAAAACAAAATGTAATCAATCGTGGAATATACAGAATTTTCCATTCACTTTCTCAAGTTATTAGAAAATATGCCTGAGGAAGACTCTATGGAATAATAGCTCAAACATTTTCATTTTCAATTTACTCAAATTGTAATCTTGCTCTAGATCCACCACCCTCAAAAAATAACACTATTAATAATTTATTGTCTTGTTTTATTTGTCAAAGTAATATGCTATACCTAGAAAATCATTTCTTTAGCTTCCAGAGAAATTTTTATAAATTTAATAAACACACACCAACCCACCTAGGAAAATCACATGCATTAATTTAACAAACATTTTTTGAGTTCTTATACTGTACCAGTCATTGGATACATAATGAACATGATCTAGTTCCTGCCTTTAGAGAGCAAACGATCTGGTAAGAAAAGGCAGATAAGTAAATAATTATAAAATACTTACATCATCAAAAGCTTTAGACTGTATATAGTTGAAATATGGGAATTCTTTGAAAATGCTTCTAAATTTTGCCGCTTAGATAACATTAAGGAGTCAAATATTTTGGAATTTTAAAAATTGATTACTTTTAATTTAAAAGCTAAGTTAAATTAATACTGACAATATTTAATGATGAGGCTTTTAATACTTGCTATTTTTACATCATAAGAAAATAATTAACAGATATAAAGGAAAGGACTATGATGGCATTAAAGGATGCTCCTGAATGTCTCTCCTGCCACAGATCGCCAAATATACAGCTACAAACAGAATAATTTTGAGAGAAATCCTGAAACTAGCTGAGTGACTACTATACATTGGGTTACTGAGAAAATATGACACTGAAACAGGTAGGAAAAGTTGAGACAACTCTCACCATAAATCCCACCCCTGGCACAGCACCATATAATTGGAAAAGAACCCTCAACTCTCACCTTCTCCCCAATAAGCAAAGGGTTTAAGCCACACATTTTAGTGACCAACCTTTAAGGTTCCCATCTGAAAGATAGGCCCCCAAAACATCCAACACTATGAACCAGTAGGACTTGCATTCGTAAGTTCCACAGGACTATAGCAAATAAAGAAGCAGTTTTTAAATGGGTATAGGAACACCCACACCCACACCCACACACACCCACCCACACACACACACACACACAGACACACACACACAGGTACACATCCAGGCTCAATACAGAGGTAACAGGGAAAAATATCTATTTCCAGTTTCTATCTAGAAGGCATATAACTACATACACTTCCTCAGATGCTGCCTGAGGTTCTAGCTTCTTAACAGCCCACATCTAGATGCTGACTGCAACCCTCCCCTTTGAGACACTAAGGATCTTGACACATCTTCAACTACTGGTAGCCACTAAAAACAGAGACAGTGGCTTGGGCAATCACAAAGTTTTAACAGGCAAATAGGAGTTTGGGCTGGGTTGATTGATGAGGTTCATCTCCTTCCTACATGAAACCAATCTCTTAAGACTGGGATTGTGGATGTTTCATCTAATGTGCAGAAACAAACACAGAGTCAAGAAAATGAAGAAACAGAGAATATGTTCCAAACAACAACAACAAAAAGATAAGTCTCCAGAAACCAAACTTAATAAAACAGAGATAAGTGATTTACTTGATAGAGGGTTCGAAATAATGCATAAATATGTTCAAAGAGCAATGCATGAACACAGTCAGAATTTCAACAAAGTCATAAAAAATATAAACTAACAAACGGAAATTACAGAGCTGATAAATGCACAACTGAAGTGAAAAACTCAATACAGGGATTCAACATCAGACCAATCAAGTAGAAGAAAGGAACTTCAATGAACTTGAAGATAGCCAGTGGAATTAAAGCAATCAGAGGAGAAAAATAAAAAATGAAAAAGGGTGAAGATGGCTTAAGGGACTTATGAGACACCATCAAGTGGAGCAATATATACATTACTGAGGTCCCAGAAAGAAAAGAAAGGAGAAGAAAGCTTATTTAAAGAAATAATGGCTGAAAACTATCCTAACCTGAGGGAAAGAAGAGATATCCAGATCCAGAAAGCCCAGATTATCAAAGAAGATGAATCTAAACAGACTCACATCAAACACACCATAATTAAATTGTCAAAAGTTAAAGACAAAGGGAGAATCTTAAAAGTGGCAAGAGAAAAGTTGTTACATGCATAGGAATACCCAAAAGACTATAAGCAAATATTTCACCAGAAACCTTGCAGTTTGGGAGATGATATCTTCTAGGTGCAAAAGAAAAAAATGCCAACCAAGAAACTACCCAGCAAACTTGTCCTTGAAAACTGAAGGAAAGATAAAAGAGTTTTCTAGACAAAAATTTAAGTAGTTCATTAGCAGGCTGGCCTTACAAGAAATACTAAAGTGAGTTCTTCAAGCTTCAATGAAAGGTTGCTAATTAGTAAGAGGAAAAGGTGTGAAAGTACAAAACTCACTGGTAAAGATAAATACATAGTTAAATTTAGAATACTCTAATATTATAATGGTGGTAGTTAATCATTTATAACTTCAGTATAAAGGTTAAAAGACAAAAGTAACATAACTAGAATAATTTGATAATGGATGACAAAAAAGATAAATCATGACATCAAAAATATAAAATAGGAGTGTAAAATTGTACCACTTTTATATACATTCAAAGTTGTCATCAACTTAAAAGAGACTATAAAACTATAAGAGTTTAATGCAAGCCTCATGATAACTACAAAGCAAAATGCTATAGTTGATACACAAAGATAAAAAGAAAGGAATAAAAACATACCACTGCAGAAAATCATCAGATCACAAATAGGGCAAAAGAAGAAAGTAGCAAAGGAACAAAAAGCTAGAAAACAATAAATAAAATGGCAATAGTAAGTCCATACCTATCAATACTTTAAATGCAAATGGACTAAACTATCCAATCAAAAGATAAAGTGACTGAATGGGTTTTTTTCAAAAAAGACCAAATTACATGTTGCCTACAAAAGACTCATTTCATCCTTAAGGACACACATAGACTGAAAGTGAAGGGATAGAAAAAGATATTCCATACAAATGGAAATCAAAAGAAAGCCAGAGTAGCATTACTTATATCAGACAAAATAGACTTAAACCCAAAAACTATCACAACAGACAAAGAGGTCATTATATAATGATAAAGGGGTCGATTCATCAGGAGGATATAACAATTATAAATATTTATGTAACTAACATTGGAGCACCTACACATATATAGCAAAATTAATATATCTGAAGGGAGAAATAGAGAGCAATAAAATAATGGTAGAGGTGGGGCTTCAAGATCCCACGTTCAACAATGAATAAATCATCCAGAAAGAAAAACAATAAGGAAACACTGGACTTAAACTACACATTAGACCAGATGGATCTAACAGATATATACACTCTTCTCAAGGGCACATGGAACATTCTCCAAGATAGATTATATTTTAGGCATACTGAAATCACATCAAATATCTTTCCAACCACAATGGTATGAAACTAGAAACCAATTACAAGACGAAAACTGGAAAATCCACAAATATGTGGAGATTAAACAATTTACAATTAGGTCAAAGAAGATATTGAAAAGGAATTTAAAAACCTATCTTGACAAGTTTATCAAGACAAATGAAAATGAAAGGACAACATACCAAAATTTATGGAATGTAACAAAAGCAGTTCTAAGTTCTAAGAGGGAAGTATGTAGCAATAAACACCTACATGAAGAAAAAAGAAAACACAGGCAACCTAACTTTATATCTCAAGGAACTAGAAAAAGAACAAAATAAATCCAAAGTTAGCTTAGCTTCCGAGATCAGATGAGATCAGGCTTGTTCAGTGTGGCATGGCCGTAGACTGAAGCTCATTTTTTTAAATGATAAACATCCCTTCTAAAATACTAAATGACTTTTTTATATACTGTTAACAATTGTTCAGATCTATGCTCTCTCCCAAGAATATTAACTCCTCAAGGACAATGATTCATTGTCTGTTTTAACTGACATATCCCAAATACCTCAACAGTGCCTGTCACACAGTAAGCACCCAATTAATAAAGGTTTGCATTTATTAAATCAAACAGGTAATTTCTAAATTTCACTTTACTTTCAGTTTTGCAAAGTTTCAGAATATTTGTGTCATAACAAAACTGTAATTTTGAGTTAGTCGAACCATCAGCTTTTGAGGGAATCTCATTTTTCCTCCAAAATATGTCTCTTCCTATAAAATATTTATTTGTAACAAGCCCACTAGTGGGCCATCATGCTGGTTTTTCTCTCATTAGATAGTTCTATATCTGTTTACATTCACAAAAATGAATCTCAGATTCAGAGTAGGTACAGAATCCATTTTCTAGCTCATGAGAAAACTCAGCTACTAACATCATTTATCATCACTATCAACACTTGATATCAAATTTTTCCTTCATTCAACAAATTCACAGCAGTGTCACTACAATTATATATTACAGGTGGGAAAATGCATTCAGACTGAAAATGACAAGAGAACTGTGGCAGCATATATACAACCAAACTTCCATTGTCCTGAGGATTCAGGAACAGTAAAATATTAGAAAAGAATCAGAAAATAAGCTGTGTCCAACTTATCCCCAAACTCTCAAGTTATCATGAAAAGCATTCAGTCTTCCACTTAAATTTAAATATACACTTGGTAACAATAAAATGTAGCAGTTCAGTGAGTTTGACAGCAAATCAATTTTCTGGACAATACAATGGATACAAGAGTAGGTAGTAGCCTTAACAAAGATACCTAAACAATGAAGCACTTTGGCAGTGCTCATATAGCATGAAAATCTTTAAAACTCTTCAAAAGTTACTGCCATATTAAGGCAGATCCAGTAAGTCCCATCATACAGCTAGTGAAACTAACTTTAAGCGTTTAATGCTTATGTTATTTCCTATGCTGTCATCCTGCTTAGATCACCAGGGAGAAGGAAGTGCAACAGGATTGAGACACCATCTGAAGAGAAGTACTAAAGGCTGGTTATGTCTAAAGTTATTATTATAACTCTCTTATTGTCCCCTCCCCCACCCTAACTCAGTTCATTTTTCTGCCCTGGATGCAACTTTTCACAGGTGGTTTGGCAAATATTTTCTACCTACACTTCAGAATTATCTCAGTCCCTTGAGTACTGAGGATTGGAATCACTCCCCCCAAAGATTTTTCTAGCTCGACTGCCCAATATCTGGAATTCACTGTTTTGCCAACTAGACCATAACTTGTGGATTTTAAGTGCCTTCCCCAGCTTTTGAGTCACTAATTCTCTAATCCTAAAACATGGTTTGATGCTATAACTTGATCTGCTCAAAAATATAGCATGGTTTCTCTCCTCATTGCTTAATAAATTTATTAAAAATTAAAACAAAAACTCTTGACCTGAGTATTCATAACATTAAGTGATCTGATCCTAAGATAGCTATCCAATATTATTTCCTACTACTCCTTTAATCATAACCTTCATCTTGGTCAAACTGGAATGCTTGTTCTTTCCAAATGCATTCCATACTTCTTTATCCTTCCTTGCTAATGAATATTCTTTTTAAAAACTTTGTTATTTTATCTGCTTATTATATTTCGATGTATTTGGAGATAGGAAGATAAATAAGGCATGGTCCTTGCCTTCATAGGTCCATAGGTCATAGGAAAATAGTAGCAAAATAGCTAATAAAATAGAATAAAATAGAATAAGTAGACTGTTACAGACATACCACAGGGTGTCCAAGAAACAAAGATGATGTTACCTCCAGAACATACATATGTACTTAAAATATTTACATTAGAAGTGCTAAGACACATAAATCAGATTATGGGTATAAACTATAAATGAGGTGCTGTCAGAAAATACAAGGTTCATAAAAATGTCCTCAATCAACAGCAGGATTCATTCTCATTAATTTGCTCCACCCATGTTTATCTCAATACGTTGTCCTTACCCAACAATACAAACTTATTTCTGTACTTATCTTCTCACAGACCAGTAACAAACAGCTCAGAAATTGGCACCAGACTACAGACCACACTTTGAGCGGCACTACCACACACACTGGATTTACTTCTCTCAATCTTTCTTTGTCAATCCATAAGCAGAGATACAATGAAGCAAAGTGTTTAACAACTGTGATTTCAAATATAAACCTGCCTTAGTAAAATAAAGGATACGGATTTCCGTGACAGCCTTCAAGGAATCTAAACCACTTTCTGTTACCCCTAAAAAAAAATATTCTACATACTTATATGAATATTTTTAACTTTTTCCATAAAAACTGCTTCAATAAAATTTGCATAACTTTTTATTATAGCACAATTTAAAAATATTTTATCAGTTTAAAAAATAATGCAATATAATAAAGAAATGCAGAAATCACACATAGAGAGATAACCTACTCAAATTTAGTATATTTTAGTATTCTTCCCTATGCTAAGAAATACAGACTAGTTATAAAACCAAATGAAAAAGCAAGGAATTACCTTGAACTTTACGAAGCTGGGGTGCAAGTGAAAAAGATGGTGCTTTGAATATACCTTCTTTGATCTCAGAAGCAGAAAAATCATCTCTTGCTGTAAACATGTTAATATTTGAATACTGAGGTTTCTGCTTGCTATTGCTATATTTCCATGATTTCCCTTCATTCATTTCTGTTTGGACAATTTTTGCTGAGCCAGTATTGGAATCCAAGTTTGCATGTCATCAGAATAAGCACTCCCATGTGTATTGTCAGATATTTTAAATAATCTGCTAAAAAAAAAAGAAGAAGAAGAAGAAGAAGAAAACATGTCTGTACTTGTAACAGCTGCTTAGAATGTGAAAAACTAGCATAAAATTGGCCTTTTTAAAAATATCTATAGATTATGATTTATCCAAACACAAAAACTAATCATTCTCTTAAAATATGACTTGCTAAGTTGACCATTGACTTATTCTTTTCACTTTCCTAAAACTCAGATAAATCCATTTGTGTCAGCTAGCTTCTAAGATAGCCCCAATGCTCTTTGTCTCCTGGTATTCACATCTTTCTGTAGTCTCCTACTTTAAATCAGGACTAGCCTATGTGACTAGTGGAGTACTATGAAAGTACGAGTATGTGACCTCCAAGGCTAGGTCATAAAAGACATTATCATTTCCTCATGGTCTCTTGGATCACTCACTCTGAGGGGAACTAAACTAGTAAATCATGAGAAAACTCAAGCAACCTTATGGAGAGGCCTATGTGGACAGATACTGAGGACTCTTGTAAGTAACAAGCACAAACTTCCCAAACACCATTCAATAATCATTTCAGTATTAGAAATACTTTTTTACAAAGTTCTGGAAAACACAGAACGTCCATCTTTACGATATCTTTATAGATGCAATTTATTATATTAGATTGATCAAAAGAAAATCCATCAAAGTAATCTGTTCACAATGGCCCTGAGGGATGAAGTGACCATTAAGGTTCCTAATACAACACTCAATCTTATAAGTAATGGGGATGACAGCAGGTATAAGTCTTACAGAATTCTGTAAGAAATGATACCTATACAAATACTATAAAAACACAGATTACTTTCTAAATTATTTTTACCATTAATCTTAATGACATGTTTCATTTAAGAAAGAACCAGTCTTCCAAGAAACTAGAACGAGACATTTATTTTAGAACTGCAGAGTTCTATCTTTGGAGATAGAAAATTCAAAAACAGATGGTTAGTCTAAGATAATATAGTAGAATCCTATTATGAAACGGTATTGAGGGAAGGAAAGCACTTATGCCATAGGATGACTCCTTGCTATATGTTGTGATATAGGTTTAAAAGCATAGACTTTGGAATCAGAAAAAACTGAGTATAAATCCAAAGCTCCTTCACTTTCTAGCTGTGTGACTTTAAAGTTAGTTTGGGTTTCAAAATGCAAAAATTGCATACACATATAGTTACCTAAATTCATTGGACCTCAGATTCTTCCTAAGTTCTTTAGAACTCCCACTACACAAATTCTTCTATTTCTCAATTTCGTCACTGATTATTATATCCACGCCCTGGTCATACTAAAAATATTGCTTTGCCTTAGAAATCTCTTGCTCCTTGAAAAACTCAAGTTCAATGTACTTGAAGGTTGAGTCTATGTCTTCTTCACACCAAATCTACATCATTATTTTTTCCATTTTCTCAGAAAAGTATCTGTGCTTTCTAGCTATGCAACAACCTTGTAACCCTACTTATGACATATATCATACACATATGGACCTCTGATCATTTTAGGATCTTTTTTTCTTAATCTCAAATTCTGCCATCATCTTGGTTACTTCAACATTCATGTAGACAACTCATTCAAAATTCTACCCTGTTTTTCATAGGCATTCATCTCCAGTGGCTTTCTCCCTCACATATTCTCATTCACCTACTCTCTCACCTTAGAAACTGTTAGTTTACAGAACTTCTCCTCCTCTCAAATCAATCATTTTCATATATTACTTTCTGACTACAACCTCCTATCCTTTTGGTTTGTTTGCTCAAGGTACTAATGAGGTCAAAGAACAAATTCACTGTAATTAACTCTTTTCTCCAAAACCATCTTCCCCTTCTCTTTCTCATCCACTTTTAACAGACTTAGAATCTATGATCTACCTATCTTTTTAACCACTCTCTTATCAATATTCTAAACTCAGCTTCCCTTTATACTTTATCATACTTATCTCGTAAAATCTCAATCCTATATGAATCTAACTATCTACTGTTTTATATATATAATTGCAGCCAAGCAGTGGAAACACTACTGGAAAAAGCACAACTATTAGATAGATGAATAATATTAAAATTCAGAGTCATCATCAGCAAAATTGCAGATACCAGATCAACATACAAAAATCAATTGTATTTCTAGGCCCTTTCAAGGGGTCAATCTGAAATATAATTTTTAAAATCCCAACTATAATAGCATCAAAAAGAATGAAATACTTAGGAATAAATTTAACAAAATAAGTGTAAGACTTGTCCACTGGAAAAAAAAACACACAAACATTGAAAAAAAATTAAAGAAAACCTAAATAAATGGAAAGATATCCCGCATTTATGGATTGGAAGACTTACGGATAGCAATGCTCCTCAAGTTCATCCTCACATTCAATACAATCCCTACCAAAATCCAGATCGCTTCTTTGCAGATATTGGCTAGCTTATCCTAAATTGATAAAAAAAAAAATGCAAAGAACTGAGGAGCCTAGGTAAAATAGCATATATGACAGAGGCTTTGTTCTTCCCACTTGCTACCTCATCAAAGTGTTGATGGAAACAAAGAGCAAACAGCAAGAAGAGTCACTTGGGTTCAGATGAACAGAAGCCCTACAACTAGAGAGAAAAATAAGAAATCACCCTGCAACAGTAGGAGGTAGGAGGGGATGAAGACATAGGTTGCCCGTCCTGAGCGGCAGAGTGGAACAGAGGCTATGGCAACTACATCTGGCAACTGCAGACAGTCCTCTTAAAGGGGCCATGTCCATGTCCAGATTTCGCAGTGACAGACTCACTCGCTGGGTTGGCTGCTCAAGAGGCACCAGGGACTTACAGGGAGATACTGAGTTGTTGGAGTGAGGGCCAGAGACAAGGCTTTCTCCTGGGCAGAAGCGCTCACAGTATCCATCGTTCCTCTGTTGAGCTCCCCTACCCCAGTCTGCAAAGGCAGCACCTCCATAGCTGAGATGTCCTCAAATTGGATAACAGATGTAACTTCTCCCAGAGGGTTCCCTCATACTCTGCCTCCCCCAAATAGCAGCCCTACCCAAGCCACATCCAGTTATATCCTTTCAAGTCCATGCTCTTTGCTGAGCAGCTCCAAGCCCCACACTGGTAGCAGCTGGCTTTGGGTTCTGGTGTGGCCTCTTGAGGCAACTATAAGTACAGAATCTGTGGATTGCTTGCTGAATCTTAACAGGTGGCCCCAAAGGGGCACAGGCTGGGGCTAAACTGCAACTGAACCCCTCAGTTGTGCCAATCGACACCTACTACACAAAGCCACACTAATAATACCAGAAGATTTAGGAGCTTTGCTTAGTACATAGAAGCTGACACAGAAAGGCAGTCAAAATGGGGAGACAAAGAAGCAGAAATCATATGAAAGAACAGAACAGAGATCTGGGAAAAACGAGTCGAGCAATCTAACAGATGCAGAATTCAAAACACTGGTTATAAAGATGCTTAATGAACTTAGGGGAAAGTAGATGAACTCAGTGAGAACTTTAACAAAAAGATAAAAAACATAAAAATGGTAATGGAAATTATAAAAGGGAACTAGTTAGAAATGAAGAATACATTATCTGAGATGGAGAGTATATCAGAGAGAATCAACAGAGTGAATAAAGAAGAATATAGAGTATGGGGAAGCCAAGGACATCCAATCCGAATGGGAAGAAACAAGAAGCCAAGACTATAATAATTTAAGGAGCCTATGGGACAAAATTAAATGTAAGAACATTCATGTTACAGGGGTACCTGAAGGAGAAGAGGAGAACAAGAAGTTGAAAACCTACCTGAAGAAATGATGGAAAACTTCTCTAACCTGGTGAAAGAAATAGGCATACAATCCCAGGAAGCTAAGAGAATCCCAAGAAAGAGGAACCCAAAGAGGCCCACACCAAGACACATCATTATTAAAATACCAAAGGTTAAATACAAAGAGAGAATCTTAAAAGCAGCAAAGAAAAGCAGTTAGTTACCTATAAGAGAGCACCCATAAACTGGCAGCTGATTTCTCAAAAGAAACTTTGCAGGACAGAAGGGCTTGGCACAAAATATTCCATGTGATGAAAACCCAGGATTACAACCAAGAATACTTTATCCAGCAAAGCTATCATTTAGAGTCGAAGGACAGATAAGAGCTCCCCAGACAAAAATAAGCTAAAAGAATTTATCACCACCAAGCCAGTATACAGGAAATGTTGGAGGGACTTCTTTAAGAAGAATAATGTATCAAAAACATTAATAAAGAATGTTAATAACTACATACCTATCAACAAGTGCCTCAAATGGAAAAGAATTAAGTGCTCCAATGAAAGACAGGGTGGCTGAATGGATAAGAAAAAGACCTTACATATGTTGCCTACAAGAGACTCACTTCAGATTAAAAGACACACACAGACTAAAAGGAAAGGGATGGAAAGATATTGCCTTCATGGACCTAGAGGATATTGCGCTGAATGAAGTAAATCAGAGATAGACAAATACCACATAACGAATGTGGAATCTAAAGAACTAAACAACAAAAATGAAAACAAAGACTATTTTGAGGGCTACCAGATAGGAGGGATTGGGGGGGATGGTAAAAAAGGGCAAAGGGATTAAGAAGTACAAATGGAGAGTTACACAATAGACATAGAGATATGTATTGCATAAGGAAGATAGATAACAATGTTGTAATAAATATGTAAGGGGGATAAGAGGTACTAGATTTAGTGAGGTGATCACTTTGTGAGTTATACAGATCTCTAATCACTATGCTGTAAACTGGAACTAATATATTATTGTATGCCAAGTATAACTGAAAAAAAACTCATTGAATTGTACAATGTAAACACGAGCAACTAATTGTCTATTATATTTCAATAAAATTGCAAAAAAAAGAAAAAAATCAAATAATTCAATTAAAAAATTGTGAACACACATTAGTATCAGAGAATAAGAGAACTGGTTGGTGTCAGAAAACTCCCCAGACCTTCCATTCACAGTCAATTGATTGCCAATAAGGGTGCAATGACATTCAATGGGGAAAAAATAGTTTTCTCAACAAATGGCGCTTGAACAAAAGGATATCTATATACAAAATAATGAAGTTGGACTCTTACCTTGCATCAGATTAAAATAATTAACTAAAAATGGATTGTACACCTAAATATGAGCTAAAATTATAAAACTCTTAGCAGAAAATATAGAAGTAAGTTTTCACAACTTTGGATTATGCAATTGTTTCTCAGATATGACACTAAAAGCTAAACAAAAAAAATTTAGATAAATTGGGGTCCATCAAAATTAAAAATTTTGTAATGTTAAGGATATCATCAAAAAAGTGAAAAACATACACACAATGGGAGAAAATATCTGCAAATCATATCGCTGATAAGGGACTTTTATCTAGAATATATGAAGAACTCTTAAAATACAACAATAAAAAAGACAAATAACCCAATTTAAAAAAAAAAAGGCAAAGGATCTGAATAGACATTATTCCAAAGAAGATATACAAAAGCCAATAATCGCATAAAAATGACTAATGCCCAACATTATTAGTCATTAGGGGAATGCAAATCAAAACCACAATAATGTGACAACATGAATAAACCTAGAGTATTATGCTATGTGAAATAAGCCATAGAAATACAAGTACAATATGATCTCACTTATATGTGGAATCTAAAGAACAAAACAAATGAGCAAACAAAAACAGAAACAGACTCATAGATGCAGAGAATAAAATGATGGTTGACAGATGGGAGGGAGGTTGGGGTTCTGAAGGGTGAAGAGATTGAGAAGTACAAATTGGTGTTAAATGAAAGTCATGCAGATATAAAGTACAGAATAGAAAATACAGTCAATAATATTGTAATAACTATATGTAGTGCCAAGTGGGTACTAGACTAATCAGGAGGTTCACTTCATAAATTATATAAATGTCTAACCACTGCACTCTATACTTGAAACTAAAATGAAATAATAATGAATGTCAGCTTTAATTTAAAAATTTTTAAAAAAATTTTTAAAGAAATAATGATGTTTTCTCATTGGAAAAAAAAAGACACACAGTAAAATACTTCACATCCACTAGGACAGCTATAGTAAAAAAGACAGAGGTTAGTAAGGATGTGGAGAAATTGCTAATGGAATAGTAAAGTAATACAGTTACTTTGAAAAGAATTTGGCAGTTTCTCAAAAAAACTTATATCGTTACCTTATGATACAGCAATTCCATTTCTAAGTATAAATACAAAAGAATTAAAACATATATTCACATAAAAACTTGTACATGAATGTTCATAGCAACATTACTCATAATAGCCAAAATGTGTAAACAATCCAAATGACCATCAACTGATAGATGGATAAATGATGGTGGTATATCCATTCAATGGAATATTATTTGGCCACAAAAAAGGAATAAAGTAATGATACATGACATAAAATAGATAAATCTTAAAAATTTTATGCCAAGTGAAAGAAGCCAGACACAAAAAGCTAGATATTTATGACTGTACTTATATGAAACACCTAGAATAAGTAAATTGATAGAAACAGAAAATAGGTTAGTGGTTGTGGGGGCTAGGATGTGAGGAAGAGTAATGGGGAGTAACTGTTAATGAGTATAGAGTATCTTTTGGGGAAATAAAAATGTTTTAAAATTAGATAGTAGTGATGGTTGCACAACTCTGAATATTCTAAAAATCATGACATCTATACTTTAAAAGAGTACATTTTATAAGTGAATTATATCTTAATAAAGCTGTTACAAAAAAATTCATAGACACCAACCTTAACTTGGCCCTTTACAGTGTCCAATAACTACCATTATTCTAATTAAATTACTTTCCCATTCTCCATAACTTTTTTCATTCTTCTCATACCTGCTCAATACCCCTTCTTTTCCCCTCAAACTCTACAGATTACCTCACTTCTTATGTCATAGAGAAAATAAAAACTATCAACTAGATCTCTTCTGAATCCTAAACACATATATCCAATTGCTTATTTGGATAATTTATAGGTACCTAAAATCAACATGTCTAAATCTGTACTCATCACTTTCCTCCAAACCTGTTCTTCCTTACGGTTTTCTATATCAGGAAAGGGCACTACCAACCTTCATTTCTGGCTCAAGCTGGAAATCTAGAAGTCGAGTCTCATATCCAATAATCATTTAAGTCCTGTGAGATTCTATCTTCTAATTTTAGTATATGTGCTGCTGAAGTGAGCATTCTATCTTCTAAATAACTCTGAACTCTCTCATTCCTGCTAGCACAATTCTAGGACAGGCTACTACTCTTTTTTTGCTAACAAAATAACTATCTATGTGGCTTTTCACAATGTATTCTAGCTCCCTTCTAATTAATCATTCTGGGGCCAAAATTGACTTTAACGAACAACAACAACAACAACAAAAACATTTAATTTTACTCCACTGCTTAAAACCCATGACCTTAAAACAATGGTTTTCAAACTTTAATGTTTATAAAAATCATATAGAAAATGTGTTGAAAATGAAGATTCCTGGGTCACATCCTCACTTTATCTGGACTGTGGTTCAGTGGGGCTAAAGTATGACCCAGGAATCCAAAGGTGATTCTGACGCAGTGGATCCATGGGCCATGGTTTAAGGGCCACTGCCTTAAGGAAAAGTACAAAATGTTTATTATCATGGCCTGCAAGATTCTGAATGACTTGGCCCCACCAAACCTAACCTATCACCATTCTCTCTTACTTCAAACTAAGGAAATTTTTAAGTATAGGCCAACCTCTATGCTACCATAGGAATTTGCACATACTTATTCCTTCTTCCTGGAACACTCTCCTTCCTTTACACTTAGTTTTACTCTTTTCCTCCTTAAAGTTAAGTTTCAATACCATCTCTTCAGGAAAGCCTTCCCTGAGAGTCCAGAACAGATTAGGTCCCCATATTATATGGTCTAACAGCAGTTCTCAAAGGATGGTGGAGATTCTTTCGGTGGGTTCATAAGATCAAAATTTTCATACTACTACTAAGGCATTATTTGTCTTTTTCTCCCTTTCTCTCACTACTTTATATGGAGTTTTCTAGAGGCTCTAAGTCATGTGATATCACAATAGACTGAATGCAAAAGCAATATGAAAATCCAAGTATCTTCAATTAAGCTAGAAATTTAAAAATTTACAAAAACATAAAACAATGCCACTCTTCTCATTAAATTATTTTTTGTTTTAGAAAACAATTTTTAATATAAATACATTGTTTATATGGACAAATAGTACATTCTTTGTTACCTCAAAATAAATTAGTAAATAAATATTTTTCAATTTTTTAGTTTTAATTTCTAATATGGTTAAATATCAACATTTAAATATTTTTTAAAAACCATATAAACAAAAGCTTTTTGGGAAAATCCTTAATAATTTTTAAGTGTAAAAGAATTCTGTCAAGAAAAAATTTGAAAACCTCTCCTCTAACCATGTATTTCATCAAAAATAATTGTTGTACTGTTAATTACAGTTATTTACTATCAGTATTTCCACTAGTAAATTTTAAGCTCTCTGAAGGTAAGAACCTACTACTAGAATCTCAAAGTTAATAGAATGTCTGGTACATAGCAGACTCTATTTGTAGTTGATGTTTTTTTCAAATTTTACCATATTTTTACTTTTGGACATACACATAAATATTCAACTTTATTACTGAATGTTATTTTATTTAATTAATTACCTTTTTTGGAAGGCTGATGGGGTCTCTCCTTTATCTTCTGAAAAATTAACTAATTTTGTATTGTTTGGAATATTATTCTCAGGTGCTATCTCATTGCCAATGTGATTTTTAATTTTGAGAACCATAAGTCAGCTTGCCAGAAACATATGATAAGTCATTGTTACCTGCCCCTCCTAAATTGAGAACATCTTCTTCATACTTCTTAGAGGGGAAGGCAAATTGAAATTTTTGTGTTGGTGAAATATAATTTGTGTTTTCGTTAGTTATCTTTAAATTCGATGTCAACATATTTTGCCTCTTCTCTAGACCTATGAAATGAAATATATTAATTACTGAATTATATATATATAAATGAATTAATATAATAAATATATTAATGTTCTCCATGAAAACAAATTTTTGAAATGATAATGGAAAAACTTAATTAAAATTTTCAAGAGTTTACTAGGTAAATATAAAAGCCAAAAGAACAGTATTAGTCCAATAACAAGATAACCTGTAATAACATATATGGTTTTGAAATATAGCTGACTGCCACTCTTATGGTATAATATAGCACTGAAGGGCCCGCAGAAATTAAGAATAATTGAAATTAAATTTTAAATTTATACAAACCTACATTATAAAATAGGTTTAATTCCTGATCCACAGAAATAACCATAATTGTAATATTTAAATATTTTATGTACTACAAATGATATACTTATATAATTATGACAATTTATAAATTTATATAAACAATTTACACACAGAAAGACAATGACCAATCATAAAAAATGTTACTGAATATGATTCAGTATTAAAATACATGATATGATGCTTTCAACTTTGTAATATTGCCTCTAAAATGAAGATAAATATTTTTATCACGGAGACAAAATGTTTTTTTTAATAGAGACTTTATCAACTTCCTTGAAGGTTTAAGAGGAGTATGGAGGCCTTATTAGGGCTTAAATTTGCTTTATCATCTTTATATATACACGATAGTATATATACTGTATATTCTATGTATTATTTGGTACATACAAGAACATATATATATTTGCATTTATAAAATGTTATGAAGCTTAATAAAATGTACATGCATGAACCTACTACCCAATTTAAAAATCAAAAATTTTCCAACAATATTATATTAGATCACATATACTGCTTGAATGTGCTTATTTTTAGCTTTATAAAATATCTAATTACATATAATCTTCTGCATCTTTTTTTCCACTCAATATATTTCAGAAATCAAGTTTATTAAAGCAGAGGATCCTACCTTTAGTAAAAGGTAAGGCAAAAACTAAATAGCAGTGACAGTTCTGATGGTAAGAGGAAACAACAGAACAAGTATATGATACAGTATATTGTGTGCATATAATATGCATATGTATGTGTAGAGAAGGAAAATGTTTTAGATTTTAAGATTTGGTAAGCACTATTTTGAATAAGAGAAGTCTCTAACTTTCATTTTATTGCATTAAAATAAAGGAATTATTCTTTTAATATTTTACCAGTTTTTTTCGTATTGACACAAGCTGCATGGGTTTGGCTTCACAATAAATATGTGATAATTTACCTAACAGCTTATGATTTCCTATTTCTTCTTCTAATGCTTGAGTAGCTGGAATTTCTGAAATCAATGGAGCAGGTGGGAGAAACCAATCCAATGATTTTTCATAGTCTGGAGCGCTAAATAAAATATAAAAACGTGAATATATACATTAATAAAGATATAACATCACAAGCTATGTATTAATTAAAAAACACTTAATTACAGACTCTTAGAAAATCATCCTATAAACTAACTTTCTGTGAAAACTATGATTTATCCCTAGATAGCAGTGTTCTAGATCTTCTGCTCCTTGTGTTTCATAGGATTAATGATACTGGGGTGACGTATGCTACCTAAGTAATGACTATAAATGCATCTCCTTTTCTCTAATTCAAATGTTTGTGACAGGAATCTTAAATATGCTCCAATATAAAAAAGGGGGAAAAAAAAGTAGTAAATCATTCTGAAACCTTAGCATTTTCATCATTAGAAGTGACAAATTACTTTTGACATACCTCATAACTAATCCTGGGTCATTAGTATAAATGACAACCATTACTGGTATTTCAGAGTATTCCTAAAACATTATTACAAGTTAATATCCTAACCTAAATATTCTTGGTCTAGAACTATCTAAGAACCACAGAAAATCCAAGAAACCAGTTGAAAATGACAATCACTTTGTAAACCTACAGTAATTGATGAGATTTTCACCACCTTGTTGGCATTGTTAACCACCTTTCCTTAGGATCTTTCAGCTGTGATCTTATTAACATATAATGCTTTAATATTTTCTTATCAATCAAAGTTGACTTGTCTTTCATTAGAACGTAAAGATAAGTATTAGGTGACAGGAAATAAAGTTAAGAAGAGCACCATATATACTGACTACACCAAGACCCAAAGATTTTATGATTTATTTCTTATCTCTTCATTTAGGATTTCAAACTCTTGTGATAGCTACTCCTGCTATATTTTCCAAATCAAAAATCTACATCACATTATCTGACATTGTCTGACAGATCATCTGACAAAAGGCCAAAGCAACTGAAATTTATGACTACGTAGGAGGGTCCTCAAGGGCATCCCAGGGTCAATGATTCCCTAGGACTCAGCATATAGTCTTATTCATGACTATGACATTCAGGGAAAACCGAACATGAGTTTCCGAAGGTCCTCTCCCAGTAGGTGTCCTTAATTCCCCTCTCAACAAGATGTGACAGCACACATGAAATGTTGCCAATGAGTGGTTTTTGTCAATGCCAAGAGTTTTTATCAAGAGCTAATCACATGGGCATCTCCTCTCTGGCACATACCTTAAATTCCACATTCTCAGAAGAAAAGCAGATGTTCAACATAAACCATATTATTTGTATAGACAGCTTATGCACAGTGAGCCGCTCTTACCAGTTAATGATGAGAAACTTCCTAAAATCTAAGTTGTCAGACTCCAGCCAAAGGCCAACCTTGTAAGCAGACCTTTTCAAGACAGCAGTTAGGCTGATATATTAACACTTTTCTAGACAGACTATTCCAGAAAATCCAAGATATAAATTAACAAGATACAAAAAATCCATCTAGCTCTACTGTTCAGCCTCCCCAGATAGTAAAATCTTCCTTATGATTTCCCTGTTTTCCAGAGGTGCCATCATTTTCCAAAAATCCAAACTATAGTATAATTTTTGACCCAGTATATGCAGATACTTACCAGGCCTTATTGCATCTTATAGTTTCTTGAATTTATCATATTTCCAGTCATTATTCTAATCTAAGCTTTAATCAATTTATGTCTGGTTGAAAACAACAGTGTTTTAACTGCCCTCACTGCTTCCAGGGTTTTTCTAATATATTTTACACACCTCTCACATTAATTTAGAATTGTTTTCATCATATTATTCCATTCAAATGCTAAACTCCTGAGTGGCCCAAGGCCACCTTAGTTTTAACTCTACATGTACCTTATAGTCCAAACCAAAGTGAACTACTTGTACATCAAATATATATTAATTCTGTCCCTCCTCACCTTTGTTCAAAAATATTTCCTTTACTAGGTTTGCGCCTGTACTTGACCCTACTACCATATCTACCTATAGAAGTTCAAGTGTTTTATTCACTCGTTAATCCATTCAACAATTATTCACTAAGGACTATGTGCCAAGCACTGTTGTAAGTACTAGCACTTACACTCATTCAAAATTCAGCTCAAATCCTACCTTCATGAAATCTTCCATGTTCCCTAAGATTTTCTTCTTCCTTCCTTCTTCTTAAGTACTAGTTTAACCTATGTTTATCATAATCTTCTTTGTATTGTGTGTGTCTGTGTGAATGTCTATAGATATAAAATAGAAAGATGACAGATGATACATACATACACACATATATACGTACACACATACATAAATACATACTATATATATCTGCTACCCCCTCTACATTGTAAACACTTAAAGGTTTTGTTTTTATCTCCATTTACATTGATAGTATGGAGCGCAGTGCTTTGTATGATTAAGAATATTATATAATAAATATTTGCTGATTCAATTCTACAGCTTTAAACACAGATACAGTCATTTCCAAGATCCTTATTCTCGTATTTACCCTCCACCACAATCTTTCCTTAGCTTACTTTTCAGATGTTATTCCCACTGTCTCTCTTTTACGAATTTTCTATTCCAAGAGACTTCTTGAAAGCATCTCTTAATAGCATCTCTTGAAAGTACTGTGAATTGTCCCATCTCTATTCTTTTTCTCTTGCTGTGACAATCTACCTTCAAATGTCCACTTTCTCTCTTTATCAGAATTATCAAATCCTTCAAAGTTTCCTGAAGTCTTCCCCCACTATAAGACATGACCTGATCAATTTGATTCGTCTCCTTCCAAATGTAAAATTTCATTGTATGAATACGTCATTTGCTTTGTACTCTTTCTGACTCTGTATTTATTGTTAGAAGAGCAAACCTGCATTCCAATTTGCCCAAGCCAGTCCTGATTAACACCTGCAACTCTTCCACTCTCAAAAGTGTTCCAGTCTGGATGATAGATTACATGGTCACATTATTTTTTAATGAACTTTCTGTATTTGTGTTTTACCTCCTCAAGTAGATTTTAAGTTTTTTGAAATAAAAGTCTGTTTCAATCTTTTTATATCCCTTCAGCAGTCAACCAATACTTGAATTAATATTTGAATACAAGAATAAAATAAATAATAAAATTTACTCAATGCTTCATTTAAAAAGAATAGAAATATACAGAAAACTTTGAATTTAGAGGAATACACATGTGAAAATCCATAGACGCCAGTACATAAAGGACTACATATTCTCCATTCTTATTTCCTTTAATGCCACATCTTTGTTTCTACTCCTACTTCCTGCCTGTGATGAATCTGCCTATTACCCTTAGCCTTTGGTATATTGCCTTTTCTGTTTCCAAAAGGTGTCGTCAGTACTCCAGTCCTGAGCTATTCTAACCATTACTTCCAGTCATTACCTTAGCCAAAAATTACTTGAAAAGAAATGCAAATAAATGCAAGCCAAATAGATTAGAATCTAGTCTATTTTTAAAATTACATGTAAAATGGTAAACTTTAGTTACTCACTTATATTTGAATTTCATGTTTACCAAACATACACCTGAAATATCATTCTATTTATCACTCATTTTTATTTGTATATTTACCAGAGAAAACGAAAACTCTTTTAAAAATCAAAAATCCCTAAAGCAATATACTATATTATCATTCTTCAAGGAAGACTTACTTTTCAACTTCATCTGTTTTTTCGAAAAACAAATTATCCAAAGAAAACAAGGAGTCATTTGATTTCAGCATCTTAAAAATTAATTGGACTTTGTCATAAACCTAAAAATAAGGAAAAAGTAGTTTATATTTTATTTACAAAGATATAAAATAATATTTCTGGAAACATAAACTATAATCATGTTTCCCAGAATAACCTCATACTACCTTGCCTGCAGTATCTTTCACAATTTCCTCCAAAGCGCCTCAATATTCAAATGCATTATTCTCTATTCTCCACTCAATTCATGTATATTCACGCTTGTACCCCTCTCTTCATACTGCACCAAAGCTTAGAATGTGTTTTCCTCCATTCTTCACCCAGCAAATCTATCAGTCCTTTCTGGTACAGGTCAAATGACATTTCTCCTTCAAAGCCTTCTTGTCCTTCCCGGAAGCCAAGACAGAAGTAATCACTCTTTTTTGGCTTTTATATTACTGATTAATACCATTGTTTTCAGTTAGGATAGTGCATTTTATTATGAATGTGTGTCTTTCTAATAATACACTATGTAAATATGCAGGGACTTGCTTCAAAATAAAGAGGGAAAGGTAGAGGGGTATTAATGAAACAAGAATGCCAATGAGTTGATAATTGCTAAAGCTATGTAATAGGTATGGAGTTCATTATTAAGTTCCATATATATTTATATATGCTCAAATTTTTCCAAAATAAAAAACTTACAAGTTTAACATATAAATGTATGTTTATATTCACATTGCAAAACACATACAAATGTTTATGTTCTTTTTAAAAAGTTAACCTTTACATTCAGAGATTTTATCTACAGGATAAAAACATTCAGCATCGGCTACATAGGAATATCAGAAAAATCTAAGGTGCAACAAAGCGCCAAATTTGAGAGGAGACAGTAGAACCATTTTTATAGACACATATTTTGCTTCCTTCACATTGCAATTTTTCTCCCTGCACATGAACACTACATCTCAATTTTTTAATAAATTCTGAAACATAATAGAAAATTCTATATAACAAAACATGAATCAGATGCACAAGTCATAAAACATAAATCACAATTCTATTTATTCTGTGATAGTTAATACATCGCAAATCTTCCCTTAGGATAGAAACTAAAATCAAACGCTACATGAGCGCCACCTCGTGGAGATATCCATGTTACTAAATCAGATTATGTCCCTCCTATTTTGAGTCCTCCCTGAAGCGGGAATGATACATGTGGGAGTAGGGAGGGAAGAATGTTTCCACATGCACCCCTTGACAAAATGCTACCAAGAGGGCTAAATTTATGTATACCTTATGTTGTGGGGTATTTTATTGTCTTAGTTGAATTTTTCCCTCCTCCACCTGTTTAACTTAATTGTTCTCTTCATTTTTCTCAATTTATTAATCACTTAGTCACCAACAAAAAGAAACAGTAAAATATAAATAAATTAGCATGGTCCTACAAAAGTCTAAAACAATTTGACTATATGAACAATAGAAACCTAGGGTAAGAGGGCGGGAAGCAGAAGGGAGTCACTCAGAAATATGCTAAGAGGATTTTTTTAAGTAAACAATTTCAGAACTTGAAAACAATTACCTGATAATTTCCGTCAACTCTGAAATTTAAAAATTTACTCCCCAAACCGTTAATGTTATTTTAAAAAGTGAATTTTTTTTCTAGTTCAGTAGTCATGTAATCAAATCACGAAGGTTCTAAAAAGCCATAACTTTGGCATTCTCATTACGTAAATAACTTATTTTTTTAAACACATAGGCCCTACAAGGGAACTTGCCACATTTCTATGTGAACTTGTGATTGTAGGAAATGCTAGATTTTGAATTAAATTTTAGGTTTAGAGTCAGATTTCCTAAATTTCCCTGTTAGATTATTTTTTTACGAGGTTTTAGTTTCAGCATGTGGTATAAAATTATATTTCAAAAAATGATTTTATTTTGAAGTCTACGCTTCTGCTGTAATCACTCTTAAAATACTCAAACTGCATCTGTGACTACATAATTTGTTGTCTGCTGAGATGACCTTCACCTTATCTAATTATCTTAGTTAGTGACAATTTAGCATTTCCTTACATTCTGTCATTTTTACTGTATAAAATGTTCAGATCTATTACTTACTCCTTATGATTTTTACTCTCAGAAATATGCTCCTTATTTCAAGAGTTCAGAAGCCCCGGTATAAAATATTGATTTGCCAGAAATCGGTAGTGGGTGAAGAAGCTGAGACCAACAATCACCGGGAAAACCAAGCATTACAAACGACTGCAAGGAATTTCACAAAGTAAGAGAAATAAACATGGGAACAAATAACTCGGAGTCTCTGAGACTCGGCCAGGGAGACCTTACAGGCGGAGCCCCTGATCCCCACCATCTCCCCTGGGTCACCCTGGGTCACCCTGTCACCCACGGTGCCAGCAAGCTGCAGCTGGAGCCGAATCAGGGCCTGAGGCAAAAATATCCCTACGGGATTCCCGAGGAATACCCTAAATCCCTAGGACACTCGCGGCTGCAAGGCAGCGAAGCTTCGGGGCCGGCTGTGGGCCCAACACCCCAGAGCCCGCGCGGGCCACCCGCCCAGGGACCGCGGTTCCCACTGCCGTCAAAGTGGCTACATACACGCACCGGTCCCACAAGCTCGGGACCGAAACACACCTGGAAATAATAAAAACCCGGGGCTCCCCGAGCAGCCAACAAAACCGAGACCTTTGAGGAGCCGCCCGCCCGCCGGGGCACCACGCGAGCCCGAGCTTCAGGCCTCGCCGGCTTCTGACTGGAACGCGCCGAGGCGGCGCGCGGCCAGGGGCGGCCGTCCGTCTGACAACTCAGTGCGCGTCGCTGCCCGCCAGCCGGCCGGCTTCGAGCGTCAACCATCGCCTGAGCGGCCACCCGTCCCACCTCCATGCCTCGGCTTCCCCGCAGGGTCCCGGGTCTCCAGTCCCTACCTCCCCGTGAGATGTCTGGGTCCAAATTACCACCGGCTCCCACGGGACATCCGGGACACCCGCGCTCCTAGGTCTCGCTCTCCCGCGGGAGTTCAGAGGGCACGGGTTCACCGGACCCCTCCAAGGTGCCCCAGCTTGGCTAGCGGGAGCTGCAAATAGTGGGCTGTCAGGATCCCCAACCTCTCCGTTTCCACTGCTCCTTTTCTTATCCTGAAGTTTATAATTAGTCTTTAATATAGCCTATTCCCATTAATAAAGTTCCTAATCCTGGTAACCTCTATGCTACTTTTCCCTCTACAAATAAACCTATCCTAGATACCTCATATAAGTGGACTCACACAATGTTTGTCCTTTAATGTCTGACTAATTTCATTTAGCATGTTTTTAAAGTTCATCCATGTTGGAGCATGTATCAGAATTTTATTCCTTTTTAAGGTGGATTATTTCATTGTATATACATTTGTTTATCCATTTGTCTGTGGCCGAAGATTAGTGTTTCCAATCTTTGGCTGTTGTGAATGATGTTGCTATAAACATTGGTGTACAAATACCTGCTGGGGTCCTTGCTTTCAATTCTATAGGTATATACCTGAGTAGAATTGCTGGGTCAGATGGTGATTCTAAATTTGATCTGAAAAACCACCAAATTGTTTTCCACACCTATCGTATGACTTTATATTCTCATTAATGGAGCAGGAGAGTTCCAGTTTCTCCGCATCCTTGTTAACACTTATTATCTTCCATTTTTTACAAATCATAGCCACCCTAGTAGATGTGAAGGTATCACATTGTGGTTTGATTTGAGCATCTTTTGACTGAAAGGAATTTATAGTGATGTTGAACATCTTCATGTGTTTAATGGCCATTTGCATATCTTCTTTGGAGAAATGTCTATTCAAGTCCTTTGCCAATTTTTTCATGTTGTTTATCTTTTTATTATTGAATGATAGGAGGGTTTTTTTTATAATATCCTGGGTATTAATCCCATTATCACATATATGATTTGCAAATATTTTCTCCCTTTCAGTAGGTTGCCTTTTGCTTTCTTGATAGTATCCTTTGTGTACAAAAGTTCTTACTTTTAATTAAGTCTAATTTATCTATTTTTTCTTTTGTCACCTGTGCTTTTGGTGTCATATTCATGAAGTCATTGAATATCATGAAGATTCTCTCTAATGTTTTATTCTAAAAGTTTTACAGTTTTAGCTCTTCAGATTGGGTCTTTGATTCATTTGGGGGCATTTAATGGACCAATAAGGTATACTATTTCAAATAAAAGGTGTGCGTGTGTGGAAATATATTTCCCAGACAGACTGGAAGAACTTGGAAGACAAATAATAGGTATTCACAATACAGGAACAAGATAAATTCCTGCTACTACAACTGATGCCATGGGTGTTGGCTCATAACTTCGATATAATCGAAATTTTCTCTACTCTGCATCCTCCACCCTTTTAAAATTCTAATCAGGAAAAGGTGATGTTGGAAAATTAGTGCCGATGACTCTAGAGAAGCAGAAGCTAAGAAATATTGAGGTTTCAGGCCTTTTTTTCTCTGGGTGACAGCCAAAAATGGGTTGTGCTATTGTTGACAGACTTGGGGAAAATAAAGGTAAAATCAATTCCAAAAATGGTAGAATTAATGTCCGAGAAAAGGAAAGAAAAGAAAAAGAGAAATCTAGTCTGATATGATGAGCTTCTTGGAAGTAAAGGAAAATTTTGAAAGTTATGCCCAATTCTGTGTAGAAGACTCCAATGTTATCTATGCATTTAGTAGATACTTAAATAGCAAAAGGATGAATGAATGAAAATCAAAGGATAATTTTTTTTAGGGGAAGATGTAGTAAGTCTCTATGTAACCAACCAAATAAAAGGCACAATGGATTAGAAAGTAATTCCTTGAGTTCCAGCTACTAGAATATTTGGTGATGCAGAAGAGACTTGTACATATATTTTAGGAGATCTGGTTTTTTTCAAGCAGAAATTGACTACTTCAGTCAAAATGAATTTAATATATCTTTTGTGCTGCAAAGCCAAGAATGTTGATTCTAATGGGACTGCCAGACAGGGTGCTCCAATTAGACCTAGAACCAGAGCATCCCATAGCCAAGGCTATGGGATGAGTAAAAGAATCAGTTAATAAAGATTCAGTATTCAATGGCTGGTTTTGTGTAATTATATAAATAGGGGTCTAAAGTATGATAACACAAATACTAAAGCAAGAAGCAAACATCCAAGAACAGAAGCTTTGGGACAAAGAGCAGTATTTCACACTGAAATAGAATGATTTCTTAATTAAAAATAATACCACAAAGAGAAAACGGAGACTGGTCACCAGTGTATATTCTCTATGGGAGTTGTATTTAGATTTATGTAACAAATTGTAGACAGTTCTTACAGAGTATAGTAGTTTAGTCATGCTTACCAAATTCTTCTGCCATTGTTATAAAGTCCCTATGTAAATAGAAATTAACACATTTCTTTAGGTGGTTAGTATATGAATTCAGTATATTTTACCTACTGTAATCAAGATTTGACATACAGAACCTTATATAATCTTATATAAGACTGTCTGATAAAATATGGGATACATTATATTAACCAAAAAACATAAAAGGAAATTTTTAAAGCCACTGACAGACATTTTAAAAAAATATTTAAAGTCAGGAATCAGAGTATAACACAGATTTTAAGAAAAGACATTCTTGGTTTTGTTTTTTAAATATAGACAAGAAAATAATTGGCAAGATCTTGTAGTAACACGATCAAAGATTAATATAGTTATATGTTATTTAGAAATAAGACAGTTTCTAGAGGTGGTACAATTTTGTAGTTAATTAAGAGATTTATAATGTTACAAGTAACCAGTTAAGATACTGGACAGATTGAGGTATGGACAGAATAATAGAAATAAAAAATACCATGAAGAAACAGGTACAATGCATCTGTCTAGAATCCTTTCCAGGAAGGGGAAGGGAGTGAGTGGTGAGAGATGCTATTGCAACTGACAAATTATTATTCATTTGTGATATATGTTGAGTTAGGTAGGGTGCTTTTAAGCATGGATTCTCTCATTTAAATATGTCAAATCATTGAGAAAAGACGGTACATATAATAGCACATATTTTAACATTTTTCATGATCTTGGAACATAGCTGAGAGTTCTACATCCATGTCTGCCCAGAGTCTGAAGCCACCACTGAAAGGAACGGACAGGTTAGTTTTCTCACAGCAGCTGCCACCATTAATTACCACCAGAGAAGGTAAAGAGCTAAATTTCAAGATGTTCTCTAGAAATTATGGCTGTTTATGGCTCCTGTCAGGCCTGGAAACACAAGATAGCTTTCTGGAGGAAAAGTGGGCATGTTGAGTAAGCATTCTCAGTGCTGAGGTCAGGATTCCCATCACCACCCCCGCCCCAACCCCCTCACCACGCCCCTGCTAGGCATCCTAAGAAAGACTCATTAGGATCCTATGCAGCAGACTCAGCAAGAAGCAACAAGAGAAGCCGCTGGAACCAGGCTGTGGAGGAGAAGAAGCAGCTAAGCAATGCTCACAGGCCATTCTCAGGGCCTGGCCCATGAAGCCTCCTAGAGTCAAAAGTCCTGCCTTGGAGAGATCTGCTGGCCTAAGTACACATTGCCCAGACAGAGGAGGTGATATGGGCAGCAGAACTGTCACCATTGTTACAGTGGCAGCCCTGAAGTTGGAGCTATGAAAAAAGCCAGGAAACTAAGTCTGGATTGTGAAAAACATATGATATTTATGGTGGTTAATAGAACTGATTGCTAAAGCCAGTAGAGTTGATAAAATCCCTTCGTCCAGTTTTCTACTGGAAAATAAGAGGGAAGGTTAAGGGAGGGAGCCAGAGAAGTTAGAACTCCAAAAATTAGGGGGCATGGTTTCAGAGTAATAATTTGTTTTGTTGTCTTTAGTGGGGAAAGAGTTTGCTTTTCTACCTTGCTTTGATTAACTCAGATTAGTGGTCTATGAAACACCAGTGTCACAACAAAATGTATATAGCACTCTATAGTTTACAAACATTTGTTCATTTAATGGATGAAAATCAGAAGTTGTACAAATGGTGTTTGTGCCTGTCTGAGTGAGGGGTGAGAGAGTTGACGTGTGAGTTATGAGGAAGGTAGGAGAATAGAGTGGGACTCCAGAGAAATGGATGGAGAATAAATTATATATTTAAGTGGAAGGAATATTGTCCTTCCATAAGTAAAGTTTGGGTTAAAGCAAGTCCAGGTGAAAGCATTCTGGCCAGGAATATACTCCAAAAAGTGAAGACTGTGGACTTAATAAAATACATGGAGGTTGAGAGAGAAATAAAAACACTAAAAGCCTAGGAAACAACAAGTAAGAGAGTGATTGATATGAAAGTGAAACAAATTAATGTGTATTGCCAGAACTTTTCAGATGACTGTGGAACAGAAGAGCTGTCAAATTATAAGCTGTTGTTGAACCTCAGGAATTTTATTCACCTATTTTATGTGTTTCTTAATTAATATAACACTTAAAATTGTTATTCTAAAGGGGAAAAAACATAGTATTAACTCTGAAAAGTCCTGCCAAACCCCACAGCCTGTGTTCACACTTTCTCTTCTATCCACATGTGAAAGAATGGGTGAATAACCAGTAAGAAACTTCTTTTTCCGGTAGGATGCTTTGTATCACAAGCCATTTGGGGGACGTTTTGACTAAATAAATTATTTCGTAAGCTATGATCTATAACATGAAAAATTAGAAAAATTTTTTTTCTGGAGAAAGTACCACTCACACAATTTATCTGAAATTTTCTTTAAGTCAGGATATATCCTAGAAATTAGTATTTGATTTCTAATACAGTAATTTTGCTGGGATTGCCCTGTAACTGGTCTCTGGCTCTTTCTAAAAACTATGCTATTTCTCCTGAACAGCAATTGTCACCAATATTTTTGTTGTTACCTTTCTGTTTAAATGTTGCAATTAGAAAAAGCATATTTTAAAATCTTGGACTTTGAATAAATTCCCATTTTATTTGCAACATCTGCTGTTACCTGGAGTGGGCTTAAAGTATAAAGATAAATCTTTCCTTACACTTCACTCCAAGTGGCATCTTTCCCAACATATTCATAGATACAAATCACATAAAAATATATATAGCAAAGCATATTTTAAACAGCTCTGAAAATTTTTAATTTTTTACTTCTCCCAACCTAACATGTGACTTGCCATATGTTTTGAATTTTTCCAACTTACAGAGATTACATAGCAAGTCACAAATCTGCATGATCTAAAGTGCATGACTGAAAAATCTCTAACATCAGAATGGAAAAATGTACCCCCTCCAAACACACGTCTGATTAAAAAAACAAAACAACAAAAAACTAAACAATTCTTTTCAAGAAACAAAATGTTAGCTTTTTTAGCCTTGGTTATTTGTAAGTGAACTATCTCAGTTATTTACATTTCTTTTTCCCCCCTTCTTTAATGCCTCCCCCACTCCACTTATTCAACATCCATAGGATGTTGCCGTTTCCCATTAAGAACTGGATCTCTGAAGGCGGGGCATCTCCTCTCACACGCTGCGGTGTGCACCAGGGCCTGACGCTACCTGGGGCCTGGCACACCTGTGGTATGGTCCGTAGCTCCACCTGGAGCGCAAACCCAGGACCTTCTGCATGTAAAGCAGACGTGCTAACCACTACACTATGGAGCCGCCCCCATTATTTATATTTCTTAATTGATAAATTTCTGAGATTTCTTACCTGTGCTTTAATTTCTGAATGCTAAAAATGAATAAGATCCTAGGTCAAATAAATAGTTCCAGCTCCCTCTTTATACTGAGACTCTATAGTGAGTAATTTGCTTAAGAACAAAAAGCTAGTCGTTCGCTGGCAGAGCCAGAGGACTCAAATTTCCCTGCTCTTTCTAGAAACCATACTAACTCCATTGGACGAGACTTGATAGATAATATATAACACATTGCATTCAGTTTTGGATGACTTGTTTTATAAGAAATGTTGACAAACAAAACAATGTTCAAAAGTGGGAGAACAGCAAGCTTAAGAGCCTACGACCTAAAGAATAAGGCTATCTAAAAAAAGGCAGGGAACAAGGAGTTTGTGAGAGGTAGTGCATAATATGGAGAAGTAAAGACTACGAATATTGTGGCGCTTTTCAAATATTTAAGGGGCTCTTGTAGTGGAACAAGTAATTTATTCATGCCGTTATGAGTATAATTTCAGAAGGCAGAATCGGGATCACAAAATTAGGGTTGTTATTGACTGAGAAATAGATTTCAGGTATGAAGAACAATATGAAAAAGGCCTTCTTGATTTTTCTTATCAAATGTATTGATAAATAACTATGCACAACAAGCTGAATCCATTTACCACACACAATTCGATGGGTTATCACAGTCATATGCATTGGCAAAATCACCATATTTAAGAAAATACAGAACATTTCTGGCATCCCCAAGATTCTTCTCTTTGCAGTCAATCCCTTCCTCTGCCCTTGGCCACAGGCAACCATTGCTCTGCTTTTTATCAATATAGAGTAGCTTGCATTTTATATAAATGGAATCGCATATTACGTACTTTTTTGTGACTGGATTCTTTTACTTAGCTTTATAAATTTCAGATTCATTCTTATTGTTTTGTATATTGGTGGTTTATTCCCTTTATTTGGTGAGTAGTATTCTATTTTATGTATTCACCATGTTCTGTTTATCCATTAAATATTTGATGAACATTGCAGTTGTTTACAATTTTAAATTGTGAACAAAGCTGCTATGAAAATTTGTGTAAAAGTTTTTATGTGGACATGTGTCTTCATTTCTCTTGGGTATATACATAAGAGTAGAATTAATAAATTGTATGGTAGATTATGTTTAACTTTTTAAGAAAGTTCCATATTGTTTTCCAAAGTGGTTGTACCATTTTACAACCCCACTAGCAGTAGATGAGTTCCATCTACATCCTTGTCAACATTTGTTACTGTCAGTCTTTTTCATTTTACCCTTTCTAATGGATATAACAATATTTTTTATGGTTTTAATTTGTATTTCCCTGATTACTAATGAAGTTGAGCATCTTTTCATGTATACAAAATAGATTTTCTTTATGACATGTTACTGAGTGAGTGCCAAACTCACCACTGCATCAGTTACTTGCAGTTGCTTAGCAATATAGCCTTCTTATATTCTTATGGTTGAGTTGAAGAAATCTTTATATATTCTGAATACCAGTCAGTCCCTTGTCAGATATACAATAGAGAATATTTTCTCTTGTTTTGTGGTTTGCCTTTCCATTTTATTAATAGTGTCTTTCAAAGAGAAACTATTTCATTTTGATCTAGTCCAATTTATAAATTTTTTTATTATGCTTTTTGTGTCTATTTTATTTATAACAGTTTTACAGTTAGCTTTTTCCTTTAAGTCTGCAATGCATTTGAGTAAATTTTGGGTATTGTGTGAAGAAAGGGTCAATTTTTTGTTGTTGTTGTTGTTCATATGGAATCCAGTTTTTCCAGCAGTATTTTTCGATTTTTCCTTTCCCCAATAAATTGCCTTGGGTGCTTTGCTGAAAAACAATTGACTGTATAAGTATGATACTACTTATGGATTTTCTAATTCCATTAATGTATATACCTATATTTTTATCTTATATGGATATTTATATATAAGTACACCTTTATATTTAAAGTATATCTCTGGTAGTTAGCAGATGGTTAGGTCTGCTTTTTAATTCATTCTAATAATCTTTGTTTCTTCATTGGAATGTTTAGTCTGTTTACATTTAATATTATTAAATGGTTGTATCTAAGTCTATCATTTTGTTAATATTCTGTTTGTCATCTCACCTTTTTGTTTCTCTCTGCTCCATTTCCTATCTACTTTCAGATTATGTAAGTATTTTTAGATATTTATTTTAGTTTGTCTTTTAAATTTTTAACTATACCTTTTAACATTTTTTAAGTGGTTGCTTCAGGCATTACAATTTATATACTCTATGCTACCTGCCTCCACTGTTACTGCATGGGCCTCAGAACAAAGCATCAAAATAAAAAAGGGAGAGGGGTTATTCCAGTTATAAAATTAGTGAGTTCTGAGGATTTAATGTACAGCATGGTGATGATAGGTAATAATACCACATTATATATTTAAATGTTTCTACAACCGTAGATTCTACAAAAAACAATCTTGTTGGGATTTTGATTAGCATTGTATAGAATCAACAGATTGATTTAGAGAGAACTAAAATCTTACAATATTATTATTATCAGATTATTTCCTGTGTATTAATTTATTTTTTAAATTTCTTTGTCTTATGAATTGGGATATAAATGCTATGAAAGCAGGAACTTTATCTGTTTTATTTGCTGCTCCATCCTAGACCCTAGAAGAATACCTGGCACATTGTAGGTTCTCAGTAAGTAGTTTTTAAAATGGTTAATATTCTGCTGAGATGTCTTTTTTATTCTCTTCTTCTCATTTTCTTGGTCAGTCCAGGTTATTTTTCAGATTTGAAATTAGATACCATTTCCTCAGGGGAACCTTTTCTGATTTCCAGACTGAGCCAGGCTCCCCTGTCATCTGTCCCCTCTATGACATCCTGTACTTCTTTTGGTTTTTTTTTTTAGCATTTACCTATATGTTATTATATAATAATAATAATAGTTATTGTACAATATTATACCATTATTTGATATCAGTCTCCCATCTAGAATGTAAGCTCTGTGAGTACAAGGACCAAGTCTGTCTTAATTTCTTACTCACTGCTATACTCCCAGTACCTGGCCTGGTATCGTGTACAAGGCAGGTGAAAAAAAAAATGTTAAGTTGTTTTTCTAAAAAGAGGCCTAGACTCCCTCTGCTGCTCCTTAAAAGTAGAAGTTATTGTATTGCCAACACTTTGTTATCCTAACATCCAAAATCTCTCTAGGTGTTTCCTGCTGCTTTTATTCCTTGGATTATTCTCTACCAAATTTCCTGGGGTAGAGAGGGGGTCCTTCATGACCCTTATCCTGGACTGGCTGAATCAGAAGACTGTTCTAAATTGGAACTAAGAAGGCTATATTGCTAAGCAACTGCAAGTAACTGATGCAGTGGTGAGTTTGGCACTCACTTCTTTGGATTACATTCATGACATTGCTGCTTTATCTCTTTGCACACCATAATTTTTGTAACCCTGCCCTGGGTCCAGTTTCTCTCATCATCCCTGCCCATGTTGTATTCTGCTTTTGCTCTCAAGGCTACATTTTCTCTTTGGCCATCTGCCCTCCAAAGACAGCTGGAAGGCCACCCTGACTGCTTAGTTAAGAACCTCATAAATCTTATCTTTATCTTTCTGGTTACACTGACCACCCTGGCTACAGGGGCCACACACTGTCACAGCTCTCTGATCCAACTTCAGAGACAGTGAAAAGGAAATACCAAGATTTAGGGAATTTTGACCAGGAAACCAGAATTTGCTGTCTGTGTGACCTTAAAAATGTCACCTAACTGCTCTTCATTCCAGGTACAATAATACCTACTGTCTCTAGTTCAGAAATATTGTGAGGATGAAATGTCATCATGTATCATGTCAGAACTTTGTAAACTATAAGTGAATGTATAAATATTAATTATAATTAATAAGCTCAACCATCAAACTCTGTGTGATAGGAGGGACTATTTACCCACCGCGATGTTCAGTGGGAAAGGATATCCTTTCTGACACTGCTTTGTTCCTTCTAAGAAATAAACCCACTGGCTAACTTGTCTTCTGTGACCTCAAAATGTCCCATACATAGTAGTTATGACTGCACAGTAAAATCTCTGAATGTTTTTGAGCCTTTCTATTTTTTATTACTTGTCTATATGGGTTACACAAACTTGCCCTGGCAAAAGTAATATTTTTCAAGTAATGAAAGTAGAAAAGTCTTAGGTTATTCTTTTGAAAAGCCAAAAGTATTAATATATTAGGTGAAATAATTATTTCTACCTCTTTTATGAACTTTAATGATCCCTTCCCTCTAAACACTAGCTCTCAATTCCTTCCTCTCTTCTTCACCTCTGCTGTCATTGTCTTACTCACACCTTTCTTATCCTTAATTTCTCCTGACTTGATTAACTGCCTTCATTTGCTTCATTTCGATTCTTCCTTATTCTTCCATCAGCAAACTATGGCTCATGGGCCAAAGCCAGCCCATAACACTAGAACACAGCCACACTCATTCTTTATGTATTTTCTTTGGTTGCTTTGGTGCTATACCTGCAGAATTGAGAAGTTTCAAAAGAGACCATATGACCTATATAGTGGGTTGAATGATGGCCCTTCAAAGAGATATGTCCACCTCCAAATTCTTAGAACCTATAAATGTTACCTTTTTCAGAAAAGAATCTTTGCAGATTTGATTAAATAAAGAATCTTGAGATGAAATCATCCTAGATTATCAAGGTTGTCCCTAAATCCAGTGATGTATTGTTATTTGAGACATATAGAAGAGAAGGTGATGCAAGGCTGGAGGCAGATGTTGGAGTACTATGGCCACAAGCCACGGAAGGCAAGGAATGCCTAGATCCACCAGAAGCTGGAAGACTCAAGAAAGAGATTCTCTTCCTAGGCCATTGATGAAAACACAGCCCTACTGACATCTTGATTTTGGACTTAAGGTCTCTAGAATCATGAAAAAATTAATTTCTGATATTTCAATCCACCAAGGTTGTGGTAATTTTTTTACAACTATCTTAGGAGATTAATGCAGCACACAATTCTAAAACATTGACTATCTGGTCCTTCAAGACAAAGTTTGCTAAACCTTGCATCAGAGCCATCTTTTCTAGAATACACATCTAATCGTTACAGCAAAAAATCCAAACTTATTAGCATGACATATGAGGAACTTCTTAACTAACCACTGCCTATTTCCCTAGTTACGTGTTATCACTTTTCTTCTTTCTTTCCTTTTCCTTTAAAAAACAAAAACAAAACAAAAACAAAACAAAAAAACAAAACCTCTTAATTTAAAAATACTTTTAGATTTACAGCATAATTGCAAAGATAGTATAGAGGGTTCCTGTGTTCTCTGAACCCAGTTTTCTCTTATTAATTTTTGCATTGGTGTAGTGTACAGTTAACAAACCAACATAAATACTTTATTATTAACTAAAGCCCATTCTTTGTAAAGATTTTCTTCGTTTTTAGCTATTTTCTATTCCAGAGTCTCATTCAGAATTACACATTACATTTAGTCATCACATCTCTTTCTTTTTATCTCTTTCTCTTTCTTTTTCTTTTCCTTCCTTCTTTCCTTACTTGTTTGTTTATTTCCGGACATGTGAACAAGCACGGCTTTTCCTTAAAAAATCTAGAGAGGAAAACTGAAAATTAAAAGTTAACCAATTAATTAATTTAGTTAAGGTAAATACTAAGAAAACAGCAGTGGACAGACAGAAACTACATTAAACAGAGTCATAGTAAGGAGTAATTCCTTGTTGTTTTTTTTTTTTAAGGGATTTTTTTAAAAAAAGATTATTTTTAGTGGGATTAAAAGGGACAGCAGAAACACTGTTCAGGAAGCTATTTCAATAGTCCAGTTTAGGAGAGATTATAGTCATTTAGTTTGAGCTTGTATAGTGGAGATGGAATTAGAAATCTTAGCCAAATTCCAGAGATATTTTTGAGATATAAATGAGAGGATTTGTTAGCTGTATATGTGGAGGATGAAGAACAAAGTGGAATCAATCTCTGACCTCTCAGTATAGATCTTCCATACCCTAGTCATACTAACCATTTGTTACTCTTCATACACTACGAGAGCTGAGATCCCAAGCCCTTTCACATATTGAATCCTTTGGCGAAACACCCTTTTCTCCCCCAGTTATTTCACTGGTAAATAATTTCTCTTCAATATTCTGTTCTCTTTAATATTCTTCACTGCCTCTGGAAGCCTTCCTCTACTTTGCCTTCGTATTCCTCCCTCCACTTCACCTCCCTGAGTTAGAGGGTTTTCTCTCCTTTTTGTTCCCATGGGACCTGTACATCCTTCTGTGCCAGTTTGTAGTACCATATATTGTGCTGTTATCATTTGCTTATATATCTGTCCCTTGAAGGCATTGTGTTATATCCATAGTGTAGTCGCTGGCACAGAGAGGAGTAAATGAATGTTTAATTGATCAAATCTTTATTATAATTTCACAGAAACAGAAAAAACATAACTTATAATTTTCATATAAGACATTATCAAAACAATCACTAGTAAATCTAAAATATGATGTCATCCACAGTGTACTTACAATTTCTGATCTTTTGCAAGCACATTCCTTTGTTAAAACTGTTCTAAATGAGTCTCTTTCATTTAAAAATATATTTCATAAAACTTTGTTTTAAGAGACATCTGTAGCAGAGCCATGTTATTTGTAAAGTTTCAGCATTCATTTTTTTAACTCCATTACTCTATTGGTTTCAAGGAAGAACGATAGCCACCATTTCTAAAAGTTAAGAATCACTCATGTAAGTCAAAGATATAAAGCCCCAAATTTTTATTAATTGAAAGTTTATGTGGATGTGCCTAAATGTGTTATGTGTGTGTGTTTCGATTCCTTTTCTTTTAGAATACTGTCTTCTGTTTCATTTCAACAAAGTTAGCTTATGGTTATATAACTCATTTAATCAGCTTGATTTATATATTTAATCAGCTCATACTGATTACAAAAGTGTTTTCCTTCTTATAAATAAAAACAGTTGCCTTGTACTTATCTTCATATTAGAAACATGTTTAAAATTTGGTTATTTTTTATGAATAATAGACACTGTATTTCCTGAAATCAAGAACAACTTTCAACAAGTTATACTGTGTTCAACTACTTATAGGTTCCTTTCAAAAGTTTCTCAGGAGAAACTTTTCTGCTTGGTCCTGTTTTCTTGTCCAATGCAGGATATTGTAGTATAAAATACTTAGAAAGCCTAAAGTTGAGGTTGTACAAATATAGATGTTTTTTAAACCTTTTAAGACATCGCAACCTTAAAAATGCTTGCTAATTCTCTATGAAGAGGCATTCTAGAAGTCTTAACTCCAGAGTGGGAGTCAGGAAACTATGCATTAGTTCTAGACCACAGGGCTCAAATTTGGTCTCTGAACTTATGCAAACTATAGTTTGCTATTTATTCCTCTTATGTGTAGGGCACTCTTTTTTAAGTTTACTTGTTAGCTTGAGTCATCAGTACCAATTTTGACATTTAAATTCCTAGATGGCAGGATCTAATTCTGTTAAACATACTCTATTTTGTATATTTTTATGTGTACATATGGATGTTTTAAAAGTAACACTTATGATAATATGGCAACTTTCAAAAATTCCTTCTTGGAAAAACCATTCCTCCCCACCCCCAACATCATCAAACATAGATAAAGTGGTGAGATGGGCCATATTCAGTTGAAAGTTCTCTTTTAATAATCTTCTAATAATCTTTCACTATTAAAGAATTCTGACCTTTGACCCTGCTTTATTTTTAAGAAGAAAATTTGACCCTATCTATGAGGGAGGCTTATCTTTCTAAAAAAAGAACATCTTATTCTCATTAGCTGAAAAGCTGTCTGTAGTCTGGACTCCTCTTTAAGTACAGTTCCCCTGCCACTACCATCCCCAGAGTTTAGATGGGAAGTCTTTTACTTGCATTCCAAACTGGCCCTGTTTGTATTTAGACTAAGTCAACTATATCTACGCCAACTCAATCAAAATGCTGTTAAGCTTTTATTAAAGATCTTCAGGGCAGGATGATTCACAGCATCTCTAGTAATAACCTTTAGTGTGGGAAGAAGAAAGTGAAGGAGAAGGAGGAGGAAGAGGAGCAGATGAGAGAGGAGGGGGAGGAGAGAGCAAATCCTTAGAAGAGCCTTGAAAACAATGGCCTTTCTTATTAAACCGTTTTCCCAATCTCATTAATATTTGAGCAGATGGGAGCAGCGGAATGTCTGGGTATGCTCTAAAGGCCCCTTGAGTTTCTTTAATGTCACCACCACTCCCAGATATCATGTCCCTTAGAAACTTGGCTCTGGCTAAAACGTGGAAAATAGCCATATCCTTTTCCCTATTTTTCCCCAAAACAACTGAAAACCCCAAACTGGATGTGCATTCACCATAAATATGAAATTGCTTAGAATGTACCCAGAGTAACCTCATTAATATGAAATGAAAATATTTTGGTTACCAATTTCTGGAAACATAAAATTAAAGCTGTGTGGTCAAGGCTGCTAGTTGTTATATAGTATCTATTCCCCCACTCTTCATTTTGTAATGAAACCTCTGAATTTTATCTGCTCAGAATAAAAGCCACATTTCCCAGTCTTCCATGCAGCTGGGTATAATCACATTACCTACTATTAGTCCACGAATTTTTTTTTTTTTTGTGGTAACACTGGTTAACGAAATCCAGTAAGTTTTAAGTGTACAAGTCAACAGTAAGGCATATATGTTGCATTGTGTGTTCACCTCCCATAGTTAGATTTCTTTCTATCACCACATGTTTGACCCCTTTAATCCTATCTACCTCTCTCCTCTCTCTCACCCTTCCCCTCTGGTAACCACTAGTCTATCATCCATGTCCGTGATTCTTTGCTTGTTTGTCCTGTTTGTTGCTTTTAAGTTTATATCCCACATATAAGTGATATCATATGATTTTCACCTTTTTCTGTCTGACTTATTTAGCTTAACATGATTATCTCAAGGTTCATCCATGTTATTGCAAATGGCAGTGTTTCATCTCTTCCTATGGCTTAGTAATATTCTATTGTATGTATGTACCACAGCTTCTTTATCCAATCATCTATTGTAGGACAATGGTTGCTTCCATGTCCTGGCTACCATGAATAATGCTGCTATGAACATCAGTGTACAAATATCTTTTTGGATATGGGTTTTTTTCAAGTCTTTGGGGTAAATATCTGATAGAGGGATTGCTGGATCATATGGTAGATCAATTATTAGTTTTTTAAGGAACCTCCATACTGTTTTCCATAGTGGCTGTACCAATTTGCAGCCCCACCAGTAGTGTATAAGGGTTCCTTTTACTCCGCATCCTCTCCAACATTTGTTATTACTTGTCCTGTTGATAACAGCAATTCTAACAGTGTGAGATGGTATCTCATTGTGGTTTTGATTTGCATTTCCCTAATAGCTAGCGATGTTGAGCATCTTTTCAAATATTTATTGGCCATTTGTATGTCTTCTTGGAGAAGCATCTGTTTAGGCATTCTGCCTATTTTTTAATTGCATCATTTGTTTTTTGTTCTTATTGAGTTGTATGAGTTCTTTGTATATTTTGGATATTAGGCCCTTATCGGAGGCATTGCTTGCAAATATATTTTCCCATTTGGATGGTTGTCTCTTTGCCTTATTGACAGTTTCTTTTGCTGAGCAGAAGCTTTCTAGTTTGATGTAGTCCCATTCATTTATTTATGCTTTTACTTTCCTTGTCTTTGAGGTCAAATTCATAAAGTCCTCTTTAAGTTCAAAGTCCTTCAGTTTAGCTGCTATGTTTTCATCTATGCATTTTATTGTTTCAGGTCTTATATTCAAGTCCTTAATCCATTTGGGGTTAATTTTGGTGTGTGGTGATATACAACAGTCTAGTTTCACTCTTTTGCAGGTGGCTTTCCAGTTTTCCCAGTGCCATTTATTGAAGAGGCTTTTCTTTCTCCATTGTATGTTTTTGGCTTTTTTGTCAAAAATTATTTGCCCATGTAAATGGGGGTTTACTTCTGGACTCTCAGTTCTGTTACACTGGTCCATATATCTGTTTTTCTGCCAATACTATGCTGGTTTGATTATTGTCACTTTGTAGAATAATTTGAAGTTGGACAGAGTGATAACTCCAGGCTTGTTCTTTTTTCTCAGATGGCTTTGGCGATTCAGGGTCTTTTATGTTTCCCTACAAATCTGATGATTTTTGTTGGCCCATGGAATTTGAGCAGAAACGATGTGTACACCTCTTGGCCTACCTTTAAAAGAAAAGAGTATGCCCTTTACTGGTTCTTTCCCCCTTTTGTGCTAATTGGAATTCCGAAGTGATACTGAATAGTTTGGGCAATAAGATAGCAGCCTGGATTCCTGGACAATCTCATGAAGCAAACCTACTTGTCTAGCCCTGGGCCACCAACCGCCTGACTGTTAAACAAAAAGAAATGAAGAAATAAATATCTACCTTTTTTAAGCCATTGTTAATTTGAGTCTTAATCTAAATGCTGAACCTATTTTCTAACACAGAACAGCATGCCAATAATTTAGATAGAAGAATAACAAAAAATCCTAAGGCTAAAAACTTTAAAATGATATTCAAAAGGATGCAGAGGAACTCAAATGTAGTCAAAACAATCATAGCACAGGTGAAATATTGAAATTTAAATTTCAATAGTTTCTTAAAGACTGATATGCCATTTGAGAATAAACAAGACAATACTGAAATTGGTAAAAGTTTGAAAAATAGCAAAATATTCAAAAGGTTAGTAAAAATGTCAGAAGAAATTAAATCGATCTTATCACAGATGAAATGTTAAATTTTAGCTTTAAATAAGGAGCAATTGCATTTTGAGTTGATAAGAGTTTGCGGAAGAAGATTTGACATCCTTTTGTTCAAACTAGTGCAAAGGAAGTAAGAATGGAAAAGATTACTAATTTTAACTATATGTTTAATATCTAAATAATATTCATACTTTCTTTCATCAATAAGTATAAAGTATAAAGTATAAGTATAAAAGAAGGTAGGAGGGAGGGATCAAAAATGTGACTGAACAATCTTAAAAATGCTAAAAGATGAGCAAAGTGAGCAATGAAAGGATAATAATAAATGTGTCTATTGATGTTTAGAAATAAACTAAGTTCAAAACTTCTATTTGAGAAGTTGTTGATAGAATCCTACAGACTCTAAAATTGGTAAAATAGAAATGTCATTGAAAAAGCTTGAAAAACAATTAGTATATTGATTTTTTAAAAACTGTTATTTATATGGTAGAAAAGGATGAAAGTGGGTGCAAATATAGATAAGAATGGGGGGGGTCACTGAGAGTGAGTAATGGTATAATAGTAATTTCAACTTCAAATGTACTTTGCCCTGATTTGGAATGAAGGTAAAGATGATCAGATTTTTCACATTTTTATTCTTTGTTCAGCACCAGTGGACAATTTTTAAGATAGATAGTTTCCAAACTTTTTTTTTTTTAATGATGCTAATCCATTTTCAAAGATAACCTGTGTCAAAGCCCAAAGTAAGAAGCAAGCAATAAGCAGAATGGCTCTGCCTAATTAAGAAAAAAGGCAGAAGCAATTGCCAGGACCCAGGACTTAGTTGCCCAAATCTTTGGCTTTTCCACACCTCCCTTTCAGCGCTTCCAGAGGATTAATCAGAGGAAGGGATTCCTTAGAGTTTCCATGAGACTCATTTAAATGCTATATTTATATTATTATCAGTTTGCTGCCTTGATCAGTAATACTATTCATATCTATTTGCCTGGATAGCAAATATTTATTTCCTAGTGGAAGGAAATGGTAATCTCTTTTAACCAATATTTAGTGTCTTTCATTTTGGTAAACATCAATTTGAATTAGGTGCTGTTTTTCCCATGGTAGGTGAGTTAATAGCTGGAAATTATTTATTTCCATTTCCTGAATGCAGATACAGAAATTTCCTGCCCCCCCCCCCCATCCTCTCCATTTGAGAAGTATTATTCAGTAGTAACAACAAATATTTGGTTGGGTTCTGAATGAGTTCTTTAAACCTTTTAGTTATGGTTTTAAATCAAAGACAGAAAATCCTGGACATCTTCCTTATTTTTAGAATTCTTACAAATCTAACTTTTCTCTTACCCACTTTTAAAAAGTGATAAGAGGCTAACTTCTGAGTCACACTATATATTCAACCACTTATTCTGAGCTATCTTGGGCTTTTTCCTCTGAGGACAATTTTGAACATAAAACTGAACTTTGAGTTCTGAACAGTCTGCACTTCTGGCCAGACTCAGAGCCACAGTATATATTATAAGACTTATTAATATTGAGGTGAAGAATACAAAGCCTATCTAAACATGTGTTTACTAATTCCTGATAGGAGACAGTAAATTATATGAAAATTATTCATGTCTTTGTTATAACTTTTATAACCACAAATTAATATAAAAACTTATCATCAATAGGAAAAAGGAATAAGCATAATTTCCATGCCAAATAATAGAAAATAAAACATGCTAGATCATACAATTTAACTATATGTTTCATAACAATGTGTTGGTTAATTACTAACATTATATAGAACAATTAAGAATCTGTGATACCACTTGTCCAGTTCATTCAATTCAAATTTAAAATGACAAAACAATGGCATCATTATTGCTGAAAAAGTGCTTCTCACCTCCCTTGGCCTGGCTATAGTATACTGTGATGCTCACTAGAAATAGAACTTCAAGGGTGAGAAGGAATAAACAGGGTCCAAAGTTTTCTGTGATTCTGCAGCCCTCTAATCAGAGTTTCCCTAGAACAGGAGAAGAGTGGGGATAGACTAAAACAGCTTCAGGGAACTAGCTACTTTGGAACACTAAACCACAGTCCCTGAGCAAACTATTTTAACAATAGCCACAGAGTTCTTTTTAAAGTACTGCTTCATCTTTAATATTTTAAACCCAATGCCTAAAGTGATGTACTGGTTATTTTCCTCTCTCTAGATGATTCCTGCTTTGATGAGTTGCTTTATGTCTCGGGGTTTCAGTACATGGTCTGCTGGGTATAACAAAAACAGTTCACACTTGCCTGCTGAGATTTCTGTACGCTTCTGACAAGCGGTTGGATTTAAGTGTAAAGGAAGATTTTCTCTGAATGTGCTTCTTTGTTCTTTATTGGGGTTTAAATAATTTTCTTGTAAATCCTCAACCTTTTTTTCATATTGGAAGTGAATGAAAAACAAGCAGAAACCTTAATATAGCTTACCTTTCACCTAAACAATACGATAGATCTTTTAAAATCCACAATCTTTTTGACTGAAAAGTTTATAGATTTTAGTTTCTTAGAAATTAGAGTTAACTATACCAAGTTATATAATGGAAAAACTATTAATCTGAAATAGTGTTCTCCAAAGTTTGCACATAGTGAGTGCTTAACAAATTTAAGCTAAGTGGGGTTTTTTTTTGAGGCCATCGGGAGGTTTATCCTTCTTCTGCCCACAAGATCATTAAGCCAAAATAATCCTTTAAACTCTCATAGACTTGGAATAATTATGCTTAGTAAGCATCTGATTTTCTTGCTATATTCTGAAATTAGACTTTCAATGTTATTATTATATTTACTTTTGGAGAGGGCAGTGGGAAGCAGCCCAGGGTGTGTGGCTAGGAGCATGGGCTTTGGCATTACCCAGATCTGTGTTGGAGACAAATGTACCTGGATGAGTCACTGAACTTCTTCTCTGTGACTCTGTTTCCTCACCTATAAAATGGAAGAAATAATACCTACCTTAAAATATGTTGGTGAAGAAATGAGATTATACAAGTAGAGCCTCGCCCAGTGATTTACATTAGGAAGACTCAGTAAGCGGTCATTGTTATTAATAGTGTCATTATTACCAAATGTCTGACATATCACAAGAGAAAAACAAACAGCATAAGTTTGAATATATTTACAAAGGTATGGCTTCTGTATCTGTCTATACCAAATTAGCACTTTCTACATGTAATGCAAAGAACATGAGAAATCTGTTATTTTCTAGAGAATACATTGATGCATCAGTTTCATCAACATTAAATTGTGAAAAATTATTTATTATATATTTACATGTATATGGAACCATCACGAGCACCTGGGCGGGGTGTGGTCACAAAAACAAAAAATCCTGAGCCTTTATCTATTCAATCTTTCTAAGGTTCTGGGCTAAATACCAAATTATTTTTCCCATTTTCTATCAGAAAATGTCTGGTAGGCATTTTCATTGTCTATCAGAGGTAATAAATTAGCCAATAGAAAGAGCCAAAAAGGTCATATCACACTTTTTAATACTGAATTTTAATGATATTCTATAAACTTGATAATTAAATTAAATTAAGTTAATCTGCTTAACGAAATTATAAAAACCAGAGCGAAGAAAAAAAAAGTCTTCTGAAGACATACATATCAAGGATAAGTACTATCCCAGGTTATCCAGCGATTATACTACACTAGCTCTTGACTCTTTCTTTTTCACTTCCAAATTTTCTCTTTTAGGATAAACTTAACCCTTACTCCTGCTTCCCTTTATTCTTGTACCACTTTGCTGTTGTCTTCTAACTTTTGTCATGTTTGCCATGTTAGACATGGAACTCCTTGTCTAACATCAGCCCATTAAATCACTGCCTTATGATCTCCCCTAGTTTTCTTCCTCGCTTAGATGGCTGTTTTAATTTAATTCTTTCTTCATTTTTCCTCACAAAATATGCAGCATATATTAACTACATTATTTAAGATTTTGTCATAACAAGTAAGAAATTACAATGTAATTTTTATATAATGAGGTTTAAATTTATCATCTTGCTATCTGCTTTCTATTTTTCTATTTTCTGTTCCGTTTTTCCTTCTTTTCTGCCTCTTTTTATAGAAATTGAACATTTTATATTATGGTAATTTATGTCTTTTGTTAGCCAATTAGCTTTAACTTTTGTCTTTTTATATTAAGAGTTGCTTTAATGTTTACAGTGTACATCTTTAATATGTCACAGTCTACCTTCAAGTGATAGTTTGTCATTTCACATGTATAAGAAACTTAAAATATTATATATCAATTTCTCCCCTCACAGCCTTTGTGCTCTTGATGTGATCATTTTACTTCTATATGTTATAATCATCACACTACATTATTATTTTTGTGTAAAGAATGATTTTAAAGATATTTAAATAAGAGAAAACATTATTTTCCTGTGTAGATAGCATTTTTGTTCTTCATTCTTTTTTTGCAGATCCATATTCTCCTATCTGGTGTTAGCTACTTCCTTCTATCTGAGAGACTTCCTTTGGCATTTCTTGCAGTGAAGATCTGCTGGTGATAAAATCTTTCAGCTTTTGTATATCTGAAAAGTATTTGGCCTTTGTTTTGAAAAACATTTTCACTGGGTGTAAAAGTCTGGCTGATAGTATTTTCCCCTTCAGCACTTTGAAAAGATTGCTCCACCATCTTCTCATTAGCACTATTGCCAGTGAGAATATTGCTGTCATCTTTATCTTTATTCCTTGTATATAACATGTCATTTTATTATCTCCTTGATGACTTTTATGATTTTTCTCTTCATCACTGAGGTTAAGCAGTTTGAATATAATGTTTTTCCTTTTGTAATTTTCTTTGTTTCTCATGCTTTGTTTCATGGAGCTTCTTGGCTCTGCGGGTTTATAATTCTCATTGAAATTTTTGGCTATTTCCTCAAATATTTTTTTATTCCTCTCTCTCTCCTCTCTAATTACAAGTATATTAAAATGCTTGACTCTGTTTGTTTATTTTTAATTTTTTTTATTTGTTTCATCTTAGATTGTTTCTATTAATATCTTTAAGTTCACTAATTTTTCTTCTGCATTTCCAGTCTGATATTAATTCTATCTAGTATATTTCTATCACATTGTTGCTTCATCTCTAGAAGTTAAATTTGGGTCTTTTTTATATCTTCAATGTCCCTGTTTCACTTTTGATGATATGGAATACAATTACAATAGTTGTATTTAATCTTGTCTGCTAATTTTAACCATGTCAGTTTTGGATCAGTTTGAATTGATAAATTTTCTCCCATTGCAGGTCATATTTTCCTGTTTCTCTGGGTAGCTAGTAATTTATGATTGGGTACATTGTGAATTTTAACTTCTTTGTCTTAGATATTTTATTATTTCTATAAACATTACTGGGCTTTGTTAAAGTACTTGGAAATAAGTTGATCCTTTTGTGTCTTGCATATAAGATTAGGAGAGGGAAGCAGAGCAGTGCTCAGTCTAATGTTAATTATTTCCACTATGGCAGCAAATAGCTTTGTATACTTCACCTATTACCCCATAAGTCTTGAAGTTTTTCTGTCTGGTGAGGAATGGGCATTTCTCCTGGCCCTATTACTACTAATCCATTTCAGTAGCTCCTTCCCAGTCAAAGGCATATGTTTCCTGGCCAAAGGCAAGATTCTTTCTTTTAATGGTTGCGCTCATCACTACTCAGCTGAATACTTGAGGAGACTCCCCCTGAGATCTCTGGAGTTTTCTCTCTGCGTGTATCTTTCTTCTCTGTGATACTCTTTCCTGTGAACTCTAGCTACTTTGGTCTCCCTGTGCTCTCAACAATATCTCCTCAACTCAGAGATTCTTTCAGAGTTCATTCTGGGTCCCCTTCCCATGTTGTAACCTAGAAATTCTCTTGGAGCATGCTTCACCCCCAAACCATGAACAACACGCGCGCACGCACACACACACACACACACACACACACACACAACCACAAAACTTTTGGAATTATTAACTTATAAACTCTATAACTTAAAGAGACTGAGGTACTCATAATACAGGGAGACTGGGGTCTCATTCTCCAGCTGAGCATCTTCCTAGGCACCACTCTTTTTGACTGTCCTGCAACTACAGAAGCAGGGGAGAGGCACTTGGAAGAGGGTATAGTGAAAGGGTTTGGGGGAATAGGCATAACAACGTTGCAAGATTTCCCCATGGGTCAAATATCAGGAGAGAAGGAGGGTGTTAGTCATCTTAGTGGTGCCTCAGTTAGGTGGGAATTCTGCTGATTGAAGTGGCCCCAGCAACAAGAGGCAAAGGAGTACACTACCCTTAATGGTGTCAAGGAAATGGTTCCTCTAAGAATCCCACAGTACCCCTACCAGAACCAGCATTTGAAACCTGCCACGCAGAGGGTACAAATGCCCAACCAGAGAAGCAGTGATACACAGCAATTTCAGTAATGGGCTCAGCTAAGTAAAAAGACTGGTGCTCTTTCCCTTTCATCTTTCCTCCTGCTCTCAAGACTAAGAGAGATTAAAGAGGGAAAGGGATGGGAAAACCGTGAAAAAAACATTTTTTGTCCCTCTGTCCTTGTGCCTTGAGCCACAATCAAGCCAGGGCTGAGGAGGAGAGAAGATGAGATGAGAGTTTTAAACCAACCAGACTGATTGTTTAATAACTGAAGGTGACTGAAAGTTATACATTTGCCAAAGATTCTGCTGAGAGAGCAATGATTGGAGAAAAATAAAACCACTTCATGTTTATTCCCCGATGAGTTCAAACGGTTAGATAAATTCATTACATTTATTCCCCCAACAAATAAGAAATATTTGCTAAACTAATTTTTAGATAAGTAAAGCATGCAAATAAAAATCTGTCAGGACTAATTCTTAGCCATTAGGCAGCCACCTGAATGCACCAATATTTAGTTTGATCAAAGAAATTAAATCATATGAAAACTGATTCTTGAATATAAAACTCGTTATTTTTTTTAGTATAAAAGTAGATCACTTATTTATTTAAAAATTTTATTTCACTACTTCCGAACAATATTTTTCAATGAGTATAAGCATACAATTTCCTTAATAAAATAGAAGTATTTTATTCAAATTATATTGATAGAAAGGAAATCATTTGTACCAATATCCTTGCAAATGTAACTACGGTTCTCAAACGTTAAATTTTACTCTGATCTTTCTAGCACATCTAAAGTAGAGTGAAACAGAAATGACTATAATTTCCCTGACATTACAAAAAATACAATTTTTTCTGTAGATATAAGCTTGTCTATGATAAATAACTCTTACATAATTTTACTATGCATGGCGCCTCATATATAAGGACAAGAAAAATTCTCTGCCCTCATAGCAGACATTATATCGTAGTTGAATCACATAGTAGGTAAGAGTACAGACTAGTCTACAAGATTCCAGGATATAATTGATACAGAGAAAGCTATCAGGAGATTCTATATCATACAGCATAGAACTCTGCTTTCTGTGCCAGAAAACCCAATATAAAAACAAATGAATCACTAAGTAAGAATATGGACCACATAGATGATTAGGCATTTCAAGCTGAAATGTTAGCACAGTGCTAAGCATGTAACTATTGTTATCTAATTTAATTCTTACAAAAATATTATAAAGTTTGTATTATTGTCTTCAATTTATCTACTAGGAAAGTGAAGCTCAGAGAAATAATTTACCTGAACTTACACAGTGGATAAGGGACAGAGAGGAATTAAGCTTAATTTTGTCTGATGCCACACAAAAGTAGTTTTTTAAAAAATTTGTCTTTCTACTATTAAATCAGGTATTTTGTTTGTGTTGTTTTTTCAATATTTGTGGTGAATTTCTCCCTTTTTTCTACATTAGGAAAAACAATATGCTTTTACAAAGTCCTTCTCTGGGCTAAGGTGATATTTGTGTGACAGTTCTTTGAAGTAAAAATAAGTCATCCACTCAAAATAATCTCTACCCTCATTTAGCATCAAATGTAATACACAGCGAATTAACACCACCCCATGTGACACATAGGTCTCCTACAACGAGGTGGCCCAATCTTCTCAAAAAATGCATAAGAGGAATTTAATATTGGAGATTCTGGCATTAATTAGCCTATAAGTAAAGAGAACAAAGTTCAATTAAGTGTATGGAACGGAATATTTTTATTGTAATAAATAACATTTAATTGAGTTTCCTGATATTTTTTTAAAAAGATTATTCCCACTTCTGCTAATATATTTTTAATTAATGTGTCTCCATTTTATATTTTTCCCACATGATACATCTCATTGCCTTTTAAAATTCTCAGACTGTCTTGCTTAGGTAATGATTAGGAATAACTGTCTAATTCCCATTATTAGACATCTTTCCAAACCACGTGGTTATAGTTTTATCATCAGAAAGATACTCACCTGTTTTTTCTTTAAAAATTTATTAAAATGTAGCTAACATATAATATTAGTTTCATGTGTACACCATAGTTATTCAACATTTATATGCCTAAAGAAGTGATCACCAGGATAAGTCTAGTAACCACCTGACATCATACAACATTATTACAATATTATTGACTATATTTTGTATGCCGTGTATTATATCCCCTTGATTTATTTATTTTATAATAATTTCTTTGCATAATTACCCAGGGGATGGAAATTTGTACCTCTTATTTCCCTTCATCTTCTTCATGACCTCTAAAAAATTTTTCAATTACACTTGACATTCGATATTATTTTTGTTAGTTCCAGGTATATAGCATAGTGGTTAGACATTTATATAATTTATGAAGTAATCCTCCGATTAGTCGAGTACCCACCCAGAATTATGCTTAGTTATTACAATATTATTGACCATATTCCCTATGCTGTATTTTACATCCCCATGACTATTTTGTAATTATCAATGTGTACTTCTTAATCCCTCCACCTTTTTCACTCAGCCTTCCAACTCCCCTTCCATCTGGCAACCATCAAAATGTCCTCTGTATCTATGAGTCTGTTTCTGCTTTGTTTGTTCTTTTTTTTTTTTTTAAGATTCCATGTATAAGTGAAATCATTATGAAATTTGTCTTTTCTGTCTGACTTATTTCACTTAACAAAATACCCTCTAAGTCCATCCATATTGTCACAAATGGCAAGATTTTATTCTTTTTTAATGACCAAATAATATTCCACTGGATATATGTACCGCCTTTTCTTTATCCAATCATCTATTGATAAACATTTATGCTGCATCCATGTCTTGGCTATTGTAAATAATTTTGCAAAGAATATAGGGATGCATATATCTTTTTGAATTAGTGTTTTGGATTTCTTTGCCTAACTACCTAGAAGTGCAATTGCTGGGTCATAAAATCATTCTATTTTTAATTTTTTAAGGAAATTCCATTTTTTTCCATAGTAGCTGCACCGGTTTGAAATCCTACCAACAGTTCAGGATGGTTCACTTTTCTCTGCATCTTCATCAACATTTGTTGTTTTTTGATTTATTGAGGATAGCCATCTAACAGGTATGAGGTGATATCTCATTGTGGTTTTAATTTGCATTTCTCTGATTATTAGTGACATTGAGAATATTTCTATATGACTATGGGCACTATGCTTAGTTTTTACAATATTGGCCATTTGTATGTCCTTTTGGGAGAAATGTCTATTCAGGTCCTCTGCCCATTTTTCAATTGAATTGTTAAGGGTCTTTTATGGTTCTATGTAAATTTTTGGGATTATTTTCCTAGTTCTGTGAAAAAATGTCATTGATCTTGTGATAAGGATCGCATTGAATCTATAGGTTGCTTTGGGCAATATGGACATTTTAACGATGTTAATTCTTCCTATCCATGAGCATGATTTATGCCTCCACTTATATCTCTTCAGTTTCTTCAGTGTCTTATAATTTTCCAAGTTCAAGCCTTTTACCTCTTTGGTTAAATTTATTCTTAAGTATTTTTTTTTGATATAGTTATAATTGGGGTTGTGTTTTTACTTTTTGTACCTGATAATTCATTATTGTCATTTAAAAACGCAACTGATTGCTGAATATTAATTTTGTATCCTGCTTCTTTACTGAATTCATTTATCAGTTCTAATTACTCTTTGTCTTTGATAACTTCCATTAGGAAAGGTGGCTTTGTGATTTAAAAAAAAAGACCATTTGCTTTTCATAAAATTTTTTTGGCATTCATAAAGCATTAAAAATTTTTAATAAATACTTTTGATGTAATTTTTTCCCTTTATGGTCATAGAATTTGCAATTATTTGTGGCCTGAGCGTTAATTCTGTACCTAATTCAGAGATATCAAATCCTTTCTTGTCTTAAGTGCAACTTGCTTTTAGGTTATTTCCCTGTTCATTAGTACCTCAACCACAGAGATGAACAAGAAAACAAAGGCTCTGTTCTTTTCAAAATGCACTCCTGGAATATAAATGACTGGTGCTGCAATAACTCATGTCCTTTATTTAGAAAGAAGGTAGATAGAAAAGAATTAAAGATGAGATATGTCAGGCACAGCTTTCTGTACAAAGCCCCACAGGCATAGCAAGGCCAAGACAAGCCCCGCTTGAAAAAGCAGAAGTATAAGATCTCTTGTCCAGGTTCTAGGAATTTTCCTCCATTCATATTTATGAGCCTGATTAGAACTGCCTGACCTCTGGTGGTTTCTGTGATGTTCTATTTGTGAGCCCAGAAAGCGGGCACCACATGTAGGTAGAGCAATGTACATGTTCCTATAAAACGCTCCATTTTATTACATATTTGTGTGTTCGCATTGCTTTATGAAAAGGACATGGAAAGTTAAGACTAACCTGGTTTCATTTACAAAATAAAGTTCAAACTTGCTGAACTAGTTCTGATTAATCTATCAACCACAAAATACATTAGACATATATAATAGCAATTACTTTACAGAGTTATCAGTATCTTGTTAGAAACAAAATAGAACCAGTTTGAGCTGATTTTGCAGTTACACTCTCTCAGGGTCTTTGTCCCCAGAGCAGTCACCATTATCCACTTACAGCTCTAAATGCACCAGCAGTCCTTTATAAACTAGTACAAATGTGTTTCAAAACCCCATCTAAGGCCCTTTAGGAATTTCTACAAACTCAGCCTGCCCTCTCTCTGCCTTCCATATCTTTTTTATTTCCTTGTATGTTTTGATTCCACATCTCCCCCTACTTCATGGATTAGTAACCCCAATTTTGGTTATTTGCCTAAATCTAATTTGGCATCCCTTTGGAGCACAATTTCTAGAATCTCAGAAAAGGTAGGATTACCCAAATTGCTACCTCCATCCTTGCCAGAGCCTTGTCTAATGATGGGGGAAGTTTGGGCAACCAGAACTACTGATTCTGATGCAAGTAATGGACACATTTCAAATTAGCTTCAGCAAAAGGAATGCATTGGTAATAATTCTGACTCTAATTCAAATGTGTGTGGGGTGAGGACGGGGTTCTCCAAACCACCACATGCACTTCTCCACACACTGGGTGTCCTACAATTCACCTCCATTCTGACACTATCTACCTGGAGATCCCTCAAGTTAAGGGCTCAGTCCCAATAGGACTGCTCCTCCCCCGCACAGACACACACACAGTAAGAACAGTTGCAAGTTGCAAGCCCAGTTTATCACCTGTTGCTTCTGACCCCAAACCCCTTCCTGGATTTGATTAATTTGCTAGAGTAGCTCACAGAACTCAGAGAAAACATTTTGCTCACTAAATCAACAGTTTATTGTCAAAGGATATAACTTGGGAATAGCCAGATAGAGGAGATGCATAGGGCAAGGTATGGGGGAAGAATGTAAAACTTCCATGCCGCCTCCAAGTAAGCGGACCACTTTTCCAAGATCTCCACATGTTCACCAACCTGAAGCTCTCTGAACCCCGTTATTTTGGGGTTTTATGGAGGCTTCATTACGTAGGCATGACTGATTGAATCATTGACCATCGGTGATTAATTCCACCTCCAGCCCCTCTCCTCTACTTGGAAGTGGGGTGGCATGCAGAGAGGGACTGAAAGTTCCAAACCTCTCATTACACAGTTAGTTCTCCAGGCTACCAGTTCTCTTCCTTAGGTAAGATCCAAATGTTATGCATTCACATAATAAAAGACATTTTTATGGCTCACAACACTTAGATAATTCCAAGGGTTTGAGGAGCTCTGGGACAGAAATGGGGAGGAAGGCCAAATATATTTCTTATTATAAATCACACTATCACAATGGGAAATTGTGATTGTTTTACAGACTCAACGGGCAAGAATTGAAAAGGACCCCAAGAAGGAACTGACACCAGGAACCAGAAAGTCATCAAGAAAGTAGGCATCACTCTGTCTATCTCTGTTTTTGTTCTAAAGCTGCTCTACTATTTGTTTGTTTGTTTTTATGTGGCCAACATAGCTTCCAGATTAACACTATCTTTGTTTATGGGAAGATTTCAAACTTACTAGATGTCTCAATTCAAATTCCAAATTCTCAGGAGAGAATGTTATTTGTTCAGTTTAGGTCAGGTGTTCACCTTGGACAATCAGCTTCAGACAAGAGACAGACCTATATTAATACAAATATGGCAGCCCAGGGTCTACTTTTATGTTCTCAAGAAAGAGCTGCATCATCAGACACTCTGAATGATGATTCCTACATGGTATATCTCCCATTTTTTCCTCCTTCTCTGTTCGTACTGCCACCATTCCTGGCCTTTCAAGGTAATAGATTTGTCCATTCACTTCTCCCCAATACTTTCCTCCAATACTATCTCTTCCACCTTTGACCCTTTTGTTCATTTTAACCCCCTTGGTTTTAAATTCTTGATTCATACCCCAGCTTCTATTTCTGCTCCTGGTTGCTTCCTAATTTTGTATGCCTTGACCATTCGCCTGGCTTATTGAACTTCAATTTTTTTATGATTTGTGACTCAGATTTTTTTTTTTGGCCCAGCAAATCCACTATCTCAATTGACAGGTCCTGTTATAGTCACTAAGTCTTCATAACTTTATTCCCTGCTCCTCTGCCCATTTAAACAATGGTTCATGAAAGGGGACAGGGAGAACATCAGCCTGCAAACTGCTTCCAAATAAGTACATTATTTTTTAAACATTCCTTTAATCATATTATTCCTTGCCTCAAAAATACTTTCATGATTCTTTAGCCTGATATTCAAATGTTGTTTATAGTCAGGCTCTAAACTACTTTCCCAAACTTGAATCGAGCTAATTCCTTAAATGAATGTTCTAATCCATGAACATTACCTGAATGCTTTGCACAAAATTATATTGTGGATCTATTACATACCTAACACATGGGGATCAATACATGCTTGTTGCCTGTATGAATAAGTACACAATACATGTTAGTCTGACGTAACTAGATTTCTTTGACCCTAAACAGTTTTCACTGTATAGCCAATACGGAAAATGTGAGAAATTACACTGAACCTGTACTGACCCTATGGCATATGCTGTTTTGAGTTTTAAACCAAAATTCTGACAACAGCATATTTTATACACACACACACATACACACAACCAAATATATATACACACACACAAATATATATATATACATATATAAATATGCATACAAATATATGTATACACAAATACACACACACACACATAAAACAGAAAAAAAGAGAGTGCAGAATAAGAAGGGAAAATATCCTAGCAATTTGCATATGCTGGTTGTTTGAATTCCAAGATAAACAAAAGTTTACTGTATTTCTAAATTCACCCTTTACTAGAGTCTGGTAACTTAGGTTGTATTGTGAAGCCATTTGTAATTTTTTCCTCTAGGATCTTTTGGCCTCCAGGAAATACTATTGCTTATCTTCTTTATCAACCTTAGCCAAGTAGAATGAGACAAAGCCTGCATTGTATGCTGTAAGAGTAACCACTTGAACTTAAATTCTTTAGAGTCTATTCTCACATTATTTCATCACAGATACAAAATATCTTGATCTTCAAAATTTGTCTTTTAGAAGTACATAATAAATCACAAATAATAAAAAAGATTTAAGTTTGAACATTTTTTTAAATGTTATGAAGATACTCTGATGTCAAAGAGATGTTTTAGTATTAAACAGACTATATCTATTTTAGCTCACTACATAAACCAAGCTTTACTATAGGTAACAATAACTATTTGTTAAATGAATGAATGAATATGAAAAGTAAAGAATTATGCATTTCTAGTCAATGATTGCTATACTAAATGGAGTTTGATATGGCCAAATTAATTTTTAAAATAATTTAAAAAATAAAATATCTAGTAGAGTTAAATAAATTTATTACATTTCATTTTTTCTATAACTATCTTTCTACTCTTTTCTGTAAAAATGAAAATTGTACTTAAAACTTTTTGGTCTTAAGAATTTTTAACATTTACATTGCTGTATGAATTTCTAATGTTTATTTACTGCTTCTGTACTGGATTTTTAAATGTCTTTTTATCATGGCATATTGTTCTTTACATTATTTTATTCAAGTTTGTAATCATCATGTATGCAAAGTAGGTTGCGACAGGGGAGGCATGGTGTCTCAACGTGAATTTCTAAAATTGGTGCTGTGACAATTTTTGGATGAAGCTTTCTCAGGCTAGTTTTGTAGTGGCAAAGGACTGTATTAGTAAAGAGCCACTCAATCCTTGCCTTCTTAAAAAATTATAATCATAGTCTCTTTAAAGATCCCTTAAATTTTAGAAGATTTTTATTATATATGAGGTTTATTCATGAAAGTTATGATTCCAATAACTTTTCATTTGTAGTGTTTGAAATCTTGTCAATTATGTTAAGGTGATATTTTTGAGTTCTTTTAATATATTTAATATACTAACTGACATTAACTAACTGAATAACGTTTATTCAGTGTCCTTACTCTAAGTCAGAAACCGTGTTGAGCTTTCACATGAATTATCAACCGAATCCTTACAGTAACTCTATTTGTACCCATTATACAAATAAGGAAACAGGAACTGAGAAGCAAAGCAACGTGCTCAAGATCACATAGCTGGCAAATGGCAGGACTCAGATTTGAAACCAGATATGTCTGATGCCAAAACCTCTGGTCTTCAAAAATACATTATAGTGGTGTCCCACTAGTAACACAGTCCCACTGGGGGCATTTCAGAAAGGCAAAGTTTTGAGGCAGATTGATTCCTTTGGTCTACCTTCCAGGTCTTCAATACAGATCAGTATTTGCCTACTTGCCAGAGGCAAAATGGAAATTGTACAATAGGACAATGAGTTAGTAGCTATTGCATTTCCAAGGTTAGTACACTGAAATAACTAGTACATCCTGGTACACTGGACCCTTTATCTTTGGAAAGTGGGTTATAAACAGCTGTTCTTAACTATGAGGTTCAAATGAAAGAGAATGTAAAGTCTGGAGTGCTATTTTAAACTGTGCGAGCATGAGAATGTGGGGGTGACTGTTGAAGGAGAATCCCTCTTGCTTCCCCAACCCTCTCTACCCCAAGAGAAGAAAACATCTACCCTACTGCTCATGGAAGCACTTGTATTTTCCTCTTTACCTGGTCCTGCACAAATAAGACGTCTCTGGGAATTTTTCAAAGTTAATTTGTTCTCAAAGGAAATGCAAAGGATTGACATGCTTTTATTTCCCTGTTTGCTGATTTAAGCCAAGAATGATGCTTCTAGATAGCAGTGGGAGTTGAGCATGTGGCTGAGTACAGCATGTGGTCTCTTAATTTTTAGAGCCCCATCCTGCAGACTGAGATTGTTAGATGTCATCCTAAGTGCATGTTTAATATTTCTCAGTTTGGAACTTTGACCTTAACTGAATCTAGACAGGCCATGTGCGGCTGCTCGCTTTTAAGCAGTGACACCGGCATTCCTCTTGTGTCAGTGTTTCAGATCATGCTCCTTAGGCATCACATATTCCCAGAATCAGTCTACTATTTCCAAACTTAATTTTTAAAAGTCATCACTGATGACTCTTGGAAAGAAAGATCAAACTAGCATACTAAAGTAAATTTCTAAGGTTGAGTATACAATAACTTTTTAAAAGATATTTTTGCAATACTCTGATTTAGTAGTTCCCCTCATGTTAATACTACCCTCCCCCCACCCCCAACCCTATCTAGGAACGTCATAATTCAGCAAGCACCTATATACCTTTCTTTAAACAGTTTCTGGTTTTGGTTTCTATGTCAGCACACTTCTGATTTTTCTTTTTTCTTTTTTTTCTTTCTTTTTTTTTTTTTGCTATTTTTTTGTTATTCTTTTATGTCAGCTTCTCATCCTCCACTCAATGATTAAGTGTTGGTCTTCCTCAGAATTTTGTCCTAGGCCTTCCACTTTTTGTTCTCTATAGTTTTCCCCAAGAAAATGTCAATTCCCTGATTGACAAATACCAATTTTATATTTCTGGTGCAGATCATGCTTCTGATTTAACAGATCTGAATATGGAACTGCCTACAGGACAATTCAACTTGGATGTCTCAAAGGCATCCCCAAATTACTCAGTATGTCCGAGACTGAATTCATGATCTCACTCTTTATGTCAGTATGTGGCTTCTCATTTACCTAGTTACTCAAATCATAAACCTGAGGGTTTTCCTTGACCCTACTTTCCCTCATCCCTCACAACGAATCAATCAATCGATCAGTCAATCGACTTCTTAGATATGATTTATCATTATCCTCATGCAGTGGAGAGAGTGCCCTTGGCCACAGAGGCAAGCATTCTAGTCCCTAAGACAGGTATATTTCCCTCATGAATCATCCAGCACCAAACAATGAACTGAAAAAAAACATCATCACATCTCTGACAAACACCCCCCAACCCAGTGATGGTAGTTTACTGACAGCTTCCCCAGCAATAATATCAGCTGCAAGCTATGTGCAGTTCCTGGCACTAGACTAACTTCATGCATTTCTCTCTCACAGCTGTATGACACATGGAACTCTCCTTATTCAAATCCTTACTCAGATTTCATATTCTAAGCAAGTATTCCAGTCTTTGGGACAGTTACTAATATATAGATGTTCTGGTTTTTTTCCGTCATCTTTTGTGAGCTGGTTAATGTGAGCCACTAATAACAAATAGATCTATGTTGTAAATGTTGATAAAATCCAGTTTCTAAATCTTCAGGGCTGAGAGCCAGATCATAGGCTGTGGTAAATTCACCAAGATAATCCATCCTATGGGGCTTCTTGAAAGGTAGCCAATTGATCTTGCCTGGAGATACCCATGTGCTTTCCATTCGAAATGTCTCTGAGGTCTTCTTGGGAAGATGCCTAAAGCTCTTGAAACATTAGTTGAAAAAAAAAATACAAAACTGCTTGATTTAGTATAAGACATGCACAAACTTCCTTTAATGATAGGGATTCTTTGCAAAAATATGCTGGAATTTCTGGTAGCAGAGGGAATTTCTTCACTAGCCATCCAGAGCACCCGTTTGGTGTTTCTCCCGCATTGGTAAGTGTAGTGGCTACACAGAGAAGTAAGAATGTGGTATTGCTCATAATAGCAATACACATGCCTTTTTCATCTTTTATATTTACCCTCCCCCTAAAGAAGACTAACCACCAAATAAAACATGCCTTTGTGATCAGGTTTGTAACAAGTCACCTCAGAGATGACTTGGCCCAAATACAGTTGACTCTGGCACATGTAGTGCCTAATTCAGTTCAGTCCACCATGCTAGAGCACCAAGTTGGGCTCACTGAAACTCACCTATTAGAATCATTGCTGATTACACAGAAAAGAACTGACAATTCCCTTTGTGCGGCAGGCATTCTAAGGCTTTAAGGGACACCCCTGTGGCCCCTGTAGAGACCACAAACACTTTAGGACCCTAAATGAATAGTAATGAGACTAAAATAGATAACTTCAAGGCTTCAAAGAAGAAACCGCTTTCCCTGAGTACAAGAGGAGATAGAAGGGTATTCTAGGCAGAGATAAGTATTAGAAGCAAAAATGAGCTTTGAAAAGATCAGCTGCAAAGAGCAAAGGGTACAAATCAGGCCATAATTAGGAATGTTCAAATGGAGGTTTGGTGCCAGATAGGAGAAGTCCTTGAAAGCCAGGAAAAAGAGTTTAACCTTGACGTGGTTGGAGAGAGGTAGCACCTTAAAGACAGTTGGAGAAGGGAGACTAAGAGTCAGGAAGACCAACCAGGTTACTACTGTAATAACCACAGCCTAAGGATGTGGACTAAGTTGGTTGCTGTCAGAAAGAAAGGCATTCTGAAAGGAAAATAGTGCAGTGGAAAATAACCCAATCCACAGTTATAACCAGCATCATGTAGAAGAGGGTATAGGGCCTCACACCAGGAATTTCTCGTGGGGTCCATAAACCAGTCATAAATACCCACTTTAGGTTTCATTTCATCCTACAAGCCTTTATGCAAAATTCTAGAACATTTTGCTCTTCCCTGTATGAGCTGCAGAACTTTTTGCAAAAGGATTAACATTTTCTGGGCTTCTAGAAAATTGTTGGCCCACAAGACAAAGAAGTTATCCTGGCTCTTCCCCTCTCTTTATCCTTCATATTTAGTCACCAAGCCCTTTAGATCCCAAACCTTCTTTGTATCTGCCCCCTTTTCTCTATCTTCACTGCCTCTGTTCTCATTGCCACATTTGGGTTCCTACCACCAACATCTAGCAGGTAATTTTTGTAAAACAGAAGTCTGATTATGACAACTCCCACTTCAAAACATTCAGTGATTTCCCAATAAATGTGTTTAGGAGGAAGTTCAATCTCTTTATATTAACATGCAAGGGTTATCATGATTTGGCTCAGATGCTGCAGGCAGATGTTTAGTCACGTGGTATTTGAATACATTTGGGAAAATTCACATAAAAATCTGTATATTAGTCTTCTCTTGAAAATAACAAAAATATCTGGCAGCATTTGGGCGCGCATTCGCAGTGGCAACATCAGGCTGGGGTGAGGAATAAGTTGTCCATTTGGACAGCGTATGTGCTCTCTAGTTTGTCACGGTCTCCACTCTCTGTATTGTATTTTACCCAGCCTGCTTCACTCACTGATCTTACCTGCTTCGCATGTTTGTTTGTGGCCTTGGATACCCTCATATCATTCCCCATTGCTTCTTCCCACACACCGTAATTTACTAACTACTTACACTTCCTGCAATAGGTAATGTAGCTTAAAAACTGTGACTTTACCTAACTAACACCAACTTTTCCTTCAAGACTCAGTCGAAAGGCTCCTTCTCTAATGTTCCCTTAGTTTCTACATATTTTTTTTTGGCCATTCTCTGTAGTTTTCAATTTTTATAATTTTACTTTCGTTGATGTCATCCTACCCTATGCCTGCTTTTTCACAATACTAATGATTAGTACATTTTCCACACTGTGCTATAAATTCCTTGATAGGTTTTCATTTCCATTGCTTAGCATAGTGGCTGGCATATAATAAGAGGTGAATAAATATTTCCTAAGCAAATATTGTTTGAAAAGTATGTTTTGAGGTAATAGGCAAAACTAGACAGCATAAATGAGAATGTGAAGAAAAATGGAAAAACAGTGAATGTGGAACAAAGTTAATAAGTGAGAAGAGGACCTGGAGAAGCAAACAAAGAGGAACCAATTTGGAGTATAATGTGGAGTATATACAATCTTAGAGACTAGAGGAAAGAAGAATTTCAAGTTCCAAAGAAGGGATCCTCAGAGCCATCAAATGCCCTAAAAATACCAAGGATTGAGGAGCTGCATGGTATACTGAGAAAGCTCAGGTTTTAAAGAAACCAAAGTCCAACACTCAGTTTTATCATTTATTAGCTGTGTGATTCTAGAAAGTTATTTAACTCAAGTTACTTAGCTCCTTCAAAACTCAGTTTTCTAATTTGTCAAATGGATCCTACTGTAGCAGGGAGGGACTAGAGACAAGAAGTCAAAAATTAAGAGATCTATTTTCATTCAAAACACAATAATACATTGGTACCCTTTGTATCAGTGTGTAGCAGATGCATTCTCTCCCACTTCTCCATAGAATTTCACGCAACTTTGAAACCCTCAATACTTTAAGCTATTGCCAGAGGTAGCCAATAAAATTGACAGCGATGCCCAGTAGAAACAATGAGACCTATTAAGAGCGGCAGTGAAGGACAATAAGCACACCAATGATAGCCCAGAAGAACAGTGCTAGTGCCTGGCAATCTGCAACAGTATGTACATTGCAGACACAGAGGAACCCAGCAAAGATGGTTGCTGGTTGAACTTATCTGTGAACACATGTGAGGCCCCATCTGAGGACTCTCAGAAATATTTGGTAGAAAGAGGGAATTGAAGAGCATTAGTTTGTAAGAGAAAAGGCCAGAAAACTCAGTTTATATTACTATGGCCAGTTGTGAGACTTCAAGATAATGCATGGGAAAGTACCTAGCAGAGCAAAGGGCACTTTGTAGGCATTTTATAAGGACTCAGAAGAGATGATAAGTATTGCCGTCATCATTATGAAAAGAGCCAGTCATCACAAAGACCTTTTCTCATAATCTGCTTTCCACTTGCTTTTTTACAATTGCTATGTTTTACCTTTACTTTGCCTATGTTTACCTTGTTCTAAACAATTCAACCAAAAAAAACACAACAACAACAAACAAACAGGCTTCTTCTGCATATCTACCCATCTGTTTACGCCATCTGCTTCCTGCTTTATTTTTCTCTTTGTTTTGGATCTCAATGTAGCAAAGTGTTAGAAAAGTCCAATAGAAAGATTTCACTTAACTTAGTAAATAAAACGTAACTTCTTATCTTATTTGCACTGGAAAACATGCAGAACCTGCTATGTCCTGAGAATTTTCCACAAATCTTGAAATATTGGCAATAGACATTTAATGAAGGCAGGATCTTCAGTTTTCCTGTCTCTTCACTAGGAACTGGAGTATTTTACCTACCCACATGTGACCTGAAGGAATAATTGAGCTCCTTCATGTTTCTAATGGCCTCTAATGATGACTTACTCAATAACCAAAGGATGACAAATTATAGGAATATTCCTCATTTAAAAAACAGCTGTTTTTATATCATTTTTATATGCTCATCTTAATAATTATTGATTATAAATTATATTATCCACTTTTAATGTAAATACTGTTCACAATTTAAAATATTTATCATGGTAATAAGTTATTTACCATGTTCTACAAGTTTCTCAAAGCAAAGAACAATCAGATTCAATTTTGAAATACTCGAAATTAAAAAAGTTATTTTGTAATGCTTATGAGATCTCTTAAAATTTCTTGAGTAATCGGTCTCCATAAATTTGCAGAAATAGAGTCAACATAGTTTTCCTTCAAAAGTGACCTTTAAATATATTTTTAAAGAGAAAGGCATTTAAAAGAGGGACTGTAATGGATGTACACATAAATTCTAATTTAAATTAACAAAAAATAAAAGAACTACATTTCCTAATAACAGATGAAAAACAGTATTCCCTACACAAAATTAAAGATTTACTATGAGAATAACCAATAAAATCCTCCAATAACAAAAAAGGGATGAAAGAAGGCAGGGGGTTGTTTTAAACTCTGGAGTAAGTTCATTGGGTTCTGGATGCCTAATTGACCTACTGACTCTCCTCTGACCATTCTTCACAACCTGATTCCTAATTCATAAGAAGGTTAGAGGTATTTCAGGGGTCAGGTTAGTGGACTGCAGCAGGGAATTTGTGTTTGCTGGAAATTTTCATAGCTTCAGGTCTCTTATTTTTTGGCCTTCAGAATCTGATGAGCTTCACAAGACACCAAAAACACACATATATATGCCATCTATGGATAACATATACCAATCTGATAATTTTGTTAAAAACTATCCTAGTAGAAAAAATCACACCATGGTTGAAAAGGGGGATTTTATCTAGGCAGTATATATTTTTATTTTATGCATAGATAATTAGGAACTCTAAAAATGTTGGTATGAAATATAGTACAGCAAATGATTTGAGATTCTCTTCATCACCACAAACTGAATGGGCAAAGAAGATTTCTGAAACTATATGATAGATGTAGATAATAAAACAAAGGCAAAATAGCTAAATAGTTTAGTCTTATTTATTTATGTCGAAATTATTATTTTTATATCAAAGTAGCTGTTAATTTACATAATCTTAAAGTTAAAATCAAAGACTCTTCTTGATTTCAGACTTGGGTGATTTCATTGACTTTACTATATCAGGAAATATCTTGGTAATTAAGGCTTTGGGCGTCATCAGCTTAGCTCCAAATGGGAATATTTTAACATGCTTATTATATAAGCTAGAAATAGGATGACCATGTGAATTTATTGTCCAAGCCATGACAATTTTTGAGAGAGAAAGGGAGCACTAACCAGATGGCATATGAGAAAAGAGAATAAACTAGGACTGTCTCAGGCAAACCAGTGTATGCTCCTTATAGTCTACCAGAGACAAATTCCTCCTCCCATCCTAGCTTTCCATAGACTTTTCCCAATTTCAGCCCTCTTTCTGCCCCCCTGGCACTAAGGTAGTATTGAGGCCAAAGTCCATCTTTCATTACTGCACTAGTTTTCCCCTAATTCAAAGAGGCTGGCTTCACCTTCTCTTAGAGATTTTTTTCATTGGTAACATTCAGTACTGCCTACATTTACAGCATCAATAAATCAACTGACTATACATACAACACATCTGTCAACTAAGGAAAAGATAAGACTTTCAAAGACTAAAAATAAAAGGGATTCTAAATTATTGCCTGATGACTGTTTAAAATGTGGCGGGATAATATCTATGCAATATTAATAGAATTTTTTCTTTGACACTTTCCTATATTTTAGCACTTGCCATTTCTCATTGCCTCGGGGAAGGGGTGTTACAGAAGAAAGCAGATTTAAAAAGAGCCTCTTCTTAGCTTTTGAGTTTCAAAATTATAGGTCCTGAGGTGAACTGAACAAACTCCAGGCAGTTTTTTTAAAAAAAAGAAAAGAATCAAAGATAAGAACCTGACTTCAGGCCTGGAGGGTGGAAGTAGATGGAAAGAGATAAGACTCAAGGGATTCAGTAAGAGCTTAGAAACTTTGGGTCCTTGAGAATAGGGCATCAGCACATCTTCACCCCATCCCTTAGGTTGAATTGAGTCCTGAGGGAATCTATAAAAACTCTGGATAGCTTCAGGAGAGTCAAGAAGAGAGATAAGATCCTACAGGTGGCCCTGAAGAAAAACTGGCACCTTATACAGCCTCACCCACATGCCCAGTATGATGCAGGAACCATGAAATGCCTTTGATGTGCTCCAGAGGGCACAGAAGTGATGAATGACCCTAATACCTTACAGGATTTTTAACTATCCAGTATGTCATGGGAGCACATAACTGAATAGCAGAATGATTGCTGCTGCCCAAAGGAGGGACCTGAAATTAAAGAGGGCTTTAGAAATGAGCTTGAGAGGTGACTCAATGACAGCCCACATGGAGCATGACTAAGGACCTAATGAGGTGATGGTAGTCATAGCCACAGAGGATGTCACCTTGGCCAGATGACACAAGGATCTAAGGTCTAACCCAGGCTCACAGTCTGGCACTCTTAGAACGTAAGTACAACCTTGGGAAAAGGAGAAGAAAACTGATTTAATGTAAATTTTTTTTCTGCTGTCCAAGGGGAAGGCTTAAAACAAAACTTAAATTGAGCTAGAAAAAAAGAAAGGCATTTTTGCTTTTCGTACATCTGTGTTTACGGATGGAATTTGAACCCAGTACCTCTAGACAAAGACATGCAAGAATGCAGAATCATAGTGGGAAATACTCAGAACAATCGAGGAAGAATACAAACCAGCACAGCTTTGAATCAAAAGCTCCCCTGCCCCTCCATTCCTTCTAAAGCCTCCTTACTACATACACTCCATTAATAAGTCATGTTGATTCCACTTCCTTGACACCATCCCCTTCTTTCTATCTCCACTGCCACCATCTTAGCCCAGGCCCTCATTATTTCTCCTTTGCACTAATATATCATTAAAAGAACAATGATAACTATTATGAACAACAACAAGCTAAAATTACTTGGGCCTCATTATGTGGTAGCCATTGAACTGTTTGCTGTATCTCTATTAACTTTTAACTGTCACATCAATCCTATAAGGCAGGTACTCTCTTTATTCCCATTTCACAGATGAGAAAACTGAGGCCCAAAGAGGTTAAATTAATCATCCATTGCCATACAGCTAGAAGATGGTGGCCAGAAAACCTGATCCCAGGCATCTGTCTCCAGAGTTCATGTTTTAAACCACTACATACACTATATTGCCTCCTCTTAGCTTTGTAACTCTCCCTGATTCTAATTCTGTGCCTTTCGCCTTCATATTGATACCTATGTAATTTTTTTAAACATAAATATGAACAGAATACATCTTTCAGAAACTCCTTTCATGGTTCCCATCACTTTGAGGATAAAATTTTAATTTCTTAGAAAGGTGTACAAGAACTGACATGACAACTGTGCTTGCTCAACAGAATTTGGACATCTTTAAAGGTATGAGCTAGTCCTGCTAACGATATATGTACAAACCCAAATATATGCATGTGTTTATACAGATATATGTATGTATATATTTATATGTTATATATAGATATATGTCTGTGTGTACATATGTGTATGAAATAGAGTCCTCTAAATTTAACTAGATCTCACTGTTATAAAAATCAGCTCTTCAGCATGGAGATATTCTATTTCTTAACTATTATTTCTATACATAGTTTCTGCAATACGGTCATTGACTTAGCCTAACATAACCTAGATACCCAAAATGGATACCAAATTTAACCCTATGAATTTCATGCAGATGACATTATATTACCCATAAAACCAATTTACAGAAAAAAGAGCTGACATGATTCAGCTCCTGCCTACTTGTTCAGTCTTATTGCATAGGCATATTTTATTCTTACCCCTAAATGAATCAACAGGAAACACACACACACACACACACACACGCGCGTGCGTGTGCACACAATTCCCACTTGCTTCTTTTAAAAGTTTACTTACGTACTTCCTGGTTTGGAAGCATATTTTTTAGCATCCTAATCCTAAAATATATATTATTTAATTTTGATCAGTAACATTTTTGTCTGATCAGTGACTTTTTTCTGTCTCTTCCACTTAAACTGTGAGAATCCTAAAGTTAAGGCTATATTCTGATTCTGTTGTATTGGCCAGAATGTAGCAGGCCCTAATACAATTGCCAAATAAAACAATCAATCGAAATATCTTTCTTCACTTCATCTTTCTTGCCTGATTCAACAATAATTTCACGAATATAAATTGGGGACCTGCTAAATGCCAGGCACTTCGATATATACTTTTAAATTCAATTCTCCCAACAATATTATAAATATTATTCTAGTTTTAAAGATAAAGAAAACTGAAGCTGAGAAGTATATAAACAAGATAGTAATATATTATCTTGCAGCATTTTTTTTGAGAATTAAAGATAACATAAATGTGCATCAAGCACTGACCAGATCCTGAAGAAACAGACACACAATAACTGGTGATTCTTATAATTATTGATCAGTGTTTAAGTGCCAGGGCTTATTAGTGTCTCGTAACATTATGTCAGTACTAGTCCAGATACACCACAGCTGCTCATAATTTAAAATTAATGGCTCATCTTTTTTTAAGACAATTACTTCCTCCTTTCAGTGCTCACCCTAATCCTTAGTGCTATCCTTTATCTCCCACGAGGTCCACATTTCTAATTTCTAGAGATCATTTCATAAAGTGAGACACAGCTCCCTTCTCGGGACTTCCTGACCTCATTTTGGGGAGCACATTTTTACATATTTCCCAGCATTATACAAGTATTTCTTTCCTGGCTTTGAAAAACAGAATACTGCCCACTTGTCATTTTTAGCGTTGATGAGTTGCAGCCTTGCCTAAGCACAGCTATGGAGGCCTGCAAGCCAACCAGCTGGCTCTACTCAGATGAATCGAGTAAAACTCCCTTAAACTTCATTTCACTTTTCAGCTTTCTCAGCTGGCACCTGAAATGCTCATGCTCTCAAATGCTAATGCAATACTATAAAATATTTACGTCCCACCATGGGGTGGGGTTGGCATTGCCCAACGTAAATGAGCATTCCCTTCTATGATGTCAGTCCCAGCTGTGCCCCAACTCTGACTGCATTTCGTCCTTCCTTGGGGATTTTGATAAGAAGAGAGAGGAAGAGAGAAAAAGTGGAAAGAGAGGAAAAGAAAAGCCAGGAGGGGGTCCCAAATAGCTCACACGCACTCAGAAAAGGGGATCTAAATTTGAAGATCCTAATATTACAGAAATATAGTAGGAATGGACCTTGAAGCCAACTACTGCACTGATAAGTAAACTTTTTTTGTGGGGGCAATTCAGGAAAAATGAAAGTGTTTACAGGTGTGGCAGGAATAGATCTTTGCAATTTAATGACATTTTTTTATTCCACGTTTTCTCATAACCTTATAACCCTTCTCTTTACATAGTTGTCAGGTAAAATATGAGGTATGCACTGCCTCAACGATAAGATGACACAGCAGGCTGCACATAATAATTCTTGGTTTTATGAATTTCAAAAGCCCAGGCCTGGCTTAATAATAATACTGTATCAAACCAAGCATTTTACATGTATTCTCTTATTTAATCCCCACAATAATCCTATTATGTGGTATGGTAGACGGAACAATGGCCTCTCTTAAAAATCTCCATGTCTTAATCCCTAAAACCTGTGAATATGTTACCTTCACGCAAAGGAAGCTTTGCAGATGTGATTAAGTCTGGAGATGGTACATTAATCACAAAATGGGTCCAATTAATCACAAAAGTTTTTATGAAAGGGAGGCAAAAGAGTCAGAGAAGGAGATGTGATGATGGAAGCAGAGGTGAGGGGAAGGGAGTGGGGAGAGACAAGAGAGAAGGAAAGAGGGAAAAGGGAGGGGAGGGAAGGAGGGGAGTTCAAGCAGTCACTCATGTTAGCCAGCGTCAGGAAATGTTTGATTATTTTTGTGATTTAGACAAGGTTCACGTTTTGTTCTGATATAAGTATGGAGTGGTTTTGTTTTTGCCTTGATCCATCCCAGTTGCAGAGTGGCCTGTCTAATGTTGCTATTTTGTGAAATTGTTTATGTTCAACAGGAAAACAGTGAGGCCTAGCTAATAGTACCAGGCCAGCCCGCTGATGTCAGGGGCTGATTTTTTCTTTCTCATCCACTACATTGTTTCTATAATCACCCATATTTGAGGTTTCACTCTTTAACTATTCTCCTTCTGTTGAACATATAGTTGGTTTTTTTTTTTTTTCTGTAAATTTAAACCTGTAAATTTAGGCCTCAAATTTCCTTAAACAATAAAGGAGATTTACTGGCTCCTGTAACTCATATGTCAAGAAAATGAAAAGGCCAGTCATAGACTGGTAGAAAATGTTTGCAAATTAAATCTCTGATAAAAGCCTTTTGTGTTCAAAATACATGAAGAACTCCCAAAATGCAATAATAAGAAAACAACCTAATTTTTTAAAATGAACAAAAGCATTAAACAAACACTTTACAAAAGAAGATATACATTTGGCAAAAACAAACAAACAAATGAAACTATGCTCAGGGTCTTCGGCCATTAGGGAAATGCACAATGCAATAGTATTATACACTTATTAGAATGGCTAAAATGAAAAACATTAATCATATCAAGTGCTGGTGAGGCTGTAGAGTAACTGAAACTCTAATAATTGGGAGTGGGATGTAAAATAGTACAACCACTTTGGAAAACCGTTTGGCAAGTTTTTTTTTTTTAAGTTGAATATATACCTACCATGTTACCCAGCCATTCTACTCCTAGGTATTTAAGAAAAAAGGAACAGATGTTCATACAAAGACTTAGATAAAATGATCATAGCAGCTTTATTTATAATAGTCCAAAACTAGAAACAACTTAAATATCCACCAACAGATAAATGAATAAACAAATAGTGGTACATCTATACAATGGCATACTACTCAACAATAAAAAAATGAATGAACTTGTTGTAGAAACACCACAAATAGATTTCAAAATAATTATGCTCAGTGAAGAAGCCTGATCAAGAAAAGTACATCTATATAATTCTGTTTATATAAAATTCAGAAAATTCAACTCATCTATAGTGAAAGAAAACACAGGAGGAAATTTCTGGAGGTGATGAATAGGTTCCCTATCTCGTTTGTGTAATGGTTTTACAGGATGTACATATGTCAAAACTCATCCAATTATACACTAAGTAGGTGCAGTATTCTGTATGTCATGCCTCAATAAAGCTGTTTTAAAAGGGGGATTAAAGAGGATGGGTTTCAGGGGGCCAGAGACGTCATTAGAGATTTAATTTCTTCCCCTTTCTTTACTGTGACTCCTTCTTTGGAAGACAGAGAGCTTGCCCTTGATAGGCAGATTTCCAAGCAAGAGACCTGAGGCCTGAAATTTACGCTGACTGTATATGCTTTGGTCATGTGGCTACTTTTGAAAAATTAGTAGAGCCAGAGGAACAGAATATAGTGACCAGGGCCCACCTCTGGGGTCGTAAATCTTTGTAGCTCTGATTAGAAGTAGAATTTCTATGTGCAAAGAAGAGTACAAAAAATTTTAAGGCTTAATGTCCCAGAAAAAATAGAAAAATACATTCAAAAGGGTAATTGAAGAGAATTTAATGAAGGACTATTTACAAAGGCATGAGTAGAATTAAGGGCTAATGAAACTGCTGGGGACTAACAACATCAGGAGGGATGGGGTGAGGGGACAGGAAACTTTTCTATTTTTTGGACCAGAAGGGTGAATGGAGGAACTATTCTTGGAACCTGGTAAGAATGAAAATTGTGGGGAAGAGCTATATGCGGACCTGTGGCCTTAGGAAACACCAGCCACAATTTGGGTCCCAGCAGGGAGGGAACTGGAGAAATAAAACCTCAACCTCTGCCAGACAAACAACTTTGCCCAAAGTATGAAGAGTAAGGGAGCCTGGGTGATGCGGTCCAATTAATATAGGAAGAGGGCAAGAGAACTAAAAGTTAAATCAAGCTATATTCAGATGCTGCAATGTGCTGATCAGCTCTATAGCCAGGCCACAAGGAAAACCTGCAGAACAAAGGAAGATATCTACTGGGATTACTAACAAACCATTTCCACACTGTGAAGGAAAAACAGCAAAACAGAGTCTTTAAGTCATGCCCTACACAAAATAAACACAATCACTCATGCCCTATGGCTAAAACCATGGGGAATCTATGGATCAAAGTCGGGATTGTCCCGCAGTCTTTTCACACTACATACTCTTATCTTTCACACTGTATTCTCATACCATCAAAGGAAAATGGGTAAACAAAGTCTTTAAACTATAATTCACAGAAACTAAGAATGATATATACACTGAATTCCCTGAACACTCAGAGTCCTGCTCCGTATCTTTTTCCCTGTCCCTCTCATTCTCTCTCTCTGTCCATCTGAGTCTCTCTCAGGTGTTCTCTCTCTCTCTCTCTCCCTCCCTCCTCCCTCCCTCCTCCCTCCCTCCCTCCCTCTGAAAGGAGACCATGGAGCATTACCCGTTCTCTAACAAACTTTCTTTTTAACTCTAACTCTGGCATGCGTTTGAATTTTCTATGCTCAAAGAACCCTTTCTCTCTGGTGCAGGGCTTGAGTTTCCCCCATCTTGGGGAAATTTGCCCTGTCCTGCATCACAGTCAGTAGAGATCAGCCTCCCAGAGTACAAAGCAGGGTGGAGAAGGGTGGAGAGTAGATGTGGAATGAAGAAAATATTCAGCGCAATACTTCTTGCTCAATTGCTTCTACAATGCTACTGTCTATAAATTTGTATTTTTCTTTCTTAAAATATTGCTGGGAGGTGATTAATGAGGAACTGCCATGCTCTGCTAAGGAACAGCCTCCTGTACTAACCCTGTTCCTACATTGTTTGCTAAATGTTTGATGTTGTCCTACAAAAAGTGAAGTTCTCTGAAAGGGCAGTAAAGCTAGGTATCTGGCAGGCTAATGAAAAATGGCTTTTTAAAAGAATGTGTTAGTAGCTCCAAAGGCAAAAAGCACCTTAAATCAAAAAAAAAAAAAATCCAGATAATCTTTTCTGTAGGATTCCTTCCTCTCCCCACACTCATAAGCGGGGCAGTTCTAATTGGATAAAAATATAAAATAGCAGTCCCCTCAATTTGTCATAAAAATGTAAATATGCGGGGGTACCACCGAATGAAAAAGAGATAGGATGTTCTATTTGAGAAAAACGCCATGTTAGGAAATAGGAAAGCAACTGAGAAAAGATAGTGACTTCCTCTCATTATAAAACAAAGAAATTTCTACTCTTAATTTCCAAGATTTGGTATCTATTACAAAGTCATGTTGTTTTTTACTGGAGTAGTAGGGAGCGCAGTCCAAGCAATAAGTCCCTCTGCAGATAAGACTCGTCTGGGTGTGTCTGCAAATTACTTGGGCCAAATCCTATCGAAGAGGACCATGGAGCCTTCAAGTGGAGAACAAATCCTATAAGGCAGGGTTCCTCAAACTTCAATGTGCACAGGAATCATGTAAGATCTCTTAAAATGTAGATTCTGATTCAGTAGACCTGGAGTGGGGCCTAAGAACCTACCTGTCTAACCAGTTCCCAGGTGATGCTGACGCTGCTGATACCTGGAGCACATAATGAACAGCAAGACTGTAAAACAAGCTGGAGTCCAAGCCAGTAGCGATGTGTAATGTAGGATGTAAGATAAAGAGAACCAGAAGCACTGATGCCCAAGTGCAGGAGAAGATGGATGTCTCAGCTCAAGCAGAGAGCACGAATTCACCCTTCTTCCACCTTTTCATTCTACTCTTTGTTCAATGGATTGGATAATAACCACCTAATTTGATGAGGATGATTTTCACTTAGTCTACTGATTTAAATGCTAATCATTTCTAATAATCAGATACACCATAAATAATGTTTTACCAGCTATCTGGCCATCCTTTAGTTCAATCAAGTTAACACATAAAATTAACCATCACACCATGTTTGAAAAAGGAAAAGAAAAGAAAAAAAAAACCTACTTTATTACCAACCTAATAGGATTATGAAATAGTACACTAAAAACATTTATATAGATAAAACAAACAAACACAATGCCTTGTTCATAATAGGCATGTTAGTTTTCTTCTTTTTTACACTGTTTCCCTGATTAATGGCACAATGTACATAAAATCTCTTTTCATCAATTATAAGAAGTTGTTTTTAATTATTCTCTATTTTTTCCCTGCTGTTGCAACTTGTTCCAAGTAGACCCCAACTAATTTTGTGCGGAAGCAATTTAATAGTACCCTTGCTTCAACCTGTGAAGTATCCCTCTAGCTGTCTGCTCTGGTGAACCTCTGACATCCCCATGTGGAACACCTGTAAGAACCCACTCAGTACGCTAACATGTGCCACCTGGAAGGGTAGAGGGAGTTGATCAATGAGGAACAGTATTTAGCAATGGATAAATACTTGCTGCTTCTTTTAAACCCAGGTGGAAGGTTCTACAACACATTTCAAAAGTGCCCTCAGAAGATTCTACAGGGTCACATTCCAATCACCCATAGGGTGGCCAACTCCATTACACTCTTGTCTTGGCTTCTCCTCAGTGTTGGGACTAAGCTGTTTAGTGCAAAGAGGCTGGGATCCTGGGTTTCAACAGAATACCAATGCTTTTCAGGGACCCAACTAGAGTATTTAGTCCCTCTATTAATTTCTTTCATAGGGCCTCCAACCTCTTTGAAAAAGAGCAAATATAAAATGACAGCAAGGTGGCATGGAAGAGGGAAGTGGGCATATCCTGTGAACACATTAATTTCTGTAACTGCCTACTCAAAGTTTACTTTTTAAAAAAAGGGATAAATTTGGAATGCTGGTTGTTAGAACAATTTTGCAATAAACTACTCACTTTGTTTCAGCAAAATGTAAAGTTTAAGGAAACTTATTCCTCATTTTCAATATTTATGGTGACTATCCATGGGTAAACTACAGTGGAAATGTGGTGGAAAGAACGCTTTGGCCAGGGGTCTTGCTACAAGGAACTATCTTGTAAAGTTAACTTGCTTTGACAAGTTCCAGAGGTGCTACATCTGACCAGAAATATTGAGATAGTGGAACCTAGATCACGGAGATGTGATTTCTTGCTATATAGAAGATAAATGTTATAGAATCAATTGTTCTCTGCTTATAGTATCTAAAATTTTAATATATTGTTTTTTTATTTGAATATTTGTTGGTAAGTCTACTATTTATTTGCAAAGCTATGCTTTATCATGGTACATGTAAGAAGGACCGACTATCCTTATTTCTGGGCTTCTGTTTTCTCCTTCTTTTAATTTTTGATTGTCACCTTTAGCCACTCTCTTAGCTCTGTGATGGCTAGAAGAGATGGTGACTGTATGCTCTTAAAGCATATAGCACAACCTCTTTAGGAATGGCTAGTAGGCAAGGGGTCCTCTTTAGCTCCCTATAACATATTCTGAAATCCTAGTTACCCTCTTTTTGAGGGAAGGCTAAAGGAGATATTTGTAGACAGTGAGGATATAACCCTGGTATTATAACACAGAGAGGCACTTCTGGCTTTCTAAAGAGGTATCATAAAAACTCTCAAAAAAAGTTTATGATGTAACTTATTTTAATTTGCTCCAAATTGTAAGACACATGTGCTCCTCTAACCTTTTCATGGAGCTAGTAAGAGAGAATGTTTTAGAATTGATGAATAATAACATAAGTAGGACTTGAATTGATAAGAAAGATTACAATTGTTGTTATTCGAAAGACGTCAAACTAATTTTATTGGCTCACTCCAACCCATTCTCAGCTATATAAGCACAGAAAGGAAAGACTCAGTGAATTTTTGCCTTTGCATCAAAAAACTCGCTGGGTATTTGCTGGCCTCTCCCTCCTCATATCAAAATTAAACACCAAAGTCTCTGTCCATGCGTTGTCATACTGTTAGCAAAGACTTCAGCATATGGATTTATTTCCAATTTTTTCTGTATTTTTTTTTTCCATGGAGAGGGTGGATTGGAAATCACCTGTCGAGGAAAAAAACAAAAACAAAAACCTCCCATTAGGAAAGCACTAGTGGCAATTCTTAAACTGTCATAATTAACCAAATTGCCTAAATTAAAGTATTTTGTCCTTCTTTCTTTTCCAATATAAAGCTGATTTAACGTATGGTAAAAATTACTTCACTCTTAGCGTTATTTGTTTAATTTGTTTATTCACGCACAATGCAAGCTGCCTTTATTGATGCAAAAGCAGCCATAAACAATATATAAACAAATGAGCATGGCTTGTTTTTAATAAAACTTATTTATGGACTCTAATGTCTTGTTTATATAAATTTATTGTGTCACAAAATATCTTAAAAGATTTTTTCAATAATTTAAAAATGTAAATTCTACTCTTAGCCTCCTCTACGTACAAAGTTAGGCAGCAAGCTAGATCTGGCCTACAATATCTAGTTCACAGACCCCTGATGATCTGATATCAAGTTTTTGAGAGTTAATTTTTCCATTGTGTTTAAAGCTTCAGAGTAAATTGTGCCTGTGCCTCCATTTTAAATTCTAGTTTGTTATTTTGGGGGAGGAGCAAGGATTCACAATATAACTATAAAATTCTTCTTTGGGATAAAATTTCATATTTAAAATCTGAAACAGAGAAGACAGTTGTTCTGAATATGAAAAATAACTAGCATTGAACCCCAATTAACATTGCTATATTAAACTATATTTTCATAAATTATCTTTAAAATTATGGATGTTTACATTTTTAAGTTTTTAAACTAAAAGTTGACTAATAATAATCTTAAAATTCTCTCTCTAGCTTGTTTCTTTTCCAGCAAAAGGGCACTAAGACAAAGGCCATGAACTTGGAATTTCTAGGGATTTTTCAAAATCTTAAATCATCTTTTTTAAAGATAACAAGCAATTGGAAGTCAAATCATTATGACTTCATTATTATGGATATTTTCCCCACTAAAGGCTGAACTGAAGTTGTCAGTCCATTTCAGAGTGGTACCAGATGCTAGCAAGTCTCACTCCCTGGAGATAAATTTGACACATCACAGCATTTGCTTTTTGACCTCCCAGTCCTAATAGTTTTACTTTATATTGGAGCCCTGTGAATGTAAAGACTATCTCAGCTTTCGTAAGTTTGTGTTTAAATTTTAAAAATATGACTTTGGTTGTGTGAGTGTCTCTAAATTTTAGTAATGAGAACAAGATTTATTCCAGAGCGTTTGAAGTCTGTATGTTTGAGAGGAAAAATATGATATTTGTTATCTTTGTAAGTTGCAATCATTGCAAGTATAGAATGTTTATTTCATCATACACATATTTTTCTCCCTTGGTAGATTTCCATATATTTCTTACAGAGTTTCCCACCCTTCATGTTTTTAATTTTGAAACTAGGCTACTATTACCCTGCAAGTACCACAAAATGCATTGATGAACAGATAGGTAAGACAACACGATAGATACATAATTATTATACTAAATAGCTTGGCTTCCTTTTCTGTTTGCTTTTACCTAATCCTGAGAATTTTGTATCACTTTAAACTATGCTATAAAACAATAGAACAAAAATAAGTATCTTCTTTCCACTAATAGCACATACAATTACTTATACTTTCAAGTTGAATTTCAAATTAAATTTAACCTGAGCCATTTATTTGCTAGATATCTTGAACAAAACTTTTTTAAAAATTTAGTTGAGGCCTACTGGAAAAACTGGATATCCGCATGCAAAAGAGTGAAACTGAGATGCTTACCTAACATCATTTACAAAAATTAACTCAAAATGGATCAAAAACCTAAACATATAATCTAAAACTATGCGTATCTTAGAAGAAAAACAAAGGGCAAAAGTTTCACAACATTAGATTTGGCAATAATTTCTTGTATACAACACCAAAGGCACAGGCAATAAAAGTAAAAGTAGATAAGTCAGATTTTATGAAAATAAAAACTTTTATGCATCAAAAGATACTCTCAACAGAATAGAAAGGTAGCCTACAGAATAGAAGAAAATATTTGCAAATCATATATCTGATAAGGGGTTATATCCAGAATGTATAGAGAATTCCTAAAACCCAATGACAAAATCCAGTTTAAAAATGGGCAAAGGGCTTGAATGACATTTTTTCAAATTAGATGAGCAAATGGCCAACAAGAACTTGAAAAGATGATTAAGGTTACTAATCATTAGGAAAATGCAACTCTAAATGACAATGATGCCACTTTATACCATTAGGGTAGCTTCTATAAAAAAAAAGAGAGAGAGAAAGGAAGGAAGGAAGGGAGAGGAGAGAGAGAGAGAGAGAGAGAGAGAGAGAGAGAGAGAGAAAGGAAAAGGAAGGAAGGAAGAAAGGAAGGAAGGAAGGAAGGAAGGAAGGAAGGAAGGAAGAAGAAGGAAGGAAAGGAAAGAAAGAAGAAGAAGAAGAAAGAAAGAAAGAAAAGAAAGAAAGAAAGAAAAAAAAAAAAAAAAAAAAGAAAGAAAGAAGAAAGAAAGAAAGAAAGAAAGAAGAAAGAAAAAAGAGAAAGAAAGAAAGAATAGTTAGCAAGCTGTGGTGAAATTAGAACCCTTGTGCTTTTTTGGTGAGAATGTAAAATGATACAGCTTCTGTGGAAAACTGTGTGGTGATTCCTCAAAAAATTAAAAATAGAATTACTATATGATGCAGCAATTTCATTTACGGGCATACACCCCTAAAGAATTGAAAGAAAGGTCTAGGAGAAATATTTGTACACCCATGTTCATAGCAGCATTATGCGCAATAATTAAAATGTGGAAGCAACCTAAGTGTCCACTGACAGAAGAATGGAGGATTAAAATGTGGTATCTGCATAAAATGAAATACAGTAGTCACCCCTTATCTGCCATTTGGCTCTCTGTGGTTTCAGTTACTCTTAGTCAACTGCAGTCTAGGAATAGTAAATGAAAAATTTTAGAAGTAAATAATTTATGAGTTTTAAATTGTGTGCCTTTCTGAGTAGCATGCTGAAATCTCATGCCATCCAGCTCCATCCCACTCAGGACACGAATCATCCATTTGTCTGGCATATCTGAGCTGTATATGCTACCTGCCTGTTAGTTACTTAGTAGCCATCTCGGTTATCAGTTCAACTGTCACAGTGTTATAGTGCTTGTGTTCAAGTAACCTTTATTTACTTAGTAATGGTCCCAGAGTGCAAGAGTACTGATGCTGGCAATGCGGATGTGCTGGAGAGGAGTCATAAAGTGTATGTACGTATAGAAAAAAACATAGTATACATATATATAGGGTTCAGTATTGTCTGCAGTTTCAGCATCCACCGGGGTTCTTGGAATGTGTCTCCCATGAATAAGGGGAACTACTGTATAATTAATCCTCAAAAAGGGAGGAAATCCTGGCATATGTCCAACATGGATGAACCTTGAGGTCATTATGTAAATAAAATAAGCCAGGCACAAGCAAACAAATACTCTATGATTCCACTTACATGTGGTACCTAGAGCCAAATTCATAGAAGCATAAAATAGAATGGTGATTGCCAGGGGTTGGTGCAACAGGGAATATGGAATTATTATTTAATGGGGATGGAGTTTCTGTTTTACAAGATGAAAAGAGTTCTGGAGATGGAGGTGATGACTGCTGTACAACAATGTGAATGTACTAAATACTGCACACTTAGAAATAGTTAAGATAGTTAAGGTTATGTGTATTTTACCACAATAAAATTTTTTTACAAAATACATAAATATGATATAAATTTTAAAATATAAATTTAAAAAGTCTAATATAAAACAAGACCTTTGTAATCAAAGAGTTCTGGATTCAAATTCCAGTTCCACCATTTACTGGCTTGTTTTTGTCAACAATTTACTTAAGCTCATTTTCTTGGTCTATAAAATAGGTCTAATATTTAAAAGAATTAATGAGATAACACATAAAGATCTTACTACAGTACCCAAGTCAATGCCTATGGCAGTATCCATTAAATGTATCCTCTTCTCTTCTCATTATACCAATAATTCAAAATGTATATCAAATGGGATTGAGAGGGAATTCTTGGAGGCTTTCCCTTATAGCACTGCTATTGAACTTTTCTAATTTCTGTTCAGAATGCCAGGATAGGAGGAAAGTCCCCTGTTTGGCCACTAGAATTTACGTTCCACAGTGGCAGTACTGTGTTCTTTTACCTATAAATGCTTATTTCCCTCACTATTCTAATGCAAGACTAAGCTTAAATATTATCCACTTACCTCAATTACAGCCGACCCTGAGGAAAAGATTGGAACCACTTACTCCTGTTCTCTCTCAACTATCCGCCACATTCTTAGAAACAAACAGGCCTATTCATTCAAAGAACAGTCAAAAAAATGTAGTGCCACCTGCTGTCAGACTCTTGTGAGTCTACACCTTGTATACTGGAACTATCTCTTCTGTTGACCCCAGAGCAGCGCACTCTCTCGTTTTGGGTGTTTTCTCATAAGAGAGATGTATCTAGAGGCAACTACAATGTTAATAACCCTTTTTGGACCCTGACTTTGATTGCTGCTGACTCTCATCTTTGGGGAAGCCAAAAAAGGCAGAACCAAGTCTCAATCCATCACCCACACAAGGAATATACACATAGGAATCTCCTCCTGTGTCCAGGGTTCAGGCTGTCCCATTCCCCACCCCACTATCCCCAACAAAGACCCACTACTCGCTAATTCACCTCTCCCAAAAATGGCTACACCAGAAGAAGAGATGTATTCTTTATTGGCTAATTTGTTCCTACATACACTCATTAGAATCACTGACCTAGTTATGATTGCTTCAGCTGTTTTCTCTTGCAAAGGAGACCATGTTTGGCAATACTAGAAGCAACATTCTTGTGGTCACATCAGCAATGATGAAAACAAGTTTTCAGGAAAAAAAATAAAAAGCTACTTTTGCTTTCTCGTAAACCTTTTAGTTTATAAACAAACTAGATACTTGCTCTCCTTTCAACATCTCTCAAGGAGATATAAACACAAAATAGAAATGCCTTGTATGTGGCATAAATACCCATGTAGAAGTAAACTCAAAAAAATTGAAGCTTTTCTTAAAAAAGACCATTTCAGGTCATCTATTTCAAGTTCTCACTCTCATTTACTCTCGAAACATTTACTGAAAAGCTCACCCAGGTTATAGTCTCTTCTTCCTATAGTTTATTTTCTATACTCTTCCCAAAGTGATTTCAATAAAACTCGTTTATTCTCTCTCTCCCTCATTTAGCACTCTTTTTTAGCTCTCTATCACGCTCATTTTTAGAACAGCACACAAAAGGGTTTATGATAAGGTGTCTGTTTACTCCCTAATTTATTTTCTACCAACCTTTCTCTATTTGTGCAGACATAATACCAAACAACTGATATTTTCCTGGACACATTTGTCTGTTTCAGCACTCTTAGAATACCTAAGGGAATGCTTCTTCCTTCACCTGGTGAATTCCTATTAATTTTTCAAAACCCAGCTTGGACTTCAATTTTTTTCAGAAAAAGTTCCTTGACTCATGGTTAATAACTCCCTTTTCTGTGCACTTATTTCATTTTACTCATTCATTTATTTGACAAATTCAATAACATTCAACAAATAGTTTACTGACCTAGTTAATACAAGTCAAGTGCTGTGCTAGGGAATCTCATCATCACTGTTGTCATCCTAACATTCACATGTACCAGGCACTGTTCTACATTTATTAATTTATTGACCTGAATAACAACTCTGTGAAGTAAATACTCATACTATCGTCATTGTATCAGTGAAACAACTGAATCCGTAGAGAATAAGGAACTTACCCACGGTCACCCTGGCAGTCCAGCTTCACAGTGCATGTTCTGGACAGACCCTGTCCATACTGTAATAGAGACAACAAGTCTAATGAGGAAGATTGACGTTAACAAGCACTTATAACAAAATGTGCTAAAACAAGGAATATAGGATGCTATGGAGATGTTTACCGAGAGACCTAACCTATTCATTTGGTGAGGCTTACCTGAGAAAGATAGGCTTAGAGATAGGTTGTGTTGTAGCCGCCAGCCCCCAAAAGACACGTGGACCACCAGAACTCAGTGAGTTATAGGAAACACTCTTCATTCAGCCAGCTGGGTCTGCCAGGGGTACGCAGACCCCAAATTAAGCAGCCCCGAAATGTAGAGGTGCAGGGTTTTTAAGCCCCAAATCCCATTCTTCGTTCTGTCTAAACACAAAGGTCTATCCTCCTTCTATTCATTACCTGTCAACTCACAGGTCAGGTGCGTAAGCGGGGGTACAGAAGCAGAAAGCTTGTTTAGAATGTTATTTCCTGTAATCAAAGGCCTACGTGCCCATAGCGATAGTCAAATGGTAATTTCCAGTAAGAGTCAATTCTTCAGCCACCACAGTTGTAAAGGATGAATATAAAAACTGCCCATTCAACACATAGATAGACTTCAATCTACTTAAAGGAGGAGTCCTCTTCTTAGTCATTGCCATATGACAGGACCTATCTTGTTGCTAGGCACACTAAGTGTGAGAAGCTTTTTATTAAATGAACAAATTAATTTAAATAAATAAATCTATTAAAGCTTCTGAGCTCCACCAGAAGCTTTAAATATTTTATTATTTAATCTGTATATAACAATCCTGCATGGCAGTTATTTTTTCCTCCCACATTACTGATGGAGAAACTGAACTTCATTCACAGACTTTTGTGTATTTCAAAATCCCTTGCTGTTTCATTGCAGTTTCCAAATTTATTCATGAATACCTCTTTGACTTTTAAATAATTTATATTTTTATTTTTAAAATGAATGTTATCCACCATGAAGCTCTAAATATTTTGGCCTATGCATATTTTACAATGAATGTCTAGGGTTTTGTTTTATAATGTGAGGGTTTATTTCATTTACCTGACTTTATCTGCTTTAGTTCATTCAGGCAGGTATAACAAAAATACCATACATCAAGTGACTTAAAAAACAAACATTTATTTTTCATAGTTCTGAAAAGTCCAAGATCAAGGCAGACACAGATTGGGTGTCTGGTGAGATCATGCTTTTTGGTGCACACATGGCTATCTTTTTGCTGTATCCTGACCTGGCAGAAGGGGTGAGGCAGCTCTTTGGGGTCTCTTTTATAAAGGCACTAATCCTAATCATGAGTCTACAACCTCATGACTTAATCAAATTCCCCAAAGGCTCCACCTCCTAATACCATCACATTGGGCATTAGGATTTCAACATCGTGTGAATTCGGGGAGGTGGGGGATATAAACATTCAGCCTATAGTAATCGCCCTAAGATAAATTTTCTGTTTATATTAAAAAACCTATGTATTTGCTTTATCTCTATCCTAGGTTGTCTCTCTTGGGGGAGTTTCTAAGAGAATGCCTCAGCTTAATAGTGAAGGTAAAAATAAAAAGTGAGGAGGGAAAAAGACTTCCAATAAATTTTCTTTTTGTACATAGACATTCTTTCCTCTCTCCTTTCCTTCTTTCTTTACTGCCTTTCTTTTTTCCTTCCTTCTTTCCGAGCAGGCGCCTCCACAGAGAGAGAGAGAGAGAGAGAGAGAGAGAGAGAGAGAGAGAGAGAGAGAGAGAGATGAACAGAATTATTTGAAAGTTGTACTGAGAACTTATTCTACGTTGTTTATACAACCAACCAGGGACTCTCTGCTTTTCCCAGAGTGACAGGCTACACCCAACTCAAACTTTCACAGGCCCAAGGTCTGTACTTGCTAAGCACCTGGTTTTCCCAAGATGAGTTGTCTGTAATCACTTAGCACATAAATATAGATCACCTGGTGCCCAAGTAGCTTGAACCCCAACCAATAAAATTGTTTTCGTGAGTTCCCAATATAGTGGTCCCCAACCTTTTTGGCACCAGGGACTGGTGTTCCTACAGGAGTCGAATGCCTGATGATCTGAGGTGGAGCTGAGGCGGTGATGATAGTGCTGGGGAGTGGCTGCAAATAAAGATGAAGCTTCACTCACTCCCTCGCCGCTCACCTCCTGCTGTGTTGTCCATTCCTGACAGGTCAGTACTGGTCTGTGGCCCAGGGGTTGGGGACCCCAGCATACAAACGAACAATAGGACAGCAGGAAAACCTTTGCTGCAGCACAGACCCACAATCTCATTGGCAACAGCATGTTCGTGGCTTCTTTTGCTAACTTTTAGTTAATAATATTTCCCAATAAAGTATTTTCTTTCACCCAGACTATGTGATCCTGCCACTGTAGAATTCACTCATAGCCACCGTGGGGGACAACACTAAATAATTCTTTATTTGTCAAATGAAAATTTCTGCTGTAGCAGGCAATTAGGAATAAAAGATTTTGAAAGAGTGCTGTGTTAATGGGTAGAGAAGTATGAAGAGTCCTACTGACAACAGATGGCTTCAGGACAAGTTAGGAATTTTTAACATAACTGGATAAACAAGAGGACTTGGGGCCATATGGTACATCAGGCCCCAGCCCAGGTAGAGAATGGCTAATTGTCTCTCTAACTCACTCATTTCATTAGAAAGTCACAAGTTTGAAGACATAAAAAGTATAATTAAAAGTCCTAACTTGTCTACAATTGTGTGAACTTGTCAAGCAAATTTAACAACCAACTCAGCTGGTTTTTTAAAAAAATACACTATTTATTTACCTGAATCAATTTAATTTACCTCTGAGCCACCATTCTACTGAGATGGTAGCAAATGCATTCTCTGCATTCCCTCTAACCCTTGTAGGATCATGCAAAGGTCCACAGATGTGTCTTATGCAGCACTAAAGCACTAAGAAGGCCCATTTGTTAGTGACAAGGTACTCACGGGTCCCTGCAACAGTGTGACAGGAATGGGCATCTTGCCAAGACTGGGAACCAGTCTTCCAATAAGCACTCCAGTCGTCTTCCACCTCTCCTTCCAGTAAACAGGACCTACCAACTTCTATCTTCATCTGTATTTGAAGGACTCTATCCCCTCCCTCATCTACTTTTTCCCTTCCCCACAGAACATCTAGGATAATAAGACTGAAGTGAGCAAAGTGGTCAGTATTTTCACATGCTGATTCCATTTTCTTCTTCCACTTTCTCTTTTTAAAAATTTTCCTTCCATTCTATCTCTTTCTTTTGAAGATGAAGATTCAAAATCATTACATTACATATTCATTATCTTTTCTATGACATTGCTTGGGACCACAGAAGGTTCTAATATAACTCTGTTCTGATATCAGTATTTAAAACCATGGCAGAGATTTCTTTTTTTTTTTTTTTTGAAATAAGACTACCTTCAGATTCTTACACCCATTGGTTTCTGCTTCTGTCTTTTGTCAATATTCAAATCTTTCCCCCCTTCTTGGTAATCTGTAACTGTCTCCTTTGGAAGCAGAAGAAAGAGGCAACAGTCCCTAAGTAACAATTATTAATTCAACAATCAACCAATCTCCAATCTGCTCCTGGAGATATAAGTGCAGCTAATCATTTAAAACCTAAATTCTCATTGTTCATTAATCCCATAACTATTTATTGACTCTCTAGGGATAGTACATAGGGAAAGGAAAAAAAATACCTACTATAAATTAAATGAGCTAAGAATATCAGGTTAACTAGGCTAAGCACTTTAGGTCTCTCATCTCACTTTACCAAGTTCCATTCTCCAGCACAATTAAGCAAGCATTTTGTCGATTTCAGATTTTTGAAATAGATTGTCAGAGGTATTGAATAACTCATCCAGGTTACATAGCTAGTATAAACCTTATAAACAATTTGGGAAACAAGATTCAGTCATTCAAATAAGCAGTTACTATGCACTTAATATAAAAAATACAAAGAAAAAGTTAAAGACTACAAAAGTAAATATGTGGTTAAGTGGGGGAAAATAACTATGGCAAGGATTAGGTAACACGCTTTATAGATGAATGTGACCAACTTCTAAATTAGTGTTTTTCACCCTTGTTGCACATTAGAGTCATATGAAGGAATTTTAAAAGAATCTGATCCTTGAATCTCACCCCCAGAAATTCTGATCTAATAGTTCTGAAGTATACAGTCTGGGCTTCAGGATTTGTGACAGCTTCTTGAGTGATTCTAATGTGCAGGCAAGGTTGAGAACCAATGTTCTAGAATAGTGCTTAAGAGGCTTTAAAGTTGGAGTCAAAATAGTCTGCTCTTTTCATACCAAAACATATCTTTCTTCCAACAAATTTAACTACCCTCTGGAATGTTCTAATCTCTGAAATCCCAGTTCTCACTATTCCATGCACTATCTACTACCTCTATCCTTCTAACTCAGCGTAATACCTCCATTATACCAATTCTTAGATTACAGAGAGAGTTCCAATTCATCATTTCCAGCACTTTTTATCTATCAATTGATCAATTTATATATCAATATTTATCACCTTCCTAAACTCTCCTTCTTACCTCCCAAATAATCCATGGTGCATCATTACAATCACTTTGAGGACTCATAAGAACTTTAATTTCATAATTTGTGACCCAATATTTGGGTTTTTATAGCTTGAGCTCTGAAGCTGCTTGCAGAGCACAACTTCACCCTTTTGGGCTCCAGAATTGCCTGCAGAGCCAGCAGCCCCACTGTCGCTGATGGTACTGTTTGATAAATTTTACTCCTTGTGTTGTTTTTAAATAATACTCCCTATACCATGATTGCATGATCAATGGCAGCTTTTTTGTTCTACAGGCTTGGGTTGAAACTAGGACTTGATAAATAATCATATAGTAACCACTGTTTTTACCTACAACCCCATTTGCTTGATCACTAAGTCAGCCAACCATTGAAAGTCCAGTTGCCCCCACCAATCAGAAAACAAATGATATAATTTATGATCTCATTTCCCCTAGCAACCCATCTCTTCCATCAACAGCTCCTTGCAACTCTTGCCTTTATAAACCCTACTCTATCCCCTCTATTTTGGAACATATTCTAGGTTCATACCCAAGGTTCATTATCGGAATAAACTCTCTTTAATTTCTTTGTAAAGACGGTATCTCTGGACTTTTGTTTACGACTGCCTTACATCATGTTCAGACATGATTACAAAGTGATTTTAGTTTTGTCTTGATCCACCGTGGTCACAAAGTGGTCTTGCCTGATGTTGATGTTCTATGAAAGTCTTCGCCCTTTAAATATACCAGCTTATTCCTAACTCTGCACTTGTTCTATCCTTTACCTGGTAATCTTTATCCCTGTAGGCCCTCATCATGGTGCCTTCTAACTCACTATCACCTACTTCCTTCCTAGCATTAATGAATATCTGAAAGAATGTCCTTCATTTATTTGTTTGTTGTCACTGCCTCACTAGAATTTAGTTTCATAGAGTGTTTTTTGTTTGTTAATTTTTTTGTTTTCTGTCATGTTCACCTCTGTAACGCCTCTAGAAACCTAACTTAGCCAAGGGCTCAATAAATACACTGATTGAATGCCACCGGGCTCATCTCTGCGAATAAAACCACAGCCGACCAGAAATTGCATTTTTTTTCCTTCATTTTTAACGGGGCAGTGGGGCACTCAGCAAAGAGAAGTAAAAATAGGGAGTCAAAGTGAGTCTTTAACCTAGAGCGCACAATGTCTTCTGTGGCCAGAGTACCTCGGGATGTATTAAGACTCCAAGATCTGAGACTTCTTGTTTCTGAATTATCTTCCTTCCTGAAAATTGTGTTGGATCCTTAACCTTATGGCTCACTCTATTTCTTGATAAAAGATTATTCTCGGGCTTTATTTCTGTAACCGCTTGGGGCAGTCAAGGCCTTGGGGAGGAAACCCAACCTCCTTGCGCAAGCGCCCAGGAGCATCTTCCGCGGCGCCGACGGCTTTACAGTGCGCATGAGCAACTAGAAGCAGCGAGGCGGGAAGTGTTGCGCAGGCGCGTTTGGCAGACTCCCTAGGTGGGGCGCTCTTGGAGACGGCCGACCCAGGCATCTGGGGAGCCACAGAAGTCGTTTTCCCTTAAACCGTGAGTTTCCGACGGTTTGTTCCATGGCGCGGGATTGTGAGGGATTAGAAACGAATTCTGGATCGTGACTTCGGTCTTGTCGCAGCGTAGTACTGCCGACCCTTTTAAGATCCCTCTGGCCTACGGCGGGAAAGTCGTGCGCCTGCGCACTAATCATCCCGTTCGGTCTCGGATCTGAGGGAGGAAGGGCCTTCCCCGCTCAGCTCGCGGCCCGCGCTTCCCAAGGGAGCCCATTCATTCCCTCTTCCCTTCTTCCTTCCGGCCCTTGCGGCCAGTATGGCATCAATTCTCCAGCAACGTGCATGGGCCCTTGGACGAGGTTCCTGGCGCTCCCTCTCAGTAGTCAGGCGATTTCCTCCTTAAGTCCTCTTTCTCAGGTCAAACTGCTCTTCCCGCTAACGTCTCCCTCCCACTCCCCATTCGCCAGATGTCTGACCCCGGGGCAAGGTCGGTCCCAGGGCACGCTGCCTCAGCATGCCCTGCTCCCCGGCTAGGAATTTACCTCCAGCTTACTGCCCATATTTCTGGAAGGTGAAAGTGAAGCAATGGAAACCTTAGAAATGGCCCACCGTTTTCTTCCTTTGGGGATTTGAACATACGGTGCGTTTAAAAATGGTTGCCTTTTTGAGGGCAGTGGCATATTTTAATGCTTGGTTCAGTGAGTGATTTAAATTTCTCATCTTCTCCAGTATTCTAATTTTCACAGCTGCCTTGCTCCTCTGTGGACATGACCCCTTAGCTGGCATTTTGCATCCCAGTTGTTTTGTGATGGAGGCGTCTTTGGGAATTCAGGTGGATGAACCTATGGCTTTTCCTCCCCTGCGTGAGAGTTTGCAGACTGATGGCTCGTTAAAAAAACATGAGCAGAATTTTAAACCACCAGGTATGTGTTTAATTCCAAAGATGTACATGCAACAGTTCTGTAATTTCGATTATTAAGAAAAAACTTACTGAATCTTAAAGTGAGTTGTATGTATAAATAAAAGCATGTTTATAAATCAGTAAAGCTTTCTAAGATCTAGATTTAGGACTGGATTGCATTTTAGGAAGAGGATTGTAGTCCAGACATGCCATTTTATAGATGAAGTTGCTAAGGTGTAAATATTAGTGATTGTCTAAGAACACAAAGTTTGTTGATACCCAGACCAGAAGTTCTGTACTCCTACACTTATGTTCTTATGTCTCCTCACTGTATTACATTAAGCTTAGATTTAGAAATTGACATGGGAGGGATTTTCACTTAAGTATCCAAAGGCAGTATTCAGTACAAAATAACTGAAATGTCTATATCAGTAATATAGCACTGTATTACAGTATACATCATGAAGTATTGTTTGACCCTAAAAGTGAGGAAAGGGTCAAACAATACCTGATCTTGTACACTAAAATATGCACTGTCTAGCACAGTCCCTGGTACATAGTAGGCATGTAATAAATATTGGTTAGAGGAGTTCCAATTGACTATTTTTTCATAAAAGGTAACTAAACCGTTTTCATCGTCTTAAACACATGTAGTGCTTGTCCAAAGGATGTTAATTTTGACCATTTGTCTGTAATATATACTTAATATACCACAAAATAAACTTGAACCCCACTCTAGAAAAATATGACACATCTTTTGCTTTCTAACTAAAATTAAACTCATCTTTGGTGTCAAAATGAGTACTCTTCCTAATATCCCTATTTTTGGTAATAAAAGCCACTATTATTACATTTACCTGTACTTTAAAACTTCAGAGTTGTTTTCAGTTTATGTTTTGTACTTGCTTTCCATATCCAGTCAAGCAACCTTTTCTTTTTTTTTTTTTCAATGTGTGGCTTTGCCTCTTTCTGCCATTTCCATTTCCACCACATTAATTCATTCCCTTACACTTTGCTTCTGAATTACGAGTTTCTTACCTAAACTGCCTGCTTTCAGTTTTTTCTTCCTCCACTGCATCTTGTACACTGCTACTAGAATAATCTTATTTTATTTTATTTTTATTTTTTTAGTTAAATTTATTGGGGTGACATTGGTAAATCATACAGATTTCACATGTACAGTTCAGTACGTCATGTGTGTATTGCATTGTGTGTTCACAAATGCAAAGTTAAAATGCCGCTTTTCTTAAGATACTACTTTCATCCAATTTCATGGATGCTCTTTCTCTTCCCTTTCCTTTTTCTTGCAATTGTTTTTCATGGTCCACTTTTCCCTTATGTCATTGGACACGTAATACAGTATCACACTCATTGTATTATTCATGTATTGTTTAGTACTCTGTGTATTTTGCCTCTTCAGTTATACTATGAGCTCCTTGAAGGCAGTATCTCATATAGGTCTTGATGTATGATGTGCATTAGGCAGAGTATAAATAGATGAATCTGACTTGATTCTGGAAAGCTACTATTTTAATGTGCTTCTGAAAATCTTTGGGAAATAGAGTGGGGTGAACTTTATTCTAAACTTCTAAAGTTTTTTGGCTTTTATGTATTAGAACATTGAACATTATAAACAGCACCTTTGGTAATTTATAAAATATGCTGAGATATTATCCATTTCATTCTTTTTTTATATGACCCTGAATGAAAGCTAAGATTATATTAAAAATGTAACTTCAGTAAGGAGAGTAAAGCTAATGAGGTCCAAGCACATAACTGTCTTGTGACCTAATGTGATTTACTTTCCCTTGATGGAATAACTGTTGAATGATGGGACTTTCTCTATACCTTGTATTCCCAGAACTTAACAGTGTCCAGCACATAGGTGCTTGAAAATATTGAATGAATGGGTTTCATGCAAGGATGTAAAGTAAAATAGTGTAATGGATGAATAGCATGGCCCTTTGGCGTACTTACCAGCTTTTTATAATTTTTTTTCTGATAAAAATTACACATGCTTATTGAAAAAAATTTAGAAAGTATAAAAGGCCAAAATAAGAATATGTTACCCAAGCATCACCATGGTGACATTTTGTTATATTCCTTTAATTTTCCTCTGCATACAGATAAAAACAATTTTGTTTCAAAATTTATTAGTTTCAGTGTACAGTATAGTGATTAGACATTTATATAGCTTATGAAGTGGACACTCCAATGAGTCTAGTACCCATGTGACCCCATACATAGTTATTACATTATTATTGACTATATTCCCTGTACTGTACTTTGTATTCCCATGACTATTTTTATAACTGTCAATTTGTACTTCATAATCTCTTCACCTTTTTCACCTATACCCCCAACTTCCCTGCCATCTAATAACCATCAGTTTGTTCTCTGGAGATATATTTTTTTCAAAAAAACTAAATTGGAATCAGCTAACTTATTTCTAGTCTCCATTTTTTACTTAGCATCATATATCTTGAACATTTTGTATGTTGTGAAGTATTCAATAGCTTGAATTAAGATGACTGCCTAATGATTCATTGATAATATGCCATAGTTTATTTAATTTCCTTTTTTTTTTGAACTGTTAGATTGTTTTCCTAATAAGTAAAAGTTAAGAAAAATGCTGCAATAAAAAGTACTTGGCATAATATTGGACCAAATGTTTACTCTTTCAGCAAGTCTTTTTTTTTTTCTTTTTTTTTTTTTAAGTACCTACTATATGCCAGGTTTAGCAAGGGATAAAGATCTATTCAGTGAAAGAAAATATAAACTATATATACACTGAATATCTCCTCCATACTGTTGAACTGGACTGGAAGGTTTGCTTTCATTGTATTATATGGATGTTCTTAGCCCATGATTTTAAAATGGGTTATAGGTACCATCTTGGTTTGCCTAGGACAAATCTATTTTATACCTGTTGTCACAGTGTAATTATTATCAGTTCCCCTCTTACTCTCCAGAGTGCCCCATTTTAGGTTAAATTATATGGTCTCCCTAGTTATAGGCAGTAAAAATCGGGCAGTACACATAGCCCCAGAATAGGCATGATATATATTCCTGGACTGTCAAGTTTTACTCCATGGTAAGTAATTGAAAGCATTTCATTTATATGACTATTTATTAAATGTCTGTTATGCCCATTCACTTTTTTGGGTGCTAGGGATAAATTATGTATAAAACAGACAAAGATCTACGACCTTAATCGGTTGGAAAGAGATAGGGAAACAAAAGAAATGTTCAAAAATGATTAGTGCTGTAAAGAAAATGTAGAAGAGAAGGGGAGATAGGCAGTATTAGGGGAAGGGATTGTAATAATAATCAGTTATTGGTCAGAGAAGGCTTCAATGTAGTGACATTCAAACTAAGACTTGAAGGTGGTCAAGGAGTGAACTTTGCTCTTATCTGGGAAAGAGATAACACTCCCTGAGATGGGAGGGAGTGTGCCTAGCATTTAGGAATAAGCAAGGATGTCATTGTGACTGGAAGTGGGAAGGTGATGTGAGTCAAGTCAGAGAAGTGTGAGGAGAGGAGGTAGATCTTTGGCTTTTCTGTGGAGCAAGTTCTGAAACTATTAGTAGATTTGAGCAAAATAGTGACACCATGACTTAGTTTTAATAGAATCACTCTGACTGCTATGGTACAGATAAGACTATAGGCCAGCAAGGTTGAAAGCAAGGAGCATAGTTAAGGAGGCTATTGCTTTATGAAAGCCAACTGTATAAAATGGGGACATTTAAATAATTTTTTAGCTTGTAGACATTTCAGGGTCTTCCCCCAATCTTTAAGGTATATATATTGGTCTCTGCCTTCAGTAATATTTCCCAGCTTTTGGTATAAATGCTCTCATGTGCTGCCTACTCTCATCTCCCACTTCAGAATTTGAGGGTTTTGCATTTATTTCGGTTGTCAGGAAGTTTTACTGTTGTTTAAAAAGTATCATAGTTCTGTAGTGACAGGAAACCTTAATATAAACATATTTAGAGTTTTGTAAAGATAGTACATAGTAAGTGAGTAATGGTGTGGAAGCACATGAAGCTTACATAGTCACTCACATGGCTTGTGTATTACAGTATTTTATTAGATATATTTCCTTTTTGGTGATTTCTAACAGCTAACCAGCAACTCTACTACTAACTGCCAGCTCATACTTAATACAAAGGGAAGTTCCAAAATGTGGAACTCATGGGAAAACCGTAGATTATTATAGTTGGAAGGTAAAGTTCATCTAATCCAAACCCTTTTCAATTTTATAGGTTAAGAAACGGAACACTATATGGTTTAATGATAGGATTAGAATCTAAATCTTTATAGATTCCAAGCTTTCATCTATATTATCACTGTCCAATAGAATTTTCTGTGATAACAGAATTTTTTCTTTGTTGTCATGTGTGGCTACTGTGACTGAGGAAATTAATTTTTAATTTAATTTAAATTAAATTTAGGCACATGAAACTAGTGGACAGCACAACTCTACTACAAGGCTTTTGGTATTATTAATCACATGCACAACAAAAATATGCACATACAAACTTCATCAATACATTAAAAAATAAAAAACTAAAAGAAGGTTCCTAGACTATTTCATCCTTTCTAACCACCCTTGATTGTAAGATACACCATTTTATGGAAGATATACCATTTCATATATTATTCGGAAATGCTGCCCTTCGTATTATGATGCAATGCTTTATCACCTAGAATTTTTTTATTTTATACTTATTGAAAGGTTTTTTAGACCCGTTAGACAAATTGTATATCTCTGAAACATACTTTAAAAATAAAATAAATGTTTCAGATCTGTCTCTTTCTGAATCACTTTTTATAATCAGTTATTAATGTTCTATTTTGCCTCTCACAATATTGACATTAGTGATCCAGAATTTCTTTGACAAATCCATTGTTTAAAAAACCATTGTTAATGGGTCCTCAAGAAGAGTCCAGTTATGTGGAGCTGGCCCACATTTGATTTCTTCTCCACTACCTGTACGTTCTCTCTTACCACCATTTGGCACTTAGGGATTACATTTGAATGATTCTCTGTGGTTTCTTGAATTTGCAAGTCACTCACACCTGTTCTTTAAGTCTTGATGCTAGGGGACAACTGTAAGTTGCATCCCAATTTTAGAGTTGTTAAAATGTTTCTCAGAATCAGATGTACTAATTGAACATATCAATAAATATCCATTCATGGTGCCTTTCCTGTGACGCTGGAATTTGAAACTGGTTGGAATTGACAGTCATTAGGAAAGATTCTAATGGACTGTGGCAACTGTGACTATTAGGAAGCCTGCCTTTTCCCCAGGCCTTGGTTTTTATTTCTAGAGTGAAGTAGTGGGGTAGCTGATAGTGAAGTAGCTGCAACTGTCTTTGGCTTCACTCTAACGCTTAAACTTTTGCTTTTTTTTTTTCCTACAGCTATCTTTGAATGGCTATAATGATGGTAATATTTCATTCATTCAACAAATATGCCAGGCACTGTCTTAATGTAGAGCTGAATTTACTGTGCTGAATTATACAGACAGGGAACATAATTGTATTGGTGGAGTTTATATTCTAGTGGGGGAGGGCGTGCAGCAAACAAATAATCAGGATAATTTTATACTAGGTAAGTATTCTGAAGACATAAACAGGATGATGTGAATAATGGGAGGTATGCTAATTTAAATAGAATGTCAGAGGGGACTGTGACAGCTAAGCCAGCTACATGAAGTTCTGAAGGAAGATTTCAAGCAGAGAGAATAAGAACAAAAACCTTAAGGAAATAATGTTAATAACAATAAGAATTACCACTATTATTTAATATTGTGTTAAAAGCTCTTACAATATATTATTTCATTGAATCCTCACAATATCTCAGTGGCATGGGTACTGTTATTGCCCTATTATCCGCTTTTCTATAGATGGAGACACTAAGCTTACAGAGATAAACTATATGCCCAAGGAAGGTCATACTGGCTGGGATTCTCCCATCTCCAAAATGGGTACATGTAATTACTGTTGTATTGCCTCTTGTTTTGAAATGAGGAAGCTTCTCCAGTTCACTTATGAAGTAGATGGAAAGGTGAGGGGAATTTAAGTAAGTCTTCCTATTTTCTTAAATGGGCCGAAACAGTGGAAGGAATACTGGACTAAACCTTGTTTATTCTCCAACTCTTAATGTTATTCTCTCTCAAATTACCCATTTGTCATCTTCCTGCTGAAAAACTTCTGTGGCTTTCACTTGCATTTTCTGCCTTTCCATTCCTTGGCTACATTGAATTTCATTATCTCCTCCTACGGTTCCTCTTTTCCATGTCTTTGCATATGTAGTTCCTTCTTCCTAAAATGCCTTCTTGTACTTTTTATGCTTGGTGAGAGCTTCAAAATGCAGCTTTAACTGTCACTTAAAGCTTCCTGACACCTTCAGTAGTATTCATTCCCTCCCCCCTTCTATCCAGTAATAGATGCATTCCTCTATGATTAAAATTACTGTATTATATTAAGAGTGAGCTTTTAACATCTGTCTTTTCCACTGTACTAAGCTCTTAAAGAACAGGGGCTGCACCAAATTTCTTCACTTTTTTAATATGGCCATTGCTGAGCATGTGTTAAAACAGTGTTTGTTAAATGAATGAGTCTATAGACTTATCAGCAGTACTTCTGTGAAATTGGGCAAATGTTTTAACTTCTCTAAATAGGGTTTCCTTATTTTAAAAAATTAGGGCAATGATTCCTGTTCTGCCAATATCTCTGAGCTATTGTGAAGATCTGAAAAGATAATCCATGTGAAAGTGCTTTGAAAATGTCTTCAACTGTTATACTATGCAGAGTATTATGATAACTTAAAAAGTAGCTGATGTTTGGCCTAGATATCAAAATAAAATCTGATGACTCTTAAGTATTGTAGTTCTCTTTTGTATTCAGTAGTTTATTGCATTTTGTATAATTGCCTCCTTATTTTAACCATGTGTTTGTAGAGTTTATGTTTATTTAAAAGTAGCAATTTATCTGCTTTCAGGGATAAAGGATACTATTGTTAATGGGGACAATTTTTTAAAAATATTTTTAACATACGTGAAAGCATTAGTAGACCTTCTCTTTGAGGGAATATTGTGAATATGCAATACATAAAACTCCCAAGCCTGTAAGGGGAGAAGGAATTAGTTTTAAAGAAGATTGCATTGTGTCCTTTCCATGCCATCTAGTGATCATAGCACAAATTGTTTAGTTATTTTTTAAGTTTAAGTTCTTGATTGTGTGGTACTGTGGGCAGTGACAATGTATCTGTTCGTATGTAGTAATTCCAGAGTAGTAGAAATTAGGTGTGTGATTCTGGGACTTTACAGTTTTGTCTGTTAGTTCAAGAGATGTGAATGAGTTATAGCAGCTTGATGGGGTTTTAATTATTCTTATGACTTTAAGGCATATTACACCTGTTTATTTGTGACTTATTCATGTTTTAGAATTTATTTCATTGAATTTTTAATTTAAGAAAGTATAAAGTTCATAAATTGGAATTATAAATTGTTTTTTCCTTAATATAGGTGTTAAAAAAGATATTGAGAAGCTTTATGAAGCTGTACCACAGCTCAGTAATGTGTTTAAGATTAAGGACAAAATTGGAGAAGGTAATTTGGGGATATACTTTATTATCTTTTTAAATTTTTTTCCCCCTTTCTGTTTTCTTTGTTTCATCTTGATGTTCATTCTTATTTCTTATTAAAAAAGACACTCCTTTTTATAACATTAAGACTCTGTTTATATTACTAATTATGGTAATAGCTTTTCTCTTTTCCCTGGAAAGAATGACAATATTTAAGTAAAATGAACTATTTTAATCTTCATACTTGTATGCTATTAGAACTATTGATATATTAATAATATGTTGCTAATGGTAATTATTAAAAATAAAAAATTTAAGATTCAACTGGGGAGATTTGATAAAGAGAAGCCAAATCTGTTTCCCATTTCTCTGTTGCAGTTAAGTAGAATTCGTACTTTTGAGACATACATGAAACCTAAGATTGCAAAATGGTGAAAATGAAGTTGTACAATATTTATAGGATGGTAAATATTAAAATGGCATTGAAAAAACTGACGATCATTTTAATTGAATGGAGGATGAATTTGGCATACAAATGTGAAGGGGATGAGAAGACAAAAGTTAATAGAATTTTTCAGTGGCTATGTTGAGAAATGCTTAAATAGTAAAAAATAACTTCCATATACTTCGTTGCTTGCTTTTCACAATCAGAAGGGTCAGATGAGAAAAGTCTTGATGACTCGGGGCAGAGAAGTTAGAAGATGAGAGATTTGGGATGTAGAAAAGCAGATCTTTACATCTTATTTCTTACCTTTTTTAAACACACTTAGTGTTCAAAACTTTGTTCTGGAAAACAGTGATGTCCTGACAAATTGATAGCTGTTTCTGAAGGAGGAAGATGAGTGTGTTCTAAGTCTTAAATAAGTTTGGGAAATGTAGTGTGTATAACTCCCTTCTGGTTATCCATGATCAACACATTAAAGGCTCTGGAAAATTTTATAGTAAAAAAAATACTGTTTTAACTCAGTATTTCTCAATTTAATTGACCACCAAATCTTTTATTTTTTTCTCTTCAGTTCATTGCTAAATTTAGAGACCCAGGTGTTTTTGTAGGTTCCTCCCCCCTGCCCCAAAACTATTATTTCTGCTTTTAAGGGACCTGTATCCAAATCTTAAGAAATTAATTTTAAATGACAGTGTTATAGAAAAATACTTATTAGAATGACAATATATTATGCTAACCCAGTTAAATAGATTTACTATAGAGCTTTGGTTAAATTAATATAGTATCCGCTGAAGAACTAAGGATAGATAAGAATTTATTAAAAATTGAAAAAAAGTTGTATTCACAGATGTTTGCTTGTGTTTATTGTTATTAAAATATTAATGATAGATTCTAGTTTCATGTGTTCTAAACAGTTTTTATGACCTGTTTTAGTACTGTTTATTAACATTTCTAAAAACGAGATATTAAGAAATCTAATAAATTGTCTTACAGGCACTTTCAGCTCTGTTTATTTGGCCACAGCACAATTACAAGTAGGACCCGAAGAGAAAATTGCTTTAAAACACTTAATTCCAACAAGTCATCCTATAAGAATTGCCGCTGAACTTCAGTGCCTAACAGTAGCTGGGTAGGCAATTTAAAGACTTTTAATTGAACTGGCTATATATAATTTTTAAGATTTTTAATGATGAGATTGTCCATTAATTACACATATTCAGTCAGTCATATACAGTTTACTAGTACTTTACCTCTAACCTTGAAATGGTTATATTTATATTAATTTTTCTAGTGGATTTCCCTTGAGGCTAAACTTGACTTCCTGGTTTTTTTTACCATTTCTTTTCCTCTTCTTTCCAAATAATAAACCTTGGCATCCATGGTCTAGATTTATTTTTAAATGTAGGAAACTCATTTCACATCTCCCCCAGCTATGGACAGGCTCTTCTCATTTTTATTTTGAACAACAGAATCATCTGGCATGTCTTTCTCATTGGTTTCTCTCTGCTAGATCATTCCTGTTATGATCCGAGCATGATCTCGTACCTCTTATCTCCCATGTACTGCCATCCTGCTTCCAACTGTTCCATCATTTCTTTGCTTCCCTTCACAGTCAGACTTTTCAAAAATTATCTACACATGCTGTTTTCACTTCCACACCCCCCTTTCACTATACATATATTATCGCCGCTCTTCTCTGGTAAACTAAAACTCCTTGACTTCATTTTGCCATTTCCTTTTTTTGTTCACATGAACTCTGGGCACTGTTTAACATAATTGATTTAAACCATTATCTTCTGACTTCTTTACTGCCACATACTCCTTGTTTTCTTCCTGCTATATTTGGTGTTTCATTTTCAGTTCTTCCTCTTCTACCTGATGCCTAACTGTTGGAGTTTTTCAGGCCTTGATCCTGGGCTTTTTTTCTCTAGGCTTTTGCTTAAGCAGGGTCATCTATTTCCACATGACTTTAAATACCTGCCTATTTGACATTTCCACTTGGGTACCTAATAAATATCTCAAATGTTAATTTGCCAAAAACTAAATTTTAATCTTTCCATTTTGCCTCAAACAAAACAAAACAAAACTCTATTGCAATAACCTGTTTTCATCTACCCATCTCTGCAAATAGTACTATCTAACCAATTGCTTAAGCCAGAATCATCCTCAAACCTAGTAATCATCTTTAATTTCTCCATTTCTCTCCTAAACCACATCCATCACTAAGTCTTGCACATCTTACCAAAATATGTCTATAAACTCATCACTGTCTTTCTTCACAACCACTGCATTAGTCCAAGCCTAGATCACTTTAACCTTTTTCCTATTTAGAAAAAGAAAAGTGCAGCTAGCTGCCAGCATTCATTTAATATCACATGTAAGAATGCTACATTTTCTAGGATTTGACATTTTCAGCAATCAAACTACTAAAAGCAGAATGCTATAAATAGAATGATGTCGTTTGTTTCCAAAGACTATCGATATACTAGAGCAACGCAAAAATAATAATAAAAGTGAGCTATTTCATGGCAAACGTTAGGACTGTAATTAGCAAGTTATTTCAGGATAAATGCTGCAGCCACAAGCACTGCGGGCAAGTATTCTCAAAGAAGACAGGAAAAGGGTTGGTACCCGTGTTGTTTTACTCACTTAGGCTCAAAACCATGGAACTCAACTTTACCCTATTTTCATGTTTTGTGAGATGCAGTATAACATAGTGGCATTAAGATTGTAGATATGGAGCAAACTGCCTGGCTTCAAATCTTGGTTCCTAGTTAATGGGGAACTTTTTTAACCTCTCTGTGTCTCAATTTCCTTATCTGTAGGAAAGGGGTAGGAAATAATAGCACAGTTCTCATAGAGTTGTTGTGAAGATTAAGTGACTGTTAATAGATGATGTGAAGTGCTTAGATCAGAGCTTGGCATATAGTTAATGCTCAATTTTTTAAGTCATTCATCACTATTACTATTTTATCTGCTACTAAATCTTGTTAATTCATTCTTGTTATTCATCTTTTCATTTTTATTCTGTCACTTTTCCAGTTAAAACTATAATTATCTCATGTGAATTGTTATAGTAACTTCATAACTGGTGCTATTTTTGTTATTTTTTTTTAAAAAGCTTTATCTTGTACAAGTCAGTTAAATGTGTGTACTAACTATCCTATATGATGACAGTTTTAAGTTGGTCTTCTAGCATTACTTATCCATTGCTAAATTGCATTTAAAAAAAGCATAAAGTTTCAGTTTATTTGACCTTTCCTCTAAAGTTCACTGTGCATTTTTCCACTAGGGGGCAAGACAATGTCATGGGAGTTAAATACTGCTTTAGAAAAAATGATCATGTGGTTATTGCTATGCCATATTTGGAACATGAGTCTTTTTTGGTAGGTTTTAATATTTCTTGAATTTTTATTAACTAAATATTTAATTGAAAAAAATTGTGACCTTACTCATACTTCATTTTAGGACATCTTGCATTCTCTTTCCTTCCAAGAAGTACGGGAATATATGTTTAATCTGTTCAAAGCTTTGAAACGCATTCATCAATTTGGTATTGTTCACCGTGATGTAAAGCCCAGCAATTTTTTATATAATAGGCTCCTGAAAAAGTAAGTATTAGAACGTTACCAGAAAATATTTACATTTGATTAAATTTATGCTATGAGATCCATCTCTTAAACATAGAACATACTGTAGCAGTACGCACAGATTTTTTCTGTTTCAGATTTTCTTTGTGATTGAGAAAAGAAGATACATTATAGGAGAAGATAAAATTGTATTAGTACATCATTAGATGTTTTTCATGGCTCAGTGGAAACGGCACTTAGCCAAAAGAAACTTAGAAAGGGTCTAGTCTTTTTTGACCTTACACATTTATCTCTGGCCCTCATTTTTTTTTTCTAGCGAATGAGGGGATTAGATAACATGATAGCCAATTTTCTGTTTCAACACTGTTTTGTGTTTATATTTTTTATGCTGATTATATGCATAGAGGCATTGAAAACTTAAATACTACTGTTTATACAATGGATCATATAAGTGTGATAAGAAGAATAGTACTCTAACTTCTTTCCTTGGCCTGTCCTACTCCTGACTTTTCTTTTTAGCTTTAATTAAATCATATTTTAAAATTGATTTTTAATTTCTTTTAAACATTGTCTTATTTAATTAAAAATTATCTGCTATGATGACATCTGTCACAATCAAAGGAGAAAGGATTTTGTTTATTATATTCCGCATTTCTTGTCTGCCTTGTCAGTATAAACCAGTGGAAAAAGGGGATAAAAGATTTTGTGTGTGTGTGTGTGTGTGTGTGTGTGTGTGTGTGTGAGAGAGATACCTGTTTTCTTAATTTTCGATTCTAGTTAAGTATGAAATCCTTACCTAGTCCATAGAACTTACTTTTCTTTTTTAAGAATGTTATAAATTAATTCTTAATTGATCCCCCAAAGAATTACAGTTTCTTTATGAATATAGTTTGACATATTGTGATGTTATCAAGCTTTAATTGTTTCAGAGAGGTAAAAAATGCTTTCTTTTGTTTCTTAGGTATGCTTTGGTAGACTTTGGTTTGGCCCAAGGAACCCATGATACGAAAATAGAGCTTCTCAAATTTGTCCAGTCTGAAACTCAGCATGAAAGTTGTTCACAAAATAAATCCCATCTAATCACTGGAAACAAGTTTTCTTTAAGCGGCCCAGCAGCACCTAAGGAGCTGGATCAGCAGCCCACCACAAAAACTTCTGTTAAAAGGCCCTATACAAATACACAAATTCAGATTAAACAAGGAAAAGATGGAAAGGTTCTACCTTTTTTATTTCTTAAGTACTAACACAGTTTTAGAAATGTACTCCTTCATCCAACAGAGGGAGGTATAATACTAGGATAATACTTGCAATTTAAAATATTTTTATTTACATCTATTATATAGTCAGTTGATTTGACTTTAACTAAGCTTTATAATGGATTGTGTTACTGTTTCAAAACTGAAATTTACTTGGTAGATTTATAATGTCTTTCATTACAAATTATATACAAAATGGAAAATAATAAATTTTCCCTGCATGTTATAAAGTTAAGATTAATTATCCTTTTTAGAAGAAAGCATTAGTTTCAGGGGAAAAATTCTGAAGTGTCTATCTCCATTTTAGCTGCACAGCAAAATGTAACATCCATGCAGGTAGATTTGGAATTTTTTTAGTTACACATATGTTTGTGGACTGCGATAACATTGTATGCGTGTTACGAGTTGTGCGTAGACTATTTTTCCTTTCACAGAAGTGTTTTGGTGTCTGAGAATGACTTGGATGCAGCTGTTTTTGTTTCATGTCACTTAACTCTCAAAACTATGGCAGAGTACAGCTGGCAGAAAGTGTTACAGATGTAACCCTTATTTTCCTTGTTTTTGTTGGTATTGTAGGAGGGATCTGTAGGCCTTTCTGTCCAGCGCTCTGTTTTTGGAGAAAGAAATTTCAATATACACAGCTCCATTTCACATGAGAGCCCTGCAGTGAAAGTAAGTAATGTAGCTTAATAAAGTGCATTCATCAGTCATACACTGAAGAGAATGTAGAGAATGGCTAAATTAGCATTTATTATCAGTAAGTTTTTAAAAGTAGAGTTTTGCTTTGGCAGAAGGTATTACTGCTTTGAGCATCTAGTCAACACTTTTATTTTCTCCAGTTTTTTTTCTTGAACTTCCCTGGTAGAATTTTTCATTAGCTATTGTTACTCTTTCTCTAAAGGAACGTTTGGAACATTAAGGCCTTTTCTCTCATTGACTAGAATGTGAATTCCCAACAACTGACACATTTCTGTCACACAGTTGATAGTTTAGAGATGTTTATAAAATTGTCATCAATGTTAAATGATTTTAAATCAACTTAAGATATCCTGTAACAGATAAGTAGCATGAGCAACAAATTAAATCTCTGATTTTAGCCAATGTACTTGTGCAATTTATAGTTCTGAAATGGAGTTAGACACTAGAACATAACTATTTAATTTTTTTGTAACATCAAGAAAATTTCTAATAAAGTGTAAGTCAAATATTGACCAAACTAGGATTATTTAGTATATTTTAACATGTGTATTCAACAGAAAAACCTAAGAAGACCTTAAATGTTTTCATAGACAACTATTTATTTACAATCAAGTAGTATATTTTGCAGTTTTAAAAGTTATGCATCCGCTATGGCATTTTGCTATACTAGTGATTGAAGGCATCATGTTAAATGTCATGAAAATCGAAAATGAGACTTTTCTTTTACAGCTTATAAAGCAGTCAAAGACTGTGGATGTACTATCTAGAAAGTTAGCAGCGAAAAAGAAGGCTGTTTCTACAAAAGTTGTGGCTAGCAGTGTGACGAAGAAAACTACCAGTTCCTGCCCAGCTAGCCTGACCTGTGACTGTTATGCAACAGATAAAGTTTGCAGTATTTGCCTTTCAAGGTAATGTGTTTTGATGGTGCTATAAAATCACCAGCATGATGCCAGACAAGATTAGAAATTGCATCAGCTTGGATGGACAGTTGTTTGAGTGAAAATAAATAACACAGTTCTGTGAACTACATAGGCACTGATGCAGAGCAATAACTTCAAGAGCAAATGATAACTAATGTCACATATTGATCATTTGTCATGCATATGCTCTGGAAAATACACTCATATGCAGATAATTTTGGTGGAGGAATAGCTTATCAGGAATCTGAGACTTGCACATTTTGCTTGCTGATTTAATCTTTTGGATCTTTTCTTTATTTTCGCCAATGTAGAATAACCAGAAAGATTGTCATCTACTCTTATCATCTGCTCTCTCTCTCTCTTCTCTTTTTTTTTTTTTTTTTTGCCTGAAAGTTACCTTAAAACCTGTCTGGAATAAGGCCTGGGAACGAGTTGAGGGGGTGGAGAGGGATCCATGGAAGCAAAAATCATTTGCTTTGAAATAACATATAGATATCAAGGCAGAATTTCTTACGAACTAAATCGATAAATGTTTTATTTTGGTCTTAATTAATTAAACTTTTAACATAACTAGAAAAATCTTATTTCATCATCTTAAGGCGGCAACAGGTTGCCCCTCGGGCGGGTACCCCAGGCTTCAGAGCACCAGAGGTCTTGACAAAGTGCCCCAATCAAACTACAGGTATGTTGCACGAGAAATACAGGACCCAAGTAAAATTGATTGACCCAGGTGTATTTTATGTGTTTTATTTTATTTTATGATCTTTATCTGTTTACAGCTAATATTTGGGCTTTTCTGCGTTTAAATGTAAGTGGTTCTAACAATGGGGTATTACCATTTTTAAATATAATGCTATTTATAAAAGATTCTAATCCTTGTGTTGCCTTTTAAAAAAGAAATGTTTTAATAGATCACATTGTGGTTGTCCATTTACAAGAGATTTTACCAGAGATTTTGTTAACATCACCTTTGTGAGGGAAGAACTTGTGTTTAGTAGTCTTTGCTAACTTAAAACTTACAGCATTTTTTCTATTTGCCTAATACATCAAATGTTTTCTGTGATGCTATGTGATTGTGTGTTTCATTGAAATTATTTTTTATTGTCGTGAAAACAATATAGTGTTAAAAAGATTTTTGAAAAAGGAAAAAGTTGTCATGGAGCTGGGACCCAGGAAACATCAAATAGACGAATTCTATCATTCACTTGGATTATGGTCTTTAGAGAAACGCATTTATTCATTATGTGTATTCTGTATTGCTAACAATACAAAAAAATGAATGAAACTGCTTACACTCTAGTCAGGACACACTCTCAGATAATTATTAAATAATCCATCGAGTATAGATATTTAGGGATTTCTAACTATCCTTACATGGAGGGATTTGGAAGAAAGTTCATGAAGCGAGACCCTCTGAGAAGGGGGTTGGGAGGTTGATATTGAGTCATGAGCAGACAAACCACATGGTCTAGTCATACAGGAAACAATAAAAGTTTAGTGTAGCTGGAATATAAGACAGAAGTCAAAGAATGATGAGAAATAAACCTGTAAAGAGGTAGACAAGGTCAGATCACACTTGTTAAGTGGCTTGGACTATATCCTGTGGGTTTTAGAAAGTTATCAAGGGAAAAAGATCGTAATAATTTTTTTGTTCTAGATGTATTATTCTGGCAGGTGTGCAGAGAGTATAGATCTTGGAGAAAGGCGGCCTGCAGTGGTCCATGTGAGAGAGGAAAGCCTGAGTGAGGACATTAGTAATAGGAATGAAAAGAAAAGCAAAGGATTGGAAAGGCAGAGCTTGGATAATTAGATGCAGGATTTGGGTGTGGGGTGGTTAGGGAAAAGGCATCTTGAATGTTTGTCAGATTCCTAGTTTGGGAGACTTAGATGGGTTCTAGTCACCAAAGTGGAGAATAAAGAAGCAGCAACTGGTTTAAAGGAAAAGATAAGGTTGGAGGCATAATTAGTTTGAGATATTTTAGAGATACACAGATAGAGATGTCCAACAGAATAAACATAAATCAGAAGCTCAGGGACACCTGGTTTGGAAGTTAAGTGTTATCATGATACAAATGATAATCGAAGCCAAGAGGTGGATGGGCCAATCAGGGAGAGTTTTAAGGGGGAGAGGTTGGAATTCTGGAGACACTCAGCACTTGCGGCTTGGAGAAAACTTTGAAGGAGCAGGCAGAGGTACAAAGGGAACCAAGAAAGGCAGATGGTGATACAGTGGCCAAGGAAATAGGGAGCAAATCTGGTGATACTTGGAGGTCAACAGTTGGGACAAAAGATACCCATAAAAGAAAAAAAAAATGTGTGTGTGTGTGTGTTTTTTTTTTTTTTTTTTTTTAACATGAGGCTGAGCTGGTCTTAATCTTAACTGTTAGAATTCTGGATAGTAAAGTTTCTGTAGCAGAAGTTAGGGTAAGCATTGAAAAAGAACTTCTGATGTTAAATTCTTTTCACTAAAATGAACCATTTTTACTACTATGGTGTATACTTTTTGAGGACCATATAGATTTTTTTCCCCACATAGCTATTTTAAGAGTTTTTGATCTTATAAAATATACTATATAAATATATAGTGTTTTCTAATGATGAAATAGTAGGCCTGGGCATTAGAATTTGTTTAAAGCTTTCAGGATGATTTGAATGTACAGTAAAGGTTGAGAATTACTGATGTAGATGATGAAATTATAAATTTGGAATTTTCTTCTAAAGTTTGTTTTCTGTTACAGCAATTGACATGTGGTCTGCAGGTGTCATATTCCTTTCTTTGCTTAGTGGACGATATCCATTTTATAAAGCGAGTGATGATTTAACTGCTTTGGCTCAAATTATGACAGTTCGTGGATCCAAAGAAACTATCCAAGCTGCTAAAACTTTTGGTAAACAGTTTTATATTGTAGAACAAAACAAATGTCTTTGATTATCTCTGACAGATTACTTTACAAATTATTATGAAATTCTCTTTACAAACATTCTATATCCATAAAGTTTTCTGGTGTTAGAAAATTTCTCAGTTTAAAAATTAATTGCATTGTGTAAGAAAATAATTTTCATCACTTCTCTTCTATACATATAATTATTTAATCTTATCAAGCACAAAGTGCTACACTTCTCCAATGTTTAAAGTTTAACTTTATAATCTTAAAAGAACAAGGGATAAGATCTGAACTCCCTATAGTTGTGGTTTGACTTCATTACATAAATGCTATTAATAATATGTTTTAATTTCTTAATTGATTATTTATTAAGTGTCAGGTGCTCTTGGGCCAGCTTTAAATGATTTTAGTCTATAGTAACAAGTAAAGGGTTAATTATAATACAGAGTAATAATGACGACAATAACAAAGATAATATGTGTTGTCAGATTCCTTAAGGTTCGGATAGCAGAGAAGAGATGAACAGAACACCTGTACTGATGTAGTATTACTGTAAGCTTATATTGGACATGGGAAGTAATCTCCTTAGCTCCACAAAGTTCTTCTAATTCAAGACTGGGATCTACCGTGTACTTTGTGGGGCATTACAGAATTGCTTTGCTTTAGCCAACAACTTGAACTCCAATGCCCACCTTGTGTTTATTCTCCCTGCAATTATGGTTAATACTTTCCAAAGTGCATGGGTATGATTGTGTCAGTGTGCTACCACACAATACAGAACACCCCTTTGGGACAAAATTTCAGTCACCCCACCTCAAAAGTAGCTTAGCTGCCTTGAGTCTAACCCCAAGATCAATGGGTCTTAATCAGAGATGCAATTGGAATTATCTGAGGAACTTCAAGAAATATATATATGCCTGTCTCACCTCCACCCCTTCCTGGACAACATGATTTAGAAAAATATATGTATATGGTCCAGAATTGTTAGTTATAAAAAACAAGTGATTTTATGTATGCTAGGTACTATTGTATTGTCTCTGTTCTCATAGAGCTTAAATTCTAGTGAGGAAGACAAAATAAATATATACAATCAGTAGTATTGAGAAAAGGGGGAAAGGGAGTGAAGAGGGCTCAGCTATTTCAGATAAGTTGGTCAAGGAAAGCATCTGTCAGGATGCGATAGTTGAACAGTGACATGAGATGTTGAATAATGCCTTTTTGTCCAGTCCATCAGACATTGAGAACCCAGTATGTACCAAACATTGTCTTGGTTTGGGGGATTCAAAGGTAAATTAGTTAGCACCCATCTTTAAAGAGCTCATAGTCTACTAAGCGAGACAGGCATATGTTTTATCAGTTACAGTATGGGATAGCAAAAACTATCCTAAACTTCATTGAATACAACAGAAGTTTAGAATAATCAGGTCTCTGAGAGTGTTAAGCCTCACAGAGGCAATTCTTGAGCTAAGTGGAGTATCCTGGGCACATGCGGGAATGTGGGGCATCCTAGGCAAAGGCAGAAACCATGAAGGCAAAAGCATATAGAAGCTTAGAATGGGGAGAGGGAATGGAAGCTGCAGTTGATTAACGGTTACAGAAGTATACAATGAAGCTAGAGAAGTCGATAGAGTGAAATGAGTCCTTTAGTAAGTTGCTGGTGTCTACTTCCTGTCTCTCACTTTATGATTTGACCTTCAACTATGTAGTGCAGAACACAACTTAAAATAGCATGTGGTGCTCTATCTCATCTTCATTGTAAATACATCCACAAAGTACATGCTTGGACTTAGATGTTTCTTGTGAGAGAGGCTTCTGATTTATTCAAATAATATAAAATATGTATATTTTTTCTCTTTTAGGCAAATCAATATTGTGTAGCAAAGAAGTCCCAGCACAAGACTTGAGAAGGCTCTGTGAGAAGCTCAGAGGTAAAGAATCTAACACTCTTAAATTAGCAAGTGATATACAAGGGCCTGCTTCTCATGACCCAGCTTGTTCGGAGAAGACTCATCATAAAGCTTCTCACCTTACACAGACACCTCAAGCACAGCACTCAGGGAATTCATTGTATAAAGGAACAGAAGTGCCTGTGGGGTCGTTTTGATGTGTATACTACCAATCTAGAAGGCTGGGACGAGGTACCTGATGAAGCTTATGACCTTCTGGATAACTTCTAGATCTAAACCCAGCTTCAAGAATAACGGCAGAAGCAGCTTTGTTGCATCCTTTTTTTAAAGATATGAGTTTGTGATTATTATTCTTTGTTTAATGTTTGCTGTTGTGTATTGTGAGGTGGGGTGAAAGAGTTCTTTGTATAGCCGTAAGTTCTTGATTAGAGACCAGGGCAGGATGAATAATTTATTTTAAAATTTTAGCTTTTCTTCTCTTGGCAGATTCTAAAATATAGATTAAGATTACTTAAAATGCCTGGGGTAGTTCTTTGGACTAACAACATGATCTTTGAGTTAGAGTTGCCCAAGGAGAATCAGCTCTTAGTTTCCCTAATTACTTGTCACTGCCATATGCAGAAAAAGGAGCATTTTTGGACTAGTACATAAGAGTTGAGTTCAAAGTGCAAGTCTTACAATTAATGGGTGTTTTAGGGATTCAGTGAGTCAAAAAGCTTTCTTTATTGGTTTCTTTGAACTATGAGCTGTGCATACTTTTGGAAGATTAACCTGGTGCTGGTACTCTAACTATTCTGTATGTTAAGAAAATAATGTCCACTTCCATAGGCATACTTTCTTCCTTTTATGAACACTAAAACAATGAGAAAATGTTTGGGGGGATATCACTTAAAGTTGAATTTAATTTATTCATTTTTAAAGTATTTTGTGAAAATTTATTGTGAGAATTGCCATGTTTTTCTTGATGGTCTCTCTTGATTTTTCTGCCTTCTCTACCTCCACCTTACAAATTACATGGTGCTTTCCACAAGGTTTCTGGGTGCTTTGTTAAATATTGTGTGTTTACAGTTGAAAACTTAAAATAATGCCTGCATTGGTTGATAAAGGGAAGCCACAGGAGCAAAGTGATGATTGATAGTCCAGAATTTTTTGTTATTCTCTGAATGTGTGTTTTTTTCACACCATCTTCAGTATAATTAGGTAGCTGCTAAAAGGAAAAGTGAACACAGAATTGAGACTACTATTGGAGATTTTTCCTCTGCCTAGAGCCATCCAGATCTCTATATTCTATTTTGACTAAGTTGATCTTGTCCAGAGAGGTTAATTACCAGAGTCTTGGTTGAGGTGGGAAAAGAGATAATGAAGTAGGCAAAGTAAGAAAGGACAAAAGAGAGAGGTTTATGTATTTCTATATTCAAAAATGATATATATCAATGACAGCATATCAAACTTCTTATGAGAAATAAGTCTGAGGATATTGACCTGGGAAGTTTCTCATTTAGTAGTCATAGAGTATAGAAACAGCTTAGTGATATATAACATTTATTTGGTTATTTTGAACATGGAAGGCCATACATCTACCTGCTCTGTTTGGTAAGTACAGTATATATATGAACCATTACCATTGATCTAGTCTGTCTTTTTATGCTGTAGTCTTTTAAAAAAACAAACAAACTTCAATGTTCTTGAATTTATATGTTTAATAAAGTTATCTTTTTATATTTTTTATGTCAGGCTACTCATTTGAAAAAGACCTTTTCTTAAAATAAGTATTGACCACGGGAAGCATTTTCCTTGTGAGACTGATGAATGCTCTCTTCAGCAAATAGTAGGTAGTAGATTTTTTAAAAATTCCCTTGCTCAAGTAATATATAGAAGATAGAAGTAGATTCCTTTTTAATAGAAGAGGAGCTTGTTGACTTCATTTATAGGATATTTGTTACACATAATAAAGCAGTAAACCATCTCAGTAACTAAAAGTCTTAGCTAAACAAAATTTTCTAAATGTGACTCACAATTAACATTCTTAAAAAATTAACATGAAGAAAAATTTAACTACCCAAAGGAAATGCAAGGAAGGAGAAATTCTCTTAAAAAAGTACAAGGAAGGAGAAGTTTTCTTAAAAAAAATTAATATTCAGGACTGGCTGTTTTTCAACTTCTCATTAATGTCACTTTTAGACTAGCACTTGGTTGATATACAAGGGAGGAAAAGGGGTCTAATGTTTTTTAAAAATATATCCAGTATTACAAATTAGTTCTCAGGTAATTTTAGTCCCACTAAAGAATATTGCCTCAATTTGGGGTTCCATCTAGATAAAATTATCAAGGAGCTTCCATACACGTATCATTTAGGTATTTCAGCCATCCAAATACCATTTTGTAATGACAGATATTTCCATAAAAGATTTTAATTAGGTAAAATGGTCATTTTAAGGGAAAGAGTAAGAAGGTGTATAGTTAATACCATTTCCTATTATTATGGAAGTTACCAGAATATTCAGCTATTTTTCATTGTCAGCTTTTAAAAATTCTTATTGTACAGATTCTTGAGATTAAACTGTTAAGGGTATTTTCATTTAATAAACCTAGACATTTAGAACTATTACTATAACAAGCTACAAGTATTGGTTTTCAAAACAGGCTTCAGCTCTATAGCATTTTTAATGAACTCTTTCCTTATAAGGAGATGATTATGGTTGTCTTAATGACCTGAAAAAAATGTGACTCAAGAATGGTTATTCCAGAGAATTAAACTAGTTTATTTCAAAATCTGAACAAAAGTCATCAAGTGATGTTAATCTCTTAAGTTTCTGGCATCTGCTTTTTGGAAACAAAATGGTGTTACAGATGTCAGAATATTGATTGCATAAAATCTTGAAACCCACAAAACTCATAGGCTTAGGACTTAGTAATTTCTGCTGTTTATGTAATTTCAGCCCTGCACGTCACCGAAAAGTTATTTATCTTAAGAAACTGTGGCCAAATTTGGCGGGTAATGCTGTCTGCCAGTGTCTGCAGATGTATTGTTTCCGCCTACAATTGTGTGTGCTGTCTGTGGTCTTTAAAGAACATTAGCTAACAGAAACATCAGTTCTGCTCAGATTTTTAACTGTTCTTAGAACTGATATTGCCACCATCCTAATTTTGTCAAATTATGTGTTTGAACTGTCTCCTTTTCTGAAAGGTAGATATCACTCATGTACTAGATAAGTAATCATAAGTGGTTAATGCTGTGTCAAATTACGGCAAGATTTTCAGCAGAGTTACCACAAAGGTCAGTGCTAAGGCAAATATTTAGTAAATAATGACACTTTAGATATTTAGAGTAAAAAGACATCTTAGAGAAGCAATGGCAAGTTGGGTGAGAAAATTATAAAAATACGGTTCAGAAAAGTGATTGCAGGATAGTTTGAGCTTAATTTGACCTGCAAACTTTTTTTTCTCAGAAAAAAGTGAACTAAAAGAATACATTGTCCTTGACCTCTGTTTTGAGTGTTTTAAAAATTTAACAATAATATATGGAAAATAATTCAAAAGGATAATAAGCAAGAATTTATTTGGAAATTGTGTACATAGCTATTATAAGACAAAGATGACTAGAAAACAGATGTCAGTGGTTTAGAATTTCGATTTAAACTTATATCATGTATAAAATGCCCTTTTAAATGTAACACATTATGCTGTGCCCTAGCTCTTAAGCAGATTCCATCTTGGGCCCTACTGAAGCAATTCTTTGAGGAAGGTAACAAGTTTCGCACAAGAAAGTTTAATGCTACCTTATGAAAGCAAATAGAGAATAGTTTCTAGATTCATTTCTAGTTCTAGATTTAGAGAAGGCCAATATCACTCTAGTAGGGAACCAGGGACAAATCAAGGGTGGACTTACGTCATCCTGAAATTAACAGTAATAACATTGTCAACCGTAGTGTGAGTAGCACAAATAGCAAAATAAAAAGAGTCATTGGTAATTTCTTTCTAATCAATTTTTGTGCATGTTTCTTATCTATATTCTATTGGTGTGTTTTTATACATGTATAGTTAATTATGTATTCACCCTTTGCATAAATTCCTTCTATAACTTCTCTGAAGACTGTAGCATATGATCTAGAAATGACTCCAAGTAGGACAAGACCAAGACAGTAAATCAGAAACAGATGCATGGTTTTGTAGCCTCACATTGTTATTTTAGCTCTGTCCATAAGCAAAAGGAGCAGGGCCTGGTGAATCCTGCTGCCATCTACGGATTTCTCTATAAACATTCTTAGTGCCTTTTACTCAGTAGAAGTTTCTTTCTTCTAGCATGTTGCTAGTCTTCCTACACTCAAAAGTTCTGATTAAAAACAAGACCAATTCTACTGTATTTGTATGTATATGAGTAATCTTTAGACAAGTTTTAGCAATGCTGCTTTATACTTTTCTCCAAGTTTGTGATATAAGTCTGATATTCCGTGAGTGTTCTTTTTGTCATTTTAATGTTTTACTTTAAAACTTCATAAATGTCCATATTAAACATGTACTCCTCATAAAAGGAAACATTATCACTTTTATGTATGAAAATAAACAGCATCTTAAATCTCATGTGTTACGAGGAAGCATCTTTCATGTTTGTCCCTATACAGTGTGACTAGACTAGTACCTGGAATTATTGAGTGGGTGTTCAATGATTATTTGTTGAGTAAATGCATTTAAGTTACATTTAATTTTCTTTCTTGGCAAAATATTAAGCCGCAGACTTTAATAAGGGTGCCTATTTGCCTAACTTTGGTACAGTTATATGATAAGGAGTGACACCAAATGGTAGGAAAAATGAAATGACTCATGCCTCCTTATATAATCTCTTTCCAATAAATGTGTAATTTAAATGAAGGCAAGAGTTTGATGCCAGGCTTTAGGTTCAGAATAGCCTTAAAGGGGTCTTTGGACGTTGGGTTGCCATTCACTACAATGCCTTTCCCTCTGTGTTTTCTAAATGTATTCGTTCCTTTTAGGCTATCAAGAAATCCACTCCTCCCTCTACGAAATCTTCCCTGATCACACCAATCCAAATGATCATTTCCTTGATTTCCTTTACGCAGATTATAAATTTCTGGAAGATAGAGACTACTTTATGTCTCCCCGCTCCCCGTCTTGCCCCAACATTTCATATCACCACATTACTCAAGTACTCAGTCAAAACTTTGGGGTTGACCAGGAACCTGATACCAGGGTGTATTTCCACACCTCATCGGGATTAGTCTAAGATTTCCCAGCTCCCCACCCCCATCCCAACCATATCAGTTCTAATTTCTCTCCACTCCAATTTGTCAGTGCCCCTTTCTCATTGCTTTGACCTCAGTGGAGACAGAACAGCTGGGGGACATTTTGTCTGTAATAACCCTTCATATCCTTGTATAAGAGCCGAGTGAGCAAAAATTTCATGATGATTATAATCATGTTTTTAGCTCCTACTCTGTGCCAAGCATCATAATCAAAAAAAATCAATTTGTTTTAAGGACTTATAAGTATGTATAAAGTACTATGGGAAAGGATTACACTCGACTATGCTTTGCCAATGCCATTCATCTTCATACACTTCATACATGCAGGACCCTATTCATCTTGGATTTTTCTGACACAGCTTCTATTCCCAAAATGTCAGTTCTCGTTGATGGGTTCCGAGAATTCCAACATTTCTGCATCCAAATTGCATTTTGAAGAATTTCTCAATTAGAAGTGTGAAATTGTTAGAAATGCATTCCAGTTTTTTAGCTCTGAAAATATGTCCATTATAACATGTGGCATTTGAGGCTCTCTGTACTTTGGGAACCAACTGATATGTATATTATTAAATAAAATGGACAGTCTTCCAGTGTCTTTTGAGCCCTGAATGGGGCCTTATGCATTTTCATTGAGGTTCTCACACTTAAAAGTATAAACGTAACAACTGGGGATTTAATACCCCTTACTCATCCTTTGTCGATTAAAAACCCCAACTACAGGCAGCATAACATGAAGGGGTCAGCCAAGGCTGGCTCTTCCCTGTGAGCCTTGGTTTCCTCAACCGCAAAATGGGGATTTGTATGCCTGCCTCATCCTTTGTAGGAATAAGTGAGAGCATGCTCCCTACCTATGGTGTTAACACAGTACTAATTATTTTTCATCCTTTCTTCCTCTAGTTTCCATTCATCTCCCCCGCTATAGGGAAGCATGGCCTGAGAATACTCTATTTCTTCCTTAACTTTTTTAAAGCACATCAGGACTTTTAAACTGTTGACTGGAAAATTGCCAAAATCTGGGATGCTATGACCTTTAAACTAGCAATGCCAGTATTCTACACGTTTTGATGTCCTATCTGTCCACCAGATGGCAGGGGTTCCTTTGACATGTTCTGTCACCTGTCCAAACACATTTGGACTGGTGTATCGGTAAGAAAAGAAACAGAAAAGGCACACAAAAAAACTGGCCCTTAAAACAATTTTATCAGTCAAAGGGAGCTAGTGATCATCTACCACACCTACCACACCCTCATCTTTTTCCAGTCACAAACTCGTATGTTCTGCTCTTTCTCCCCTGAGCTTTGGCGTATCCTGCATATTCCCTTGCCTATAACACTTCGTCACCAAACCTCAGCATCCCGTCACCTAACCTCAGCATCTGTCACCTAGATTACTCTTCGCCTTTAGGGCTCAGTTCAGAAACCACTGCCTTTGGAAAGATTTCTCTCATTTTGATTTCAGTACAATACACCCTTCCCCTTTCCAACTCCCAGATTCTGCTCATCGTTCAGTACCGGCCTCAACTGTTGCCTCCTCAAACAGGCTTCCCAGTTTACTTATCATCTCTTCCTCTAAAATCTAGAACAGCACTTGGGACAAGTAGACATTCAAAACTCTATGGTAAAGAATGACTGCTCCCACAGCACCCTGCAGCCTCATCTTTCCTATGTAATGCCATGTATTCTCTTAATCAATATCACTTTTTAGACTGTAAACTTCATGACAACAAGAATCATGTCTATTTTATGCACCATTGTATGTCCAGTGCCTGGCCGATAATCAGGCCTCTAAATATTTGTTGAAAAATAAGCACACATAATAATATATGCATATACACATACTATGACTAGTGAAGTGAGTGATTTTGTTTCTTTGTGTTTTCTGAGGAGCTCAGTGAAGTAAAGGAAGAATGGTAGCAGGGATTGATACAGAGGCTTTTTCTTTTTCTTTTTTTTTTTTTTTTTTTTTTTTTTTGCTGCAACAGCATCTGTACATTCAGTCAGCCAGGTGGGCTTTTGATAACAGCTGCATTAAATATATAGGTATTATGTTGGTCTGAATTCTTGACTAAATTTAGAGTTAATGTCAGACTTTGTAGGCAATTAAACATAGTTTGCAGAGCAAGAGTTTGAGAGGCCACAGAAGATTGGAAGAGGTTGAAAAGATATTTGTGAGCAGCTGTCTGATGACCAAACAGATAGGGTGATATAAAATATACAACAGGAGAACCAATGTGGATTTAGACAGTTAGCTATGAGAAATGAGGCTGAGGTATAACATTCAGGGAAAAGACACTCACTTGAACATGAGATGCATTTCTAAAGATTTGCTCTGGGTCTTGTGCAGCACTTGATGCTCATATAGATGTGTGACAGAGACCTCTTCTGTGAGATCCCAAGATAAAGATAGAACCAAGCTTTAGCCAGAGTCAAGAAAGGCCTAGGTCAGTTCCATTTTTTTTTTTAAAAGATCCGAATATTTTAAAAAGAATGACAAGATGACAAAGGTTCATTAAAATGGTCATTTTTAAATATTTTACCTAACAAATTAATATCTTTTAACATGTAATTTAGAATGCATGTTTTATGTTAAGTTAAGCCACATGAAATTAGTATTATACCATTTTTTGACCTAGAAAAACAACTATCTCATGTAGTTCAGCCTAATGCAACCTCACCTGGAAATAAATGTCAGCAGTGTACATCTGAGGCCTTCCCTTTCCTTTTCGTGTCTGTGAGGACTGGCCTAAGTATATCCCTGCCCACCTTGACTGCCCCAATACTGCCTGTGGCTTTAAGGTTGAGGGTGTCTCATAAGTGTGTGAGCGTCAACTCTCAAGCTCCAAACAAAAGCATTCTAAGCTTTCAGACCCAGAGGTGGAGGCTGAACACCTGACTTAAAGCTACATTCTAAAGACGAAGCCTACATATATATGAAAGGTAAAGAAGTGTTTGCTATATCTTTGTAAGTGCAAATGCTGGGGGCTTCTTTGTCCCTGAGTAAGTTCCCACATCAAAGAAAATGCAGTGCCTGACACACAGTGTGTCTACAGAAATATTAATTCACTAGTTGATTTTCTTCCTCAAATGATGACCTCCTCACTCTCTATTACTAAGTATGAGAGTGATTCTGTTTTGCTTCCTCTCTCCCACCTTGATAGTGAAAACTGTGCTGAACAAACTTGAGCCTTTCCATTCCCTTTCCCGTGTTCCCAAACATATGTACCCTCCTCCCTCCTTAATCTTCCTGCCCCTGCTTCCGTGCCTTCCTTTTGCCCCTGCCTCCTCCTGTAACCGCCTACTAAAAAGCCAAAAGAATTGGTAATGTGTGAAGAAGCCATTACATTTCCCACCCCCATGTCAGACCCTAAGCGGATCTTTCCTGACTCACAAGGATCCTGAGATACACCTGGTGTTCTCAATAAAAACAGGTTGTTTTGCTAATACCAGTGGGACCAAGATGTTTAAACTCTTCTCACTCTCTCACCACCACAACGTGAGATGGAGCCAAATATGTTGCCACACCACGGCCTCGGGCCTGCAGCTCTCGAGTTAGGAAACTTGTAGCAAACTCTCCTTGTACAGCAGCAATGTTATCAGCAAAGGACACTGTCCTTAACCCTCTCAGAACTCTAGAGGGCTTTCTCCATGTCTGTGCTCCTAGATTTTCAGAAGTGCCTCCCTGATGGAACAAACATCTGAAATCTTCACAGGAGTGTAGGCAGGGCTCCTCCGGCCATTCCCTTTTTCCTTCCAACATACCATGTTTATACAGTCCATCTAAGTGGCGTCTTGGCAATGGCACATGAGCCCCCTGAACCTGATGCTTCCCTAAATGCACATTTAAGGGGTGACAGATGTTTGGCTTGGCAGCAGGGCTGCTGTAGGTGGAAATAAGAACATTGTGTTCCTTTCCACGTAGAGTCGTGTATAGTTTCTCCAGCATATGATGAAGTGACAATAAGAAGGGAAATCTGGACTTTAGTTCTTTGGTTTCCCTCTGGAAATTTTAGGGACTCTCTCCATATTGTAAAACCCCATAGCACCATGTACTTCTTTTGGAGCATCACTTTTTTTTACCCTGCCTTGCATCGTCATGATTTATATGCCTATCTTTTCCTGAGCCAGGTCTCACTGACTTTCACATTCCAACCTCATCGCTCTCCCTCCCAGGGTCTAGCATATACTTTGCACAGAGTAAGCATTCAGTGACTTTGTTGAAATGTTTAAGTTGCTTTGGAGCTGGTTTCACCTAACCCTTGTATTACCCAATTTCATGTGGGAAACTTAGTATTTAAAATATCAGAAATATGGATGTAAGAGACTCAAGTTAGGGGCATAGACCCAGATTTCAATACACAGATGTGTTCCCGCAGTGACCACATCAGTGTTCTGTTACCCTGCCCCCTCCCAAACGCACCCCACCATTGCTGACCGATCCAGAGCTTATACCCCACCAGACAGGATCCCTCAAATTTTCTCTTCCAGGTATTTGAACCTTTAAGGGAATGGGCTTGAGCTGAGTTCTATTAAAAACTGGCATCTCAAAGGACAATTCAAAGACATATCACTGGAGTTGCCCTTGTTCCCACTTCATCTGGGGCCTGGTCCTTCAGTTCATCCAATTAGATGAGCTGCCCCAGCAGCCTTCCAGAAAATCCTTTTTGTGCTCAAGTTTGCCAGGGTAAGTTTGTGTTGCATATGCTCAAAAGACCTGAGCCAATACAATTATTGAAAAGGGCACGAAGAAAGCCTAGTGGGCTTCGAGGCCTGACACTGCCTTCTACTTGCTGTGCGATATAGTACAAGTCACAAACCACTCTGAACCTCGCACACTCATCTTTAAATCACCAGTGATTCATGCCAATGCTGGTGAAATTACATTAAAGGATGGGTAGAATTGTAAGATGCGAAAATGGCAGACTGAGTTTTTTGTTTTTGTTTTTGTTTTTGTTTTTTGAGAATGAGGAATAGCAGAGGCAAAGAAAATCAGGCGCCTGTTTGTGAAGCAAAGAGATCTTGGGAACATAAATTACCTTGTTTTAAAGTCTAGGTTTTATTATTTATGTCTGGCAAGGCCAACAGATTGAGAGAGGCCCGCTAATGAAAAAAATAGTTATACTCACAGATCCTAGGAGAAGGGGGCACATCATGCGATGGGACCACACAGGCAAGCATCAGCCTTTATGATTGGAAAATGGTATTACTATTAATAGGTACAGCTGTCTGAGGAAAAGCCCCCTCCAGTAAGGACTTGATAGAAAAGTGGGCAGAAATGATGAGATGGATCTCAGAGATGTTGGAAGGGAAATGGCACCAGCATATCCACGTGACCGTGATCAATAGGCAGTTTCCGTGTATTGTTGTTTTGTGCTATTCTATGGCATTGTGTGTGTCTCAGCTCCCCAACTATGCCAGAAGAACCCTAAAGGACTGGTGTCTTAACTATGTTTGCCCCTCCCTAGTACCTAGCGCAGAGCCTCACTCCCTTGGCTTCTGTCCTTTGGGACGCTAGTCTAGATTATTTCTAGATTCCACCAGGATTTATCCACACGAAAAAGGAAACAGTCTGGGCTCCCCCACTACCTAGTATGGGTCTAAAAGTGTCGCAAAATTACACACCCAGGATACAGATAAGAGACTTAATTCCAGTGAACTTTGGTTTCCTCATCTATAAATGAAGGAGCTTTCTAAACGTTCTCTAAGTTCTTTTCTGGAGCTAACATTCTGTGAGTCATTTTTGAGACTTCGTGATGCTAGAAAGGAACCTAATAAATCGGAGAAGTTTCTTGCTCTTGTTTTGTCAATATCAACTTTAGGCAAGCCTCTTTTGTCTCGATTCCTGCCAGACCTTATTATCATGAGAAGCAGAAATTCAAACACAATAGGCAGATATTCAGTCACTGAATTAAATCAGGGTTTCTCTGGAGTGTCCTAATTCTATTGTACGGATATGGATATGAGCGGGACATTCAGTGGCAAAGGTACCATGATGAAGAAGAAAACAGGGTAGTCACATGTATTAAGAGCCTTCCATATGTGGCCCTCTGCTGGATTCCTTGGATCTCTTTATTAACCACTCACATAATCCCTTGAATATCATCAGACTTGTAAATGTATGTTTAATGTCTCTTTTCCCATTAGAGTGTATGCTTTGTGAAGACAGGGACTATGCTATGTCTGTCTTGTTAACATATCTATTCTGGTTCCTCAGAGAGTGCCAAGAAAATGGTGGCTGCTGGGTAAACATTAAATGAATGAATAAATAAATACATTTAATCCTAATAGTTCTGCAAAGTAATAGTATTTCCATATTACAGAAGAAGTTGAGGCTCAGAGAGATTTAGTGAGTTGCCTGTCTGTGGTGGCGTAGTTAGAGCGGTGAGGAAAACTACCGAAGGTGGATGGCTAAAGTTGGGCTTGTTTTGCTCCTCTTTCATGTTCTTCTACGAAAACTGCTCGAGCAACTGTATCACACCCATGTTCTATGTCTGTTCTTTGAAACAGAAACAAACCACAGCTAACTTAATCAAAACAATTTATTGGGATGATATCAGTGGCTTACAAAATAGAGGAGTTGAGAAACTGGGACAGAGCTAGGATTCAAGTAGCAGGTGTAAGTAAGGTTGAGTGAGGGCCATGGAGTCAGATCATCTCCAACATTTTTTTTTCCCATTCTTATCCATCACTCAACTCAACTTAGAGTCCAGGAGGGAATGTTTAATAGGCCAGGGAAGGGCAGTGTACTTATATTGACAGCCCCACCAAGACTGTCCATAAAGGGGAGAGGAGTTCTTCCAAAAAGGATCCAAGTGATCTTACCAGGAAAAAAAGTAGGAACAGGTTGGGCATTCAAAAATATAACAAATGTCCACTGGAAACTGTTACATGGAGGACTGCCAGCATCCTGAGGCAGAAATGAGTTGTCCCTTTAAACTGCTATTTTTCCCTCTGCGTCTCCAGAAGGTGTTAATGAAGAAAGGGAGGAAAGTATGGGGAAAACTATCACAAAGTCACCTTTGAATGCCAGCTAGTCTCCCCCTTAGAAGTTACTGAAGTGTTGAAGAAAGTAAAGAACTCACTTGTCTCCCAACCCAAAAGTCCCTCAGTCAGACCTGGCTTGGCTGGTTTTGTTTGTTGCTTCTGTTGTTATTCACACCTTCCTGTGGGATCATTTCAAATCCCCATTTCCTGATGATCCAACATCCTTCTGCAATCAACTGGCAGGGGGTGAAGCCTGCCAAACCTCAGGTAGCAGCCCTACCCAGCACCATTTTCAGCAACATCCTGTGTTCACAGCTTTCCAGTTCAGCTCCAAATGCCAATTTTAGTTTGTGAAAATTTCCATGGCCTCCTGCTAGTACGTTGTTCACATATCCCAGCCCAGAGGCACAGTGACCTTGGTCAGATTATATTCCTCTCACTGGGGCCCTAGTCCTCAGTCCATTCTCAATGCCATTATTACCTACACAGGACACATTTAATGTTAGCAGGAAGCATCCAACAACCTCGTTTGGGAGATAGAACATATCTTAAGAACCTGGAGAGGTTAAGGAACTCCACCCAGTTCCATAGGGTGTGATTGCAGTAGAACTAGTTTTGGAAACCAAGGCTTTTGGCCCATGGTTCCAGGCTTCTTCTTTAATAAAGATAATAAGTCAGGTCAGTGAGAGGCTTGTCATTCTGCTACAATACACCTAGAGAGCTCATAATTCTGCAATTACAAAAATCCAAAATTTTCTGTAGAATTAACTGGTCCAGAATTTTCCCTTAGCAAGTAAATACTATATTGTCAGGCTCTGGGCTAAGGACTTTATATACATTATCTGCAATGCTCACAACTGCCTTAGTATTTAGTATTAGCCCCACTCCACAGAGGCTCAATGAAGTTAAGTAATTAGTCTCAAATTCATATAGGTAGTTAAGTGGTAGAATCAAGATTCAGACCCAACAGTCTGGCTCCAGAGCCCCTGTGTTTTCCTACTGCACTGAAATTCATAACTATCTCCCACAGGTGTTTTTCTCTTTCTGTAACAACTATTCTCTCTCTCTCTCTCTCTCTCTCTCTCTCTCTCTCTCTCTCTCTCTCTGTCTCTTTCTGTCTCTCTCTCTCTCTCTCTCTCTCTCTCTCTCTCTCTCTCTCTCTCTCCCCACCTTCCTCACTCCCCCCACCCCAAAAGATCGCTCTAGGAGTCTTCCTGTCCTTTGTTTTAACAGCTTTGTTGATATATAATTGGCATACTATAAAATTCACCCATCATATGTGTACAGTTTGATCATTTAAGTAAATTTATACAGTTGTAAAATCATCACAATTATCACAATAATCCAGTTTTAGAACACTTCCATATGTCGATGTAAGAAACGTCCAAACCTTAGAGAATTTTTATGAGTTTATTTGAACCAAACTGACAGCAATTGCCGGGAAACAAAATCTCAATGGAGTGAGAAAACACTCCAGAGAATGTCAGTTTTGCAGCTTATTTTATACATTAGAATAAAAGGAGACGTGAGAACAGTGACATGAAATCCATCGGTGGTAGATTAGGTAGGCAGGAGAAAACAAAGTGGAGAAATCTCTGGGATTGAATAAAAAGGCAAAATAGAGACACACTTCTTTTACACTGGTGGGTACAGGATAGTTAATAATTAACATTTACAGCATATAGAGATGGTATTTGGGGAACAAGGTAACAATGAAGGATTTGTGGTCTCTCTGCTGTGGTATGCAATTGTGCCCTGAGAAGTCCGGAAAAGATTATTCTTACTTTTCAAAGGTATGTTATCTTAGATGCAAAAAGTTAATAAACGAACTCACTTAGGCAAAGATTGACCTTTGTCAAGGAAGCTACAGGCCTAGGATGTGATTACCTGCCATGACCCACCATTAGTTAGGAATTTTTGTGTTCAGGCCATCCAATGAGGTTACTCTAGGTCTCTGAGTTTGTAAGGCCCATCATGCAGTTCTTTCTTGAGCTTGTCAGGTTGAGTATGTGGCCCCTTTTTCATCCACACATCCCATCAAAAGTTTCCTCCTATTCTTATGCAAACAATCCCTATTCCCACTTCTACTCCCCTGCTCTGCTTTCTGTCTATATATTTTGCCTTTTCTAAAAATTTCATATAAATGAAATCATACAAAATATAGTCTTCTGTGTCTGACTTTTTCTACCTTGCATGTTTTTGAAGTTCATCCTCATTGTTGCGTGTATCAGTAGTTCGCTCCTTTTTATTGCTGAGTAGTAGTCCGTTGTATGGGCATACCAGATTTGTTTATTTATATTCCAGTTGATAGACATTTCGATTATTTCCAGCTTGGGGTATAGGAGAGGAAAAATAATTTTTCCTCTACTCTTCTGAACTCTTAGCTGAGTCTCCTGTAATAAAAGATAGATTAAAGAAATAAAAACGGTTTATTGACATGTGTACATCATACATACATGGAAATACATAGGGGAAATTGTATAACACCCCAAGGTAGCCTAAGCCACCAGCTTAAATGCCATTTTCAGCTAAAGACAAAACAAAGTTCCCGGGGAGGGGGGGGGCGCGGAGCAGGGAGGAGAAAGGAATCAGTTATGGGAGGTTACCAGGAAAAGCATAGTAAAGAAAGTAAGTTTTATTATGCAGCTTGAAATCAGTGCCTTCTCCATTGATATGATTCTCTTGTGATTTAGAGTCATCCTTCTCTTCCTGGTACAGGAAGGAGATACCTTTACAAATGGAGATTTCCTTTAGAAATGTCCATTTTTCTTGCAAAAGGATAATTTCTACTCTGTTTTCAGAGCTTCTCCTGTGTCTTCTATTTCTCAAAATAATCCATATGCTAAAAGGCATATTTTGGGATGGCATATTCTGCTATCCTTTGTGGCTATTATGAATAATGTAGCTATGAGCATTTGCATATGTGTTCCTATAGATATATGTCTTCATTTCTCTGGGGTCAATACTGAGGAGTGGAATGGCCGGGTCATATGGTAAATATATATTTAACATTTTGAGAATTGTTAAACAGTTATCCAAATTAGCTATACCATTTTGTGTTCCCAAAGGTAATGTATGAGAATTCCAATTTCTCTACATCCTTGCCAATACTTGTTATTGATGTATAGTCGTACTTCATTGTAGGTTTAATTTGTATTTCCGTATGACTAATGATGTTGAACATCTTTTCATATGCTTATTGACTGTGAGTGTCTACTTGGGTAAAATGCTTATTAAAATCTTTTGCTCATTAAAAAAATCAATTTATATTTTTATGAGTTGTAAGAGTTCTTTACATATTCCGGGTACAAGTTCTTTATCAGGTATATGATTTGCAAATATTTTCTGCCAGTCTGTGGCTTGCCTTTTCATTTTTTTCAATGTTATCTTTCGAAAAGCAAAGTTTTAAATTTCGATAAAGTCCAATTTATCAATATTTTTCTTTTAAGGGTCACGTTTTTGGTGTCATGTCTAAGAAATCTTTACCTAATCCATGTTCACAAAGGCTTTTCCTCTGTTTTCCTCTAGAAGTGTTATAGTTGAGCTCTCAAATTTAGATTTATTTCAAGTCAATAACATGAGGGAAGGAAAGAAGTTGTTATTATTATTACTATTATTATTCTTATTATTGGCATCTGGATATCCAATTGTCTTAGCATCACTTATTGAAAAAACTATTAAATTGCTTTTGCACCTTTGTCAAAAATCAATTGACCATAAATTAAAGGTTTATATTTCTGGAGTTTATTCTGTCCCATTGATCTATATGCATATCTTTAGCTCAATACCATACTGTCTTGATTACTATAGCTTTATAATAAATCCTCCAATTTTGTACTTTTTCAAAATTATTTTGATTTCTCTAGGCCCTTTGTATTTTCTTATAAATTTTATGATCAACTAGTCAAGTACTACCAAAAAAATAATAATAGAAGAAAACCTGGTGAGATTTTGATATGGATTGTGTTAAAACAATAGATCAATTTGGGGACAATTTCTATTTTAACAATATTGAATTTTCCAATCCATGAACATGGTATATCTCTCCATTTGTTTACATCTTCTTTAGTCTTTCTCAGCAGTATTTTGAGGTTTTCAGTGTATAGGTCTTTTACCTCTTTTGTTAAAATTATTCATTCTTTTTTTATGTATCATGAATGGAAGTGTTTTCTTAATTTCATTTTTGATTGTGTGTTTATGGTGTATCCTGCAACTGTACTAAATTTGCTTATTGGTTCTAATAGACTTTTGTAGATTCCTTGGGCTTTGTTACATACAAGATCATATTTGCAAATAAGGACGGTCTTACTTCTTCCTCTCCAATCTATATGTCTTTAATGTCTTTTTCTTGTTAGGTTCTCCTGTACAAAGTTGAATAGAAGTGCAAACATTGTTGCCTTTTTTGTCCTGTTCTTTTATAGATCCTGGATGCTCTCTTATCAAAGGGAGCCCTGATGTCTCTTCCAGAGAAGGAGAAGGTATTGCACATTCCCAGGATCTCATAGTACAGCAACTTTCCAGCAGTGGTCTTAGGCTCTCTTATTATCTCTCTTCTCCCCAATCCAAGCCCCCTGACTTAAAAGCCCAGTTTCCTGCCCCTACAGCCAGTCCTGTGCTTAAAGCCTTTCTGCTTCTTTAGGATACCACTTCCTGCCCCTTATCTCCTGCCTTCTTGACTCCATGCCTAAAAGACTTGAAAATCATAAGACACCAACATTTCTCTCTCAAAAGCCTCTCTGAAGCAGCCTCATCCTCTCAGCACCAGAGTTTTAGTACCTCAGATGAGTAGTACCTGTCCCTTTGACCTTCCATGGGGATTCAGTGAATTGAAAAATCAACTAAAGTGCTTGGAACACTGATGAAAGTTCTCCCTAAACCCCAGAAGAAACTGAGGATGAGTCTCAAGAGAAAACTGTGACAGCTGAGACCCTCCTAGGCTCTGTAGGGTCCTGCAATGAGCCCCATTCTAAACTCCAGCTGCCAGTGCTCTCTTCTCTCTCATGCTCTTCAGAGCACCTGCTAAATTCCAAATAGCCTAATCCCCCTAAAGCCTCTAAACTCACCATGTTCATCTCAGGGTCTTTGGTTATGTTGCCTCCTCCCTCCTGAATGCCTTCCCACTTTCTTCTGCCTGTCCATAGCCTGCCCATCTATCAGCACCTAACTCCAGCTCTCCCTCTTGCACAACACTTTTCCTGATCACTTTGGGCCCTAGGATCTCTCCACAGCTGTACTCAACTGTCACCCAATTTAGCACATGATCACAGCAGGTTTATACTATGTAATTCATATGGATTTTTCCAGACCACTCAGATGTAATTAACTTCACATTCATTTGTTCTAAATCATGATCTCTGGCTTGGCCCCACCCACCAACGAGGCCCTAGGGCAGACTATCTGAAGAGAAGTCTAATATATTCCACTAACAGGGATGTCTTCACCTCTTTGTGGTTTGTGTGGTAGTTGGAGGGGCAAGTCTTCAGTACACCTCATCTCTGCTAAGTTATTCACCATCTACGCCTCAAAGGCCATAAGTTAGGCAGTGCAAGACAATTCAGCCACATGCTGAGCCCAGTACAACCCACCCAGTAAAGCCTTCTTGACCAACTAACAGATGGGGTGCTCTGGATTCTCTCCTTCCAAAACCCCTGCCTTGTTCTTAGTAACTTCCATCCAAATAGAGCAGTCTCCCAGGCCTTCTTGACATTCCATAGGACCCTGCAGTCACCACGTTGGACTGGCTAACTTTGTCCCACATGATCATAGGAGTGGGCCAAGCTGGTACAGCCACTCTAGCTCAATGATGGTGCTACAGAAGGGGTAGATTCTGAGGCCTGCAGGGGCAGCCAGCCTCCCTCACCCAGCAGTCCCTGCCTTCCTTAGTCTGCCCTAGGGCCTTGGGCAACCCCATCCTTGACCCTGGAGCCAGAAATTATCTCATGGGTCATGCTTTTTCTGCCTGCAAAGTGCATGCCTGTCTCACTGCCTTGCCAGCATTTCCATAGCACGCAGAGGGCCATGAATTACAAAAGTTACTTTTCTCCAGTCAATTCAAGTCAGCCTGGCATGAGTCCCTCATTCTCCTTTGTCCACGAGGCAAAGACATAGTTGTTCACCCAGCTTTGTCTTGCAGCAAGGCAGCTCTTTCCCTGCCCTTCCTCTTTCTCTCAGAGGCACTGATCATGCCTTTTACTTGACCCTGCTGTGAAATGTGTGGAAAATCTGCTTTTTTCTATCTTTCGCTTCTGCCACTTTTGGATAGTTAGGAATAAGGCCGGGGAGTGGAGAAGTAGTTTGGAACCGTTTGCAATTGACAGCTCACTAGTTGGGTGTTATTTTACTACTGGGCAAGAATGATCAAAATAACACCCTGAGCCCAGTCACTATGTGTTGAGGGACCATCCTGGTGCTAGCGGCCAGGATGTGGTCTGGTAGCAGTCCCAGGCCTCACCATTAGTGCTGTTTAAGGAGAGGGTCCTGTGAGTCCTTGATAAATTGAGGTATTTCTGATTGTTAAAATCCACCGACTTTTAAGAGGCCCCCCTAGAGTTTATTCCTTACTCCCTCCATACTTCTACCTTTCAGTCCCTTAACTCAGAGACCTCCTCCATCCACTTCCACTAATCCCCTGGATTATCTCCTGCAAAACACAACGTGTTATCTCCTGCAAAACACAACGTGAGATTCACTTCTACCTGGAAATATCTCTCTAACCCCAGGCAGCTCAGTTCCCTAGTTTATTTTTTTCAGCACCCTGGTGTTCTGTTTGATTTCTTTTGCATGTGTTCACTTGGGGCTTTGAAAGGATCTGAAATCTTATCCCTTAATTTAAAATTCTCTAAAGCCAGAGATTGCTTTTTTCCACCTCTTTTCTCCTCCCCCACAGTGCCTCCTTCAGTTCTTGGCCCACAGTATACAGTCATACCTTGTTTTATTTGTGCTTCGCTTTATTGTGTCTCACAGATGTTGCATTTTTTACAAATTGAAGGCAAAACCCTCACCAGCAAAAAGATTACAACCGGCTTTAATGCTGTGGTCTGGAACCGAAGCCACAATATCTCCAAGGTATGCCTGTATTGACCAACTCCCACAAAACCGCACGTATGCCTCACAACTAAACCTTGGGAATGTCTGAAGGAAAAAAAAAAAAACTCAAGAGTGGCTCCTTGGACCCAGAAGAGCTGCTGCCCCTCCTAAACCCCCCATCTCAGAACTGCCAGGTCCCCTGATGCCTTCTCCTGTGTTTAGTCTAAGGTGTGTTCAATGATTAATGGGTTGGTTTTCTGTTCTAATCCCTTAACCCAAAGAAAAGGTTTGGTGGAAAAGGTGAGTGGAAATTTCTGAAGGGGAGCTATTTCAGAGCAGGTCTTTCTGAGCCCCTGAGGCACTGGATGGGTGACCGATGCCTCAGAGTCTGTAATTTAAACAAACAACAAAAGTGATGCTGACAGATAGTGGAAGATCCTTACTACTGTTTAGTGTGGTCCTCAGACAAATAATATCAGCCTCATCTGGGAGTTTTTTTAAAAATGCAGAATTTCAGGCCCCACCCAGACCTACTAAATCGTAATCTGCATTTTAACAAGATCTCTAGGTGATTGGTATATACACTAAAGTGTGAGAACCGGCTCTGTTGATTGCGTTGGGGCACAAGCTTGAGCTTAGACAACCTGGACTTTGGTCACCTTCCCTATCGGGCAGATGGTTTGTGGGGATCCAGAAGAGGCAGAAGCAGCCACAAGCTCTGGTTTGGAAAATGGTCTCAAGAGCCTATCTTTCTATCCTCAGCTTTTGCAGCAGGCAACTAATAATTGAACTGTTCATGCTGCTAGTTAGTCGTGTTTATTATTATAATCATTAATGATTGCTAGAAAAGTGGCAGAATGTGTTAATAGCCTGTGGGGCTGGTCTGAGAGGGAGACCCCAGTGTGTGTCACAAATCTTTATTCTGTGCTCATGCATAACCATTCACCACCTCCTGCAGAGGCCTCCCCTCAGTAACTTTAGTTACTATGGATGTTCTGTTCTACATCCTTTCTGCTTTTTCTAGTTCTTGACATTTTGATTTTTTATCCTGTTCCAAACCCTTAGCTTGCTTCCTGGCCTCCAATATATCTCTTCCATTAACCTTCAAGCCTTCAACAGAAAATTCTTTTAGCACCTTTTGTATACCCCAGTAAACACTGAGGATTCAAAGAGAATCCAAGATGCATCTCCTACCTCGTTGGGCTCACAGCCTCGGGTAGTTGCCCTCACTGCCCGTCATGCTTCACTTATCTAATCTAACTTAATTTTCACAGTCATAACTCTGAGGTTTTTAGTTGAAAAGCTGAGCTCAAAGAGTCAAGTAACTGCCCAGGGTCACAGTTAATTAGTGACATAGGCAGGATTTAAGCCCCAGTCTGATTGCTTTAAAAGTCTGTCTTAAACGTAGCTCTAGGCTCAGGACAATACCTGGGTTTGTGTCAATCAACATTTGTGGAAAAAAGGAAGAATGTTGTCTTGAATCATCTCGAGTTCCACCCTTCAACCACTGACTTCCTCAAAGCCAGTCCTGAGGTCCCTCAGTACTGCTGGGCATCATAGTCTTCCTGACCCACACACCCAGTCTCGTGCCCTCCCTGCCTGATTTACCTCTGCCTCTCAGGTGCAGGCAGCCAGACCAAGAAACCCCTCTCCATCTTGTCTGAGTATAATGTATATAGAGTTAATCCAAAATTTCTGCCTTGAAAATACCAAAGAAACATCCTGAAGCTTTGTAATTTAGATAGCAGATAATGAAAATGTTGAAAGAATTTAAGCAGTTGATGGATATGGCACAGTCTCTGCTCTCCTGGCATTTTATAGGCTGCCACACTATGCCAGCTGCCTCCCAGGATGGTTGTGAGGTGAGAACCTGCTCTCCACTCCTCCTCCAAGCTACTTCATGCTGCCTCCTCGGCATAGATGTTAGGACTTTCCCTTTTCTATCCCTCTAAGGAGAGAAAGCACAATAAAGGCTACAGAGAATCATTTAGGTTTCCTGTTGTGCAGGTGAGATTTTGATTATGGTGTGATTATATTATGGTATTTCTTTTTTCTGTGTCCCTAGTAGGCAGTGAAAAAATGGGAGGCTAAACTAGATTTAACTGTTTCGCCAACGTAAATTAAAATCTTTCTTCATTGGGCCTTTCAGAAAGCTTTCTCTGGACTGGGAAATATAGGGCAGGGATTAGTCCCATCTATAAGACTAGGAAACTGAGAGTGGGGAGGGACCTGGGGTGCTACTAACGGTTCATGCAGGAATGAGGCAGGGCATAGAGGCTTTGACATACTTTACTGTCTCCACTACACCACATATCGTCTCCTGAGTTGAACCATTTTGATCCTATTTATCAAAAGAAGATGTGAATAAAATATATCTATGTCAATGTTTTTGTATCACATGCTTTTTTTTTTTTTTTTTGCCACTCTAGAAGTGTTACCACGTTTCATGACATTCACAATGAATTTAAGTTGGTGAGGTTGTGGTTAAAACCTTGATTTTAAAGTCAGGAAAGTCTGTCTGTACTTGGGCAAGTTAATTAACCTCAGTGTTATGGCCTGTAGATAGAAATTACTAATCCCTCCCTCACTGGTCATGTCATGAGTAATTAAACAAGATGATGCATTTAAAGTACTTGGCAGAGTGCTTGGCACTCAGTAAGTACTCAATAAATGTTAGTTGTTGTAACTGTTACTAAAGCTATTACTATGTGAGCCTCTCTTTAGTGCTTAATTGTTCAGCTCAGCTTCAATGAGCCTGCTCATATGGCTTCCTGAGGAGACCTCGACGTCTGTAAAACAGCAAGCCCAGTCCTGGCAGGGCCCAGTTCCATGCAGTTTGTGTTTGTCAATTTTTTTCTTGACCTATCTTCTGACTAAAACTTTTATCTCCAGCATTGCAACCACATCCTTTTAGCCTTTACACTCATTTCAGACCGACTTTCAAAACTGAGATTTTAGTTCATTGTCTGATGACAATATTAGGTCAGAGAACCGACCCCTTACATGTTCTGTGATTTCCTGATAACTCAGGTCTGAAATGCCCATGCCGCAGGGCCAGAACAGTTAGGTTAGGTAGAAGAGGCCCAAGCCAAGAATTTATATCCCTTTTGAAAGAGAGATCTTGCTTCCTTTAGCTTCTACAGCAAAAATTGCATCTTGGGAATCAAATGATTTGAAATATGTCATGATAAAAAGGTTTAATGTATATGAACTACATTAGATTCAAAGCTATTTACATCTCTGGGACTCTGTCAAGTCTAAAGAAGGAATTTTCCAGGAATAGACTTGCTCCAGTGTGTCATTGGATAAAATTTTATTTCAACAGAGATGATGCTAATTGACACTGGTTTTTCTCCAATGCAGAATGATAAATATAGCCCCAGTTCTCATTCAAGGCACATTTCAAGCTTGGCTATTCAGTATTTTGAAGTCTGTTTCAAAATTTCAATATTCGCTTTTTCACTCTTGTTTATCCTCCTGCCATTCATTTATTTGATAAACATTTACGGAACTCCTTCTATGTTCTAGCCATGGTTCCCTGTGCTGGGGATCAGTTTGAACTAAGTGTTCTTTCCGCCCGTCTAGTAAGGAGACAGTTGATAACAAAACAAACAAAATTCATAAACAGGAAAACTCCAAGATAGCGGGGAGCATTATTCAGAGAATTAGAATAGGGGAATTCGATAGAGAGTAACTGGGTGGCTGCTTTATATCGGGCTGTCAGCAAAGCATTCTCTGAGGAAGCAAATGACAAAAGTCTTCCTGGAGGGGGAAAACAATCTAGATCCAAGGCTCTAGGACTTGAATGAACTTGATATTCTCTCCCTTCTTTCCTCTGTTCTACCACATTATACCATAAACTCTAAATAGTTAAGAACTGAATGATTCATTCTTATGACGAGAAAGTGATTTCTTCAACAAAACTGTTACCTCTTTCAGTTTTGTTAAACTTTCTAAAGAGTAAATCAGAATTTTTCAGGAAATTTCTACAATCTCTACTTTAATGAATGTAACCACTATATCCAGTTGTTTAAATAGGAACCCGGGGTTCATCCGAGACTCTGATATTTATTTGATTAAGATTTGTGTTTGGTAAGCTGACTGTTTTTCATGTTTTTCTATTTGAAAAAGATAATTAAATGGATCACATTATCTGACTTAGCCAAAATAATTTCTTCTTTTCTTTCAATCTTAAACTTAGACATCCGACATGTAGAGAGTGTGTATAGGCTTACCTCATTTTGTTGTGCTTCACTTTATTGTGCTTCATAAGTATTGCATGTTTTTACAGATTGAAGACTCAACTAGCAAAAAGATTACAACTCACTTTATTGTGATACTCACTTTATTGCGGTGGTCTAGTACCAAACTCACCATATCTTGCAGTATGCCTGTATTAGTTAGGGAAAGTGAGGCTAGATTATAACAAACAAATTCTACACCACAGTCCTGTGATTCTCCTTCAAGTGGTGACTCAGGGATCCACATTTTTTCATCTTATATTGCTGTCATCTGATTCACTGGAGAGAGAAAGAGAACCTGGACAATTGCACAAGAATTTTATGGTTCATCTTATATTGCTGTCATCTGTATTCACTGTGGAAGAGAAAGAGAACCTGGACAATTGCACAAGGAATTTCATGGTCAAAGCTGAGAATAATGTAGATCATTTGTACCCTATCATATTAGGTAGAATCCAGTCATGTGACCCCTATCTAATAAGTGTTCTCAAAGGTGTCTGGGAAATGTAATTTCCCAATACGCTTGGGAAATTTGTAAATAACATGAGATTTGGTGAATTCCGGGTTAGGTTCCTTCTTTGGATGTAACACAAAGTCTGATTCGTGGTAAGCACTGAAGAAATGTTTTTGGTTGGATGGAAAGAAGGATGAATAGATTGTAACCTAAGCTCTTACAGCTAGTAAAGGGGTGAATTAGGATAAATATGTGTTTAATTAATTAACTAATTAATGGGAAATTCCATATTAATTCTCAGGATGCCCAAGAATTATAGGAAGAAAGCAAAACCACACTGTTCAAAAGTAAACTAGATTGGGGATCCCTAGGAAATTCTTTTTATTTACTTTATATTATTTTAACATACAACCTTACCAGATAAAGTCACTCCACTCTCCTCCTTCTGAATCGCTCTGGCAATCACTCAGTAGTTGTTTCAAAGATTGGGAAATTATTCTGAAGGCAGTGTGGCCTTTCGATGGCATTGACTTTGGCTCCCCTCACCATCTTTCTCAGTGTTGCCATAAGACCGTTTTTAAGGCCCTGAAGTTGGCTGCCCTTGAAATGAAATGGGAAAACCTGAGTTTGTGGGCCAGTTTGGTCCCCAGCCCAGCTTTCCAGCCAAAGGGAGTGAACAATCCTGCATTTGTAGCACCCTGAGCTTGCAGTAACCTTCCGGGCCAGAATGCCAGAGGGAGCACACATTCACTGAAATGACAGTAGAGGAAGAACCAACCCATTGCCCAAGGACAGATGAATAGACCCCTCTTTTCGCCTGGACAGCTCATCAAGGCCCCATGTAGGGCTTAACTCTTCCCTATCTGGAGCTCCATACATAGAGTCTCCATCGATCCTATTTCTTAGCTGAAAAATAATCATCCTGGAAATAGAAAATTAGTCTTCAGTGCTAACTACAGTTAGCTACCTGTTTAGGTGATTATTTGACTAATGTAATTCTCCACCTCTATACCAGAGGGCAAGTATAACGTCTGCTGTATCATTTTATCTTCTAGTACCTAGCACAGAGCATGGCAAAGAGCAGAAGTATTTATTAAATGCAGAGTGACTATGGGCAAACCTTGTCTCAAAGCTTAGGCTTTCATTTTGCTTTGTTTTGGCACCATCTTTCCCAAGAATCATCATTTTCTCTCTTTATTATAAACACAAAATATATATCAAATGGCTTCTGCTATTCGTTCTTAATTCAGTGGATCTCAGAACCATCAAGATGGAAGCTTGGGGTCAGCCCCTTCCTTACCTTTCAATTTGGGGCTGGTGGTGAAAATTCAGTTTTCGAGTTATTCACATATACACATTCCTGGATGTAATAATCATTAGGATTGCTCCACAAACCCAGTGGACAAATACTGTCATATTTAGTTATTCCACACAAAACGAGTGGCTTAAATTTCCCTGATTTAAGAGAATATGAGTAGAAAGTCCAATATCTCTGTCTTGGGCCTGTCACCCTCCCCATGACGTGTCCAAAATCTCAAATGCTTACATAATCCAAAAAAAGGGGTCAGACCTATTTCCATACCCCAGTGGGAGAAGCTTTGCTGCTCACTGCACATGGCTGTGGACGAGCCCCACACAAGACTTCAAATGATGTTGGTTCAGGGCTCTGCACAGGCTGCTGAAGGTCTCTGTGAGGGAAAATGACCCTTAATCTTGTGCTCAGCTCAGCCTAGGCTATTCCTTGCTTAGGTTCCCAGAATTGCATCTCTTATTGCTAACTGTCAGTCCCTTATGTGACCTTTCACGAAGATCTGGTCACCCAGAGTGTTGTATCAGATTTTAACAGGCTGTCTAGCCCTACAGACCCCAAATTTCTGTATATTTCCCATCTCCAGGGACCATGCCACTGTAGGTCTGGCAGTTTTTCCTTTTCAATCCTTGAAACACAAAAGGTCCTTATTATTTCTTATTTCCAGCAAACAGGACCACACATCACTTCTTAACATTGGTTACCTTGTTGCTCTCTAAGGGGCTCTATTGCCTTAGGAGGAGGGAACTACTGCAGTGCCTGAGACATTTCACCCTCCCAGACTTTCTGATACCCTTCCTGGTAGAAAAGAGAAGCAGTAGGTGGAGATGGAAAGGAGAGGAATGAGAACACTAGCATTTATTAGAAGCTAAATATCAGCAGATCATTCTGCTACATAGCTCTTCACACATCAACTGCATAGGCAAATTCCCTGCTTTTCTCGAGCAGAAAGCAGACTTCCTTCTCTAACTTGTACACACTCCAAAATTTGGGATACAAATCTACAGTCAGGAAGAAAGCTCAAGAGACTATTCTGTTGAACTGTCTGGCTTCAAAATGCTAAATATTTGCTAAACATAAAGTAATTGAAATTTTTATGCAAAATAATATTTCAGGTGATGGATGAGGCAATGAGGCAAGTACCTGGGGTGGAATAACATTATTCTCGGTGGCGGGGGGTGGGGAGGAGGGGGATTAAATTTTTTCATTTTAGAATAAGAGTCAGTTTTATTTTTGAGGAACAAAAACAGTGGTGTCAGGACAACTCCTCCATAGACACCATGGCATGTACCAACTCTTGGTTTATCTCGGGGCTTTTTCAAGGCCTGTGGCAGGTTCTCCAGACCCTGTTGCATCTTAAAGATACCACCTACCACCTAATCATTACTACCAGTATCTGGCTGCAGTAGCAGAGGCACAAGTACTCACTCAGAGGCGTGATTCAAAGCACTGTGACCATCATGGTCAGTTTAAAAGGAAAACAATCGACGTGGAGGTAGGAGAAGTTATTAATCATGGGACAAAACTTTAAGGCCAATAAAAATATCCAAAAACTTCCTACCCTTATGAGGCTGCTGTGAGAAGCAAATGAGTCAAGTGAAGAAAGAAATCAAGCGTAGAAGTCTTCAGATGTCACAAAAATGGTCACCCCATTGTGCTTCCAACCCTAAGACATCAGAGCATGAGACCCCTGGGAGGAAGAGTGACTGAGTTTCATGGGGTAAGAGCCTGTGAATAAAGCCAACCTGCACTCGCCCTGGAATGTGCCTCATAGCTGAGTCATGCTGGTGAGTTATGCTTTTTTTCTTTTATCTTGCATAGTTTGCTTCTTTAACAATCATTTCAGAAGTTAAACAGCAACTACTACTACCTGTTTCCTCTTTTAATCCTGCAGTTGAACAGACAGGCAAAAAGCAGAAGCCACCAGCCTCCCTGAGGATTTGCAAAGGGGAATTTGGTGTGAGGAAGCTGTCACCATTCTTTGGTTAGTTAAATGTGATTTGATTCAATTCCATTCCAAAGCAGGAACTGAACATCTGGTGTGTGCAGACACTTACTAGGCACTGCTGGGGTGGACAGGACAAATAGGATGCTGCCAGTGCCCAGGTGAGGGGCATCATGAAGCAGGAGCCACATATACACAGACAGCTACAATATGGAAGAGGAGGGAATGCTACATTTTGTCCTGGGCAAATCAGGGAAATCTTTAGAGGTGATCTTTGAGCTGGGTCTTGATGGATGAATTGGCCTTGTGGGCAAGACAAGAAAGGGCTAGTACACCAAAGGAGAGCATTAACAAAGTCAAGCCACATCAAAGTGTGAAAGTGTAGCCTGGTCTAAAGGGAGCCAGGGGATGGGGCAGGTGCTAGAACAGTGATGTTAGAAAGAAGGGATGGGGCAGGGGTCTTGGATACTTGCTCAGGACATAGGCTTCTGGCAGAAGCTCACTAGTACAGGCTAAAACCTGGTTGCCCTCCAACTGGTTCAGGATGGAAGTAATTTCCTCAAGACTTTGTCGCTGGCGTCAGAAATTCCCAGCATTCCACTCAGTCCCCAGAGGCCTTCTAGAATTGTTCATGTTCATGGTCACTGAAGGAGGTAGCACCTTAACGACCTGACTCCGCACCCATGGCTCAATGTCCCTAACACGTCAATCACATATATTTCTGGAACTCAAATGTTGGCCCTGGAAATAGGCTGCCCCAATTTGGATTCAAAGCGCAGCTCTGCCACTTGGAAGTGAAACCTGGGGCAGGTTACCTAACTCGAGAGATCAAGTGACAATGAAGCACCTCAAGCTGCAGTAGAGCAGGAACATCTGCACAGCTGTGCTCCTTTGCCCTTGGGCCCCATTCACCCCAGGCCACCTCATAGCAGACTGCTCTAGAGCAGCGTTTTCCATCAGAAATATAATGTGAGCCATATTTGTAATTTAAAATGTTTCTAGTAACCCAATTACAAAAGTAAGAAGAAACTGTTGAAATTAATTTTAATAATATTTTATTTAACCAAATATATCAAAAAATATTGTCCTTTAATGTGTAATTCATAGAAAAAATTATTAGTGAGATTTTTACAAAGCTTTTTCTTTTTCTTTCTTTTTTTTTTTTTGGTACTAAGTCTTTAAACCCAGTGTGTAATTTACGGCACATCTCAATTTCAAATGACCACATGTAGGCTTAATGGTCACATGTGGCTAGTAGCTGCCATATTGGATAATACAGCTTCAGAACAGTGGTCCGCATGACAGACCAGAAATAATAGCAATAGCTAATATTTCTTGATTACCAGCTGAGACACTGTGAGTAAATTATTAAACCTGTGCCAACTTCCTCTTCTGTAAAAGAAAATTAATAGAACCTAAATATTGTTGAACCTTAATTTGAGACATTATCTGAAGCCCACATGTAGATTCCTCAGCCTAGAATGCCTTCTCTTCTCCACCTGCCAATCCTTATCAGTCGTTAGGACCTTGTTCAAATGTTACCTCCTCTGTGAAGCCTACCTACCTTACATCTTAGGCATCATCAGCCAGTTGCTCCTGGCTCTGGACCAACTTAGGACATGTTCAGACCTCTCTATGCTGCTTTCCTACCTTGCTTTGTGATTGTTTCCCTACTTGTCTTTGGGTGAATCTGGGAGGAATTACTACCTCTCATGTCTTCTAAGATGCAGATTTTCAACTTTTTAGCATTCTGAAATCAGGATGCATTTATATTACAATAGGCAGTGTTTTTTCCTTCCTTGGTAAGACCAAAAGAGAGAGAGAGAGAAGAGAGAGAGAGAGTGAGTAGTGGTGTGATTGTAATATGTGGCATAGATTTGATAAATTTTAGTATTTGCCTTTGTGTCCCCAGGCACTGAGCTCAGTAAATGCAATAAATGTGTCAAATGTACTGACAACACTAATAAAAGTTTACTGCCATTACCACACATTTAAATTATTTGGCTGATTGCCTTTCTTCCACTCTGGATGGTAAGCTCTCCAAGGGCAGAGACTGGGGGCTCTTTCAGAATAGGGGCTGGGCATCTTGTAAGAAGCCAAAATTTAATAGCTGGTTCTTGAAGAAAATGTGCCCTTGAGTCACACTCCAGGAAAGAAATCTCACCTTCCTCATTACTGTATAATTAGGCTTTAAAGTTTCCTTCACCAAAGTATCTGATTACTGCATCAGGAAGCAGAGTGATCCAGCTAGAGCATCGGGTTGAGAACTGTGTACTTGTGGGACCAGGGGAGAAAGAGAACATTTCCCTCAAAGCTGCATTTTTCCTCAGCAACCCCATAGGGCCCCAAACAGATTATCTTTCAAAGGACTCATTACAAGACAAGTACTTTTACATTCCAAGTATTTTTAACAAAATCTTTTATATCTAGAGGCTCGATTGTCAAATCATGCTGGCTCTCCTCGATTCATAATATACAAATAGACAAAAACATGCCAAAACCCTCTTATCAAGAGAGCTCCAATCATTAGAGGATTGAAAAATAATGTTTTGTTCAAAAAGTAAAAAGAAAAAGAAAAAAAGTAAAGAAATGAAAAAGATTGGGGAAGGATAGGGAAACAGGGACCTCTGATGAGTGGTGATCCCCAAACTCTACCCAATCAGAAACAAGGAATTTAAAAGGAGCTATTATAAAAGGTCTGGAATGTACATAGAATTCCCAAAAGCAAATATTGGCCTTTCAGTCTTGAGCTTATCTCAAAGCTGTGTTTGAAGGTGCACCTTGATTTTTCCTTGATGAGGGGATTGGAGTTCCTACCAGGTAACAAAAAAACTCAGCCACATAAGGGCTTCGTTCAATTAAATATACACCCAAACACTGTCCCCCAAACTACCACCATCCCTCCTTGGGGGAAATCCTGTCTTTTTCTATCTTTGGCAAGCAGTGCAAACACTTGGATTGAACTAAGGGTATGTGGTTTTAGTATTATATTTTTTCCCTGAGAAGAAAATACGGCTTTATAAAAGCAGTTAAAGTAAATTGCTCCTTGCCTTACCAAACTCTCAGGCAAGCTCAGGGTGTAGAGTCCCAGGCCTGGGCCTGCCTGGATTCAGGCTGGAGGGGCTCCTAGGAGCACTGGCCAAACCGAGCTCCTTTAACAGCTCCAGCATCCTAGATTTGAAAGGGAACAAATCATAATTCTTGAACTTCCTGTGTTCCCTTCTCTTCCTTCTCTCAAGTTCAGTTTAAATGAAATTACTCTGCCTAATGGATTTAAAAAGATTGTTAAATAGATCGTCACCTGGTCCTTCCTGTGAATACTCCCACCTTTCTCCTTTCTTCTTCCGTTTTAATGTGTGCCCTTCCGCAGCTTCTTTCTGGGGAAGATTCCTGCTGTCTGACTAAAACCCTCCTAAGTATAGGCAGCTTAATGGGATGCTATTCAACACATGCCACTTCACTTGCTTGACTCTGAGAAGATTTCACAGCCCCAATCCAGGAGGTACCATAGGGAAGAGAGACACTACAGTTTCAGTAAGGTGGTGCCTATAGCAGGGGTCTGAACAGAGTCATTGACAGGAGGAAAAGGAGCTCTTAATCACCTATACAGTAGCTACTAATTCAATGCTTGCTGTGTGCAGGCTTCTATTGTACATTATTTCATGTCATCTTTATTAAGGGCCAGTTGCTAAATTTGACTCCTGAGGAAGGTAGATTCACCATACCACCATACCTGGCACTCTTTCTTGACCAGCTCTCTTGACCAATCCCTTTCCTCTTTGTTCCACTGAAACAAAGCTGAGATTTTTTTTCCCCCACAAATAACTTTGCTGGAACTAAGGAGGAAGCTAAGAAGGGACCATACAAAAACACAGAAGCAGATGAGTTTACAGAGTTACAGATTTCTTATCTGGCAGAGCTTCCTGGGAAATCTGCTTCCTTTCCCCGACCCGCACCCTCCTTTAAGAGGCCCCAATCCTTTGTGTACAGCTAGATAAACATGTTTCCAAAGAGGGTGGGCCCCTCTCTGCTAGAGGGACATTTCTCTCCCCTCGTCCTACTCTGCCCTCCCCCAAAGGTTCAACACTAATTAAGAAGAGCACAATCGACATTAATCCAGCTCTTCTTTTTTGAAAACCTAGTAGTACTATGAACCCATATTGAGGGACATACAACAAAATAACTGACTTGTAATCATCAAACATATCGAGGTTATGAAAGTTAAGGAAAGAGAGAACTGTTCCAAAAAGAGAGATTCAAGAGATGTGACATCAACATAAACTGTGTGATTCTAAACTGGATCCTTTTGCATTAAAGGATATTATTGGCAAAGATTGAATGGCATCCAAGGATTAGATGATAGTATTAGACCAGTGTTAATTTCCTGACTTTGATAGTCATATTGTTGTTATGTGGGCAACTGTCTTTGTTTATAGGAAATGGATACTAAAATATTCACTGGTGATGGGACATCACGTCGGCAACTTAGTCTCAAGTGGTATAGGAAAAAATGTTCTTTGTACTTTATCTACAACTTTTCTTTAAGTTTGAAATTGTTTTTTAAAAAAATTTTTAATCACTATGTATTTAGCAATCCCATTTTTAGGGATATATTCCAAAGATATACTGTTGGAAATACAGAGCGGGGGGAAAGAGAGAGAAAACAGGCTGATACTATTCTTGTCAACAAAAAAGAAACAACTAAAATATCCATCATTAAGGGACTGGTTCTAAACCAGTCTCAAAAAGGAATAGGAACTATCTTATAGTGTACTACTATGCAGTGATCTCTAAGATATAGTAAACAAAAAAGAGTAGAGAAAATTGTATATATATATACATATACACCTATTTCCTTTTCTCAGATATATATATGTGTGTGTGTGTATATATATATATATATATATATATATCTGAGAAAAGGAAATATGTATCTCTCTGTGTGTATGCATAACATTTCAAAAGCAAGCAATAGAAAAGTAAATCATAAAATTTGGAGATAAGTGATCACCTATAAGATAGAGGAGGAAATAGAGTGAAGGAGTTGTGAAATAGAAGCTAGACTACTTTAAATGTATTTTGTTTTATAGATTTGAACTTGGAACCATGTAAATACTTTATTAAAAAGTTATCCTGGAAAATAAAATGAAACAAATGATTCTAATATGAATATAGTTTGCATAACTATACCATGGGACTTTAAAACTTCAGCTCCACCAGAAGATCCCTGGGGGAATATATCCTAGGGGCAATAAGAACTAGAACAAAAACAAAAAGCACTTGAACCCTTTTCAGGAATCATGTTGTTGGTGGAAGTATTGGTAGTTTTTCTGAGATGCATGTGTTGTATAATAAAATAAATATATAATTATGTGATAACATATCATTCCCTTTGTCTTTGAAAACCAAGATTCTCAACTTTGGGAGAAAGGAGATATAGGATTAAAGACTTTAAGTAAAATCCCTATAACCTGAATTTGAATTGGAAGTATTAATATGAATTCCTGATACATTTATTTTAAGAAATAAACATACTTCCTGTCTCTGTCTAAAAAGGCCCAGAAACAACAAGTAGCTAGTTAGCACAGAGCTCCCCCAGGCCCAGAGTGAGCTCCAGAAACACCCTTTCTCACTAAAAGGAGCAAGGCTCTTTAGAGAAACAGTAAATTCTGTATTTAGAACAGGAAATGCACAAGATGTGCCTGGAACATCTTGCTGTACCAAATAGAATGTTATCAAAGACTCCTATGATTGCATCAAAGCACTCGAGAGTCAAGTTTAGAGACTCCTGTGGGTCATAAATGGACAGTTTGAAAATCAGTAGTGATAGTAACTGCAGTAGATTAAAATGCATCAAATATGTTTAAATTCCTAAGTTCATGCTAATTCTAAAAGATAATTGGTCACACTTTAAAAAGTCTGGTGAATCAATTCTTTTTCTTTCTTTCTTTCTTTTTTTTAAATCAGTGGTAAATAAGGGGGGAAAATCGAGCATTTATCCTGCTTTTCCTATTTGGACAATTGTATTGGTTAAGTAAGCAGTAGATGAGACATTTCTCTTCTCTTTATAGAAATATTACAGCTAATAAATAAAGAAGTAATGTAGAATTAGAATATCAGTATCACCATTTGCAACTTCTAATCGAGGCAGGATAGATAGCCCAGGAACACCCCCTCCCCTCCAGGATATGGCTCCAGAAATTTTTTCCTTTATTCAGACCTCCCCCTGTTTTAGCACAGCAAGGAAAGATAAGCCAAAACTGGTGTTTTCAAGCTTAAAAGCCATCTTTGGCTAGATATGACATTTGGCTAATTATAATATAATCTCATCCGCATTGCAAATATTGCAGCTCCCATCATGCACCTGACGCCATGACAGTTCCGGAAATACCATATAAGGAAGAAAAAGTGGGAAACCAAGCTCCTCGCCTAGTGAGAGGGGACAACAAGGCTAAGTCAGTACCGCATTTCTGGGCACTTACTTCCAAGAAGAATGAAAGCCCAGACTGAGACACTTTCTCTCTCTGAGTTAGCCTGCATGCCCCCTCTTGAGTGTGTAGTTTTACTTTAATAAAGCTTGCGTTTTCCTGCTTGCTGTTTGTCTTGCCCTTGAATTCTTTCTCAAGGCATGACAAGAACCTGGTCACCAGAGCTCTGAGCTCTTCAGCAACATCACGAATTAATGGATCTAGGAATTAATCCATAGCTGTTAGTATCACAAAAGAGGGGAACCAGCTGTTATATGCTTCTCGATGAAAGAATATCAAAAAAATAAAAATTGGACTGGAAGCTGATTAAGCCTAAGATCCAACTACCAATTTATAGAAAAAACAGAACACAAACATGTCCAATGCGACTACCAGGGTGCAGTCTAAAACTTCTAAACTGCTAGAAACAGTACATGGCTAACAACTCAGTTTCTTCAAAGGAAGAGAGAGGGAGAGAAAGAGAGAGTGGAGGGGGGTGGGAAGAGAATACAAGAGGTGGAAGGGGAAACTGTAGATAAAAAGAAACATGAAACATGAGACATAGCAACTAGTCACAATGTATGGACCTAGTTTCTGAATCAAATAAGAAAACTTAAAAATATATGACATTTATGAGATGATTTAAAATTTAAAGACTTGCTAGATATTTGATGATATTAAGCGTTTGTTGCTAATTTTTTTTTTAGATGTGATAATGGTGTTGTAGCTATGTTTTTTTTTTTTTTTTAAGAATCTTCTTTTAGAGATTTATATAGAACTGTCCATGGAAGAAATTCAGTGATGTCTGGAATATACTTCAAAATAATGCTGATGGGGATATATAGAAGACAGGATTGGCCACAAATTCATAAATGTTGAAACTGAGTGATAGGTAACTTTTTGTATGCCTAAAATCTTTTCTACTCTATCTTTGTACATGCTTGGAATTTTTCGTAATAAAAAGTTAGAACAGAACACCTACTATGTATTAGGGACGAGGCTGGTATTGACACACCTAAGCCGTGAATTAGCATTACAGAAAAACACAGTCAGAACTTTTCCTTCATGACTTGCGCATATGGGAAAGGAGAAAAAATTGATGGTAACGCCCTTAACGCTCCCCTTATTTGATGAGATGAATATGCAGTTTCCTTTGCCAAATTGGAAATTGAGAGCAGAATGCTACCCTGTCTAAACTGCTCCTCCAAGGAGTTTGTTGAAGGCCGGAACCATTACTCAGGGTCCAGCTGCACGGCATTCTCATCCACCCCAAAACACATGCAGATATGTGCGAGATCAAAATAGACGCACATGTGGGTTTTAACAAAGAACAACCAGACAAAAGCTCCACAGATGCATCTGACCTCTCTCTAGTGGCCTGTGGGCCTTCCATGGAAATGTGAACTTTCCTTTGACACTCATATGACACCCTTTGGCTGTTAACAACAGTCCTATAGAGAGTGGGCAGTGCCCTTTGGCTGCATTAGGGGCAGGGGGCCCGATGTTCTAAATTGCTGGCATTCATATCACAATCTCTCTTATTTCTGGGCTCCACCCTGTTTGCAGTTAGCTCCATGATCCTTGAGGGTAAAAACATAAATTCAGCTGGACAATCCTCTTTCCAGAGTGGTGACGTTTATCTTACATGCCTGGGATATTTTCCCAAGGAATTTAAGAGAAAATGGCTTATCAGAGAGAGACATGCAGTACCCAGGAAATGCACAGCAGAGGACTGAGCCTGAGCTTTAGAACCTCTAGAAGATGTAAGTAAGAAAAACACAGTCTTTGCCCAGAAAAGCTGTCAGGCAACTTCGGTTTAGGTCAGGGTGTGATCAGACCATAACAGAGAAGGTCAGAGTGGGTAGAGACAATTTCCAACTACATTGGTGAAGTTACAGGAGGTGAAGTGGGAAGCAGACCCCGAAGATTAATAAAATTTCCAATTTCAATAGTCGAGAGGCTGGGGGAGGGTGCAAGGAGAACAGAGCAGAATTCCTGGTAGAGAGGTTGTCTTGAGCAATCATGCAAACAGGATTTTATAAAATCTGCAAGAATAATGAGTCGAACCATCGATGGCGGAGAAGTGGCATAGATGCGAGGGACGCAGCTGCAGAGGCTCAGATAAGGCCTCCTTATCTCCATATTGCTGTTCTGTAGTCTTGTAGGATGCTGGTGATCGCCTCTGAGAAGAATGATAAAGAGCACAGGGGAGAAAGTAGTCAACTATTGCTTGATAATACATGAAACAGATTAATCAATCCTGAAAGTAGAATTTGAGAATTGGGTCAAAATGAGGTGGGGCTCAGCCCCACTTATCCATACCAAAGAGGTTGCTTGCTGACCTCTTGAATCCAGCTCTTTCCAGTCTCATGTTGGATCAAGTATCTCACCAATTTCTTGGTAAACTATAAAAGAACCACATGGTTTAGCTTTTATGAACCTTGGCGCTATTGACCTTTGGGGCTGGATAATTCTTTTTTGTAGGGGCCTGTCCTGTACATTGTAGAATGTTTAGCAGGAGCCCAGACCTCTTGCCCACTGAATGCCAGTGGCACTCACTCTCCCAGCTGTGACAACCAAAACTGCCTCTATACATTTCCAAATGCCCTTTGGATGGGAGGTGCAAAATTGCCCTGGTTGAGAACCGCTATACTATATGAAGAAACTAAACTCATATTAAAAGCTTACATTTATTGGGTGTTTATTTTTAAGAGTTTTCTTACAGTGACCAATTTAATCTTCACAATACCCTGATGAAGTATGCGTACAATTATCATTAACACTTGACAGATGAAGAAACTACTGGCGAGAAGGGTTTATCAACTTATCCAAACTCATACTTCTCATGAGTAGCGGATTCAGGACCTGGACCAAAACTTCTACACCAGCACCCCATCTTACCATTAAACAATGTTATACTCTACCTGGAGTCCCAAGCCTCTTTCCTCCAGCATGGTAAACCAAACAGTGTGGGCACCACTGCCATTGATCCCAGTTTAATTGCTGGGGATCAGACTCAACAGAACCCAGGATGGGAGACACAGTGCCCAGGATATCTCTGGGCGCCCTCCTCACTGTCACATGTGTTTACTCTCCTTCCTGCCACTCCCTGAGGACTAAGTGGCTTGCCTGTATTTCACATTGGCAACATCCCTTCTGGTATAGTTATTATTTGTATTAATGCTTCATGATAATATGCCTTTGCTTATCACCATATTGACCTCTTTTTGATGGAGTACTAGTCACCCTTTGGCTTTAACATAGGGGCAAGGGAAATTTACCCAAGAAGGATAAAAACCGTCTATTAAGGCACAGGACATGAAAGTTGGTTACAGTTTGCTCTGACCATTATGCTTGTCTCTCCAAAATCAGTTTACCCTCCCTTAGTAACTACACTGGTTGTCACTCAGATATCTACACCACCCCCAAACAGCCTTCATTTTTGGTATTATATAGGTGAATATTCCAAAAACATTCACAAACATATCTGAGTTCAGATCCTGGTTCCACCATGTATTACATGTGCAACCTTGCTCAAATTAATTGTCAGTGTGAGCCTCAATTTCCTCATGTATATAACAACGTGAACAAATAATATGTTCTGTTAAAGTTCCTGGTACACAGTATTTATGAGTGCTGTTATTCTTATTATCATCATTAATCCCCTCGCAGGAATTGTTTTTGCCCGATTGCTTGTTAGTGTTATTTACAGTCAGCTGAGAGCAAATGGAATGCAGAGATGAGTATCCTGATGGTAAATGAGGCTGGGAAAAGATGCAGAGCACAACTGCTGGGGCAGCATGAAAGCAAGCATGGCAAGAGTCACAACTTTAGGTGGTGATCATTTTGCAACCTATAAAAATATCAATCAGTATGTTGTTGACCCGAAACAAATATAATGTTATATGGCAATTATATCTCATTTACAAAAACTTTAGAGTTACTAAAAGAGTGCCTGGAAGTGTCCTGCCATGACATTTCTAAAGACATTGTGCCATGATCATAACGTAGGTACCAACTGCTAAAGAAACACTTTAGGGCAGGTTAGGACTTTTAATGTCCCCTGTAGGGGTCAAATTGTGCATACTCCACTGACAGAACATCCTGGAAACCTGCTCCTATATGCTCAGCACCCATATAAGCTCACAGGAGAATGACACTCAGCTATCTGAGATGCCCAACTATTTCCTATTTCAATACTAGTTCATTGATTTGCTCCCAATGAATTAACTTAAGTGAGTTGGTCGTTAGTGGGCACCTACTATATAGACTTGAATTCTTATATTGCCTTTGCAAGGTTCTTATCCCCATATACAGAGAGGTTAAATGACTTGCCCAAGTTCTCCCAACTAGTAACTGTCCAGGCCAGTATTCAAAGCTAGGGCTGCCTGACTTCTGTTCTGTTATTCTAAGCTACCTCTCTCTCCTAGTACTCTTTTGATGTGTATGTCTATGTGTTGGAGGTACGGAATGGTCTTCTGAGCCCAGAACAGTTGGCAGAATCCTCCTTTATTTTGTATATTGCTCATGGAGCCAATTAATGATTGAATGAGCAAAATAAAGAGTAGAAGATGGGAGTAGACACTCAGGAAGGAAAGCCACAGGAAGAAATGAAGAAAGACAAGAAGCGAAGAAGGGAGGAAGGAATGGAAGGAAGGGTTGGGGGGAGGAAGACAGGAAGGAAAGGAAGGAAGAACGTTCCTTTCTCCTGCCTTGGTAATAGTGACTCAGAGGGTTATTCCCAGCTGGCTTGTCTGTGGAGGGTGTGGAGACCATGACGCCTGGTGAAGCTCATCACTGTCACTTGCAAAGCATGTGTCTTCTGAGGAGGGCTGCTGACAGCACCGATTCCACCTCAGGGAGGGGCACATCCTGCTCACGTGGAAGGGCACATGTAAGAGGTATTTGGCAAGGAATGCATTACAGACTCAAAGAAGAAGCTGCATGCATGCCCCACGAGAAGAGTCACTCCAAAGTACTGTAGAGAAAATGGGACCAAGATGTTGTCTCCGATGCTCACAGAAGGCTGCCAACCCAAGAACTCAGTTCTGATCCACCCTCTGTGTATCCAAGCTCTGCTTTACAAAGGCTGAAGTTAGAAAGTAGAGAAGTTTTACAATTGGCACATTTCTGTAAACTCATAGATTTAATTCCAATTTTACAGCTCAGCCACTCCCTGTAACACACATCCCATAAAGGATTTACAATGTGATTAGAAATCTATTACTAGTTACGTTCCCTGACCTCCATAGGTAAAATGGATCTAGGAACTTGGTCAGAGTTCCAAGGAAACACTTAAGATTAAATAGAAACCATAACAACTACAGCAATAAAAAGAACCCCAAAGTAGTCATGAAGAGAACAGGGAACCCCAAACACAAGTTCCCCAAATGAAGAGGATCTGGATTACATGGGGGCAAGCTCAAGGACACAGGAGGACTTGGGAGGCTCCCTTAGATGACCAGATGGATGTTCAGCCCGACCTCACAGCCTACATTTTATGTAAATTTGTTTTTCCAACACTTCATTTAGCTGTGGATGTAAATGTCTACTGTTTGTGTCATCCAAACTTCTCCAGCAGTAACTTGCCCCCTGGACCTTTCTCTCAATGTTGCCCTTGGTCAGTGCCCTGGGCCCTGTTGGTATGAACACTGCAGCCAACATGGTTGCACAGCCCAGCCTCTGACCCCTCAGGGCAGGCTGCCTGGGGGAGCCTAGAGAGAGCACGATTCCTGGGTTGGCCCTGGAGCAAGTTCAGGGGTAAGCTCAAGTTTGGTGAGGTCTCACGCTCCTATAATATGTGGTGCTTTAAAAGAAAAAGAATGCAAAACACAAATACAAAATCAGGTACAGGGCCTGGGGAGGGGCCTGTACAATAAAAAGTCCTCAAAACTTAAACTCGCCTTTGTGGTAAAACCCACTTCTTCCCCTGCCCATGTTATGACCACTTGAGAAGATCTTTGATGGCTTCTGTGTGGTGGTAGAAAGCAAGACTTGACCTAATTTCTTTGGTACACAGAGATGACTAATGCTGATTTTCAAGTTTAGGGTAGAAATTAGAAAAATCAGAGTATAAAAAGAAACTCGATAAGGCTCAGAACTATTAATATATTGAAGCAGTGAGTTAATCAATTTAGAAGTACTTATTTGAAAAGATCATTTTAGAAACTGTTACTACACAGAATATTTACTGTTTTGAATAAACTTATGAGATATTGGTTACTAGCATACGGCATTTTATGTTTACAGATTTGTGTTGTTGCAGCTGTTATTCTTTAATACCATAAATCTCAGGAGACACAGGTCACCCATTGCTTTGGTACTCAACACCCAAGGAATTCAGCCATTATTGAGTTACAATCAGCTCTGTACTGAATTCTGCTGTTTGTTTTTAGAGCTGGACTGGCTGCCAAGTCGCAGGGAGGAAGCACATCTCACCTTTTGCTTAGATTTGATCCTTTGGCTACTGAAGCTGCTGTTACATGAAGATAGATGAAGGAAACACTTCAAGATCCAAAGTTAATTAGACCAATGAACCAAGTGGCCATACCTGGCAGAGACAAATAACCACATGCCATATAGCATGGAACCTATGCCTGCAAAAGTATAGGCAGCATCATCAGACCAGAGTGGGCCATGTAAACAGGGGCATCAGCTCAGGGCCCCAAACATCCTTCATTTAAGCTCAGTATCTCCAAGCTGAATCAACCAGTTGTACATCAGGCTTGGCTGAAAGGACTCTACTTCAGCAGTGACGCCTGGATCAAAGAACATGCCCTCTAGGCTTTTGTTATTGGAAACCTCAGGCCAAAGAGAGAACTGAAACTGCTAATTAGGGACAACAGCAGCATGTCAGGAAACCCAGTGTGACCAGGGAAGGCATATAGTAAGGTTCTGGAGGAGGCTGAGGCCAGTAATGGAGAGCAGTGGGGAAGGTCGACACAACCAAGGGAAGGAAGGACCAAGAGAGAGCCCACCAGCTACGCTTGGCTCCAGGTCCTGAGGGGTCAGTGTCTCTTCAGTGGCCGGAAACAGTTCTCCAGGGCTGGAGCTGGGCTGCCATCTGGCTTTAACCACCCAAGAGAGCAGGCGAGGCTGGGACCATCCTTCTGACTCCTATTGACTAGAAGAGAATAAAAGTGTCCTGGGGCGGGGGGGGGGGGGGGTCTCTGCCCATATCAAATCTTCTCACTTTGGAAACTTCTTGCTGGCATTTCCTGGTTGTGTCTGTCTCCTCTCACCAGATTGGAAGGTCCCTGGGAGAACATGCCTTTATCTAAATAACAACAGCTTCCTCCTGTTGAGTTCTTACTCGTGTTAGAATTGTTTCAGGCACTTACATTGTCTCTCTTAACCCTCCCAATGCTTTTTAATACCTCAAGAACCCAGGGCTCAGACTGTAATTTATTTGCCTAAGATTACATAGCTAATTAAGTAATATAATTAGCACACAAGTCCCAAATGTCAGAGTCTAAAGCCATTACTAAATGTTCGTCAAATTCAATGAACTAGTTCCTACTGGATATGAAAATATGAATATAGTCAACTCCTGGTTTTTAATGATTAAAATAATATTAAAGCAATTAATCTAAAATTCCTCAGTATTAATCCCCAAATATAATTTTGTTTATATATTTGAACCATATATTTGAATATGGGTATGTTTGCTTGTCTGGGAATTTATAAATCTAAACAAAGTAATAGAGACACTCAGTAGAGAAGCTCGAAATTATGAGTTTCCCAACTCTGAGTTTTCTACTAAAACTTCTCCGTACGCAGAACTCAGTCCTGGACTGCTTCTGCTCTCCATCTGAATTTTCTCCACATTTTATTTCCAGGCCTGAGCTACCTTGAGCTTCCAGATTCACATATCTAACTGCTTATTTGATATCACCACTCGGATAGTCAACAGGCATTTCAGACCTTATCCACAACAGAACCCCGCAAACTCCTCCTTCACAACTCATTCTCTCCATTTTCACCATCCCAGGAAGTAACATCAGCATCTATCCAACTGCTCAAATTAAAAAAAAAAAAAAATTAGATGACATCTGGATTCCTTTTTCTTTCCCTCCACAGCTCACCCGTTGCTAATTCTTATTGGTTCCTTCTCTAACATATGTCTTGGATCTCACCTAAGCTATCATCTGTTTAGTGGGTTTGCAGAAGCTTCCTATCTAAAAACTGGGTAGCCCAGGTAGTTCACTTTCTTGATTTTTATTTCAATTATCAAACTGTTCAGAGAAATGCTAATGTTTTCCAGGGATAGCTCTGCATAGAGGAGGGGGATGATCCTTTCTAGGTCTGTGATTCTGATATAAAATTTAAGATGCTATATATTTCATGACCAAAATATTTTCTGCTTTATCCAACAATTTAGTATGACAAAATTCTCCTCTTGGGAAAATCATTTACTATTTTAGGTGCATTTTTGTTTGTTTATTGCCTTTCCAATGTCAATTGTTTTATTTTTTCTTAAAAAGAAAAACTCTAAAAGGTAATATAGGCATATTATCTTCACATAGAAACAAAAGCTAAAGGTAACTCATTTGACAAGAAATTTTTTTTAATGACAAAGATGATCTTAAAGTAAACTGGGCAATCACTAACTCCCTTAGCAGCATTAAATAAATTCCTCTTCTGTGAAGTACCAGAACTGTTTATTTCTCCATGCCCTCAAAGGCAATCTGGATTTTCAGTTAGCCATCACAGAGGTGGACTGAAATGGGAGCCGTAGTTGCTGGTAGATTAATTATATATTTTTTCAAATATTTTTAACTCATGCTTCCAGTTATGCAATTGACCTCAAAAAAGTAGATCTTAAAATTTTGGAGTCCATAACACTTTGGGTCAGTTTATATAAACGTGTGTGTGTGTGTGTGTGTGTGTGTGTGTGTGTGTGTGTGTGTGTGTGTGTTTAATCTTGCCCAGGATTTCTTAGTGATCTGCTCCTGGTCTGTGTGAAATGACAGGCCCCAAGCAAAACTGCAGAAATACAGATAGCACCTCTCCAAGGCTATGGTCTTTCATATACATTCCTGGAAAATGTAACTGTGTGGCTTCCAGTATCATTTCTCTTAGAATACATATGTGAGTGAATTTTACTTTGAAAAGAACACATATACTTTAGTTTACATTAAGATTAATTTGAGATGTTTTAAGAAAGTAGAGCCATTTGGGATCAATATTTGCTAAATCTAAATCTCCATTATATTGCATCAGACTTAATTAGTGCTTAAATTCTAACTTAACTGTGACAGGCTTCCTTCTGTTTACATTTCTGAGAATAAACAAAACATCATCTCCTCAGTGGCCCTCTTGAAGAAGAAATAGCTGGCTCGAAGTTAGTTTTGTTCCTACTCCCTTCTTCCTTACCTTAAAAAAAAACCAAAAAACCAAAGGAAACAAAAAAATAAAAATATAATTCTACTCCCAGCACAGCTGTTAGCAAAATATAAACTCTTATTGGCAAGTAAGTTAAACATATAAATATCTGCAGTCTGTTTGATTCAAAATTTGCAGGAGTGGACTAGGGTCATGGAGTGACTGATAATTTTACTGCATTAGTAATAGAGAATACCTATGGTTGTTTTTCTGTCAGTTGCATGAGAAGCTGCCAATTACTGGTTTAAACTTCAAACAACAACAACAACAACAGCAGTATCTCATACTCCATGCCTTTCTCTTATACAGCTCTTGGCTAAATAAAACTACCCACAAAAATACTATAGAAAAAAATAATCTTGCTGGGATACTGGGCCCATCATTTGATGTTAATAAAAAGTATTTTCTTAGATTGGTTGGAGGGCGATGGATTAGGGCTCTAGTCAACTTCCTGGTTAACTGAGAGGGGTAATTCTAACTGAGTAGAGAATTGAATTTTCTATCTCAATGTGATAAGTATGGAGATAACTCCTTAAAGAGAAAGACTAGTTTAAAGCAACTTTGAATTGTAGTTAATAGGGCAGAATGCATCTGTGGTCAGATACAGCTAAGGGAAGAAAGAAGGTGGTCTGAATTTGTATGTATAAGTTAAATTCCCTGTGGTTAGGCGACTTTTCAGGGCTGTGACTTTGGTTTACCTGATTCACACTATCAAGTATAGAAGGAGCTGACTAAGTCACAAAATCAAAATTCCAATATGTACGTGTTTGCTTCAACCTTTCTTCCACAGATCATAAATCTGGACCTCTTTTCTTTATTACATCTTCAACAATTTTCTGCTTAGTTTTACCTAGAGAGGTGCTAGGAAGCCTGGTGTTTCTATCAGCAGAAACAGTGGTGCATATTGGTTAAAAACAGAAACTTAAGGTTAAAAACCCATTTTCATCACTTTCCAAGTTGTGTAAATTTTTTGAGCTTCAATTTCTTCACCTACGAAATAGAGATGATAGCTCTGTGTCTGTACCTTTATAACAGAATTAAGTGAGATGTTACTTTAAATGTCTCATGGGCACATAGAAGAATCCAATGAATGACACATGTACAAGTGTGACTTGAAGGTACCCTTCCTCCCTTTCATCAGTTCTTTGCTTGGCCATTGAACTGGCTGAGAACACCTGGAGAGAAGATTAAGACAGAATTAGCAGTTAGAAGAGCTTATTCAAACCCAGAGAGAGGTGTCCCTGTCCTATTTGGGCCCTGCAGTGGTTTCCCATTACACCTGGAGTCAAAGTGAAGTCCTCAAAGTCCCGTTATGATCTTTACTCCTCTCATCCTCTCTGATCTCATATCCTCCACGTCCCTCTGCCCTAGCTACATTTTTCTCCTTAGTTCTCAAACATGCCAAGCATCCTTTCCCTGGGAGCCTTGGCGTCTGATATTTCTTTTGCCTGAAACCCTTTTTAAAAAAAAAAAAAAAGTTTGTTGGCTTGCACCCTCATTGCCTTTCCCAAAAGGCCATCCTTCACCACTTTAGCAAAAAATAGCGCCTCCACTCTTTATCTCCTTACCCCATTTTATTTTTCGCACGACACTCATTATTATCTATTACTAAAATGTGCTTATTTATGTACTTATTCTTTTCCCCAAGAAATTAAGCTTTATTGGATAGTGTCTGTTTTATTTTCTGCTGTATTCCTGGACCCTAGAATCAAGCATGACACATAGTACATGCTCAATAAATGTTTGCGAGCTGAATGAGTGAATAGCAGACAGGACAAATTCTCATTGATCAGTATAATCTCTGATGTGCATCATAATCACCTGAATACCCATTTCTGGGGCCATTCCCAGAAATTTTGACTCACTGGGTCAGAGACGGGCCTGGGGATCTGCATTTTAACAAACATCTCAGGTGATTCTAAAACGAAACAGATCAGATTTTTCAGAAACATACTGGAGACATGGAGCTATGAAATCATGCTAATGAAAAGAGACCATATCATAAGTATTCATTGTTTTTAATGCAAGTGGGGTACTGGTTAGCAGAACTTCATGTTTTTGTTAGCAAGAGCTGTTTGTTTAAAAGTTGCCAAGCAGTGTTTTATCTAGAAAAGACAATAAATTGTATTGGAGTAAATCTTTGATCTGAGAAGAATTCCTTGAGTGGACTCTCTTTGGTCCCTAAAAGCCCACAGGCACTCATTGCTCCAGTGGGGGCAGGGAGGAGACAGTAACAAACATTTTTTGAGGTTTTATAAAGCCGCTCTCCCTTACAGATGTTATGTAGAGGTTCACTTTATTAAAAGCTTCTCTGAGGATAGAGGGTTCAACCAAAATCTATTTGGGAAAGGGCATTGTAAGGCTCCAACTGAGAACTCATGGGGAGGAAAGGGGGAGTCGTAATGAAGAAAAGATGGGGCCCTAGAACCCATCCTAGAGTCTGAGCTATCAAGGAAGGGCTGCAGGTATAGAGCGGGAAGATTTGATCTGAAGTCTCACACTGAAATCCTTCCCACTTCTCACGCCATGACATTGGGCTCTTTGGGAACATCAAGCATTGAATAGAAAGAGTTATCATTTAGGGAGCCTGAGTTGTGACCTTGGCTAAGTATAACTCTAAGGAATATTATTCTTCTTCAAGAATCACTATGATCCTGTGCAGGAATTTGTACTAATTCTTTGTTTTCTTTGTGTGGTACATCCCAGCACAGAGTTGCTCGATTTACCTTTATTTTATTTTTTTTGTCGTTTTTATTTTTATTAATTAATTTTTTTAATTGAAGAAATAATTTAAATTGCTTTTCTTCCTTGTCTAAATTTTTTTTCCCTCCCTACTCAGCCTTACTCTCTCGTAACCACTAATCCATTGTCTATGTCCATGAGTCTCTGTTTGTCCTGTTCATTTGTTAATATCACTTATATGTAGGATATGAACCTAAAAGCTAAAATCAATTTACCTTTAAAATGGTTGGAGAAAGGACTCTGAATCTCTGGAACTCTCCATGCCTTCTGGGTCTTAGATGGTCTTAAAAACCTTCTGGTTTTTAGGGCACATTGAAATGCCCAGTTCATTTAGCATGGTAATAAGTGTTTCTTCTGCTGCTGACTTTCTTGTCTTACTGTCATCCATGCTAGGTGATGTGAATATTGCAGTTTACTCATTTGTGCCATGTGTAGTAGGTTAAACAAATAATATGACTTTTAAAAATCTAACTACCAAATCATATTATTGCTATTCTAGAATTTTTAAGTCTTTGAAAGCAATAGCAGCTTCATCCCTGTGTTGGTATTTTCTAAGAGAGCTGTGGCCATTTCTAAATGTCACCACTGTTCTTTGCATTTTAAATCCCACACCATGAACTCCTTGGCTGAGTACTGGGTGAGTGTTAACTTAAAGGAAAAGCTGGTCAATTTGATACCAGGGTCCCTCACTCCTGTCTTCCTCCTTTTCCCCAGACACTTAGGGTACATATACACACACCACCACCACCACCACCACTAACAACAATGGAGAGCTCTGTGCTAAAAACGGAGGTCAGATAGAATGGTTCTTCTAGGATTTCTTATCAGCTCTTCCTTGCCTTCATTTGGCGGGACAGGAAACTGGAGTTCATAAGCCATCTTTGACTAACACAGTCAATAACAAAGTGATAAGTCACAGAAATGAGATTTGCATTCAAAGTTCTCAACCAAGGCTAATTTTCCCTCCTTTTTAAACAGCTATTACTTATTGAATGCTAAGTATTGTGCTTTAGCTAAGTACTATTTTTAGTGCTCTTTATGCTTTAACGATTCACCCTCCAACATGATACACATATTTCTATTTTATGGATGGGAAAGGCAAGGTAGGGCCCTGAGGTTTAGGAACTTTCCCAAGTTCACAGAACCAACGAGGAGCAGAGATGGAATTTGAACCCAGATCTACTGTGCATCATGTAACACGCCCTTGTGTTTCTCCAAGGCAACGTGGTTTCATGGAAGAAGCAATGGATTTGGAGTAAGAAAGTGCCAGCTCTGCCTCCAAATGTGCACTTGGGCAAGTAATTTGAACCTTTTTATTTCATCTCCATTTGTCCTGTCTATAAAATCTCACCAGGATTATTGAGAGTTCACATAAGATAATCTATGGAAAATCACTTTGCAAATTGAGGTATGCTCTAAAAGACATCATTTTTAGCATTGAAACCTGCTGTCCCTTGGTACAAATGCACCATGTCCCTTTCTCTTTGCTTGAACTGTAACACATGCGATGGATAAAGGCCGGTGTTAATACAGTCGTGAATCTTGTGGTTTGATTTCACGTCAAAGGGAAGAGTCACAAAGGTTGTGAATCTGGGGTCAAGCTATGCATATTACAGGCTGTAGTTTTTGAGTCGTGCGTCATACTGCCTACTGCAGTGTGCAAGGAAGGCACTGTACCTCTCCAGGAAAGAGGAGAAATGAAAGAACTCAGTGCCTCTAAACTTTATAGTGCAGTAATTCTTTCTGAACAGAGCTCACAGCGCACTGTTCACAGTCTTTGAGGAAAGGGATGCTGTGTGCCAAAATGTCAGCACAACCAGGGACATCCTTGCCACTGAAGAATGCATCAACATAAAAATTACAAATGGCATTTGTTTTATGATTCATGAGTTTTGCTTTTTAACCAAGATTCTCGCAAACTTTCATGCTGGTTCCCCACAAAAATTACCCTCTGTTTCATTTATAATTTGGAGTAAATGTAGGGGCCAAGGTTAGCATTCTAGCATCTAATGAAAAATATTTCCAAATTCAGTTTGGGTGAGAAATTACCCACCATTCCTCCAACCTGTACTCTAAGTGCCAAGGCCCTTTATGGGGTTAAGCCTTGGGCCATTCGTTAGAGCTGGTGGCACATTCAGTAACTACCTCCAGCAAGGGATATGATAGAGTGCTAAACCAGGTCTTCATAGACATAAAGCAGAAAATTGATGCAATAAGCCAAACAATTAGAGGTAAAAATCTAATCTTTTATTCATCAGATATATGTAGAGAATGCTTTTAGAATTCCCCTTGACTCTTTTTATTGCATTGTTTTATTTTGGAATATGTGTATAAAGACCTTTAATGAAGTCAGTAAAAAGAAATAAAAAGAGGCGGCAAAAGAATTTTGAATGTAAAATACAAAATATATCTGATATTTATTATATCAACTCCCTGCCTCCATGCAAAAAGTATAATTTGACATCAAATTTGTTTGGAAAAATTGGAAGCCTATTATTGGGACACACATGAACGGTGTAAATACTACCATACCATACTCAAGAAAATCTTTAATTTTCACTTTTCACATGGGGAAAAAGAGCTTTTTATGAAATGTGAGCTTGGGGTCACAAATGGGGTTTGAGGACAGTAAGCCTAGGTCTACATCTGTAGCTCAAACTACTCCTGAGATCTTGGCCAGAGGTTTGACTCACAGATGAACCAAAAATATTTGCTTTTCTAGGTCCTCTGCTATCAGTTCTGACCCCCATCGATGTCTTGATATTCCCAGTGATTCATTACCAGGGTATACATGAGAGAGGGTAAATGAATCCACTCAACAAATCCCAGAAATGCATGTACTACCAACTCAGTTTTATCTTTATTACAGAAGGGGCCCATTAGGACACCACTCAGGCCTGCCTATCTTAAGCAATAAAAATGAAATAAGTTGTAATCAGTAGAGAATCACCATTTAAATCTGATTAATCTGCAGCTTTATGTTACAGCATTTGGGGAAATTTTAACCTTTCAGAAGTCTTTTGGCAAATCAATGGGTGAGGTGAAATTTTTAGGACAATGTAATGAAAGAAGTGAATGGCTGGTCTGTATGTTAATTCAAAAGCTATTATTAGGTGGCTTTGATGCTCATATCCAAACATGACAACACCACAGGAAGGAGAATACGTCTCTCTTGCTCCTCTTTCTTGGGAGCAAGAAAAACTTTCCCCAAGCCCCCTCATCAGACTTCCCACCTTTCACTGGACAGAATTGGGTCATGTGCCTGTTCCTAAACCAATCAGTGGGACTTCCATGATTGGCTTGAACAGAGTTTACTCAGGAAGCCAATTTCCTGAATCACATTGGGATGGATAATGGAGCAAAATTACTGTTTAATTAGGAAAAAGTAAAAAGAAAGAGGGATGGATCTTCAGTAAGCAACAGAAAACTTAGTCTTCATCAAGTCTGAGTACAACATTCACATGCTTTATTTTCTTGAGACAATATTACTCAGTTTACTCTGTAGTTTTCTATCAGTTTTTTTTTTTTTTTTGGTGGATCATCATTTTTCTCCGACCTTGTGCTACAGTCTTGTTTCTTTTTTTCCTTAGCAGAGACCACAATGGAAATCCTACTATAAAAACACTCCAGTGCTATCAGAGGATCAGACCATATAAGGTGCTAGGGACCTTTTTATTTTAAATAAGAAACAAAACTATTTATACTTTTACAAGGAGTCTGCCCTATTTTAGTAAATATTTGGCAAAGCTTCTTGATGAAAAGAGCAAACTGACCCTTGTTCTGCAGGGTTGTTTTGCCATAACTGAAATCGTTCATTAATTTTCTGAAAATAGAAGCAGTAAGTGTGTGCTCTTTTGCACTGGGACTAAAGTAGTGCTTACTTGTGATTTAAGCTGTTTTTACTGAGGCATCATTGGTCAAGTGTTTTTTGAACCATGGTCCTAATCAGACCTTGTTCTGAGTCACAGTCACCAAATGGTACAGTTGGAAAATAATCTCCTATGGATGGAGCAGAGATGCATTAATCTGGCCCTGGAGAATGTGGTATGTTTGACAATACATTTCAAACTGGATTTCAGAGGTCCTGGATTTGGTAACAAGCCCCAACTGTTTTGAGAAGCAGTGAATCCCAAGGTTATTAAACAGGACCCATTCTGAGGGAAGCTTGTTGAGTACCATATGTTTCTGATTCATTGGCAGTTAACTCATTCTGTGGTGTGGGGTTTATAGCAAACACTCCAGGCCCCACCACCTTTACTTTTTTAAAGGTATCCTCTTGCCAGCTGGATTTGGAAGGGTGTGGTACAGCTGCAAGAGTGTTTTTAAGTCATTCTCGGAGATGTATGTAGGACAGACAGAATGGAAATTATCCTAAGATGCCACACAGCAGATTGAACTGTGGCTGGCCAGCAGGCTGAGTGCAGGATTTGGACATGACTTGCCATCTGTCCTGGTGGCAGTAAAATGTGGCTCTGCCTCCAAAGATCAGGGTGGACAGTTTCTGATCCTAAGTCAAAGCTGCTCAGAAGAAATGTGATCAGTAGATATCAAGAAAAGGATTTAGAATCTTAAAATTTCAGGATTGGAAGTTGTCTTAAAGATCATCTAGTTCAACTTCATTTCTTAGATGAATAATCTGAGGAGAAATGACTCGTCCAGTGTCACACAGCTAGTTTCCTGCTTATATACTATTTCCTTGTTCCTTGATGTTTTCCAGTAACCACTGGCAAACCCAAAACTCAAATTTTAGGTGGATAACTCAAACAGAATCTGGAACATACTCATTGCTCCTGATGCCCCCCACTTAACTAGCTAAAAATGAGAAAAATTAAGGTCCCTCATAGGTTCTATAAGATGAAATAACGACTTGCTCAGAACAGTGCTTGGCATGCGGCGAGAGCTCACTAAAAGTATATGTTGCTTCTATTATTCTCTCTTGGCTGTTGCCAGTAGGCAAAGTGATACAATAGAAAGAGCTCCAAACTAGTAGAAGATAAGAAATTTCTAGTTCCAGCCATATAACCTTAGGTAAGTCACTCACCTTAAACCCTCAGTTTCCTCTGCCTTCCTCAGATGAGGATTTTATATATGTGACGGTGCTTTGTTAGCCATGAAACTCTATAGCAAAACTTCTCAAACAGTAGTAACATGCATCAAATCACTTGCGGATCTTGTTAAAACTCAGTCTGTTCCAGTAAATCAGGAATGGAGCCTGAGATCAGACATTTCTAATCAGTTTCCACATGATGCGATGCTATCAGTCCAGAGACACTTCACCCACCCTTACCCGTTCTGATTTGGTGTATGACATGAAGACAGCATTCTGGTTTTTCAGACAACAATAATCTCCAGGACCCTCAAGTTGTCCAGATGCAGCATCTATAAGGCAGTACAGGTAAGTACCATGCCACTCCTTAAGATTCCGCAGTAAGTGGACCTGTCTTGGTACCTAGTTTCAAGGTCTTACATATTTATTAAGTTTAGCCTTCAGTCTCAGGGCAATCTCACACCCTGCTCAGTACTTTTTTGCAGAGTGGTGACTGTGACGTCAACATTCTAAAGCCCCTCCCCTAACACTGGTTCCAATTCTTTGGCAGGTAATGCCTCCAGGCTACAGTTGGGCCAGGTACCAGAGGTTGCTATAGGGAGGACAGGTGTGATACCAGGGAACCGGTGGATGATAAATTCGATTCTCGGGCTGGGAGCCAAATTATATTTAAAACAGTTTCTGGCCATCTCACAAGCTTTGGTGTGGATGGAGCATGAGTGAAAAGTAGACGTGACAGCAAACCCTAGCATAGCAGCCAAGAAAACTGACTTGAAACAGAGAAGAAACTTGAAAGCAAAGTGTGTTTGTGTTTTAAGAAAACTACAGAAATTTTAATGGGCCATCACAGCTGAGAGGACTTAAGCGGCTCTAATTAAAAGTGGGCAGGTGATTGCATTTTGAAACTTTACTTTGGATACTTTTGGAGAGTAAGGACGTTAGGAGAGTTGGCATTTGAGAATTTCCTTATGCAGGAGATGAGGTCCAGAGGTGACCATAAGAAGTATGACGTTAAAGTTTACGACTGGCTGCCAGTCTCTTAGTTTCTTCAGACAGTAAAAGGTAAGAAAAGAGGGTGTTTGGGAAGAGAAATTAGATCAAAGGATAAAGGAGAGCAGCGGGTAACTCATGCTTTCACTTCAAGACTCAGATCACCTGACACCCACCCGTCCCTTGTCCTGGCCCCACCACGGGCATGGGGCATGCCGTGCGTATTAATCTGTACCCTGAGGACAGAGATTGTACCTTCTCGGTATCTCAGCTCCCATTACAGGCCCAATCCCAGTAAACAGTTGACTGTATGTGTCTGGAATGAGAATGAAGGACAGAAGAGAAGGGGAAAGGGGGAAGAGGAAACCCAAGAATAGGACAGAAAAGGGACAGATTGGCAAAGCTTTGGGAAGTCAGCCTTTCATGGTTCCAAGAATGCTTTCCAAAATCCTTCCAACCCAGGTCTATTAAATGGCTCTCCTTTCCAGCTTAGCTTGGGTGCACATGTGTAGTAAAACTAAATGATGTCTGAGTCTGACTAAAACGTGACCCTCTCTGAGGCATCAGCTGTGACCGCCTGAGCTTAAATATGGGAGGAAGACCTGGCTGTCTGGTTTCTAGCTTGGCATTGATTCCCTTGGTGTTTGAAGCCAGGTGAAAATGAAGCAAGCAGAGCCCATGCCAGAGCAGATGTTGCCCCCACTTCCTTAGAACCAAGAGGGCCTGTCTCCTTAGCTGGCCACCTCCACAGAGAGGAAAAGAAGCCACGGGGCCCTAGGGCTCGCCGACACTGCATTCCCCAAACCTGCAACAAGGAGATTTTGTTATTTCAGCCACGCTTCGTTGGACAGCAAATATGTGAGCTGCTTTTTGAGGATCCGGAACGTTGCTGGGTCTTCAAGTTCACCCCTGAGCTGCCTGCACACTAGTTAATCACTCACACCAGGCGCTGTTTGCGGTGCTGCCTGTGGAAATGTTCCAGTCCTCCGGCACGTTCAGGTTAGGAGGTGTGCTGAGTGGAGAAAAAGCTCGCTTAAGGCTACATTTCTGAAACCCTGGGGATTTTTTTTTTCTTTTTCTTTTTCTTTTCTTTTTCTTTTTTTTTGCCCCAAACTTCTTTTGGCAATGACAATTGTTAAACCATTGCGCAAGGAGTTTCCTTGGCACTCACGCCACCGCCAGCAGAGCGTGTCAGTGCTCACACATGTGTGCCAGAAAATTAAGTTTTAAATGTCACCATTCCACAGGAACACAAGATGTGACTTTGGGTCCAGATGTAACCTTTGGGCTGGCGTTTCTGCTCATAAAACATTGCTTGCAGTCTGCATCGAGTCCCAGATTCCTGCATGAGTCAGTGGAGTGCTTTAAAATACTTTTAAACATAGGGATTGTGTGTGGTGAACTTGCAAGGTGTCAACTCTGCCATGTTGAAGCCAAGTCTCCCAGAATCCCCTTCCCTCTATCCAGGTGAGATATGGAGGCCAAAGTGAGGCAGCGGCCATTTCTAGGGTCTGAAGGTCTGTGTAGGCCCCGGGTACCTCGGCAGCTCACATATGTTGTTAGTCATCTGCTGGCCTACCTCCCTGGTGTGGGCCTCCAGCTCCTGGGCCAGGAATGTGTGCAACTCTGACAAAGGTCACCCACCAGCTTCTTCTCCAGGTTCCCTGCATCCTTAAGGCTGGAAACAATGAGACATGCAGGTACCAGTTGTTCTCATGACTTCCGGTTTGTCTTTGCTCTCCCTTATCGCACACCCAGTTCTAGTCCCTGCTGACCTACAGTGACCTCAGGCCCAACACCACATGCAGAGGCAACAGTCTTGCACAGACTGCTTCAACAGGTCTCACAGCTGCTTCAGTTCTAATCCACATTTAAAAAAAAATTCATTACACATCACGCATAGTGTTCAGATTTTGATGACTGTGACACAATGTATAGAGCCAGCTCATTGGCACATATTGGTAAGGATAACGTGAATAAATGACAGCTGTTTCAACCCTAATTTTAGCTTTAGTTTGTTGTCCTCTTTCTGAATGAGGACTTGCATCAAGAGTGTTGTTAACCAGTTGACCAAATTAACTGCTTTTAGTACCTGGTCTTTTATTTTTAATTTTCCTTTCTCCACAGTAGTTGTTCCACATGGTTTTCTCTGCCCTGACCCTACCCCCAGGAGATGACCTGCGCCTCTGAAAAGATCAGGGCCAGCTGATAAAGACTCCCACACCTCAAAATATCCCTACTTCTTTACCCACACCCTCTCCTTCACATCTCTGAGCAATAACGATTTTCCCTGACCCATGCTGAACCCTCTTCTGGGCCACTGGTCCAGCTCTTCTCCCTCATTTCTGCTCGCTTCATCTTTTCTCTCCTTGTCTTACGTCATTCGCTCCTTTTCCACAGAATCCCTTCTTCTGCCTTCAAGCATATCCACGTCACTTATTCCACTGTTAGAAGCACCTTTTTTTGACCCTGTTGCCGCCTCCAACTGTCTTCATATGTTTTTGCTTTCCATCAAACTCCTTGAAAGGGGAATTGTTGCCTGCACCGCCCCAACACCACATTTTTTTCTGGCCCTTTAAAGCAGACCAATTCCCACCTTCTCTACCAGTGGCACTGGGTCTTGGCTGCATGTAGGAATAACCTGGGGCCCAAGGTGCTTTTCAAGGGGGCCTAAAGCCTAAAGCAATTTAAGGAAATAGGAGATGGACATGTTTGCTACCTAAAAATTTTAAAGCCTCCAGGTAAATTATTTTGCTATTAATGAGCAAATTTTACATATTAATACCCAAAGCTGGTGAGAACAATTTTCTCTTTCATTGCTAATGACTGGGTAAATAGGTAAAATCTCTTGGAAAAACAGTCTAGCAAACTATCCAAAGACATAAAGATGTACATACTATTTAATGTATTTCTACTTCTAGAAATCCTGAGGAAGTAATTCAAATACTGAAGTAAGCTAAAGTTCTAAAAATGTTCATTGTAGCATTATTTATAATAACGAGAAACTAGAAATAAACTAAATCACCAAGAAGAGAATAATTAGTGTGTTTATGGTACATTCCGTGGTTGGAATAGTAATGTATAAATTAAAGGATAATAATGAAGACTATAACATGAAAATTTGCTTATGAAATAAGTGGGGTGAAAAAGCAGGACATGTAGTTATGATGTAAGGGGAAAGTCAGTGAAGACACTGAATCAAGTATGGTTTTAACTGTGACTTTTCAAATGTCAATTTCACAGTTTAATGATGAATTCTAACTATTAAAAAAAATTGGGCAAATAGGCTTTAAAACCCCCCTTTAAAAAACACTCTTTCAGCTCTCTGTAAACTTTGTTTTGCCTTAGTTCACTTTTTAAAATACATTTGAAAACAAGCTGATTTTGTCCTAATTTGCTCACCCTGAGCTTGTAAACATGGCTCAGTTGTGATAACACAATTTCCCTTCAGCCTCGTCCTGTTTTAGGGACGCTGTTCTCATTTCCCCAGCTGGAAGATTTATGGGAACATTTGACTTTATCTTTTTGTTTCAGTTTCATCAGCAACATGATTTCTCCAGTGAATTATTTTTCTCTTGTGGCAAAAGAAATATTCAGACTGCGGTTAAATGCTGATTCTAGGAAGTAATCCTAAGGGACATGGTTCTCAGCTTTTCTTGAATTTCCTGGGATAATAATTGATGATGATTGCGTTTTGGGGGTCCTCATTTGGCCTGAGGAATGAGTCTAGGGTAAAAGAGAAAAATGAAAGTTTCATAGTTTCATTTTAATTTAATGATAGAAATACATCCCACAGTGAAACAAAACACATAAGTGACGGATTAGACATACAAAGATAGCCTCTGAGACATTTGAAAAATCAAGATAAAGAAGAGACTGATACTACAATATGGAGGGACACCAGACACTTGAAAGGCACACATGAGGGTGTTTCTCCCACTTGGGATTTGGGCAGCTGTGGTCACTGTTGCCACCCTGGCCCATCAAGGACTGCACTGAGTGTGAGTCCTCTGGTAAGCACAAGTCTCATTTCAGGTTCGTGTTTCATTTAGAGAAAATGAGGATGTTGAACTTGAAAATAGGGGTCAGATGGTGTCACAGTGAAATATGGCTCCAGCTGCACTGTTCAGAGCTTCTTTCAGATCAAGGGGAGTATTATATCCTGTTGGGACAATGCTTAGTTCTCTAAAAAGGGGAAAGTAAAGTGACTGCCACCTTTCCTCGCTCCCATCTCTGCTCTCTGGCAAAGATGTTAGATGAACCTCTGTGCGATCAGGTTCAAACATGCTTTTACTAACCTGACTGAAAATATCTTACTAGTTGATGCTCAAAAATTACGAACAGATTTCTGATATATTATTTTTATTTTTTTCTTTTTCTTCTTTTTTTTGAAAAGTTCTAACTTGCCTGCAGCTTGATTCCTTTTAAGTTTGCTGTAATTTTCTTTGGTTGTGGTAAAAGGTACCATTTATTCCCCTTAGCCCAGAGTCCAATGTGACTCCAACGACATCCTGTTTAAAAGGCTCCACTTTGTTTACTTGTGCAATCTATGTTTTCACCTATTTTTGTTTCTTCCCTCAGAGGACTCAAGGGTAGGTGCATGAGACATGGACTTGAAGCAAAGTTCATACAGTATTATGGAAAGAGGAAAAGGATGCAGAAATACACAGCTGGTCATTGTCCACTTCAGATGCCTGTTATATAAAGGACAGCAATGCATTTATGTTGCCTTTGGGAATAGCATAGATAGCCTGAGATCAGTTAGTTAAAGTGATATATGGTACACCATTTTCTACGTCAGATTACAGAAGCATTGACATAAAATCTGCCATATACACTGAATGCAGCCTCACGAACATCCTTTACACTCAGGCCCTTCCTAGTGGGCATGTTCTGGAGGCAGAGGAATGTGGGTGAACCACAAAACAGCCATCACAGCTCCAAGTTAATTAGGACAAAACAGTAATATACTCATGAGGCTGAGGCCAATTTTCATGGAAAAAGAAGAGATACATTGGAGATATTAAAAGAGAAGACAGTCAACACTGACTTCTCTATTCCACATTTCCCTAGGAGGGTTTCTTTGGGACCTCAGAGCCAAGTTGGACTAAAGGTCAACTTTGGTACTGTGTTTACATTTATAATACAGTGAAGGAACTGGCAGGAAACTCACTGAGGAACATCCACGATGCGAGACTGGTGACACAGAAGGAAACCGAGGCAGTCATCTGTGAAAGTCTAATGTGAGACTTGGGCCAGAGCCAAGTTTCCAAAGCTTGGGCATAATCTTTATTTTTCTAAGTCAAAAGTGACTTTAAAAAAGTGACTTACCTTTTCAGGAGGTAAGTGTGAACATGGATATGGAGGCGGGTCGCAGCAGGATCTCTTAGGGCACAGTTCTGAGAATCCAGACTCTGTGAAATCCTTCCTACTTGTGGCAAAAAGCCCACTGCATGAGCTTGGGAAAGTTGCTTTATTTCTCTGTGCCCGGCTTCACATGGTAGGGAGAGGACAAGTTAGGGCATCATCAAAGGCTTAAGAACTTTTAGTAAGTTTTCCTAACCCTTTAAAGAGATAAAATCAAAAACATAAGAGAAAAAGCAAAGTCAGTGATTTAGGTTTCACTTGGAAAATATATTACATTTAAGAAAAAAATTAGCCAATGTTTTCTTTATCATCTCACAGAGTTTATACTCCACATAGCTGTGAAAGAAGTTTCAAAAGTACACATAAAAGCATTTGGCTCCCCTACTTAAAGTCCACCACTGGCTGCCTGTTACCTACGAAACACAGGTCAATTTCCTTGGCTTTGTAGCCAAGACCCTGTGTGACCCGCCCCCTCCTACTGTGCACTTCCCTTCCAGAGGCTCCTGAAGGCTGTACCCAGAGGGATAGAAAAGGCCCCACTCAGTGGAGATGCATCAGAAGACCATCCACCAAGACCGAGGGCAGAGATGCACACAGGTTCAGGGTAACCAGGGTTCAGGGGAGATCCAACAACTATCTGGTCCTACCTCCCCTGCTTTGAGGCCTCACAGCTGCCATGTTTTCTAGTGTTTACTTGCTGAGGTAGGGGTCATATTGCTCATCTTTCCTCAGGTCTCCAACTGAATTAATTGGTCTTGCTAGTTCTGCTCTAAAGTGTTAGGTTCTCTCTGGGCACCCCAGCTGCTTAGTTGCTCGTGACCTTCCAATTGCTTCAAGATTCTAACCCAGATAGGGCTGAGGGCACTTACAAGGTCCCCTTCAGATCAGGTGTACAAAAGAGTGAAGAAAGTAAACGATTACAGCAGTCTTACTCTGGGTAAATAAGACCAGCCAGCCCTCACTGCTTTTAATCTTCTCCCTTATCCTGCAATGAAAGTGTGATGATCCCCATTTTTTAGAGATGGAAATTGAAACTCAGGCTCAGTAATTTGCTTGAGGTTTTCACTAGAAAGGGATGGAGCTGAAATTTCAACCCAGACCTAATTACAAAGACAGCTCTTTCCCATTATGCTTACTTATTATGTTGTGCTTACTATGGGGTAGATACTTTTCTAAGCACTTCAAGTGTAACAACTTATTTAACCTCACAACATCTCTACGAGGGAAGGCTATCATAGCCATCTTACAAGGGGAAAACTAAGGCCCAGAGAGCTTAAGTAATTTGCCTGATATCACACAGCTAGTAAGTGGCAGAGACAGGATTCAGCCTGGCAGCCTGGCTCATTTCAATGAGCCACAGCCTCTGTGAGCTCCTGTCTCCTAAGGTCAGCAGCATAACCTGCACTCCTCGAACACCTGTCTCAGGCCAGCAAGAAGGCACTGAGAGGAACATAAAGAGATATGTGTCCTGGCTCTCAAGTAGCTTACAGGGTCCAACTAACAGGTCAAGGGGGCACGAGGCCTATACAAAGATATGCTGAGGGTCATATCTACCCTGCACCTCCAGGTTTATTTCTAAAAACTATAACCATTTCTTTTCGGAAATCTTTACAATGAACAGGCTTCGATGCTGTCAAGGGAGGCTGAGAAATAGCAAAAGCCTGTCTTTGGCTTTATCTCCTTAGATAGCAGAGAAATCCACAGTTATGTAGGATCTGAGGAGAACCACACTTTTTGATACTGTCCAGCTCTGCCTGCAGAGAAAGGCAGCAGCCGGAGCAGATGATGACCATGGAAGCTTGACCAAGGGCAGCTTAGCAGAAACCAAGAAAGCCAGGAGCCCCCAGCCAATGCCCAAATGTTCCATGGACTTTGTCTAGCATCTGTTCAATGTCTTCATTTCCTCCGAGCAAAGTTGGAGCTGGGGCAAGGACACTGGTTTCTGCATCTATTCTGCCCAGGGTTCTCTTAGACACCCTGGTTCATAGCACATGGTCAGTTAAGAACACAAATGTTGGAGCCAGATGGAGCGAGAATCCAGCTGTGAGACCTGGAGCAAGTTGCCGAACCCCTCTCTGCCCATGGTTACTTTATAAAATGGGGCTAATAACAATCCCCACCTCATAGAGCTCTTGTGAGAATTAAATGCAATAATGTCACTAAATGTAGGGTCTGGCACATAGCCAGTACTCTGTAAATGTTAGCAATTAATAATAAAATTCTAAAACCCAAGTCAACTGTTAACTCTTTTGAATCCTCCTGCTCCTCTACATCCTCCACTCCAATTAGCCTCCTCCCTTCTCTGGGCTTGTAGAATATATCTCTGCTGTGAGACTTAATTCTGAATGATAATTATGTCTGTCTGGCTCCTCTACTAGACCATGAACTTTCATCTGAAGACTGAGGCTTATCTATGTGCCCACAGAGGCACTGTCAGTATTGGCCAGAGTAAATGATTCAGCAAAATCCTATCCAATTCTGCCTCACCTGACAGGTCTCCCTATACTTCAGTCTCACAGGCTGTGACCAGAGCCCTCAACAAATGTGCCTGCTGTTCCAGGCAATAGTTTCCTCTAAAGACCCTCTTTGCTACCACACAGGCCTTTACCCAGCCCTGGGACGCAGATAAAGAAACAGGCAGGAATTCAAACCGTGAGCCAGGTTTCCAGATCAGGCCAGCATGAGATGTACAGATTCTTTCTTCCTTGGCCTTCTGACTCCTCAGCTTCCCTGATTTCTCCATGTTGCAACAGTTTCCTAAATTAGCCCTGACATTTTTTTTTTCCCTCTAATTTTTCCGGTGCACCAGCACTTCTCAAAGTTTTACACGCATGCAAACCACCTGGAGATCGTGTTGGGATGAGGCCAAGGTACTGCATTTCTAATTAGCTCCCAGGAGATGCAGGTGCTGCTTGTCCACATTCCACACTTCGAGTGCAGAGCTGAGCCTGCTGCCTGGGTAATCTTCTTAATGCACAACTATGATCATGACGCTTTAGTGGATTTGAACAGGTCTTTCGCCCAAAGACATATAAGAAACTCACATGAATACATGAAAAGGTGCTCAATAGCATTAGTCATTGGGGAACTGCAGATTAAAACCACAATGAAATTCCCCTTCATACCCATTAGAATGGGTAAAAATAAAGTGCCACAAGCTGATGAAGACACAGAATAACTGGAACTTTCATACACTGCTGGGGAGAACGCAAAATATTAAAGCTGCTTTGGAAAACAGTTCGGCGGGGTTATTTTTTATAAGGTAAACATACACTTATAAACCTTATTTGACCTGGTAACCATTCTCTTATGTTTAGATATTTGCCCAAATGAATTGAAAACTTATGTTCACTAAAACCCTGTGCATGAATGTTGTTAGTGGGTTTATTCATAATCATCAGAAACTAGAAATAACCCAAATGTCCCTCAACTGATGAATGGATGAAAAAACTGTGATACATTCACAAAATTGAATACTACTGAGAAAAACAAAATCTAATGACCCACAAAAATACGGATGAATCTCAAATGTGTTATTCTAAGTGAAAGAAGTAAAACTCAAGAAACTACTTGCTATATGATTCTATTTATAGGACGTCCTGGAAAAGGCAAAACTAGAGATAGAAAACAGATAGTGGGTATGCCACACTAATGGGTTGAGTGCAAAGAGACAGGAATTTTGTGGCTTGATGGAAATATTCTATAGCTTGATTGTGGTAGTGTTAACATGACTATATTCATTTACAAAACTTGATGCTACGAAGGATGAATTTTAGTGCATATAAACTGTACCTAAAAAATGACAATATCAACAAAAACGACTCTAGTGGCTACTATTTGCTCAAGGAATTAAAGTCCAGCCTCCAGACCATTTTAAACCATTTTTTACTATTCATTTTCTCTAAATGCTGGCTAAAGTTTGCTGTCACCTAAATATGCCCTGGGTTTTCTTCTCTCAGTCTTATCTCCTGGAATACCCTCTTCTTTGACAAAATAGATTGGTGATAAATACTGAATGACTTTTCCCAGTAATATTCCTTGAGTCCCCATTGACCAAAAATGGTGCCATGAAAAGATGCACCTATAATCCTTCTTTCCCTCATCGAAGAGCTAAGTCATTTGTAGGTGTTTTGTTTTACTCTGGTTGATTCTTTGGACACAGTCAAATCAACTTAAAGAAGTCCCAAGTATGCTCAAGAAGCAGCAGGCGGTTTGCAGCCTTGGAAAGGCCCTGCCCTGGCATGTATCCCACTGCTTAGGACGCTTCCAGACTCCCCACTCCCCATCATAGGTGAGGGGAAAGGCCAGCCCTGCTGACAGGAGGAGCTGTGTGGGTGTCACCAGGCTGGCCGTGATTGATTCGCCTGTCCTCACTTGCTTGTTAGCAGAAGGGCTCCTCACGTCCCCACATCCGCTGCCTTCCTCTGGTGGAGACTCCCTCCCGGGCAAGCCTGTCCTCCCAGCACTGCCTCTCCCAGGGCCTCTCACCAGTTCATCAGTCCTCACCACTCTTTCTCCTCAGCCTTGGCACGCTGACAGACTTTCAGGAGGGAAATGCATGGGGTTGGATTCTGAGCGCTGAGTCCATGGTTGCTCACACTGAGAAGATAGTTTGGGGGTCCCAACCAAGAACCCCAAGTCTTTGACCAAGCCCCTGTCACAAAGATAAGCCCTGAGGGACATCCACATCCCCATCCTTATATGGGGGTGGGGGTGGGAATTCTATTCCTAATTGGGTCTTTGGCCTCGAGTCCTCATATTGTCTCTTGGTGAGCTGAGAGAAACCAAGTTTTTTATAGGCTGTAGGTAGGTCTGGAGGCTTAGTGAGAATCTGGCGGAGGGTGGCCAGCATCTTCATCTGAGTCCTCTAGATTTTAAGATTCTTGAGGAAAGGAAAGATGAATCAAAGAAACAAGAAGATGCGTTTGCCCCATCAGACCCCTCTGACGACATGGCCCCTGCCTTTTTGCTCGGTCCATGATCCAGACATCTCCTTCTCATGAGGAGGGGCTGAGGAGGGGGCCCAAAGCTTCCCTGGGGTCCAAGGATGGTAACATGGAAAGTTTCTGAAAACTTGCAACATATACATAAAATCCCTGCCAAGGACAGTTACATAATTTGTGTGGCTCAGTGCAAATATGAAAATAGGGAGACCCTTGTTCAAAAAGCAGGAAAAATGTCTTTAAAAAGTACTAAAATAGAAAGCTTTTTCGTTTTATCCATGGTCTTGATTTGTCATGGTGTTTTTTATTTGCCATATAATGTTTTTCTAAGTAAAGAAAAACTAACATTTTAAATTATTAGCATGACTTTTACCATTCATCTCTAAGTTGCATAATACCTGTTTTACGAACAAATGTAAGAGCATTTAACTCATATGTAGAATCACTGAAATTATGAAGTTTGTATTTCATTGCTTGTAAATGCCCATGCATTTCACTCTTACCAGAATAGTGGAGACACTGCATAACATGAATGTAATTGTTTTTATTTCATATCTTGCTATGCATTCTACCAATGCTCTCTGTCTTCAGCTTACTGAAGATACGGAAGGACTGAAAGGAGAAGGAGCTGTGATTTGGCCCCTCTTTCCTTCCTTCTATGTCTTCCTCTCTCCCTCTTCCCACCTTCGGGGAGGGTCACCATCCCAAGCCTGGCTGCCCTCCTCTGGCTTCTTGGGCTGGCTCTCCCGTGAGAAGGCTGGCGTCTGCCCAGAGCTGCAGGATGCCTAGGAACCTCAGCACTGGCCCATGTTTGTATAGAGTGTCCCCCTTCCTAATTGCCTCATGTTTTGTTATTTAAATGGTGATATAATAATGAGCATGACTGAGCATTTATTATACCAGACACGTACCCGTATAACCATGCACAATCAGAATTGCTTGTGGCCCTTTGTCTCTCATAGTTCTCGGTGACAGAAGTTCTTCCTGCTTCAGTCTGCAGCCCCTCTCTCCAGAAAGCTCAAATGTGAATCCGTCAGGCTGGGTTCTGAGGCAGGAAAGAAGGGGCATAGGACATACTGAGGCAGATTCCTTTTGTCTTCTCCATCTACATGGGACCCCAATGCTCCTTTGAACGCCTTCCGTTCTCTGAAAGACCCACATGTAAATCAACCCCATGGGGCCTCCTTACCAGTCAGTGAGACAAAACTTAGGAGGAGAAACAACTTAAGCTGAAGGGGAGAGCCCAGAACATGAAACAAGGCAGCTTAATTTGAATTTTAACACCCTTGACAGAGGAGCCTCTCATACTTTAGTGAGAATCATTTTCCTCCTTCCCCTCATGGACCCCTACTGGACGCCATGGGCATTATGTAGGACTAAGCTCCCCTGCCCTCAGTCTCTCTCTATCACACCATGATGATAGAGTTTCATTATAACACTCAGCATTGTAATATATTATTTACCTACTTATCATGTCTCTCCCATCATGGGGGAATGTCAGCTCCATGAAAACAGGGTCCTCACCTGTCGTGTTCCCAGCTGTAACACCAGAACACGTAGTACGCACTCAAGATGCATTCAGTAAACAAATGAATGAATAAGTATTATTTTTGTTCCTTTTGGTACCCTTACACGGCACCTACACTGCCCATGTGCCCGCTAGATTCTCAAAAGCCAAATCCCATACACATCAGCCTAAGCGTCAAACCCTGCAGAGACCAAGACAGTCAAAAGGGATTGGGCCTCATGCTTCATCTCCCTGGGAGAGCAAAGGAAGTGGTGGTGGGGGGAGGGGTTACTATGGCCAGCAACTGGGCGATGGATAAGAAGGGCTGATGGGAGAAATGCCTGGGACCCCAGGAGCAAAGCCAGCAGGAACCCCTCATGTACCACAACCACCAAGGCAAAGCCAGCACCTTACCATCCAACCTTTTCCATACCTCTCAGGTTGAGTGCCTCCAACTGTGACTCTTTTCACCCTCCAGCTTGTCCTTGTGCTTCATTTGGTTTGAGTGTTAGCATGAGAGTAAACCGGAAACTTTGCCTCTAAGGGTATTAAGGTGGGTGAACAGACCTGTGCCACCAGCAGGTGTCAGAGCTCCTGAGCAAGTGCTATCTGTCTGCTCAGCCCCGAATGTGGACCAGCTCCAGGAAGAGCGGCAGCAAAGGCGAGGAGCAGACGCTCCAAGGCCTGGAGGCCCACAGTGTGGGTTAAGAATGTAAGTTATGCTGCCCTTATGAACACAGTGTATTGTTTTACTTTATTGGTTGATACCAGGACTAATCAGCTCAGAGATATGAAGGGGAAAGTTGCAGCCATGACCATGGCAATCCTTGGCCTGCACCCTCTGGGCCCAACCCACGTCATCTGCACTTGATTTCAGTGAAGTTTGTGTATGTTGATAGAAGGTCCGGGTCTTACTTCATGAGTTTCCAAAATAAACACTTTCTAAATGTCCTTTTTAAAAAAGCAATAACATTTATTGAATTATAAAATTAATACATAATCATAGAATAATAGAAAGGTAGCTACATAAGTATTGATATATATCAGTTTAGTATTTTTCAGTACATATATGTATACATACAAAAAACTAGTTTTTGTTGGTTTAAGGGGAGGAGTTCAAAATTCAATTCATATAAAATTATTGGCTGCTTTTATACTTAGCACAATATCATAAGTACTTCTCTATGTCAGTCTGATTTTCAATGGCTACAGATTATTCCATTGTATGGATGTATTATAATTAACCTCATCATTCCCCTTAAATGGACATTTGTATTAACTTATGATTTATTAATATAATGAAAGCAGCAGCAAACAGATATTGCGAGTCCAGGTAGGCACATATACACGAAAGAGGAAAATTGCTTAAGCGCCATGTGCTTTTTTCCAAATCTTGTGCCACCTCAGAACCTGCAGAATTAGTATATACAAACAAACTATAACTACATATATAAATATATAAATGTTGATAACTTTGGAAATCATCAAACTGCTGGGGTCCTGCCAGCACTCAGCCTTTGCTCCTCTACTTTTGAACTTCCCTCAGGGCACACCTGCTCATGCCAACGTGTCCTCTGAACAGAGCGGCTCCCCCACCATGTCTGGATAACACTCTTGTCTCAGTACACACAGCCTGTTCCCAGTTGAATCTACAAGTGCATCTTCCAAAATGTCCATGGCCAAGGCATTGAGCAGACTTTTGACTCAGGCTTTCAAAGATACCTCAGTACTAAATCACCCCCTAAGGGGAGGTTGTTTCACATTCAGGGGCTGTCACCTGTGGCCTAGAACAGAACTTGGTTACTCAGCTTAAAGGTCCAGAGCTCAGCTGTATCAGAGCACAAGGGACTGAGACCAGGAAGAGCCTTGGATGGAGGACCAGCTGAGAGCTCACTCCTACAAGTAGCATGTGACAGAGCCATGTGCACAGCCCCTGCAGGTCAGCCTCCAGGCTGTGCAGACACCTGCCTTTCCCCCAGATCCCATGGATGCCATCTACCCTTCTCTCTACACTGGTTATTAAATTAAAAGTTGGCTAAGGGGAGAGCGTGGTCAAGGACTCCATCATCAACCAATGAGTCTTTGTGGAATGTGGAGACATTACTGTATTCTGGCTGGACTTGGGGTAGCAGAATGCCAGCTCCCATCTCGAACCCAGGATGAAAGTGAAAGCTGTGGTGGAGAGGCCTAGACCTTGTTTCTGGCCCACAGGTGACACAGCCCTTAATGTGAAATATCCTGTCCTCAGCAGGGTAAGTTCACTGTGAGGTATCTTCTGAGTCACTTGGCTCTGAAAACTGTGGGTATGGACCAGACTGGGAAGTTACTGGAGCCTTTTCAGTGTAACTTGGACCCACCCTAAGCATCTGGAAGACCTGGAAAAGGCCCATGTCATCTAGACTAGCCTCCTTTGCAGGCAAGTGGTAGACAAGCTTCAGAGTTTTGGGGATTGCTTCAGCTCCTGAGTCCACGAGGAATCCCAGAGCCTCCAGAGACCCCAGCACCACCTTAGACTCACCCAGCTTCTGGATCTGCCAAATAGCTAAAAATCAGGATGAATTAAGGAGCAGATGAAGAGATAAATTATAGCCTCATTTCCTCTGCAAAAGCAGAACTTGGCAATGTCCCCTTGCCAGGGCAAGGGATGGCCTGAGGAAGCTAGGGGAAGGCCAAGATGTCTGGGGAGTCCTGAGGCCCCACGCAGTGGGGAGAGGATGGTCTGTAATCAGCATCCCAAACTAGGATTTAGGAGACCCTTGAGCTTCACCCACAGGAGCTTGAACAAGCCACACCTCCGTCCTCAGTTTTTCTGTCTCTAGTATGTAAGAAGAGCCACAGCTTCCATACTTCATTTGAGAAATAATAATGACATACATTTTCACTGAAAAATTGTCACGTGCACCCACAACTCAGGCCCTCCCTGCTGATTCCGAGGCAGCGAGTGGCCTTTCCCAATGTAATTGTGGTTCCAGAAGTTGATGTGATCCATGTAATAAGCGAACCATATAATAAAAAACCATGTTAAATTGAAATCCCATTTTGGCATTTTTGAGCAGAAGCTCAGGAGAATTCAAGGTGGGAAGCTGAGGAGTATGTTGATGAGAGGAAAGGAGAGAGCTGAGGTCTTAAATAAGTCGCTAGCCTTGGGCTATTGCTGTAAGAAGGGAAAGTACAGTATTTTAGATAAAATATCTGAAGGGGTTCTTAACAGAAAAGGTTTTCTTCTGCTGGTTAACCATATTGTAAGTCTTTCATTAATGTATTGGCCCACTCATAGAGTATTTAATATGCAGACCATGCTACTCTTGCTTGAGTGCTGGGAGAAGTACAAAGCAGTATTTTGGAGGTCTTGGCTGTGGCCTCGAAGGCCTTATGTTCGAGAGGCGGTGAGCCTGGTAAGGGAGACCGTGCACTGGGGTGCCCGAGTGCCTGTGCCCAAATCGCTGATTTACTGCTCTGTAACACTGGGCAAGTTACTTAATCCTCTGTGTTTCAGTTTTCCCATGTATAAAATGGGAATAACTATAGTAATTTTTTCATCAGACTGTTATGGAGAATAAACAATTTAATGTATGAAAAGTACTTAAACAGAGCCTGACATAGAGTAAGCGCTGAAAAATGTTAGCACTTATTATTTCCTAGACAGGACATGTACAAGGAGGATGGGCAGAATCATTGTTGTAGCTGCCAACCACCGGAGCTCAGTGAGTTATAGGAAACGCTCTTTGTTCAGCCAGCTGGGTCTGCCAGGGGTACGCAGACCCCAAATTAAGCAGCCCTGAAATGGAGAGGTACAGGGTTTTTAAGCCCCAAATCCCATTCTTCATTCTGTCTGAACACAAAGGTCTATTTTTCTTCTATTCACTACCTGTCACCCCACAGGTCGGGTGTGCAAGCGGGGGTATAGAAGCAGAAAGCTTATTGTTAGAATGTTATGTTCCTATGGCGATAGCCATGTTCCCATGGGTGACAGCCAAGCAGTAATTGTCCAGCCACCACATCATCATCCAATATTCGCAGATTATCCTATGCATCATAAAGTCCTATTTAGCATTTTGCTTTTTACTAATACGTGCAATGACATTACTTGCTCCATTTCTAACATTGTCACTTTCAGCCTCCATTGTAGCTGCAAACACAAACCCCAGCTTTGGAGCCCCCTGGCTTTAAGATCTTCACAAACAAATCTTTCTGAAAAAAATAAATATATAAATAAAAATGATAAAAAGGCAAGACCCTAAAATCTGAAACTTTAGTAACCTCCTCCCCTGGCTCTGAATTAAGCAGATTAGGACAGGAGATTTTGCATTCCTGTCGCATTTGGTGAAGGCCTATGGGTGTGGCAGAGAGCTACAGCCACCTGTTGTGATTAATTATGCTCTGACTCCCTGGGGCTTTGAAAGTAAACTGGAGTGGTCCCCTACCTCATGGTCACTGCACATCACAAGACAACCTCCCACCCCGCCCCAGGCACCCACAGTCTCTTCCAAGAACGGTCTTATGGCCAGATCGTGGAAGTGTCTGTACTGGATTTAAAAAGACAAAGCAGAGGGCTGGTTCAGGGTTCCACCGCTCTCTCAGCACTCTCTTGTTGGTGATGTCTATGTAAAACACATCTAAACCCGGAGTGAATTTTTATGAGTTTATTTGCTCCACACTGACATATGCTGGGGAGCAAGATCTCAAATGCTGCGGAGAGTAACAGTTTTGCAGTGTCTTTCATGCATTAGAAATTAAGGAGGCAATGTCAGGGAGATTACCTGGAGGTGGGAGAAAGCAGGTTGGGGACTGGATTACAGATGAGTTAACAAGATTATGTTCTCCCTTGAGGGTGGTTATGGTTTATTTCAAAGGTGTATCTAGATGCACAGAAACAATGATAGGACTTGCGTAAGGCAAAGATAAACCTTTTACTAAAGAAGTTATATACCTGGGGCATGACTACCTGCCATGATCTGCCCAGTTAGGATTGATGATTAGATCACCCTGTGAGGTTACTTTCCAAGGAGCTCCTCTTTTTTTGTCCACAGTGACCACATTTGTGGGACCACCATCCCCCAGAGGCTGCCTAGAGAGGCTCTTATTACTGACCTCAAGCAGTCTGTTTCTGCCTGCACTTATCAAAGCAAAAGGAGACACAGACAGGAGTTTGCAGCAAAGAAGGTAGAGGTTTATTTAAGGAAACAGCATCAAGCCCAGAGACACAGGTGAGTTAGCACTCAAAGACCTGGCTCCCTGATGGCCTCTAGGGGATTTACAGGGGAGAACTCATTAGTCATGGTAGCTAAGGGAATTGGGGTCGTGGGCTCTACCGATTGGCCAGGGCTGGGGTAGGAGGCGGTAGATCATTGTATCAGGTCCTGAGGTCGGTCACTGTGTGTCTTCTGTCCGGTTTCAAGGGGAAGCCAGTAGGGTCCTTCCACCTTCATGAATGTGTAATTGCAAGATGTCATCTTCAGTTTGGTGGAAACTGTTTCTGTGGTCAACGGACCTGAGGCTTTTTTCCTAAAATTGTTTGATGCTGACCTAAGGGCTTAATGATGAAAGGAGTGTTCATGCATCGTGCAAAGAAAGAAAGGAAGCAAGTGAGCCCAAGGCTAGTTTGAATGAGAAGAGAAAAAGTCATTTTAAAGAAGTGAAGATTCACACAGTTTTACAATCTTAGGCACAATGGTTCCGGAGCGTGTAAGGCGAAGGTCCTCAGACAGGCGTCATCCCGTATGGATGTGGACAAGGAGGGAAGAGGGCAACTGGGCCCAATGAAGCACCTTCCTTTGGAGACAAGTGAGGGCTGCCTGCGCAGAACTCCTCTCCCGCCCTCCCTGCCACACGTCTCCTCCTCAGCCTTAATCCCTGTCCTCCCACAAAGCAGGAATGAAGACAAAGAAAAAAGGACAAGTGGAGTAATCAGACCCCCTCTGGAGCCCCGAGTTGCTGTTCCGCAGTGTGCATAAAAAAGGCCAAGACGGTGTTCCTTTGGTTTGATGGGGCCGGTCGGTAGCATGGTCAATAAAGCTGATCATAGAAAAGCTCAACAGATTTTTCACAGAGGCAAACTTTGTCTGGTGATGGCATCTCAGACCCAGTCTGGAAATGAAGGGCATTGTTGAGTAAGAAGGAGGCTGAGTGCTTAACAGAAGCCTGGAGTCTTCTAACCAGGTTTGCCGCTGGAGACACTCAGCATCTGGATGCCTCACAAGTAGCGCTCAATTCTAACAGGTGAGACCACCTGGGGTGTGTCCCAGCTTGAGCATCCTGGCCTGGAGCAAAGTCACCAGGATCATCAAGTAAAAACCTTCCCTTGTTTAAAAAAAATCACATACTAATATTAAGACCTAGTCTTTTCACCTTCACTTTTTAGAATAAGAATACTAGCTTTCATTTATGGAGGACTTATTAGGCACCAGATAGCATACTGGCCATTTTGCACTATCTCATTTAATCCTCATGAAAACTTTGGGGTATTTTTTTACAACTCATTTTTATCCCCCTTTTTCAGATGATAAAATTGAGGGTTCAAGAAATTAAGAAACTTGTCCATGTTTATATAACCAGAGGGGCAGAGATAGGATTTTAGACCAAGTCTGCTTAATTCCCAAACTCATACTATTACTACCCCTCAACTCCCTCATGTGCTTGCACAGTGTCCATGTTACTATAATTCTAGGAACAAAAAGGAATCAAAAAAGGGTCTGGATTCCTAAGGTCAGTGACTCTAGTTCTTTTGTGGAAAGTTGAGTTAGAGAAGCCCAGTTACCAAGATGTGGCCTAAAAATCTGTCCTTCCAAATACTACGAGCCTTCCATCTGGAGTGAATGAAACCATAGGCTCACCTCAGACATAGAGACAGTGTAAACTCTTTAATCCTCTCCGCTGGGTTCAGAGCTCCTCTGTTCTTGGGACCAGCTCTCCTGGATGGGCAGCCATTGTTTAAAATGAGCCACTCACCTGGGAGTAGCTCTTTACCTCAAAATCTCAGCACAGACAACCACTGAAAAACAAAATAAAACAAAACAATAACTCGACAATTACCTCCACAGTGATTTCAACTCTTAACTCTCACATGGCTTCCTCTGCCTTAGAGGATGTTACTAAATCAAGTGGAACGAATAACAAATATTTTTAGAGTACTTTATTCAGTTTACAAAGGAAATTGCTGAGGTTTTTTGGTAGGTCAAAACAGTCAAATATCAGCAACTTCACAGTAACTTCAACCTTAATGCAAAGCTCATTGACCGACTGACTGAATCAATCAATCAATCAATCAATCAATCAATCTTCAATTAATCCACTGGCCAGCCAGTTAACGGGGAAACAAAACTAGCTTGTGAAGCAATCAGGGCTAAATTATGTAGTGATGGCATTTTACAAAGCAAAATTTACGTGTGTTACTATGGTCACCAAATTTCTAAGTGGCAGAGGCAGATGGGTGGCAATATCCTTCTGAATGCCTAAAATCCTCCAAGGTGGCTCTTGATGGTGCCTGGAAAACAGGTGGGACTGAGATAGAGAGGAGGCACAGGGGAACAGCACAGCACAGACACTGGGTCATACAATACCAGTATATCAGGACGTGGAGAGAAAACAACTTGATGGAATAGGGGGAGCATTTAACAGGAGGCGGGTAACTAGGTTGGAGACAGAGTGGGGTCAAATTATGGAAGTTCTTAAAAAATTAGGCAAGAGAGTTTGAATTTTTAAAATCATCAATCCTAGTGCTGGAGGGACCCAAAGAGATCATCTGTCCTAGCCCACAGGAAAGATGCTACCTTCTTAATTCCACAAAACAACTGAGGCTCAGAGATTTGGTTAGAGATGGAGGGTAAACTAGAATTAGGATTTTTATCTTCCTTGCCTGTTGCTTTTTATACCTCATTTCACTGAACTCAACTTGTACTTCTGATTAAAAAATAACTGTTTTATCTAACAAGCTGTTTTATTTATAGGCTGTTACTATTTAAAACTGTTTCACATTTTAAAGTAGCAACAAGGAATCAGGTTCTTAAGGAATATTTCTTGGCAGTGACATAATAAAAGTGTTTTAGAAAGATTAGCCTGTCAAGAGCAATCTAAATAGACCAGAAAAGAGGGCGACTGGAATTAGGAAAAGAGGAAAATCAGTGAGGACTTAGAGATGCATTAGGTATGGAACCAAGGGTAAAGGCAAGAATTATAGATGATGCCAGGAGAATGGTGGTCCACTGTCAGAACTAGGGAAGGCCAGAACGAGAGCCAGCTCTGGACGGGGAAAGATGTTAAATTTAAGGAGGAAAGCTGATGTTTAGAAGGAGGTTGCAGATATAAGACTAGGCACCTATGGGAGGTTGGTACTGGAAACAGAGATTTAGGAGTCATTATAATGCTGAGGTAAGGATAGAAACTATAAGAATGGATGAGTAGTTCACCAAAGGCAAAAGTCTTATGAAAAAAATTCGAGGTCTGTGGCAGAGATGGCCAATTGTGCTCCAAAATCTATTTCCCCTACCATGGAAGACAGTCGTTTCTGGAGAAGGGACTTCCCAGCCATGACTGTATTTTCCAGCACCCCTTGCATCAGAAGTTGCCATGTGACTGGTTATCACCTATGGAGAATGAGCAGAAGTGATAGATGTCACTTCCAGACCAAAGTCTTAAAGCAGATGTACCTTTTCCATCCTCTTCTTCCTGTTTGGCTGGCTGACGCAGGTAACATTGAGGTGCTAAAGTCTGAGGGGATAGGGGAGCCATAGAAAGGAGCTTGGGTTCCTGGGTGGAGGAAATCCACCTGCCAACAGGAAAAACTACTGTGGACCAATACATGAGTGAGAAATAGACTACTTTTATGATTGGGCCACCGTAATTTTTATAACTATTTGTTTTTGAAGGTTGGCCTACAACAAGGGCTCTGAAGAAATGCCATGTTGGTAAAGTGAATGGCAGGGCAAAGGGTATAGAAAATCAGCATATCCAGAGAATATTAGAGAAATCAAGGAAGGAGTAGCTTCAAACAGTAAAGAAATGGTCAACAGTGTTAAGTGGTCAAAGACAGGGGAGGGAGACTGATAATGAGAGGAAAAACATGAGACTTAGCATTGAGAAGATTGTTCACAACCTTCCAAAAAACAAAATACAGACACAGGCATGCATTTCAAAGAAGACCCAAGGCCACGTGGCCAGTATTGTCTTTCTTTCCACTTGTTTTGCTGTTGGGCTTTTTCTCTCCTGGCTCTGAAGGAGCCTGAACTTCAGAACATCCCCAAAGGACTCTGCAGCACAGTCCAAAACCAATGGAAAAGTGACATGAACCCTGCCATTATGTAATGCGGTGGAAGAGCCCCTTGGTTGGGCTGCTTTACAGGAACCAACCCCTGACACATCTTGGACTCTGAGCCCAATAGGACAAATGGGGGAGACATTTTTGTTTACAAGAGGAAAGGAAAAAGAGTTCCAGCCTTGACCCAGACTGACTACAACATCCCCCCTGGGAAACAGCAGGTGGGGATCCTCCTGTCTGTGTTGCAAGAAGACGCAGCACCTGCAGGTCAGGGGACAGGCCAGCACAGAGCAGGAGCAGCGTCGGGCCAGCCTTCCAGCCAGGAACTTTCTGTATTCAGGAAAATAGACCAAATCATCTGGTCTGCTGCTGCTTCTGCCTTATTTAGTTATATTAGTTTAAATGAAGTATAAAAACAAAACAAAACAAATCCTCAGTAACATTTAAGAAGGTCTTTCTGCTCACTGTAGGGTCAGACTAAGCTTTGGAATCGGACAACAGACCAGATCTTGGCTTGTGGGGTGGGGTGGGTGGGCTCTCTCCCTATCTCTATCCACCCCAACAAACCATCCAAAGACCAAAAGAGCATCACAAATGTCAATGATGTAAAATGTGACTAAATGCATCATTAGAAAATGCAAATGAAGCAAATGCAGTGTCATGATAAGTCTCTGGGTACTCATTTCAACCCAGTTGTTACCGCTGAGCCTCCTTATAAAACGAAACTCTGGGGCCTCAACTGGCTCCATGAATGTCGTCTTCTTGTTCCTGGCAAGATTAATAGTCTGCTTTCGTCTCGGGTTCTTCGGGAAACAACCTCCCCCGACTGAGGTGAGGACTACACAGGATGACATATAAACTACCTGTTTGTTTCCACTCCCTCTTTTCCTGACAGAAGCTTGGTCACGGTCTGCTTTTGAAGTATCTTTTACTACTGTGTGAGCTGGAAATTGTAGAGCACAGGAGAAAGTTGAACTTGCCTCTCCTGGGTCCACATTTGTCTGGATGTAACCCAATACTCGGAGCAGCTGAGTTCTTACGGTTAAGTGTTTCCCTTGTAGGAGAAGTCGCACGGCTCATCCACTCTAACAGTCAGAAAGCTCAAGGGCAAAACTCCAAAACCAATATCATCAAAATATAAATTGCAGGATCACCCAACTTCCCACCCAATACCAGAATTTCTCCCACAGCTCCCTCCATGGTTGACCAGTCGGGATCTTCCTAACCAGAATCTTCTTGAAAGAGCCAGGCAGTTTCCTGCCTTCTCTATGAGGTGTTCACTCCGTCACTAATCAACCTCATATGAGCCAAATCTACCTTTGTGTAACTTCCTCAAAGTGATCCTTGTCCTGCTCTTTGGAGCAAACCAGAATAAATATAGCCCTTTTCCGCATGACCACCGTTTGAATATTTTACCACCAGTTATCAGGTCTCCCCGTTCCCTATCCATATCATCTCTTTTTCAAAATTCATGGTCTCCACTCCTTCAACGCAATACACAGACTTTTAGCATCCTACTTATCCACCTTTGAACTTGCTCTTATTCATTAAAAAGCTTTTTAAATTTAATTTTACTATTAGTTTCAAGTATACAGGACATTGGTTAGGCATTTATATAGTTTATGAAACGATCCCCCTGATTGCTCTGTCTTCCTTATGGCTCTAAACCTCACCATTACATTACTGCTGACTGCATTCTCTGTGCTGTGCTCCCCATCCCCATGACCCTCTATCAACTACTAATATGTACTTATTTAACCCTTCACCCCTTTCTCTTTTAAAGACTTTTGAAATCTTATTAATAAAAAGGACCACAAGTGGACCCAAAGCTGCCAAATGTAACTTAAGGCAGAGTGCAGTGAGAATACTGCCAACCTTCATCTGCATATTAACATGGTTTTGTGTTGTTTTGTTTTGTTTTGTTTTTGGCAACCAAGTACTTTATTGGTTCATATCCAGTTTGGGTCAGTTAAAACTACTGCTTTTTACTTCTGATTTTAAACAGCATCAGACAAATTGCTCTGGTAGAAACTAGCCGAAATTTGTTCTAAAATACCTATAAAGCCACAGAAAGATAAAAATCCTTTGCTCCCCAAAGCTAAGACCAACAGAAAGCTACTTGCCAAAATCTAGAAGTAATTTATACCTAAAATTTTTAAATGAGCAAGAAAAGAAACAACTGGCTATCATTCTGGCCCTTTTCTCCAGAAACAGAGGATCTCAGACCTTCTAAAAGAAGGCAAGAAGAGATTTTATTCCTCCTGGCTGCTCTATTTCCCTACTTAGAGACAAGAAACTTCGTAGCTATTCCTTTACCACGTGGTGCTACATTTTGAGTTGGTATAGATATTTTTTTTGCCATCTTCATCTTTCAACATTTATTTAGAGACGGTGAAGTAAATAAGAGTTGGGGGTGGGGGGTGTGCGGAGTGAACGCATTGCCTTCTCAAAAGAATAGTCACCAGAAATCAAATGTGACTGGAGATGTGAAGTGGTGTCCTGGCAGCAATACACAATGAGGAGGGTACCCTAGAACCAGGTGTGGAGGTAAGGTCTCAGCACAGCAAAACCACCTATAGGAATGCTAGCCAAATTATTAAAACTGGGCAGATACTCAGTTGTATCAACCTATAGATCTGGTAAAATGACATCATTACCCAAGTGTCCAACCAATAAAACCAAATAAAATCTACATACCCTGTGTGTGGGTGAATCTGAAACTGGCTCTTACTCTTTTCATTCAAAAAGGAGTAATCAAGAAAACTGTCATTGGAAATATAAAAAAGCGATTACTCAGAAAAAGATCAGATGAAGAACATTCCTCTAAAAATAACCTCCTGCAGGGGAACCAGAAAACATTGTTAGGAAATTGTAACATCCTCAGTAAGATGCAAGAAGATAAGTTTTCTAGGAAAGAGGTTCAGATAGTCACAAAAACAGAAAAACAGAGATGCAAAGACAAAGGAGATGAATAGCAATGAGAGATAAGTGAGGTAAATAAGAATATTCACGATACCAAAAATATAATGTTTTTTTTTAAATAATAAAGCATACAAGTATACATTGGAATGACTATACAGTAGCATCTGCTGTGTGGAAAAATAAGTTGTTATTCTGGAGATCACAATTGAGATATTCTTCTATAATACAGAGGAACAGAACGGGTGAGAATATGGTAAACACAGAGGACAGAATATGTGATTCAACCTAATGAGCATGAAAGGAACAAGAACAAGAGAAACTGGGATAAATACAAGATGTAATCGAAAATTACTTTCTTGTGATAAAAAATATTTGAGTATGCAGACTGACAGGACTCACTATGTTCTATGTAAAATTAAAGAAAACTGACCCATATCTAGATGCAACCTGAACACATTTTAAAATTGAAAGAATTTTTAAAAACCTTCAGGTATTCAGGTTAAAAAAAATAATAATTTACTTAGGAAAGAGCAGAAACTAGACTCATTTCTGACTTTGATGCAATGCTAATTGCCAGAAAACAATGCAACCATATCTACAAACTTTCAATGGAAAAAAGGTTGTGATCTATGAATTTTATATCTAACCGTGTTGTCATTGATTAATGAAGACAATAGAAAGACAGGCTCAGATAGTCAAGAACTTAGAAAATAGATAAATCAGCTCCTGGCCTTTTCTTGAACATTATTTGAAGACACATACACTGACCAACTGATATAAGAATTAAAATTAACAACACACACACCAGCAGGACTCCCCTTACACAGTTTGAAACCATATTCAGGAATTCGGTGGATAGTGCCTGTTGTCTGGGACACTGTGTAGCCCAGAGATGACTTAGCCTTTGTGAGAGACATTGTTGGTTGCTACCCAGCGTCTTCCTTCCTTCCTCATTTCCAATACTACCTTAATTTTGTTCATATCCTTCTCCTTACCTAGCCATGAGCTTCAGAGAAAGCTAGTCTCCTACCCAGACACAGGGTGTGAACTGTGACTGGCCTATCTCCAGTCTGTGATTGGTTTAAGTATGGGTATGTGGCCAATAAGACATGAGGGAAAATCTGTAGGTGGAGACTTCTGGGAAAAGTTCCCCACTCTTAAGTAGAGATGACTTGTAGGAGACAGGCTCATCTTCCCTGGTCATCATCAGGTGTGGAAGTGCTATGTCTGGGAACTATTGCAGTCCTGTCACAGTCATGAGAAAAGCTGGCTTGAGGACAATGCTAATGTACCTAGGGTGGCAAAGCCAGAAGATGAAAAGAATCTGGGTCTTTGCTGACATTAATGATTACCTAAATTAACCAGACCTGGGCCTGCAGTGTGATGCTAGGTATATTTATTATTTAATACAAATGAAAAATTTCTGTTGTTTACACTCAGAAAAGGATTCTAAGTGACACAGCCATGAAGTGTTAACTTAGCTATTCCTCTACTGCTTCCATTCTTCTCTCCGTACCAAGAAACATATTTCTTGACACATATGCTTTAACCTACAGTTCATATGGAATCTCTTGCCCTATTTGATGATCACATATAACAATAACTGGTGCTGTTCTTGTCCAGATTTTTCTAACAATGGCTAAGCTTATTACATAGCGAAGACCCTGTGCCAAGAAAATTACTAAACAAAAGATCTTTTCTCCCTCTCAAAAAAAGCAGTATAGCATAGAATGACATAATGAACTTTTTCATTGCTAAAGAATTGAAAAATGATTTTTATGCATCTTTAGGCCTCATTTAAAATGACCTAACTCATTGGATTTTTTTTTTTTAAATGAAGAAAGACAATCATCCAGGGACAGACATTATATATTATTAACTGCCTCTTCCTAAATTATGTGATTTGTGAATATTCCTGAATTGTTATTTAGTAACACTTAAAAGTCAGCATATATTATTGTCTCAACTCCGTAAATGCATAGAAAATACCTAAGAAAACAAACTAAATTATCAATGGTATTCTTTCTGCATAATGGGAAATGTTTGATTTTTTATTTTCTTTTTTAAACTTATAGATGCCTGTATCCACTTTTGCCATGTCTCTTCCTTGTTCTGTAAGTATGTGACTTTCTTTGACCTGGGAAGTTCATGGCACCACTCCCCTTTCCTGAAAAAAGCAAAGTGGGCCATTTCTTCTCTTGTCAGCTATGAAACGCAAATGTGTTTTCTTCCCCAATTCGTATTTCCCTGAATTAGGTTTACATTTTCTAGTTCTAGCAAGGTCTCTCACACCAAGGCTGCAGATTTGGCCCTTGCCCTTTGGTGCCCTTGTTTCTCAGAGGATTGTCCTACCACAGGCACCAAATTCTGCCTATTTTACCTCTACTCTAACTTCCTCCAATAACCAGTTTCTTGACATTCCCCTTTAGAATCCTTTTCCTGGATTACTTCCTTTATCCTGACTAGAAACCCTTTATTATTTGTGGTAAATTAAAGAGCAAAAGAGTAGTCCTCCAAGCCTTTCATCTTTATCCAAATGGGAGATGACCTTGTATTTTTAGCACTCAGGATGAAAGACCCCACCTCAGGCAAGAAGACTGGCCTAGCACACAGAGCCTGAACAGTCAATTTACTCTTCAGTGACCATATTTACTTCTTAGATCAACACAGTCCCCAGGAAACTGCCATGGCAACCTGCCCATTAGTTCTGCCTGTTCACTGTCAAGACCTCTTAGGAAAACTGCTTTCAATTCTCTGCTGGTACATTTATACCTGGAGGGAAGATCAAACTGTCTTTGATCACCTGACATTCTGGTTCCTATGAAGGCCTCTCCTAACTCTCCTCTACGAAGTTCCGAATGCCATCTGACCCCAAGACTGGTCAGGCCACTCCGCTTGGGTAGATTCTGACTGTAACAGATATGAATAATCACCTGGTTTGAGGATGCCTATTTTTATGTAGAGGAACAGTGACTAGACTGACTCTAATTATACTGCTCCCCAGGGTCAAGAGTGGAACAGTTTTCTGTGTGAGAGGATCAGGCATGGTGCACACTGTAAAACCTGATTTCATCATCTCTGGATGACAGAGTCACCTACTAGGGCCAGAATTAGGGTGAGGCAAGTGAGATACTTACGTCAGGCACAAAATTTAGAAAGAACCAAAATACTTAGTAGTCAAGATAAATAATATTTTAATGCAAAGTGTTAATGAATCAAAATTACTTTTAGAAAATCTATGACATACAATATGTCAAAATGTTAAATAAAGACAGGTTCAGCCCACAACAAGAGTTATTACTAATAAACTACTTCATTGAATAATTGCCGCTTATGTGTCGATATTCATTAGAACATTTACTCCTCATAAAACCCCAGGAGGAAGGTATAATAAAATATCTTATGAAAATTATTGATATAAAATTATATTTTCAATAAAAAACCATTTATTGGTAAAATTAAATGTAAGACATCAGAAACTCAGTCAAGGCACATACAAAAAAATGACCATAGTTTCTGTTTATAAAACGTCTTCTTTAATTTTCCTTTTTCCCGGTATGCCCAGTTCAATGACCTAATTGCTTAGAAAAATAACAAGCCCTTTCCAAAAGAAACAACATTTAAATCAAAGAAAATCCCTACAACAACAGTGTTTTTAAACATGATTGTTTTAAAACTCTGATATTTCCAACAGGCTAAGTTTTTGGAACCTCAAATTGGGGTGTTTTATCACTTAAGGGACTAATACTTTAGGGGAGTTTTATAGCTGCATTTTTGAAGTTGCTGGGAGAAGTTATTTTGCCTTTGAACTATGATACCTCTTCAACAAAAAGAAGGTTTCTGTTATTATTTACACTAGAACCTAAATGACAGGCAACTAGTATTAATTATTTACTTACTCAACAACTATTCATTGGGCACCCACATGATCCAAAGCACTGTTTGGGACTACTGTGAAATAAGACAACTGAAATCCCTGCATTCATGAGATTAACATTTGATTTTTAGTATTGGTAGAACTCAAAGTTCTACCAATAAAGTCCATTAGGACCTTATTTTTCATATTTAAAAGAAAGATAATTTTAACTTGTTCAATTATAACAAAAACAAGAAATAATTTAACCTTGACTGGTTATAGTTTGAATGCACTGGAATATCCCCTAGACTGATACTACCATCCTTCTAAATAGTCTAACTCATTCCAAATAATGGCTTATTAATCCCCCAGCTAAACATTTAATAATGAACAGATTTGCTTGTGCTATGAGGTTTGTGTGAGTTGGGGAATCTTATGATTTTCCCTTTCTTCTTCTAAACCACCTTTCTGAAAACAATTTAAGAAAGTAATAAGGAATTAGTAAATTCTGCTCTTTATGATTTTATCATGAAAATGAATAAGGGTGGTTAATTTCATGACAACTTTAACTTCCTTTTCAAATTATTTCTGACCATAAATGTTTCCATATGTTACTGGATAACTCCCAGCTGCTCTGTAAGCTGAGATATGTCTTTTTCTGGTAATGTCATAAGACTCCAATGGTGGCAATTCCCATATACAGAGATGCTCTCTATGACTTTCCAAGTCTTCAAGATAATTCTTAGGAACAGAGGCCAGAGCTGCTGGAACAATTTTTTTTTTTAAGGTAGGTGCTCTTACTGGTTTCATAGTTTAAATTACTCTCTTTTAAATCTTACTCATTTCCAAAGACATTCATTTTTCTGAATAAAAATGTCTCAAGGCCTCATAGTTACACACAACCTTTGCATTAAAATGCAATTGCTGCTACATCAGGAATAGTAGAGGGGACATCATTACTGATCTTAAAGAAACAAAAAAAGATTATAAGAGAAAACTATGAACAACTACGTCAACAAATTAGATAACTTACATGAAATGGACAAATTTCTAGAAAGATACAAACTATCAAAAATGACTCAAAAGAGGTATAAAATCTGAATAGTGCTATAACAAGTAAAGAGATTAAATTACCAATTTTAAAACTTCTCCTTAAGAAATACTCAGACTTAGAAGAAGAGGCAGAAAGATGTCAAAGTATACCAGTCCAAAAAAATTATTAAGTCACAAAGGAAAACATCAAGAGAGGAAGAAACTACAAACAGCCAGAAAACAATAAGATGGGAATAGTACATCTTCACCTATCAATAATTACTTTAAATATAAATTTTAAATATAAATAAAATCTTAAATTCTTCTGTCAAAAGATATAGAGAGCCCAAATGTTTAAAAAAACAAACAAACCAAGATCCAAAGAACATATAGACTGCAAGAGAAGAGATGGCAAAAGATAATCCTTGCAAATGGTAACCAAAAGAGAACAGAAGTGGCTATGCTTCTATTAGACAAAATAGATTTTAAGTCAAAAAGACAAAAAAGACAAAGATCATACATAATGATAAAGGGGTCAATTTATTAAGAGGATATAGCCATTGTAAATATATAGGTACCCAACCAACATCGAGAACCTAAATAAATAAAGTCAGTATTACCAGAACTAAAAGGAGAAATGGATAGCAACACAATAATAGTAGGGGACTTCAATACCCACTTTTAAAATGGATACATTCCAGATAGAAAATCAATAAGGAAATGTTGGACTTGAACCATACTTTGACCAAATTGACTTGAGACATAATAGAACATTTCATTCAATATATTATTTTCAAACATTCTCCAGCATAGATCATGTTAGGCCATGAAACAAGTCATAGCAAATTTAAGAAGCTTGAAATCATACCAGGTATCTTTTCTGACCATAGTGGTATAAAACTATAAATCAAGGACAAGAGAAAAATAGGAAAATTCATAATCATGTGGAAATTAAACACATTTCTGAACTGCCAATGAGTCAAAGAAGAAATCAAAGGAAATTTTAAAAAACATCTTGAGACAAATGAAAAAAGAAACACAACATGCCAAAACTGGAGGCTGTAACACAGTTCTAAGAAGGAAGACTATAGTGATAACTGCGTGCATTAAGGAAAGAAAAAAAATAACTCAAATAAACAACCTAACTTCATACCTCAAGGAACTAAAAATAAAGAACAAACTAAATCTAAAATTAGCATATGGAATGAAACTAAAAATAAAGAACAAACTAAATCTAAAATTAGCATATGGAATGAAATTATAAAAATCAGAACAGAAATAAGTGAAATAGAGACTATAAAAAAATAGAAAATATCAATGAAACTAAGGCTTTTTTTAAAGATAAACAAAATAGACAAACTTTTAGCTAGACTAAGAAAAAAAGAGAAGACACAAATGAATAAAACTGTAAACAAAAGGGCAGACATTACAATTGATACCACAGAAATACAAAGCATCATTAGAGACTATGACAACACTTACACGCCAATAAATTGACAACCTTGAAGAAATGGATAAGTTCCTAGAAATATGCAACCTACCAATGAGGTTATGAAGAAACTGAATTATAAAGAAACAGAAAATCTGAACAGACCAATAATGAGTAAGGAAATTAAATCAATAAGCAAAATCCTCCTCAAAAATAAAAGCCCAGGACCTGATGTCTTCACCAGTGAATTCTACCAAACTTTTAAAGAAGAATTAATACCAATCCTTCTCAAACTCTTCCAAACATTGAAGAATAGGGAACACTTCCAAAATCATTTGATGAGTCCAGCATACCCTAATACTAAAGCCAGACAAGGACACTATAAAAAAGAAAACTATAGACCAGTATCCCTGATGACCATAGATGCAAAACTTCTCAACAAAATTCTAGCAAACTGAATCCAACAGTACATTAAAAGGATCAGACACAATGATAAAGTGAGATTTATCCCTGATATAAAAGAATGGTTTAACAAATTATTGCAAATCAATAAATTAGATACATCACATTAACAGAATGAAAGATAAGAATTATGTAAGGGCCTTCTTATGGATCATCTTAGTAAGTGCAGATCATCTTAACAGGTGCAGAAAAAACATTTAACAAATTCGACAACCTTTCATGGCAAAAACTCTCATTAAATTTGGCATAAAAGGAATGTACCTCAACATAATAAAAGCCATATATAACAAGCCCACAGCTAACATCATATTCAATGGTAAAAAGCAAAAGCTTTATCTTTAAGATCAGATGCCCATTCTCTCCACATTTATTCAACATAGTATTGGAAGCCCAAGCTAGAGCAGTTAGGCAAGAAAGAGAAATAAAAAGCATCTAAATAGGAAAGGAATAAGTAAAATTGTCTCTATTGACAAATAACATAATTTTATACATAGAAAATCATAAAGACTCCACCAAAAAACCAATAAATGAATTCAGAAAAGTTGTAGAATATGAAATAAATATTCAAAACTCAGTTGCATTTTTATACAATAACAGCAACCATCAGAAAGATAAATTAAGAAAATAATTCCATTTACAATAGCATTTAAAAGAATAAAATACTTAGGAATAAATTTAGCCAAGGTGGTAAAAGAGCTGTACACTGGAAACTAAAACTGAAGAAAGAAATTTAAAAAGACAGAAATAAATAGAAAGATATATTATGTTTGTGAACTGGAAGAATTAATATTGTTAACATGGCCATACTACACAAAACTACATACAGATTCAATATAATCCCTATTAAAATCCAATGGCAGTTTTTACAGATAGAAAAATAATTCTAAAATTTATGTGGAACCAAAGAAAACCATGAATAGCCAAAGTAATCTTGGCAAAAAGAATGAAATTGGAGGCATCACACTCCTTCTATCAAAATATACTACAAAGCTTTAGCAATCAAAACAGCATGGTAGTGGCATAAAAATAAATAAAAATATAAAAAGATATATATATCAACAGAGAAGAAAAAAGAGCCCAGAAATGAGGATTTATGAGCAAGTGATCTTTGACCAAGGAGCCAAGAATACAAACTGAGGAAAACAGTCTCTTCAATGAGCGGTGTTGGGAAAACTGGTAGAAGAATGAAATCGGATTCTTACATCACTCCACATATAAATATCAACTCAAATAAATTAAAGACTTAAATGTAAGGCCTGAAGCTATAGAACTATTAGAAAAAAACTAGGATAAAAGCTTCTTGACATTGTTCTGGGCAATAATATTTTTGAATATGACCCTAAAAGCACAGGCAACAAAAGCAAAAACAAATAAATGGATTGTATCCAACTTAAAAACTTCTGCACAGCAAAAGAAACAACCAACAATGTGAAGAGACAACCAACAGAATGGGAGAAAATATTTGCAAACCATATATCTGGTAAAGGTTAATACCCAAAATATGTAATGAACTCAGACTACTTAATAGCAAGAAAAAAGTAACCCAATTAAAAAGGGGCAAAGGACCTGAATAGACATTTTTCCAAGGAAGATAATTCTAATGACCAACAGGTATATGAAAATGTGCTCAACATCACTAATCATCAAGGAAATGCAAATCAAAACCATAGTGAGATATCACCTCACACCTGTTAGGATGGTTATTATCAAAACAAAAAATACTAGGTGTTGGTGAGGATTTGAAGAAGTGGGAACACTTGTACAGTGTTAGTAGAAATGTAAATTGTCATGGCCATTGTGGAAAATACTATATAGATTCCTCAAACTAGAAATAGAACTACCATATAATCCAGTAATGCCACCTCTGGGTATATACCCAAAAGAGATGAAATCAGCATCTTGATGAGGCATCTGCACTGCTGTGTTTATTTCGGCATTATTCACAATAGTCAAGATTTGGAAATAACCCAGTGTCAATTGGTAAATGAATGAAGAAAATGTGACATATTTGCAATAGCATATTATTCAGCTCCGAGAAAGGAGGAAATGCTGCCATTTGCAACATGGATGAACCTGAAGGACATTATGCTAAGTTAAATAAGCCAGAGAAAGACAAATGCTGTATGATCTCCTTTATATGTGGAATCTTAAAAGAAGGAAATGTCGAACTCATAGAAACAGAGAGTAGAGAGGTGCTTACCAGGGGCTAGAGGAGTGGAGGGAGTTGGGAGATGCTGGCCAAAAGTTACAAAGTTGTAATTATGTAGGATGAATAAGTCTAGAGATCTAATGTACATGATGACTTAATTATAATGTTCTGAACACTGGAAATATGTTAAAAGAATAGATTTCAAGTACACTCATCACACACAAAAAATGGCAACTATGTGAGGAGATATGTTAATTAGCTCGCCAGTATTGATATACTATCAATATGTATATCAAATCATTACATTATACACATTAAATGTATATGTTTTATTTAAAAATATATAAATTAAAGAGAAAACATAGCCAGTTCAGCAAAGCTGAGAGATAGAGATGTAGAATAAAAGATGATGAGAGTAAGGTGCTTTAGGGGGGTAAAAAGGAAAAGTGGAGTGGGTCATGTAGAGCCTTATGGATTGTTTAAGAAACTTGGCTTTTCCTTTGAGCAGGAAGGTGAGCCATCAGAAGGTTTTGAGTAGCTTAGTAAAATTATCTGATTTACCTTTTAACACTCTGCTCTGTTGAAAACAAATTGCAAGGGAGCTGCAGCAGGCAGACCAATTGGGAGGCCATTGCAACGGCCCAGGTGAGGGAGAATGAAGTGGCTTAGAGCGGCAATGGAAGAGGTGCTGAGGAAGATTAGCATCTGTATATATTGTGAAGAAGTTACTGACAGGGTCTGCTGACAGATCTATTGGGATACATGAGAGAAAGAGACTTCAATGGAGAAGAAATTAAAAAATGAGTTAATATATGTAAAATGCTTAGCAGAGTGCCTGGTAAATAGAAACCAGTGAATCAATTTCAGCTGTTATTGTTGTTATTACTACTTCCTGTTACAAGAGTCAAAGAAGGTAATGTATGGAAATTGTAAGTAGTACCTAGAATAAGGTGTTTGTAAAACTATTGAACTCTAAGAGATGGGTCCCAACAGGAGTTTGTGGCTTCTCAAGGCTGGGTGACGGACAGGTGAATAAGCTGCAAGCTTCAGAGATGACTTAAATTACTTATCTAAGTCCTTACTAAGGCTACTGAGTAAGATCAATAAGTAGCCACACTCATTCTCTCCTAGTACTTACAATCTTAGTTACCTTCTTGAGTATTGTTTTTGTAACATTTACCGTGTGTGTAATTTTACTAAAAAATGAATGCATGTTTAGGGTAGAGAATTTTAACAAATAAAGGAAAAGTGCTAAATTATCCAGAAATAATATCACCATATAGTTTTCTGATACATATAGATATTTTTTTATTACAGCTGGGTTTATACTACACATACATACTGTCTTGGAGCCTGCCTTATTCTTTGAGGAAAACATTATCTTTTTGAAAATACTCTTCTACAACACCATTTTCAATGATACATAATGAATGCATCACGGTTATGTATTACCCATTGTTCAGTTAGGTTAGTCCTCATTTTTTAGTATTATAAGCAACCCTGTGATGAATATCATTAACTACATTTTTGCACAGCTCTAATTAATTTTCCAGAAGAGCTTCCTAGAAGTGAAGCTGCTGGTCCAAGTACATTCTCAATAAAGCTTTTGCTATATGTTGCCACCAACCTGATATTGATTGTGTAGGTCACACATTTTACAACTGAAGACCCCATCAGGTCCTCAGGTCTCCATCCTTGAGAAACATAGGAACTATAAACTTCAAAGAACTTTAAGTATTTATTTCCTATTTGAAGCTGCGAAATAACTTTGCCTCTCTATTTTTCAGTGTCTCCTTTTGTCAGATAAAGCTACAGCATTTTCCTCAACACAGTGAAAAAGCCCCCTTGAAAAGATTATGACTTCTCCAAGCACATGTTACTTAAACCAAAGAATCCTTAGAGACCAGGCTCTGTCCTCAAAATCATCCTCAATCTGGAGAAGGAGGAACAAGTCTCCTTTGTCTTCCAAGCCATTTTCTTCTGCTTCATTTTTAATCATATCTGGGACTTTACTGAATTGAGAACTGGGAGAAAGGAACCAGAGGGCTCAAGAACTAATTGTGGGGAACGGCAGCTTTCACCACTGTCTAGTGCAAGTGGGTGTTTTTCAGACAGGAGACAGAGGAGGAGACAGAGTGTTCTTCCTTCTCAGCAGCAGTAACTCGGCCTGGCGTTGAACTTTGGGATGGTGGGCTGGGCTGAGCCAGCTGACCTAGGGAGGATGCCCCTCACCCTCATCCCAGGCAAGAAGTAATATAGGGAAGAGGCAGTAGAACCACACAAAGTGACTAAATATTAAACCAGGTTGTATTCAGAACCTGCTACGTGCTGTTAGACACAGGAACCTGGCTGATCAGCATAGAGCCAGACCACGGGGAACCTACAGGAAGATTCTGATGAGATTACTAACAACTATTTCCCCACGCCTTTAACACTGTATCCTCACACCGCAACTCCTCAGCATTCCTCAAGCACTCGGGGTCTCATTTTCTGACTCTGAGAGGAGACCAGGTTTGTCTGTTGAGCATTATTCCTTCTCTAATAAACTTTCCCATGTCTAACTCTTGCTTGCTCTTGAATTATTTCTTGCACAGGGCTGAGGACCCTCTCTCACTGGGCATAGGCTTGAGTCCCGGCTTGAGGAAATTGCCGTCTTGCAAGGCACAGTTGGGCTGCCTCCAAGGGTTGCTAGGAGAAAGGAGTGGTAGGAGCAAAGGACGAAAGCAAGAGCAATGGAGCCCTTGTAACTCTGGGGACACTGTCCTCAGATATCAATCACTCCCGGCGCACACTTGCCATAGACCTGAGTAAGTCAACATCACTGGTCATCCGACTTGTCTGCATCCTGCTGATGGAACAGCCTTGACAGAGAAAGCCAACCGTCTTCATTGTTGTTGGATTGAAGCCATTTACTTGGATGAAGCAAAATTGGAGTCTAGCACCGGACTTTTTCCTTGTCCAGGTTACAAGATGTTCGAGGACCTGCTGGATAGCGGTGCTTTCCCAACACACAAGTCACCCCAGGGCTTCTAGGCCATGGATTTCACAAAACCTCGAGCAGATGATCTGAGGTATTGTAAGGAGGTTCCCTGACCAAAACTCAGAACTCTCCAGGAAATCTCAGTGCCCTTGGTCAATAAATTTGGATTCCCCTGGAAACCTCTGAGCTCCGCCAAGGCACATGGCTTTCACAGCCTCCCAAGGGGACCCAGTTGCTTTTTTCAGGTGGAAGCCATGGAGGCACCTGTTTGCATGAGGTCACCTCGCCGGAGGATGCGGCAGGATGGCTCCTCTGACTGCCACCGTTCTTCCCTGACAGGTGCCCACTGACCCCATCTCGTGTTCTCACATGGATCGCGTTCCAGGATGGCGCTCCTCCGAGTGCAGCCAGTGGCTGTGCATGTGCCCCGAGGTCCCATGGAAACCACAGCAACGGCGAAGACTCATCGAAGAAGCCACAGGCACATGTGTCATCATGACCTCAGAGATCCGCCCCTCCGGCGGGCAGGCTGAAAGTCACAAAACAAAATAATTAAATAACTTAAATTGACTGTTGGGGTGTTAACCCAGAGCAATCACTGACATCCCTCAGGCTTCACAGGGCAGGGAGAGCTGATCTGAGTCATTGTACAATAGGTCCCAGGGGATTCCGAGTGTAAACAGGGAGGTGCAGGTCTGGCCCACTCCCGGCTGAGTCAGAGCAGGCCTCCCTCTGGGGGTCCCTCAGACCTAGCTGCCCCTCCTTCCCTCTGGGGGCTCACTCACAAAGCAGCTCGCCCTCCTGCAAGAGCAGACAGACAGATGCCTGCTCAGGAATCATCATGCTGGAGGGAGGGACAGCAGGTCACCATTTGGTGGTTTTAATCCCACACTTCCGTTTCTGAGTAAATGCCTTTTTCTTTCTCCTTCTCCTTTCCCTCCCCTTTACTTTTCCTTTTCTTAGCTTTCTCTTTTCCCACATCCAACTTGGAAAAGAGGAGGTGAAATACTCAATCACCCAAAAGGCAGATAAGCTTGTCCTTACAGTCTGGAAAGGTTGGAATCTCTTAGGAATTGTTTGGGAAGTATATCAATCTGGTATTGTCATGTATATTATATATGTATGTATATGTTATCACATATACAGAGAAACACAACAGAAAAACCATACTTTTGTTTAAATTGTTGATACTTTCTTTGTGGTTTAGTTTAGTTGTTTTTTTTTTTTTTTTTTTTTTTTTTTAATTACCAGGAAGTACATAGGAACAAACACCATCACCTTTTCCTTTTCCGAGCTTAGAGAGGCTAAAGTTCTGTGGGTGAGTGAGGAGTTTTGAGAAGCTGTGGTAGGATTAGTATGGATGGAAAAAAGACACACTTTCAGATCTAAGGCTGTGTCCAAGAAATACAATAATATTCGGGATTGTTGGTAGATGTGAGTGGTGCCAGCTACTTGGGGAGGCAGCAGGGCAGTGTAGCATCAAGTGCACAAACTTTGTGGTCACACAGGCTGAATTCAAAACCCAGGCCTGACATTCACATCCAGAGTGATCTCAGCTAGTTATTCAGTCTCTTTGAGGATCAGATTTGTCATTCAGAAAATAGTGGTCCTGAGGACTGAATAAGCTAACGTGAGTAAACCACTTGATACTACATGTGTTCAGTAAATAATAGCTGTTATTTTGCAACATCGGGTTTAAAAGTGATTCTGCTGTTTGCATTATTAAAACTTGCAACATGATAAATTATGTCTTCTTTAAAATGTTTTCTTGTAAGTAAACTATTAGCTTTTAAAAAATACTTTTGCTTTTTAGTGTGGAAAGAACCTCTACTGAGGGCTATTAAATAAGTCCTATAAGCTCTTAGATTAAGAAGTTAAACTTCAATACAGGTATATTAATTTGTTCAGTTGATAAAATTGTTATCATCATGGAAGCCAATGAAGTTAAAACATCAAAGTCACTTATAATAAAAAGGAAAGAATGAAAGAAAGAAAGGAAAGGAAAGAAAGAAGAAAAGATCTAGAAGGCTTGGAAAGGCTTTCCTTACCTGGGCACTGTTCATTATCAGTTTAAGCTGACCTAGACCCAAAGTGAAATGTAGTTGACCCACCATGACAGAGGGGCAGGAAGCTGGGGAAAGTGTTTCCATCTCGTTAAAGACCAAAACAAGAGCTTCACAGCAGTAAAGATTCACACAGGAAAGGCCTGGAAAATCAACAGCTAAGGTCCCACTGGGGTCCTGTTCCTCCGTGACTGATAACCCCATTGTGTCCAGGCCTAGTGCTTCCGGGCAGGAAATCCCAGCCCCCGCACAAGGATAAGGGCAGTTAAGGCCAGCCTGGGAGCAGGGCCAGTGGGGGCATCTCACTGCCACTTCCCACTCTCCTGAGCGGGTTGGGTTCGGTCTCCATTTCCCAGGACCTCAGAGGTCAGGGCTGGTGCAGGCCGGGCTGGTAGGGAATCTAGCCTCTTCTGTGTGGAGGTCAGTTGGTAAAGCCAGGCCTGGGGGTGGCAGTGGAGTGCTGGTTGAGGGGAGGGGTGTAAGTAGGGTTAGGGATGAAGAGTGTGAGAGAGAAAGAATTTGAAGGTTCACAAGGTGGCTTATGTTTAGGGGACATGGTGAGGTCAAGGGTCAGTGTAGAAGGTGATTTGAGGGTTGAGATAAGATGAATTCATATATATATATTCCCCCACTCCCTGGCTTTAACTTTATATTTTGGTTATTTGGCTTATAAGTGAGGACAAAATAATTTGAGCTTTCATAAAATTTATTTATTTCAGAGATGCTGAATTTGAGCCATGGGAGGCCCAGCTGGGGCTCTTTTCTGGGATCCTGATGATGTATTCTCATCATATATTTGGACTAAAAGAGTCAAATATGTGGTCATTAAAATGTCTGACCTAGGTTTGCCACTGCGTATGCCTTTTTAAATATAAGATAAGAGAATTTGAAAGAACTTTTAATGATTATAAAAATAACGACGGCAATAATAACAAATTCATACAGCACTTCCTCTGTCCCAGGCACTGTTCAAAATGCTTTAGCTATAGCAGCTCATTTAATCCTCATACCAATTCTTCGAGGTAGGAAGTAATACCATCTCCATTTTACAGATACAGAAACTGAATCGCAGATATTTAACCAAGGTCACATCCCTTATAAAGGGTAGAGCTGAGATCTGAACACTGGCAGTCTGGCTCCACTGCTCATGTTCTTATCAGCTACACTAGGTTGCCATTCATTGAGTTATAATTGTATATCTTAATTTTAAAACAAAGATCAAAATTTGATTATAACTGCTTTTTTAAAAATCACATTTTTCCTGTTATGAAATTTATAGTTATTGTAGAAAGTTTGAAAATATATTAAGGTATCACAAAAAAATTAAAACTATCTATCCTCTTGCCACACAGAAATAACTACTATTAACACTTTAATATATTTCCTTTCAGACACTTTTCTATGCATAAATAGATATACATTTTAAAGATAATACTCAACATATTATTATAACTTGCTTTTTCCCTTGGACAATATGTCCAGAAAGTGTTTCTATGCCCTGTGGTATTTTGAAACTTGATTTTTAATGGATGTTGAGTTTGCATTGCATTCCCATAAGTTATTTAACCACCCCTCTGCCATTAGATATTCAATAATTACATTTTTTTAACTCTTAAAAATAACTCAGTGATTATTAAATCACTTAAGTACAGATGTTTCATCCTGTTAAAGTGAAGAGAGTGCATTAATATGATAGTTATGCTAGGTCTGAGTTTGAATAGTAAGTTCTGAGGACTTTAAAAGGTCATCTAAATGCAGTTTTCAGGTCTCCCTTCCTATGGAGCACACAGACCCTGATTCAGGCCAAAGCAGCATGGATTATTTATTCATTCAGCTGGCTAATATTTTTTAGACTGCTACTACTTGCTGAGCACTATTTCAGAAGCAGAAGCTACAACCTTCAAAGCATTCATGGAGCCTTTATAGACAGAGTCTAAGAGCCCAGAGCCCAGGGTCCTGATGTCAGATTGCTTACTCTGGCCCTAAGAAGTCTAGCTGTGTGACTTTGGGCAAGTAACGTTGTTACTCTGAACTTCAGTCTCTTCATCTGTGAAGTGAAGATAATAGTACCAACCTCATGGATTTTTATAAAAGTTAAATGAGATAATACTTGTAAAAGTTCCCTACACTGTCTGGCTCATACTAAATGCTCTGTTATTAGTTCTAACCCAGGAGGCTGACTTCACTATTGAAGTTTTGTTCATCTGAAGCTCTAGTTACATCTCTCAATAATTCTAAACCTCTCTATTATCTACACTTAAAATAATTCTTCTCCTCTCCTCCTGCCAACAGCTTAATTGAGGGAACTGCCTGGCCTATTATCGCTTGAGTGGTGCACACTGTCAAGAAAAAAGGAAACACTAAGTTAACAGATAAAAATACAGAGTTCAGCAGTTAGCCTTCCAAGCAACAGTAGATACTTGATTAACCTTGACTTGGAGTCAACAAAACGCAGTTGCTGAAGTTTACTCTGGACAAAGAGATTTCCTCAGTGAGAGAAAATCCTGCCCAATGCCTCTGCCTCGTGCTCCTTGGAGTTGAGTTTACAAGTTGAAACTCTAAACCCTCCAGCCACTCTTCTACAAATTACATCTGCTGTGACCACACAATGACCGACTGCATCACTAAAGCTGAGTGAGAACAGCGGGAGGAGCACAAACTGCGCTTCGTTCCAATCGAGGCATTTTCAACCCTTTGTGGTCAGGATCCTCCTGGGAATCCAGGATCGCAAAGCCTTAAGGCCCTGGGGTCAACATGGCTATGGCGGCTCCATTCTTTTCACTCTCTTCCCATCCCCCCCCTTTTTTTTTTTACTAATGTAACCTTTCTTATGTTATTATTATTATTGTTGTTGTTGCAAGATAGTCCAATACTGGGCTAGCTGGAGTAGAGATCTGTAAGGTGCTGATGGGAGAATGCCAAGAGTATAGCCATGAGATCATACATAAGGGCCTCTAGTTAGCTTAAAATCTTCTCTGTTTTTTAACCCCAGTTTTTTTTTTTAAATGCTGCAAATTGTGAGAAAATACAGGTGGCTCTCTGTAATCCTTGAATATGGTGAATAGGCAAGAAATGTGACTTGAGGGGAACCAAATTTAGGAGTAATTGAGGAGGCAGCACGATCTAACAGGTGGAGGATCAAACTGGATTTTCTGTTCCTCCATCCTTTACCAGCAGAGTTCTAGAGCTGGCTCTGCACTTGACTTCTGGATGCTCAGTTTGCTTTTACATAAAATAGAAGTCACGCTACGAGGTAATCTCTAAATATCTGTACAAGATGTTATAAAATATTTTTTAAAACATGTTTTTGCACATTTATTAGACTTGGGAAGTCTGATAACTGTTTTTATTAATAACATGGAATGGACAAAGAGCACGAACGGATGAAAAAACACAAATAACTAGTGAACATTTTCAAAGGTCAACTTTACTAATAATCCCCATTTTCTACTTATCCAAATAATAATAAATATTTTTTAAAGCCTGTTTATAAAAACAGTCCCATGGAGAGCTGAGATAACCTTGCTTGCTTGGAAGGTATAGGTAAACCTCTAAGTCAGGGATCTAAATGGGACAGGGACCTGATGCCTCACAGCCTGCCCCTCCCATGGCTTCATGGGTTGGACTCCATTGTTTCTTTTGCCTGAAGTCCAGGCCCCCCTTCTACTGTTAGCACTTCTTGGGCAGCCACTCATCCCCTGATTCTCAGGGTGTTTGCTTTGGGGATGCCAGCCAACCACTGGTCAGTCCAGTGGAACTCAATCCTGGGATTTTGACAGAATTATCAGGAAAGTGAGGTTTCTTTATGCTGGCACTAACAGTTATAAGAAAACAGTAGAAACTAGAATAATGGTTGCCAGGAGCTGGGGGGGAGGGGGAAATGAAGAGTTGTTGTTTAATGGGTTATAGTGTTTCCATTTGCAAAACAAAAAAGTTCTGAACAGCCATGTGAGGGTACTTAACACTACTAAATTGTACACTTGAAAATGGGTAAGATGGCAAATCTTATGTGATTTTTAAGCACAATTTTTAAAAAAATTAATTAATTATGTAGGAAGAAAGAGAGAGAGAGAGAGAAAACAAACACGGGCCAGGAGGTCCTGTGCCTCATGAAGAGAGTCTAACTGAAAAATGAAGCCAAGACAGAGAAAGCAAAACTGGGCAATCAAGTCCTGATACTTTAATATGAGTTCCTGAATCCAGTCATGCCTGAAGCTGGTTTTATCTATGGACTTTTTATTTCATTACTATTTTTGAAGTAATATATATACAAGGTTTTAAAAGTAAAATAATATTATAAGGTTTATAAACAATAGTCCCCTGCCTATTCCTTCCCATCTCTTTATCTTCCTCTTAAGTACTTACTGCTACTTTGTATATTTACGTCTGTACTTCTAACCAATAGGGTTTTACTGCTACTCTTCAACACATTTACATATTATCTATTGATTTTCTACATGTAAGATGAAGATTTAGTATTGTTGCTCTGCATTATTCTTCACCTTATTTCATCCTTCCAAAATAAATATTTTGCAATTTTTGGTTAAATCGCTGTTTAGTTTCACCTTATTGCGAAATGTAATGTGATTACATTTACTTCTTTCACTGTTCCTTCTTTCTATAGGTAATAATTCTCCTTTTATCATCTATTTTTCACTATTGTAATTTCTTCCTATACTCACAAAAACATTGTAAAATCCTCTGAATTCAACTTTCTTTTTCAGTCAAACATCTGATATTCTTTCAATTCCATTTTTTCCTTAGAGACATTCCCTCCTGGAGTCTTCCATCTGCCTGTTTCAATCTGGTCTAGTTAACTTTCAGGCCTGCTATGAGACTTCTCTGACTATCTTCCAACACTCCTTGTGGGAGACACTCCAATGGGTTAACCAAAACAGATCCTTCTTCTTCCTGAACACAAAGCTAGACTGTCTCAGCTGATGGAATATGAGCAGAAATGATGCTCGCTGTTTACAGACCTGCTCCATAAAACCCTCTAGAGAGGTCCTCTTTCTCTTCCCTGAGTAATGTTGGAATCTCTGTGTTAAGATGGCAGTCTATGTCAGCTGAATGAGCCCTGAATAACTTTGTGAAGTAAAGTCACTTCACTCTGCCATCTTTACCACTGATCGGACTTGTATGAATGAGAAATAGTCTTTCTCATTTTGTAATTGTTCCTTTTTACAGCATCTCATTCTTATTTTATTATGCAACGTCATCTATTAACTCTTTGAGGACACCAAAGGATTATTGTTGTTTTCTTTTTAGCTTTTTTTTTTTTTTTGCTCCCTTCACTGACTCTGTTTCTTCTGAGTTCTTTTTGCCACCAGTCTGCTTCTGCAGTTGTCTTTCATGTTGAGTTTTAACCCAAGTATGTAAGTATCATCATTGACTCTCTGACCATATTTAAGAGCGAGGCACTAAAGGACTTATTAAAAACTATGAGATTATGGGTGATCTTCAGTAGAGTGATAAGGTGACTGGCTGCCTTTTTAATTTGAGAACCCCTACCTCACTATGGTAGGTCTTTGCTCTTGGGCTGGCCAATCACTAGAGACCAATTCCCTGTCTAGACTCCTGCTTAGTTTCTGTAAGCCTGACCACTGGGGTTCTGTGAGCCAAACTGGGGAAAGAACTGGAGGTCTCATCACGCAGAATGTGGAGTTGCTCCTGTTTTCAGAAAACTGTCTCCACCTCTCTCATTATCAGATGCCTCCCCAGGAGACCCCTGCCCTATTTAGTATCTCTGGCTCTGGAACCTCTCTGGTCAAAGTTCCCCCCCCCACCCCCCAGAGTAAAACTTCAGTAGTCTGCCAGGGTTTAGGGGAGGTGAGGAACTCCTCATATACACTTTCCGACAATGTCTCTGTTTTCAGCCCCATGCCTCCCCTTTGCCCTCAGAGGCTCCTCCATCATGAGTTCTGTGGTGTGACTGGGCTCGCTTCTCCTTTGAATCTCTTTGTAATGAGTATTGGGGTGCCCCCCCATATGCTTCCTTATTGTATTGGCCCTCTTATTGATGCTGGACGTACTGGCTGTTGAAGGCTTACAGCTGAGTTCCTTCCCAGAAATTGGCCCTGGATGAAGGAACCTGCCTCATCCGAGGTTATCTCCCTGTCAGGGGCAGCCACATCCAGTAATTGGTTGGTGGAGGGATACAAAGGCCTGAGCCCATGGCCTCTCTTTGGGACCACACTATAGAGCTTCATATGAGGTCAGTTGAGACCGCTGTGACAGCATCACAGTTCCAGCTCTTTCTCTGCCCAGCCCTGCTTCTCTTCTTATTCATCTGCAGGTGTGGTTCCCAACGGCTCTCCCCAATAAACTTCCTGCATTAGATCTCATCTGGGGATCTGTTTCACAGGGAACTCCATCCAAAACACCTCTCAGCTCCCTAACTCTTTTATCTGATTTCCATATTCTAAAAATTTCCTGACATTTCTCATCTGGTATTGTCTCCTCTCTTTGGCTTTGTGAGTTTATACCTATTTTTTTCTTCTCTCCTCTCATTTCAGTGATATTTTTACAAGGCATCTGGTATAAACACATGTGTTCAATCTGTTGTGTTTAACCAGAGTGTGAAAAAAATATTCTTAACATCATGGAACATCTGAGTCCCCCAGCTTCATATAGGTCAAGTGAAATTTATTAAAATTAACTCCATTTCTTTGAGCACCATTTGACATGAATATGAAGAAATGAGAAAGGAAAGGGTAAATGCGATGAATCCAGATCACTGGTGAAATACTAGAGAATCACTCCCAGGCTTTCTTGGCACACCCCTACCCAGTGAGTCTGTGCCAAGCTCTGAGCTGCTCTCTTTCCTCTCCAGGCCTTTGCACATGCTGCTTTCTTGGCCAGAAATGTCTTCCCCTCACTTCACTTGGACAAATTCTCCTACCCTTCCAGAATCCTGCCTAGAACACCATCAACCCCCATACCCAGCATCAGGTCAGGCACCAACTTTGTGTATCCAAAGCACCCCACACCTACCTTCGTAATAGCACTTAATGCACAGGATTTTAATAGCCTGTGACTTTAAGCTCCTTGGGCACGGAAACTAAATATTTTTCATCTTTGTATACCTATTATTTCTCACAGTACCTGATAGATAGTAGATGCTCAATAGTGCGTGTGCACTAAATGAATAAATAAATAGATCAATGGATGAATGGTTCAAATGGGCTCTCCCTGGAGACAGCCATAGATAGTGAGGCCACAGGCTTTGGGAGAAAAGAAAAGTCCAAGTCATGAATGGCTTCCTCTCGTCCAGCCCTCACCAAGATTCACCTCAGTGAATAAGAGCCCAAAGATACCAGAGTAAAGGAATCAGTCCAGGAAAGTACTATTAATCCGGGTTGGCAGAAATGGAAGAAAAGATACTAGGTTAGCTACTTTGGAGTACTGATCAAGAACAGGCAGAAAAGGAAAGGTCATATGTAAAATTCATTATTATCAGCCGAAGTTACAAAAATAAATGAACCTCCCTAAGAGCCTATAATATCAACAAGAACACTATTACCAAAACTTATATTTTAAGGATTTTAAAAAAATTTGTGTTTTAACTCTTTGTTTTCATAGTAGTCTTATGAGTTGGGTGGGTGCTTGTTTATATTTTACAGATGAGGAAACTGAGGCCCAGAAAACTTGCCCAAGGCCACTCAGGTAGGAAGTCACAGTGCCAGGATTTGAATCCAGATAGTCTCTTAACCACAAGACCAAAGCTCTCTCTCCTCCCATTTCCTGATGTTACCAACTCGCCTCCTATCCTAAGTTGCTAGAAAAAGGAAATTTGCCCTTTTGGATGGAATAGCAATATTCCTGCCTTGGCAGCATCCCCAGCTATGTTCAGTCCCATAGCCCAGGCATAACAAAAGTTAGGTGCAGAAGGAAATTGGGAGGGAAAAATACCCACTGGGATGATGCTTTTCCCCTCTATCCCTTGACAAATGAATTCTGAGAAATCAGTGTAAAGGAAAAAGAGGGGAAAAAAGAATTTTTGGAAGAGAGGGCCAACTAGCTATGCCTCATTATAGAGCTATCCCCTGCGGGCTTTGTCATAGGGACTTGGTGGTCTGCTCTCTGAGGATGGGCTTTGGTTTATAGATCCAAGAAGACAGGGACAATATGCAACTGGGATCAAGTCAGAGCCAGTGACTCACCCCACATAGGGCCCAGAGGTTCGGGAACGCATCACAAGATGCTGAGACACGTCTCAAACACTTGCCAGCTGAGCCCATCTGGAACATGACTTCTGAGCATGAAAGAGGGAGACGAGGGGAGGAGCCCTAAGTGTGCGGGTCAGTGAGAGCTGACTCAGAGACAGCTTCTAAGGCCAACTCGGGATGATCCCGCCGTGTTATGAGAGGTCATGAGAGTTGCAAGGCTGACCTTGAGACTAGTTTCCCAAGTAGGGAGGGAAAGCAACTCCAGTGTGACCCAGCTCCCCCCATTGCCTCTTGATTAGATCTCTTTACTCATATCAGGGCCGTCTGTTTTCTCAAGACAGTCCATCCCTAAATGTGGGAGACAGAAGAAAGGAACTGCCATCACAAATCCCTGGGGCAGTCAGTCTCATGGCTGTTCCTCTGAATCCTTTCAAAAGGTTCAGCGAGGACCTTGTAAACTCGGCTATGAAATTTTTCCCACTTGACTAAGCTGGATTTTCACACTTACAATTACTGAATTTGTGATGTGGAAGTACTTATTCCTTGTGTTTCTTTCTCACTGGGCAGTAAATTTCACCGGAGTCAGTTTAGTCTTGTTCACCAGTGCCTAGGAGAGTGCCTGGTAGGCAGTTTGTGCTCAATATATATCTGATAAGTGATAAACTGTGCATGCATGGACTTATTCCAGCCCGTAGGATTAGTATGAATAAAGCTGGCCCCACACCTTTCTGCTGGGACCATTTTTCAGAAGTTTCAGATGCTCTGGTTGCCCCCTCCTCCGCTGACCAGGGCCTCAGTAAATTTTTTTTTTTTTTTTTTTTTTTTTTTTTTTTTTGCCTTTGCAGAGTTGGTAATTAAAGCTCCCTGTGGGAAATGATTCCTGGAGCCAGAGCCCTGGGTCACGTGGCTCGGGCCCCAGTTACAGCTCAGGTGTCAGGGGCTATACTGGGAGAGCAGGATCTCTGAGAAGCATTTGGGGATGGATGACTCAGATGAAAAATTTGAGAAGTTGGGGAATCCACTTTTGAAAGGAAATGTCAGTAACTCAGGGAAAAACGAAGGGCGAGCTCCTTGACTATGAGGAAGTGTACTGGCTCTGAGTCAAACTGGCTCTCTTCCAGATTTTTATTTCTGGTGTTTGGTGGTTAAATAAAAAAAGCTTATAAACTTAACTCCAGTTAGAAAAAAAACACAACTATTTCAAATATTGATCCTGGATAATCCCTTCAAACCTGGCAGGGAGACCACCGGGTGTGAAGGCCGGGGAGACGGCCCAGCGGGTGGGAACTAGAGGAGAGGCCAGGGCCAACCATGGTTCTGCCACTGATGCATTGGAACAAACCAGTCCTCATTCTGGGCGCGTATTTTCTTGGTAGCCTCTCTCCTTCCCATTGCATTTTAAGGATTGATGGACAAAAAGTCATTTTGTACACAGGTAGCCACCAGTCTAGCAGCGATTTCCCCCATCTTTCTAGACTGCTCACATCCTAAACTTTACGTTGACCCTTGACAACTCTACCTCCTTTGGCAGAAATAATGTATAAATATTTATTTTAAGAATGGAAATGAATTTAAAATAATTTTATTAGAGCAATAAAAACACAACAAATCCCAAATAGAAAATTGGCAAGGCAGTTCACCGAAGGCACACACATGCCCAATAAACACCTGAAAAGATGTTCACCCCCAAATAGTTTCCAGGAAAAGCAATTAAAAAGAGAAATATCTCATTTTATCTTTCAGATTGGAAAGAATCGAAAGAAATACTGTTATTCACAAATTTTAAGTATTGGAAAACCAGAATCAACTGGAAGACTGCAGAACTGAGATCTTGGTCAAGTGACTGGTCACGATATTCTTATTAAAAGCACATATACTCTTCCTAAACATCTACAATAACCAGTTATAAAATATGGAAAAAAGATTCCATTCATGGTACTAGAGGTGCATGCAACCATGATAAACAAAATTTTAAATGCCTGGGAATTAATGTAAGAAGAAATGAGGGACCTATATAAAGAAAAGCATTTGCTTTATAGAGAGACAATGAAAACCAAACAGAAGAACCACACATCTGAAAATATCCAGATAAATTAGATGTAAATGTAAAATATAACATCATCAAAGTCCTGGAAGAAAATATTAGTAATTGTGTAATTCTGAAATAGAGAAGACTTTCTATGGATGATCCCCAAAGCAGAAACCATTAGTGAAAAGTTGGATAAATATAACTATATACCAAAAAAAAAAAAAAGATTTTTTCAGTATGTTGATAAATACCATAAACCAAACTAAAAGGCAAATAAACTAACAACTATAAATATTAACAATTTTTCTCAATGTTAAAAAAGTTATTGCTGGCATTACTTTTTGGTATGAATAGTCATTAATATCTATTCTAAAGGGACATTTTGGGGAAAAGTGTTGCCAAGACCTGGTTAAGTTCTTATTCTCAGTAGCAGTAACGAACTTTATGGGCTTTCTTTCTATTCAAAAACTGTCAAGATCTTTCAGTCCTTAAGTCCTTCACATTTGCTGTCTTTGCTTACAAGATAAATATTTATCTCACCACCACAGTGACAATGTCTCATTCTTCAGGCTTAGCATAAATGATGTCTGTGAGGCCTACTTTAGTGTAATGCCAGACACTCCTTCCTCTTTAACCGACCGCATGTGCATTTCCTATATAGCATTTATCAAAACCACACTGTGTAATTATAAATGCATTTGTTCATCTGTAACTCCAACAAAGAGCAGGATCACAAGGTCAGTGCCAGAAGATGCCTACCTCACACACGGTATTAAGCAGCACTTGGCACAGAGGTTGGCACAAGTCGGGCCGACAACACCTGTTTGCAGGATGAATGGATAAATACTCATCTAGGTGTTGGAGACACAAGAGAAAATGAGACTGGGTTCCTGCCTCCTGGAGCTAACATTCTAGGGATTGATTGAATATGAATGAATGAATGAATGAATGAATGAATGAATGGGTTTGGATAAGCCTTTCATGATAGTATTCTGTAAGGATTGCCTATCTGGTTTTTACCTCTTCCGGAGACCAAAACTTTGACTGAATTATGAGGTAGGCTCCAACTACTTTTACCTACTTGAAATTACCTTACTCAATACCCATAAGCCCACCCTCAAAGCACTGCTGCATTCAAGGAAGTGCAGTTCAATAAAGAAATTATTAAGAAGGATTTTCATTTGTTCCTCATGTCTTACATTCAAGGGAGTCCAATTCATACCCCCTGCAAAACTTCCCATATTCTTTTTTCTACCCTAATTCCCTCCAGCCCCATGAGAATTTAGATTAATCTAAAACTTTTCTTGACCAATTCTCCCATTTCCCTTCTTTTCCAGCTCCACCTCCAACACACTCTCATGTCCTCTCCCACCCCTAGCTATTTATTAGGACATAACGCCCTTTAAAATCCTTTCCTTCCTCTGCCCTCTTCTCTGGGTCTCATATCTTCAGAAATCTGAACACAACTGTCTACCAAAGTTCAGGAATAACTCTGACTGAGGCATTCTCTTGTGAAGGTGGGATAGGCTTAGGAGATGATCTGGAATCTACTGGAAATTAGATTCCAGTAGATTGATCTGGAAATTACTAGGGTCTCTTTGGTGCCTGGGAAAGGGGCCAGAGAAGAAAGAGGAATCTCACTATCATCATCAGTAAAATCCTTATATCCCTAACCTCTTCTCTCATCTCTCCTTTTATAGCTTGTTATGCCTGAACTCTGAGCGCTCAGCTGCTTCTGAGTTTGTTAGTCTCACCACAGCCAGTTCCACAGAGCATCATCTCTCACTCTTTTAAAACCTCCAGCTCTGAAGTTCATAACATCAGATATTATCAACAACTAGCTCTTGTTACAGCCTTGTCCCTTCCCATTATTCCTTACAGATCTCTTTTCTTCTTCTCCTTCTCCTTCTCCTTCTTCTCCCTCTCCATCTCCTTTCCCCTTCTCCTCCTCTCTCCCTTTCTCTCTCTTCATATTTCTATGATGGACCCAGGCTTTCCCATCTCTTCAGTCTCTAATTTTGAAATTCCCTGGACTCAGTTTCTCTTACCCCTTATTCATCTACACTTACTTCTAAGTAATGTCATCCAAGCCTATCAATGGTCTATACTTCCATAAGCTAATAACTCCCATGTTATATCTCTTGCTTGGACTTCTCCTGAACTTCAGACTCATATATCCAACTGCCTATGCACATCTCAATTTGAATGTCTAACAGATATCTCACTCTTGACAGAACTTCTGATGTCTTCCATGTTAAAAAGACAATAGGCCCCAAATGGAGTCACTTATGCTAAAACCTACTTCATCAAACCAGACTTAATTATAGCTTTCTTCTTCCAGGAATGGAATTTTAAACTAGTCAATCAAGAATTTTCTGATCAGCACTAGTTAGGTAATCAGCCTGATAGACCTCTGCCATCCCCTAAAGGAAAGTAAGCTTGCAATAACTAAACTACCTTTTTGCCTACCTGTTCTCTTTGCCTAAAAGTCTTCTATTTTGTACACAGAGCTCATTTCTATCTGCTAGATTGGATACTGTATGATTTATAAATCACCGAATAAAGTTAGTGAGACTTTAACATTTTACACAGCTGAATTTTTTTAAAACACACAAAACTGCTTTCCTTACAGTTCTCTCCATCTCAGTAAATGTAACTTCATTTGTTGTTGCTGTTGTCGCTTGGCCCCCAAATCTCAGTCATCCCTTACTCCTCTCTTTCCCTCATATCCCCGCATTCAACTTGTCTGCAAATCTTGTAATTCCAGAATCTATCTACTTCTCGCCTCCTCCTCCACTTTCTCCTTTGTCCAGACCATAGCCTCTGGAGCAGAAATTTAGCATTCCCCTCCCAGTGCATTAATTACCACACTGGTAAACACAGTGTCCTCTGGGCCCTCCTGAAGAACAAAGCTGTTGGTTTTTCAGCCTTGCGTAGCCAACCCTGCACGCCCTGTGCTCTGAGCCTTTTGCTCCTTCTCCAACCATCTGCCACAGCAGTTTGACATTTCTACTTCACTTAATTTGGGACACTGCTTTCTCTGAGCAGCATGTTGGCACTCTTTCCCAGGGTCCTTGCCAGGGTGTTAAATCCTACATCATAGGAGAATGCTCCCATATCAATAACTGTATGTGGCAAGAGACTCAGGGTGGCCCGCATGATCCTACCTCTTGGTATTCACCACTTGTGTAATCCCTCTCCTTGAGTGTAATCCAGACATGTGCTGAGATATACAATAAATCCTCAATGTTGTTAACAGGTACTATGACTTTAAGTGAAACCACATATAATGAAACCAATGTTACCACAGGCTAATTGCCACAAACAAGAGCTCCATTCCTATGGCATCTCATCAATGTTATAACAAAACAACATTGAGTGAAATGACATTATTCAGGGACCTGCTGTATGCAATTATGTTACACAAGATTATAACATCTGTCTTGCTAGAAGACATCTCTTGTTGGCTTTGAAAAGCAAGTTGCTTTGTTATCAGCTGTCCTATGGGGAAGGCTACATAGTAAAAACTGAGGTAGACAGCCTGCAAGAAATAAACACCCTCAGTTCAACAGCCTGCAAGGACCTAAATCCAGCCAACAACTGTGTGAGCTTGGGAGTGGATTCTTCCCCAGTCATGCTTTCAGATAAGATCCCAGCCCTGTCTGTCACTTTGATTGCAGCCTTGCAGAGGACTCAGTTAAGCTGCACTGGAACTCCTAACCTATAGAAAGTGTGAGAAAAATAAATGTGTATTGTTTTAAGCCACTTAAAACACTTAGGTTTGTGTTGTGTCGTTATGCAGCAATGGATAACTAATACGCTTTCTCTTACCTAACCTCATGTTCTGCCCGCCACCCCACTTCGATCTAGTACTCTCAGGATCTAGTCTCATCCAAACTCTCCCAGCTTCTATCAGTACATATTGGCCAGATCCTGAAGCTCCTTTTCTGCTACATTTTGCCAGAGACTATGAGTACTTCACCTGCTGTCAGTGATGGGGTCTTCATAGCCAGCCTGCCAGTGAGTGGTTCAATTCAAAATCCCATTCAGAGCCTGCTTCCTAAGACTGCTTTTTGCAGCAGCTGTCAGCTCAGGCACACTGAAAACGGACTGTAAGACTCTGAGCTTTGTGTGCAGGCGGCTTATTTAAGAGTGCTCTCAAGGAGTGAGAGAGGCAGGATTGAGCAGAGGGACATGATGAACCAACATGCAGTTACAACAAATGTTTCAGCTGCCCTTACAGGGAGCCATGGCACCAAGATGGCCTTCAGAGTTGCTCTGTCTTGAGGCCAGGGGCCCAGAACTTTATACCTCCTCCTCATCCAGTCATTTTATGTAAGCTTCTCCTAGGAAGGGGGACATAGCCTTGGGCAGGTGACTCTTCATAGGGGGAAATTCCCTGAAATAAAGTCAGCTGCAAGCATGGTTATCAACACTCTCAGTGGCTGGGGGTGGGCGCCTGGATCCTAAGGCACATCTAGCACCCTCTACATTGTTCCTAGCAGTCCTTCTTAACCTAGTGCCACCCTTCTTCACACTTCTTCAGCCATCCCACACAGATACTAGCTTCACCCGCCCTCAGGACAGACCAGCTGTAGGCCTTGTGAAATCAGGTTTGGGGTGTCTCCAGGAGCTGGCAAAACAATAGGCTCTCAGGTCCATAGCCTAATCATCTCAGAGCAGTTCAAGGAATGACCCTATGTACTTTCACAGTGTTCAATGCAGAAAACACGGGGGAGAAGCCACTGTGGGGGGAGGGGGGGCGGGAGTCCTTTCTCCTCTCCCTCAGGGGGCTGCACACACTGCCAGGCCAGCCCTTTATCTCCTTCAACCATCATAGCAACCTTGGGCTGAAAATTATTACTTCTGCTTTACAGAGGAAGAGTCTGGGGATCAGAGACAATCAGTGACATGAGTATAAGTCTCTCTCCAGTGACTGCTCTGTCTCAGTGTATTTTGCTGCATACTCCTCATTCTGACCCTAAATGCTGGAATAACTCACTAGGGTGTCTCATCTCATTCTATGGCTTAAATACCACCTTCATGCTAATGATTCTGAATTTGTACTCCAGCTCAGACTGCTGCTGGAAACTCCAGCCCTGGAGAGTCATTTGCCTTCTCAGCATTTCCACTTGGATATCTAGAAATGAACTTGATGGCTCAAAACAGAATTATTGATTTTCCCTGCCAAATCTCAGCACCCTCATTCCTACCACCGCAATTCCCATTTCTGCCAAGAAATGACACTGCCATTCTTTCAAATGCTCAGGCCAGAAACCTGGTGTCATCCTTGATTTTTCATTTTCTCTCATTTTCCACATCCAATCCATTAGCATATATTGTCAAATTTTCCTTTGAAATGTATGCAAAATCTGACCGTTTCCTGCCAACTTCACTGTTACCAACATGGCTTAAATCACCATCATCTCTCATCAGTACTATTGCAAGGGCAACTTCAATGGTCTTCTCACCTCAGTTTCTTCTACACAGCCAGGGTGACCCTTTGAAAATGGAAGAGTATATCTTTCAGTTTATATCTGCAGTTCGACACTTTCCGATGGTTTCCAGTCTCATTCAGAATAAAATCCAAAGTCCTTGCCTCTGGTCTACAAGGCTACCTGATCCGTACTCTCCACCTCTATCCTCATCTGCTACCTGCCTCTCTTATCCTTACATCTTACCCTGTCTTTATTTCGCTGTAGCCATTGGCCTCCTGGCCAGTCCTCAATATCCCAACGATGTTGCTCTCACCTCAGGCCTTTGCATCCCTTGTTTCCTCGTGGATAGTAGGCTCCCTCTCCCTCTACTTTCTTTTGTTCTCTGCTCAAGCCTGCTCTATTTGGGTGCCCCCTCTCAATAGCAAAAAGGCATTTCTTGCCAGCTCTTTTACTTTTTTTTACACTTTCACTCTGCTCTATTTTTCTGCATATCGTTTGTTTATTTGATAGCCTCCTCCCTGCTAGAATTTAAGTTCTCTGAAGGCAGGTCTACCATTCACTAATATGTCCTCAGCACATATAATAGTACCTGACACACAGCGAGAGCTCAAGAAGTAATAGTTGCATGAATAAATAAATAAATAAATGATTGAGTGAACTGCCATGGAAGAGACATGACCTGGCAAACTTTTTTCCAGTTTCTTTGAAAGTATTCTGGAAAACCCAGTAGGTAACAGCAGAAACTGGTATACCAACTGCCTCTTTTGTGTATCTAGGAATTTCCCATTCTGTATTTGTTGCTGTCTTATCATCTCATTCAAAATACAGTTCGAAAACCTCATGGCTCCTACCCAGACCAAAAATGTTTATGACATGGCACGACCAAGCTCCTTCTTCCTTACCCATTTCCCAAAACACATCCACATCCACACCCACACTTAACCTTAGCAAACAAATTCCTCCTCACAAAACACATTTAAGCCAACTAAATATATAAAAATCTATATTTACAAAAAGATTAAGAGGAGTTTATGTATTTCACAGAAGGATCCTTTGCTTTGGAAAAAGATTCACCACAGGAATCCTTTAAATAACTAGTTCACTAAACGAATTTAAAATAGAACTTGGCCTAAGCATCTCCCTTAGAAAAGAGGGAAAAAAACCTGCTTAGGTTCTAGTCACTGGGCTTGTACTATTGGTCATTATCTTATTTAATCTTGATACTCTATGACTAAACAAGTTATGCCAGGTATATATATCAAATTATTTATATCTTTTGAGCTTCTTTGAGTATTAAAAACCATCATGTTTTTTCCTCAGTGAAAATATAAAAATATATAGCACTCTGGTGTCATTTAGTTTTGGGGCAAATAAATTTTACATGCCTCAAAAGCACCCAAGGAGGCAACTTCCATTTCTAGCCATTGTGATACCAGACTAGTCTCCCATTATAAACAACTCTTAAACTGGCATAAAGTTATAAAATAATTGTTTTTCAGGCTCTAGACAGGTAGTGATCCTTAAGAGAAAAGAAACAGATGAGATGAACCCCTCCATTGCCCTAGCTTTCTGCCTGGAGGCCCTTTACCCACTGCGATGATCACTCAAACTAAGAACAGCCCTCTTGCCGCACAGAGAAGTCAGAGATCAGAGTTTGGGTCTATAGAGGTGGTCTGAATTTGTGGGGCAAGGCACTGGAGAGGAGAGAACTCTGCAGAGAAAAAAATTCTGGACATCTGCTTAGGGGTTCCCATAAAGCTTTGGCTGAATATTAAGCTGTGTTTCTGCAGGGCAAGAACAACTACCAGAGAAAGAACAACCACTGAGGTACTGTGAACCAAACAACAACTGAGGCTCACACAGGATGGGGAAACATTAAGGTTCTGACTAGCCAGATGGAAAGATCTCACTAAACACTTCAGGCAGTCAGATGTGACCACAGGAAGGCCACATCTAAGGAGAAGAGTTAATCTAACTTTAAAGGTTACTGTAAACACAAGTTGATCCACAAGTAAATTAATTGCCTGGGAAAACAAACGTAAGCCTCTATTAAAGAAGACAACAAAATCCAGAACTCAACAATGTAGCATTCATAATATCTAAAGATTATTATCTGAATAAGGGAAAAATGCAACCCATAATGAAGAGAAATATCAGTGCATAAAAACCGATACTCCCAATGTTTTCTTTGCAACATGGTACAATATTTACTTTTAGGAATGAGAACTCTGATTCAATAAGAAGAAAAATGATGTTCTGGTTATTTAGTTTAAAAGCCAGAAAAGTATATGATACTTTTTAGAAAGGATTTATATCCATCCCAAATGGAAAAAATTGGAAAAAAGTTTGTACTTAGAAGGGTAGGCTTAGCCTCTTTGAAAATCACTCTTGGATCACATGAATAATTGACAATGTCATAGAATTATCATGCTGTAAGAGGCCACAGAGGCCATCTGTTCTCTAACTTGAGGGATGAGGAAACCAAAGCCCAGTGACTTGCTATGGTAATAGCAACTGAATAATCACTGAGTTAGGTTAACTTCTTAACCCTGTTTTTCCATGCTGCTCCTGGAGTCATCTTGTTAATTTTTAAATTCTATAGTATTTATTGCAGATCTGCTGTGGAGAGCACTGTTCTAGACACTGGACACATAACTGTGAACAAGTTGAATAAGGCTCCTCTCCCGTGAAGCTCATATTCTAGTGGGAAAAGTATGCAACAAGCAAGAAGACAAATGATTACATATTCCAGACTGTTAACTAAACTTATTGTGATCATTTTGCAATATATGCAAATACTGATTCATTATGTTGTATGCATGAAACTAATGTTATATGTTAATTAGATCTCAATAAAAGAAAAAATTCCAAATTGAGAGAAGTATGCAGAAAAAAATAAAAGTCAAAAAACAGGATAGAGAGTGATCAGGGGTGACGAAGTTGCCTAATTTTGTTTGTGTGGTAAGAGACGTCTTCTCTAAGGAGGTGGTATTTGCTTTGAGGACTGAATGATGACAAAGAGCTAGCCATGTGAACATCTAGAAGAAAATAATTCCAGAGAGAGGAATAGCAAGTATAAAGATCCTGAGATGGATAGAGCCTAGCATGACTAAGATAACAGGAAATGGAGAGGAGAATAGTGATGAAGAGATTGTAGAGTTGTATCCTGGACCTACTGTTAATTTACGGTATCTCTTAGTTAAATCTAGGTGACCACTAAGACCCTGTTAGGCTCTGACATGTTATGGTGCTCTGATTTATTGAGCATGTACAATGTGCCAGTAACAAGTAAGTGCCATGCAGATTCAAAAAGAAGTAAAATAATGTCCTAGGTGTGGTGGCAGTCAGAAAAGAATGAGTCCTAAAATCAGCTGGACTCATTTGGATCCACTTGTATAAGCCCCAAGTTCTTGAGCAACTTTTTTGGGGCACTTGTTACAGTCTCAGCTTCTTCATTGATAAAAATGAACATAATGCTAACTAGTTCAGAGTGACCAGAAAGACTGAATGAGATGTAAAATATAACGCAGTCCAGTGTTTGGCACATTTTGGCAGCTTAAAAAGTGTTATTTTCAAGTCTTCTTTCCAGGGCATATGATAGATAATGCTCATTGTAAATACAGGTGAAAATGCCTAAAGAAAAAGTGAAAAGATTAATTAATTACACAATCTGTGAGACATGCCTACTATGTGCCAGGCACTGTTTTAAGCTATGAGGATAGTGAGCAAGACAGACCCTGTTTCTCTTGAAGCATCTACTCTGGATAGGGGGAGACTGATAATAAACAAACTAAAATAAATAAGAAAAAATATTAGGAATAAGTGCTGTGCAAAGAATTAAACCTGAATAATGTGGTAGAGAAAACTGGGAGTCTTCTAAAGACTGAGTGATCTGGAAAAGACTTTTAAGCTGAAATTTGAAAAAATAAGGAGAAGCTATGATCTGGATGATCTGGAGATGACCTGGAGAACAGCATTCCAGGCAGAGGGACAGCAAGGGTAAGTCTTCGGGAAAGAAAAATATCGCAGAACATGGTGACTGGAGCATAACAGGTGGGCAGGAGACTTAATATTAACTGAGGTCAGAGATGAGAAGGGCTGCAAAAGCCAAGATAATCACAGATAAAGGAACAATTCTACAATATATAAATAATTTTTAGAAATTCAGAAGGTAAAGGACAGTAACCCAATAGGAAAACAAGCAAAGCACAGAATAAGTCACAGAAAGAGAACAATAGATGATCCTTATACATAAAATGATGCGCAACTTCATTCATTGTAAGAAAAATGCAAATGAAAATTACATATAGATATTCATCAGTTTGGCCAAAAAGACCAGAATTGAATAATGAACTCAGCTGGTAGCAGCTATGGGGAAACAGTTATTGTTTATAGGGGCACAAAATGATGTAACTTCAATAGGTTACAATTTGGTAATATTTATTAGAAATATAAATGCATTTACTCTTTGGGCTTGGTATTTCTTTTTCTGGGACTTTACCCTTGAGATATGTCTGCACACAAACCAAAGGACCTACATGTGAGGCTACTCATTGCAGCTTGTTTGTAACAGCAAGAGATAGAAATAAACCAAGTATCCATCGAAAAGGGACAAGTTAAACGGATTATGTTATATTCCCACAGTAGAATCCTACATGGCAATGAAAAAGGAGTGAGGAATTGCCTAGTATCTGATATGGGAACAAAATATGTTAAGTGAGAAGCAAATGCAGAACATGTGTAGTGTGCTACCTTGGTGTATGTAATAAAGAAGAAAATAAGAGATTCTCATTTGCTTGAATTTACTTTAAGAAACATGATAAACTTGTAAACGTGATTCTCTGTGGGGAGAATCAAATGGTGGACACAAGAGTAGATGAAGACATTACTATATACTTGTTTATATCATTAAAAATTTCAAATTATGTGAATTTTTATTTAAAACAAAATTAAAAAGCTAAAGACAAAAACGAATAAATAAGACTTACTGATTGAGCTATGAACAATTAATGCCTTGATAAAGAATTTGGAATTTATTCTAAGTGTGCTGGGGAATCATAGAGTTTTAAACGGGATTGGCAGGATCTCACATACTTTGAAGACAGTACTCTAGCAGCAGCAGAGCAGGGAACAAATTGTAGCGAGACAAAAAGTATGCAAAAGTCTACGGGGCGTGTTGGTTTACATTAGAGGTGTGGCTGACTTAGACTAGGATGAGATGGTGGAGACGCAGAGGAGCAGAATATGTTTTGGAAGTAAAGTCAAAAGGACTTGCTGATGGATGGAGAGTGAGGGGTGGGAGAAAATAACAGTTTTGTGCTTTGAACAGTGGGGTAGATGATGGTGCGACCCAATCTCAGGAAGTGGTAGAATAACTTACGGATGGGGTGGTTCATAATGTTTTATGGAGAAGACTGTATGTGAGCACAGCTGTGAAAGACGGGATTTGAAGAGATGGCGAAAAGGCACTGCAGATGGAGAACAGGGAATAAAGCAGGCAGGGCCACGGGGCAGGGGCTGGGGCAGGGGCTGGAGCAGGGGCAGGGGCAGGGGCAGGGGCAGGGGCAGGGGCAGCAGGGGCGGGTTCTGCCCTTTGACGTGGTTCTCCCTCCTAACTGCTTCCATTATTCTCCACCGCGGCTCAGTCTAGACCCTCGGGCATGAAATGACTTGAAACCAAATCCTCGGTTTCCATTACAGGCTTCTTTTTAACAGCTTCCTACGCTTCTCGTGACTGTTTCCTTGTAGTAACCGAAGAGTCTCTATCACGCACATTGGCATTCTGAGAAATGTACTAAAAGGGAAAAATCAACCAGTCAAAATGGGAACTGTTTGGGTGGGTTAAAGATTTGTGGCCTTTTCCTTTGCTGTCACTGTGAAAATTAATAAACAGAAATTTCATTTAAATTGGAGATGGGAGAGCCTATAGGGGGAGCTCTCACACCCCACCACCGTCAAGGGCCTCAACCAAGAGTACTTTCCACCTCCGACAGGAAGGTATTTCCTGCTCTGCCACTTCATCAGGAAGACGATCTCCTCAACCTGCAACCTCAGTCATTGAAAGACTTTTACAACTCAGCCAGTGAACAGCCAGCACACTTAAAATTCCCAGTTTCCTCCGAGGTAGTCTTTGTTTACAACAGCCCCTCTGAAGTCCCCCTTTCCTCTGTAAAGAACTTTCTTATCCTTTGTCCTCTGGACCTGTGCATGGTTTGCCATTAGACTGCACATCCCTAGTTGCTATTATTTATGTTTTTGAATAAACCTATTTTTGATGGAGAAATATCTGGCAGTTTGTTTGAGGTCCACAGCACAATAACTGAATTACCTTTTCTTGGAACTGCAATAGAGTGGTGAAGAATGGTGAATTTTCCTAGAGTCCAGGTTGGATGCTCCAACTTTTATGGCTAATGTGAAGGCCAAGAAGCTTTTTGTTTTCACCTAGGGAAAAAACTAGCCTCCTCAATGGAGACATTCTGCAGCTGCTGTACTCATCTTGAAAGAGTAGTGACCCAGGAGTTTGTTCCTGATGAAGATACTTGAAGCTCTGGTTCCAGTTTTGTCATTGTCTGGGTTGGGTTATAACACCCACAATCCAGTTTTCTCCCTTCTACCTTTCCCCTCCACTAAATAGAACCCACGTGTTTTTCCCCGTTTGAAATTCTGCATTATTTCAACACTCTTGTCAAGTGCACTGTATTCTTTGCAGTCTGTGTCAGGCAGTTTATAAATCGAGTAACAGGCTGGCAAAAGCTGCTCTACCTAAGTGACTTATGAAGATTTTCAGCTCTGGACCTTTGATGGTCAAGTGAAAGGAACCAAGTTGGGTTTTAAAGCTGAGAAATTCTTGTTCTTTTTGCCCATTTTTGTTGTACAGTTGGTGTGCCATGGTCTATAAAAGGATCACCAGTTATGGGGCTTCTGAACTAAGAAAATGTGAGAAAATGTTAATAAAGAGGAAAATGGCTGAGGTGCATGTGTGTGTGTGTGTGTGTGTGTGTGTGTATGTGTGTGTGTGTGTTTACTCATGTAGTTCTACCTTGAAAGTTCTTTCTTTAAAAAAAATGACATCTCAGAGGCAGTAAATGGAGATCATTAAAAAATCATTCAAGCTGTGATCTTCTCAGGAAAAGGTGATGCCATTTGACCTTTATTATAAGTGTGAAGTCAAGTCTACATAAAGTGCAGTGTTCAGTTCCTCTGAAAGAGTTGAGAACGAATTTAGACACAAAGGCAGCAAATATGCCCCAAATCAAACTTTAGATGATCAATGACATCTATAAAATTTAAACCAGCCACTTGCCTGTTTTTAAAACACATTTTGTTGGAGAGGAGCAATGCTATAGGTTTGACTTGCTTTGAAACAGAAAAGATGTCAACAGTTTCCTTGAAAATGGCACTTGGTAATAGTTCTTCATTTTACAGAATTATTATAACATTCACAAGTGCTAGAAGAAATCAATACTTTATGTTCGATAAGCTAATGTTAATTTTTCTATAAACACTTATGGGGAGGGAAGAGGAGAAATAGCAGCAAATCAACAATTTCTGTCTTAGTCTGCTCAGGCTGCTATAACAAATACCATAGACTGGGTGGCTTAAACAACAAACATTTATTTCTCACATCCACATCCTGGAGTCTGGAATTCCAAGATCAAGGTGCTGGCAGATCTGGTATCTGGCAAGAGCCCACTTCCTGACTTGTGAATGGCTATCTTCTCATTTTATCCTCAGATGAGGGTGAAAGGCAGGGAAGCCTCTCCTGTCTCTTCTTATAAGGGCACTAACCCCACCATGAGGGCCCTACCTTCATGATTGAATTATATCCCAAAGCCCTTCTCCAAATAGCTTTGCACTAGGGATTAGGTCTTCAACATATGAATTGTAGAAGGACACAAATATTCAATCCATAGCATTCCACACCTGGCCTTCCAAATTCATGTCCCTCTCACATGCCAAAAACATTCATTCTATTCCAACAGTCCCAAAAGTCTTAACTAATTCCAGCATCAACTTTAAGCCCAAAGTCTCACCAAAATATCATCTGAATCTGATATGAGGGAAAATTAAAGTGGGTCTGATTCATCCTGAGGCAAAATTCTTCTCCAGCTATGAATCTGTGAAAAGAAATTATGTGCTTACAATGGTGGGGCAGGAAGAGAACACACATTCTGAAAGGTAGCAGAATATGCCACCCCAAAATATGGCTGTAGAAGTTCAGGATAGGCTACGCCAAAATATGCTGCTTTGGCATATTGATTAAGCTATAGGCATTGAAAAATAGCAAATGCAAGAAGAAGCTTTCTCTGAACTCTTTTTATCTGCCTAACGACAGAGCCTCCAAGAACTTAATTGTCATAAATACCCTCCCTGGCAGTTTTATTACCCAAGGAGAATTGACTAATCACAGGAGAGGAGACTAGAAATAGACACCACACCCAAACTGTTATAAACTGTCATACCTCTCATCTGTTTTTCTAAGGGCCTGTTCATCGTTCCTAAAAATCATTTACTCTCCCGCTAAAGCCTGTATCCTCCCTTCCCCTTCTCTTATTAAGATGCTATTTATCCTGAATTATACAGCCACCTCCTTGAGTTATTCATCCTTCTCTTGGTATCAACCATGTATATATAAGGTCTGTTTCAATATGCTCAATGCTGATGGGGAGGCGTGTGGCAGTGTGATCTGCTACAACCTTTGGAGAAAGTAATTTGGTAGTAGATACTGATATTAAAAAACAGATTCCCTTTGACCTGCATCCTCAAAATAGAAGAACCACCATGATCTTGACATTACTGATTTTTTGACTACTTGGTAGAACTTATCTGTAAAACCATTTGAGTTTGGCAATGGCTTTTTTGTTATTATTATTATTTTTTAAATTTTGTGTTGTTTTGTTGTAAATTTTAAACCACGAATTTTCTTAATGGTTAAATGTATTTTCAATTTTCTATTGCTTCTTGAATTGGTTTCGGCTAATTATTTTTTCTAGGAAATTGTACCATTTACTAAGCTTTTTTGTCTCCTGGTTTCAATCTCTTTTCCTATCTTCCTGATGACTCTAGTTCTGGGACTCAGCAAACCACTCCCAACTTCGAGTTCTGGCAATCCCCAGCCCTAGGGATTTATTAACTCTGTTAACTTAGTGTCCTCTTTTCACCTTTTCAGCCATCCAGCACCTGCTTAACCAATTCCTTATATTAATTTCTCTCTGTTGAAATACCCAGTGTGGTTTCCGTCTACCCATGAAGTCCCTGACACATCATCTACATAGTCTGTTTTGAAATTTATTAGAATAAAGTTGTTTATGGTGATTGATCCCTTGTTTATTAAAAATCTCTGTAGTATGTGTTTTGTCCTCTTTTCACTCCTAATGCATGTGTTTATTTACACTTAATTTTTGTCTGTCGCTAGTAGTCTTTTAAAGCAATAATTAGTTTTTGGAATTTTCCCTAACTTGATATATTAGATGTGCTTTCATTTTTAACCTTTTTTTCCCCCACATAAGCATTTTACAGCTATAAATTTTTCATAAATTACTGCTTTGTTTGCTGTATGTTTGAACTTAGTATTTTCATTATTTTTCAAGTCTACATATTTTCTAATTTCTATTATGAGTATTTCTTTGAAACACAAATTATTTAAAAGTTTTAAAATTTCCAAATGAGTATTTGTAAATTATCCTTTTCTGATTTCTACTTGCATTGTGGTTAAAGAACTTGATCAGTAAAATTAAGTTTTGTGATATTTGCTGACAATTCTATTATAGTCTAGTAGTCAATTTTTATAAATATTCCATATGTAACAAAACTCTCAAATTTAGGGATTGAGGATTCTATGTATTCCCATTAGATCAAGCTTCATTGCATTGTTCAAATCTTCCACATGCAAACCTCTTTATCAGTTTTTGAGTAATGTGTTAAAATTTTCTACTGTGATGATGAATTTGTCAGTTTCTCTATATGACACTTTTTTTGGTTTCAAGCACTAGAATGCATGAACATATACAATAGAAGCCCAACTACATCAATGCAAAATTTTACATATAATTTCAGGTAGTTAATAGACTCTCTGAAGCCCATTTATGGATCAGCTAGGTTTCAGCTCCAACACATCCAAGGAGAGTTTAATGGCAGGAAAATGAATTGAACTGCCAATTTCTCCCTCTACCCTCTGAGAGAGGAGCTGGCTCCAAGGTGTAATCTTGGTACTGGAAAATGGATGGACTCTTGTTTGTGACAAGAGCTCCAACCTCACGGGAGTGTGATGCTGCTTAAGCCTCTCACACTGTTCCTGCCGTGTGGGCACCGACCTGTGTGAGTTGTGAGGGGTGGGCTACTGGCCTTGATTCCTTTTTTGGTCTGCTCTAGTGAGCCTAGGGTTTTCCCTCCCTCCTCCTCATCAGCACACTTGTATTAGAAGATAAATTTAGGAGAGAGGCACAGTAAAAAAAGGTTACATTAACCTGAGGGTGTAATTTAACAATGACCAAATAAGACATATATTAATAATTGATATATATCTTTTATTATGCACAGATAAAGTACTTAAAACTGTGGTTATCAAAACTATACATCTAAGCAAGTTCACAAAACTGCCGACACACTGAACAGAAAAAAAGACTACATACAACAGGGGTGTTCAAACTGGCCACAGGGATTTCAAGGGTACTCTTTTTACCCTTATAGATGATGAAAAACAGCAATAAAATCAGGCTCATTCAGGAAAAACCAGAAGAGAAGAGAAGTATTGTATTTGAAAACTGATAATAGTCCTTTTTAGAAGAAACATCTGTCAGTTTCATGAACAACCCCCACCTAAAACAAACAGGAAAAAAATCACACACGATTCACCCAATAAAATGTGCTCTGTTAATACAACCAGCAGTACAACCATCACTCAAATCATGAGGTAGTTACAGTACAAAAAGACCAGCGCACAAGTGTGTGCCCCCACACACGCTCACAATCATGCCCCCTACAGAACACACACAGGAAATGGGTTTACAATCTTATTACGGACAAGGATAAAACCATTTTTTGTTGTTGTTTAGAAAATACTATAGAAACAGCTTAGACAGAAGCAGTTTCTGACTTAACAAAAAACAGTAACAGCTGGTAAACAACACATGGTGAAAAGCTATAGGATGTTACACAATCTGCCTTGGAGTTTAAAGCATTTCAATAATAGCTTTGGCATCAATAAAAACAAAAACAAAATGGCCTCTGCGAATTAAGGGTGTAGCCTGCAGAAGTAACAAGACTTTGCAGATAGAGTTTAACTGGAATATAACAACAGTTTTATAGAAACTTGGAGAACATGTTATAAAGTTGAGCTCATATTCTGTATTAAAATTATGAAGTATGAAGCAATTCAAAATGCTGTTTAACAAGAAGCAAGGGAGAAAACTCTATTTTTTTAATGTTCATTTTTAGAAAACTTTCAGAAATACTTAGTGACATTCACTCTCCAATTAACATGGGATCAAGTTTCATCAACATGGATTTCTTGATCTGAATAATACTTTTGACAATAAGATCCAAACAAATAAAAGTTGACTTTTTTCTTCTTTTTCTTTTAAAATCTTTTGGTTTTCATCTATAAATTTGTAAATTAATTTTAAATTACTTATAAAATCAATGGCAATGCAGCATCTCTCTCAAAAATACACATTTAAATATATTACAAAAAGTTTTAGTTTTAACCCTGTCCATCTAAGAACTGGATTTTTTAAAACCTCTTAATAGCTAATTTTCTTTTTAACAGAAAGAAAAGGGTGTTTTAAAAAGCAAAGAACTGATCAAAAGAATTCACAGTAACTGAAATTATACATTTCATATGGAGTAACTTTTTTTAAAATCTAAAACACTTAAATATATCTTTATACACAAACTTTTTGTAGTAAAATATAGCTATAAGTGACTTAAAGACTCTAGTCTTCTTTGAAGACATCTTTAAACTTTTTTATACATAGAATATGCTAAAACAATACATTCTGCTGAAGGTTAGGCAAAGCGCATTATTTTCAAACACAGGTAGCGTAATCTAGGTCCTCCACTCTGATATCTTTATGTTAAAAAAAGTTAATCAAAAGGAAAAAAATTCTCTAATCACATATTTTCATTTGTATGGGAAAATATGCACAATTATCAATAGATAGACTAGAAATCTTAGCCCTCAAATAATGTTTTGGTTAAAATCAACTTGATTGTCTACACCTGTCAAATTATTCCGAGTATTACTCTATAATGTGGCAATGATTGTTGCTAGCCTCCACCTGTCTTGTAGACACTGCACTTAGGTCTTGGGTAGCATCAACATTTCCTACCTAAAATTCCATTCATAGAGAACCAGGCACAACTTCCTTATTTTAAAGGCAGTGAAATTTGCTTATGAATATTTTGGGGTAGAATCTAGCCTGCTCTGTTTGTAGATTCTGAGTTGTTTGGGGTGTAGTGATCTGGAAAAAGAATAATATTTATTTGCTATGAAGCTATCCTCAGTAGTAAATGATTTGACATGGAAATTTTCCTCGAGCATTCTTTTTTTAACATAGAGTTATCAGTTGAGCTTATTTTAGCTGCAAAGTGGCATCATAATATTCCATTTTATTCCATTATTCCACCTCAAATTCTTTTTGAGTTTGGGATATATTTAAGGCAGGAGAAGTAAATGAGTGCCCACATTTCAGTACTTTCTTGGCAGAACTGGTGACTATGTTCAGATAACCAACTGGAATCTAAGAGAATCTGCCAAGCATTTGCATCTTATAAGAGTGTGGTTTTTAAAAAGGGGTCTATTAAAAAGGTTGACACGTTTTGAGTGGAAACACCAATTCTTCCAAATATATTTAAGAACAAGTTTCAACTCTGAAGGCATAAAACATTTTTAAAGGGAGAATGAATTTTTCTTCTTCATGGAGAAAATGAACGTGCCAGATGACATATACTTTTACTGGCATATATTTCACTGAGCAAATTCCTCAATTTTACAACTGAATTTTGCCCCAACTGACACATTAATTTATCAGAACACAATATCATAAATGGGCCCACATCTGCAGTCCCAGATTTTGGCCATTTTCAATTTCTACGTGTCTATGAAGAAATACGAAATTTGCATTAAGACGTTTTTTTTGCAGTCAGTGTGCTAGTGTGGAGAGGAGGAGGAAGCTGATAAGGTAATCACCATTGGTTCTGGCCCAGGGCACAAGAAAGGAATGTTGCCTGATGTGTGTTGGGATGTAGTCCCTGAGGGCAGCACCTATCAAGCAGACACACACAGCCCCCACAGGATGTGGCAGCAAGGTGAGAAGTGTGCATCCAGAGGTGCAAATTAGACATGGAGGAAAGCACTTAGAAGGGCTTGAAGCCTTTCTTTTGTTTTACATCTTGGTTCAGTTATTAAAAAAAATTTTGGCCACATCTCATTGGTTCTACTGTCTAACTATTATCCTTTTTACCAACTTGAGTCTGGGTAAAACTCAGGGCCCCAAATTATGGATGTTCTTACCTGGACAAAGCAGCATTTAAAAACTGGCATGTGTTTCACATTGAAAACCCCCAAGCCTGTGAGGGGCCGGTGGAGAAGGCCACCACCTTAGCTTTCTCACATGAACTCTAGTGTGTTACAGAAGTCCAGGGATCGCATTTAGATTAGCCCTGGATAGTGGGGGTGAATACAACAGGTGATGTTTATACTGAAATTCACTCTCTCTTTACATGGGAACCACAATCAAGCCTTTCTGGAGTCTGGATACATGCGTGGCCAGGCTGGGCTAGGCTGTGCTGCTGCTGGAGCAGGGTGTGCTCTGCGTGCTGCCGATGCTGTGGGCCGCACTGCTGTTCTCCGAGGCCGGGGGGGAGGTGGGGACTTGCTGCCGTCCTGCAGTCTCCCCTGCAGTGGATAAAGAAAGGGGTGAAGAAAGATGTGAGGTGTGTGCATTCCTGAAAAGACCATCCTCCCTTTGTCCATATTAATCTGATTGTGTCCTTTCCTCAACCATGGGGAAGGCCTAGGTAGCAGAAGGCCTTCACCACAAGGCTGTTCTTCTGTTGGTGTTCTGTTTTCAAAGCCTCTTTCATGGGAAAACAACAACTGCTTCTAGCTGTCTGACAGGCAGTTACAGTGCTTAAGACCCCTGATAGGTGAGGATGAATGCCCAGAATGTCGGTGCCTACAACCTTGGAAAAAACCACCACCTATTATACTGTGTGATTCAACTGACTGGCACCTGTCTTCAGGAAACACTGTCCATCTCTTCTCATTGTAGGGTTTGGGAGGCGAGATCTTTAAACTGTAATGAGACCACTGGCAGTTTGGTGGCCTTTTTCTGAATGTACCATGCAAAATGGAGGCGATGAAACCTTGTTTCACCCTGGCCACAGCAGAGAACCATGTGCCCCAAGCACACAACCCACCTGAGAAACAGAGGTAGGAGGAGGCTGCTCTCTGAAAAACTTTCTGGGGAAGGGGTTTAGCTGTCAGCATGTAGGGACTGCGGTTTCCAGGGAATGCTCCCTCTATCCTGAGGCTCACTGCGGGGTGCAGTGTATCACTCACACAGTAAACAACCCACTTTTCATTACACACCCCACTGCATTTGAGCTAAACCCATTGCTGTACCAAATGTGCAGTGCTTTGGAGGGAGGGAAACGCTGGGTCACACACATGGTTTGCATTTAGCACTGCAAAAGCCTCTAGAGTTCAGTCTTTTCTTCAGTGAAACTGGCCTCAGGGCAGCTCTCAAAAATGGCTCTGGGTAGGGAAAAGTGATCAAGATCTCCAATGACAAACAACGCATTTTCTTTGAAAAGTCAGAGCATAAACTTCATAAAAGTCTGGTCAGCAGTCTCCCCTACTCCTCTCTAATGTGAGAAGCCCCAGAGGGCCAGGTCTGTTTATGAATGAGCCTCCTCTTTCCTGTCACACTGAAAAATACACAGCTATCAGCTGAAAACACACAAGCAAACGCCCTGCCCTTCAAGTACTGGAACTTAGCCTGTTACCTCCATTCCCTTGCTGGGCCTCTCTGCCAAGAAAGCAGTTCCGTAAAATGTACAACCAGCTTGTGCCCCTGAGTCTGGTTACAGCTTCCCTGCCACCCATTTTATGAACCACACAGCTACAACACACATTTCTGCATCAACCTCATGGCATTTATAGACTTATTGCATATTCGGCCCTTGCTACATTTCCTAATTATCTTTTCTTCTGGGATTGGTGGGACGAGAGAGGGTAGTGTTACCTTTGGAGCGATCAAAGTTCCAGTAACACACACACTTCTGTTTTCTCTCAGTGTTCTGAATTTCAACTCAGTGAATATGAGAAAATATTCATTTATTAAAAGCACATTATGAGGTAGAAGATGGGTCAAGCCTAAAACTGACTAACCACGTGGAGACGAGGTTACGTACCCCTGGTGGGGAAGGTATGGGTTACAGCCCAGCCTGGGAAGATGGAGAGCTGTAACCCCAGAGGAGGGAGAGGTGTGAGTTATATTTGGGGCTGTGATGGGTGGTTACAAAGGTGTTTTTAGGTGATTGGCAAGTGAAGTCATTTTGATTGACATTTGGCTGCTATATAACTCTTTGCCTAATGCATACCCAGAATTCAGTCTGTTATAATTAGATTCATGAACTTCCAGGCATAAACATAGTATTATAACGAAGCTTAAATTGTAGGCAATTAGGGTAGTACCTTCTGCACAGGCTTCTGTAGCCAGATTAGGCCAGCTAAGATTATGACCCTCTTGTCCTTTGTCTCTGGGGATGCAGGAGGGATTGTTTAACTACCAATAAATAGGGTGTTCTTTGGGCGGTCTCTAGGCTGGGCCCCTATCCTTTGTTTTCCCTGTCGCTCATGTTTGACTAGCTACCTAACATTAGGGGGTTGATATTCCTCAGAAGCAGAGAAACTCTGTATTTTCATTCTTCTTTTTTGGGGGGCAATTTATATTTTGGACCCTCCCAGCATTGCCCTCTACCCATCACATATGTATGTAATTAAAGGTGCCAGAAATTTACTTTCCCCAGAGTGGGAGCTTTCAAGAAGGAAATCAAATCTCAGTTTTTGTGATGTGCACGCGTGTGCGCACACACACACACACAGACACACACAAGAAAAACCAAAACACCTCCAGAGATCTGAACAACTCATGATATACTTTAAAAATTCAGCCCCTCACAACCCACCCACATGTTGATCCACACCCAGCTGGTTCCTCATGTTATTAATTAGAAGGGCTAATGTGGCTGTGTGTGAAGCACATTTTAAATATATCCTTTCCCCATCAGAAAAGTAGGAGGTAAGTCAACACCCCAAGTCCCCTTTTTGGCTCACCTGGGCTTCATTTGTTCAGCCTGATAGCGGCTCAAGCAAGATGGCTTTGGCTCATCTATTGATAGTGAACTTTGTCTCATCCAGAATTTGACACGTGCTTGATTATTCACATTCAGGAAAAGTGCCAGTACTACTCCCTGCCCAGGAAGTCTGAATATTTGTTTTCCGATGTCTATTTGCCAAATATAATTTGTTGCCATGTCAGTTTATTTTAATCAGTGCCCATTACAAAGGTCTTTCAACTTCCTGAGTTTTGGAAACCCTTGAGCTGCTGATGCAAAAACACTGTCCAAAATGAAACCCCACATAAAACAAAACAAAGAAGTCCTCTATACTCAAGGTTTCAGGATACATTTCACCAAGGTGGACAAGTCAACTTAACCTAATAATCTACTGACTGGAGACAATGATGTGCCAAGGAGAATCTCTGTCTAAGAATCTGCTTGGAAATGTTGAAAATATTTTCTTTAGACTAACCTTTCTCTCTCTGTGGCTATTTTCACATGTAAGACATGAGATTTCTCAGTATACCCAAGTTGTTAAAAAAAAAAAAAGTGTACCTTTTGAGAAAGTTTTTTGTTGTTAGATGGGAGTGGTACTACAGAAAAAGTCGCCGTGAGAAAGAATGTTTAACGTGCAGATACTTCTGCCTCAAACATTTAAAAAACCCTGGGCTTTCTGTGATGGGCCCTTCAGTGTTCTTCTCTTTACCCCAGGGACCTCTGGTTTCTTGGAACACGATCTTTCTCTAAAATATCCCTTGGATGGCACATACAATCAGTCTACTTCTGAGAAGAAGGGAGGATCCCAAGGGTAAGCAGGATAGGCCCACTTAGTGAATGTAAGGAATTCGAGGAAAGCTCTTGCTCATCAATATCAAACTGGGCCATGAGAAATGTGTTCAGTCTTCATCCTTTGCTCCTAAAATCTCAAACCACGTTGAGGAAAAGAGATTTGGGGAAGAGGGAGAGTGAGTACGGGAGAGGTATTTGGTGCATGGGGTGGTACTCGGGAGGAGGGTGTGTTAGGAAAAGGATTAGTTCCACCCAGCTCTGAGGTTGAGCCTAGATACTGCCAGAGATCATTTAGACATTGTGTGTGTGTTGTGTGTGTGTGTGTGTGTGTGTGTGTGTGTGTGTGTTTGTTTTTTTAAAGGAATAACCTGTTTAGTTTCTTTAGCTTAGCATGGGGTTCTCCGTATCTGATTTCCTGCCACTTCTTTGGTGGGTCTACTTTACAACTGGGTTCTTATCTAGAAGTCTTTCAGCATGGCAGATCCTGAGGAAGAAACCTTATCTAAGAAAGATGTAAACAACACAAAGAGGATCTTTGGGAAAACCTCACAACAGAAGAATTTTAAAGGAAGGTGAGGGGAATCTGATTATTTAGCTCAAAGGAGACTGTTTGCAAATACTGCCCACTGAGGATTATTACAAAGAGGAACAGATAGCTGTTCTTTATCTTCCCTGAGGTCAGAACAGAAGGAAATGACTTTAAATTGCAGTGATAAGGATTTAGGTCACATAGAAAAGAACTTGCTGATTATGAGGATTGGTTAGTTATAGGGAAAATTTCTGAACTTTCTTTCTTGAAAACCATATGCCTGGGGGTGATGTAGACTTAATATTACTTGATGCTGGAAAGAAAATAAAAAATATTTTCCTCTCGGCCTACATGTTTGTTGCAATTCTATACCAATTAATGTCTGTATCTTTTGATATCCTAATTACAAGCTCACTTCTACAAAAGAGTAAACTAGAACTACCTTTAGAGAAGTTTTCAATCACTATGTATCATTTTTCAAAACGTGTCCCTCCCTACTCTCCAAACTACACGACCTTTTTTTTTTCCAGCCAAAATTCTGCAAGAGGGGTAGATTACATGTTATAAATGATAGGGAAAGGGAAAAATGTTCCAAGGCAGGAATTAAAATCTTCTAACATGTCTGGCCTACCACTTTCTTTCTATATTCCTGCAGTACGGCCAACTGCTTTTCATCTGCACTTTGGTTGTTGGTGGGTATCTTACTTTAAGTTAACCTGAGCTCTTGGGTGAACAGTGTATCTGTCTTCTTCATATTCACACCAGGGTTCCCATATGTTCCAGCTGCATCTTTCTGGTCCCTGGTGTTCAGTTTCTTGCCTTTTACAAGTCACACTTCAGCCTATCCTCCTGCTGTTTCTCTCTTCACCTGGACTGGAGAGGAGAGCTGAGAGAAACTTCAGCCCTCTAAAAACATCTGAAGCCTCCAGAGATGCTTCTAATTAAAAATTCTTACCTGGCTCAGGCAGACCTGGGGATGTGCTTAAAGAACAACAAGGTGTGTTCCACCGAGGGCCTGCTGAATAGAAGCCTTAGGGATTGGGACAGGCACACCTAATTCAAGACCTCAGCATTTTATTTTGCTCTGTGAAACATGGTGTTCCTTCTACTCTTAGATTTTTTTCTGCCTGTATATCTGAGCAACCTTAAATAGCTTATATTTTTGTAGGATTTTGGACTTCAGAAACTTTTCACATGCATTTCTTATTTAAGCACTTTCACCTCTAATAACCCTGTGAAGTAGGAATCAGAAAACATATTTAATATACCTGGATCAGGTAACAAACTACAGTTTCAAGTCCAATTTCTGGCAATAGCTCACACCTAAGGTTTGTACAGATATACGTGAAGGGCCGCCTGACCTCTTCCCCCTAATCCTAATCCTTTTCCTTTTCCCTCTTCCTTCTCCTCTTTTCTTCTTATTATCATCAAACTTTGAGTACATCTTGTTCAGGGGCCATAAAGGCAAGTTAAAGTAAAGATAAATTATAACAAAATTTAACCCACCCCTCCTACAGAGTTTTGGCTGCAAAAGAGAGGTCTTTTAGTTTAGAGAATGGGGAGGGATAGTTTTTGAAATCAATAAAAACTGATTGAAAACTTTTCTAAGTAAAGGTAGTCTAGTTACGGGAGTGAGCTTGTGAAATAATTATAATTAGGATATCAAGAAACAGAGACATTAATTGACATGAAATTGCAACTAACTCACAGGCCTGGAGGAAAATTTCACCAAAATAATAATTTACAGATTTTTTAATAAAGGCATAAACCTATAAGAAAAAAGGAAAGCTGGACTGGTGACAATAGCAACACAATATTGAAAGTTGGTGAGGAAATGGGTGAGTAGAACTCACTTAGCAGATTTAAGAGATGAGAACCTAAGCCAGCAGTAGGAAAATGTGGGAAACAACCAAGTTATAACACAGAACTCTCATATACTTAGAAATGGTGGCATCAAGTACCCCTACAAGAAAGGATGAATGTCGGGTTACAAACAGTAGGGTTGGCTAAACTTCTGTATAAGAAGCAACAAGATTTCTGGAAATCCCCTCCTTTCCTGGGACCCTGCCCTTCCTCATCCTGGAGGAAGACAGGAAGTTTACTCTCTAAAGAGGATGAAGCTGAGGGTTCTGGGAATGACCAACATCAGGCATAGCTGAGGGCACAGAACCACACTTAGAAAAGAGGATTAAATGCACATCTGCATGATGTTCATTATAGGAAAAATTTCTTGGAATTGAAAAATTTGAAGGCAGTATCAAAATCTCAATAGGAAAATAAAAGCGAAAGATAAGAAATATAGAAAATAAAAAAAAAGGAAAAAGGTAGAAAACAGAAAGAAAGGAAGGAAAGAAAGGAAAATTAGGACAATTCAAGAAGTTCAACTTTCAAATAATGTGGTTTTTAGAATAAGAGAACAGAAAATAGGGGCGAGAAAAAAGTCAATAATTTGAAAAAAATCTCAATGATAAAGGACATGTTTCTAGACTTAAAGGTCCACTGATGCCCAGCATAATATATGAAAATACACCTAAATCAAGTACTAATATTGTAAAATTTCTTTCAGAAACATAAACAGGTAAGGAATCTGAATGGCTTAGAATTTCACAAAAGTAATCTTCAGAGCTAAAAGTCAATAAAGAATGCTTTCAAAATTCTGAAGGAAAATTATAATACAAAATTCTATACCTTGCCAAACTATCTACCAAGTGTTTGTATAAAATTAGGATATTTTCAGACATGCAAGGTGTGAAAAAATTGCTCTCTTATGGACTCTTTAACCAAGAAAGAGAAAGACATAGTATACATGACAAAAGATAGCCACAACTTGAAACTACAGGGAATCCTCAGAATGGTGGTGAAATAATGTAGGAAGACAATAGCGTCCAAACATAGAGGGCAACCAATTAAGACAGGAATAGATCAGAAGACTCCAGGAAAGCTGTACTGAAGAAAATGAATCAGTAGAACACCTGATGTCTAAATGTATTAAGAGGAGATTGAGAAAACTTGCAGAGAGTCAACAGATGAATTGGTGATACGTAAATAGAAAACTAAGCTAATGTGGGGGTTGGGGGAGAAAGAATAGTTAAAGCCAGGGTAAATTAAAAGTCATGCAGGAAAAACAATATTATACTACATGGCTAGACTGTGATTAGCATTTAGGTAGTCGTGATAACGTAGACAGTAGATACCGATTTAACCAAAATTTCAGTATAACTCTATTAGCAGGATGGTGGAGGCGGGCGGACAAGAAGAGCATGAATGTATAAATGGGGCACAGGAGTGAAAGAGAACTCAATTCTTTTTTCCATAATAAGAGGTCAACAGAAAAGGCCTAAAACTGATAAGTCAAAAAGTAGCAATATACTCATATTATTTAGAGACAAGGATTAATGTCCAAAAGAATCAGCTAAGAGAAAAAAAATTGTGCTCTGAAAAGCAAGAAAAGGGAGAGGGGCAGCAGGGGACTCATGTTTTTTCATAACAAGTCTTATAAAACTATTTCAGCCTTTAAACTATGTTCATGTACTACTGTGGCAAAGCTAAAGGTTTTACTAAAGCATAAAAATAAATGCTTTTGCCCCTCTGCTCAAAAAAACCCAAAAAACCCCAGATATAATTTTGTATATGATTTTGGGACCTTCATGGACTAGTGGTTAAGGACTCATGAACTAGGTAGGCTCCCAGGAACATGAAGATTCAATGGCTCCATTTCCACTCTAACTACCCCTCTTCCCTGTACCATATTAGTGAAGAATGTAAGTTTTAGGAATGGAGTTTTCCAAATAGAGTTAATATACCCTTAAAAATGGATCCCTTATTCTGCCTAAAGCTGTCATACAATAAAGTGGGGATCAGCTTTTTTAGACTCACAGGTGAGTAAGTTGATATGCACAACTTAAACATGTGACTTGGTTTTGTGCTCTGTTGCAGATGTAAAGCATAATTTGAGAGAATTACCCAAATTAAGGATTGTTTCTGTCATAGAGGTAGATGCTGCCTGAACCCCCAAATATGCAATATAAGGTCTGAGTTCCACAGCTTAGATTACTGTGGAAATTGAAAGGACTGAGTCAGTGTTTGTGTACCTCTCTCCTCATTGGCTACTGCATTATGATCTCTTTTTAGCTAAACTTGCAGCTAGCTGACCCAGGTATGAAACAGAAGGGTTTCTGGACAGGAAACGAACACTGAGCCTTGAAATAAGCCGTTTTCATGCTTGTATGACACTGGTATTCCTTATGCGCAGTCTTTAAAATGAACCACAGGTTACAGCTTTTAATAAAAGTCATTTTGAAGCTTTATCGTATATGATGCTAATAGGTTTAGAGTCCAAATGACAGTGTCTATAAACCTTTTTGCTTCCAAATCAGCATAATTTATTTTGCTAGAAACCATCACAAGAAAGGTTTTTGGTTTTGTTTTTCTTTCATCTATTTGCAAACCCATTTCTATATTAACAAAACTTAAAAATTCCTCTTAAAGTCTCTGGTTTGAGGAGAAGAGAGCAATAACGACAAACTTCAGAATTTAATGAGCAGCAATATAGGCCATAAAACCAGGCTTGGCTTTTTATCAGGTTTGTGAGCTTGGCTGTGGATGAGAGTCTGGGATTATCAGAGGGATTTCGGCGGGGTATGTTCCAATAACGAATGCCATTTGGTTGCCCTGCTTTGGCTGGATCTGGCTTCCTGGCCGTACCTGGCTTGGAATTTAGGTTTTAGGGTCTGAGGGAAAGTTTATGACCAGGGCCAGACATGGCTCAGCAGGAACACGTTAAGCATCTGTGGGTGACTGGCCCATAGAAAATTTTCGAGCTAGAGTCTTCTTGGAGTACTTTCAAGTTCATTCCCAATATACAGCATAAGCTGCCAACAGCCCTAGAACCCTGTGGCCATGCAGGAGGTTGAAAAAAAGAAAAAAACTGTAAAGAACTGTTAGTCTGAGATCTGAACATGCTAGTAGTCCTGTGACAAAATTATTTTCTCGAAAATGCTACTCTGCTAAAAGTTGTCTCTTCTGGTGCTTATATAAACTGTTCATGAGGAAGGGTATTCCTAAACTTATTCATAGATGTTTGTATATTCTCAGGATTATTACATTTAAGAGTCTTATTTTCGCTCTTTCACATGAAATACACTTCACTCGAAGGCTGCTGATGAGGCATGATAATTTGAGGACTCAAAGCCTCACTAGTAAACTCTCCTAAACTTTTACTTTGCATTTGTGACTTTCCCATGCTAGGCACCAAAGCATTCATTCTTCTCCTTCTGCCATATTCTAAAATAACTCAGTTGGAGGAAGCAGTATTTGAAGTGAAGATTCTGATGAGGATTAAGATATAACTTCTCAAAATGCCCTTCAGTACTTCCCTTCCCTGTAAAGCAGTCATCCTTTCAGTTTGGCTAGTTGGGACGATCCGTGGTAAAGCCAAAGATGATGGCATTGATTGATGCAGTGGACAGTTAATGAAATTCTAAATAGAAGGCCTGTGCCTGGCACTGGCCTCTGCCTGATAATCGAGCACAGTTTACCGAGGTTCCCAGTACAGCTGAATCCTCACTCAACGTTGTCTATAAAGTCTGCAGACTTTAAGCAAAACAACCTATAATGAAAACAACTTTACCATAGACTAATTGATATAAATAAGAGTTAAGTTCATACCAAATTCCTGCTGCATCTCATTGATATTATAATGACACAAGTTGAACCAAACAATGCTAATTGCGGCCTGCTGTATAAACTATAAGTATCCAAGAACAAACAATACCAACTAGTTCACACGATATATCTCAAAATGTATGTCCTTCCTTCTCATTTTTGCAAGGAACATAAGAAAGAAGCAAGAGAAGGGCGGCCCATTTGTTCCTCCCCCTTGCTGGGCCGGCATTCTGTATTGGGGTCAGAAGAGGTTTTCTGTTAAGGCCAGAATGTTTCAACCTTGGGATTTGTGGGAAGGGTCAGGAGGAAGGGCTCATTAGAATTTTGTGGGGTGGAGACCAAGTTTGAAAACAAAGCCATTGTTTCACCATTTTTGTTTATAATTCATGAAAGTTATTTTGAAAATTTACATAACTAAAGGAAGATATGAGAATTTTATGTTTATCAAAGAGAACATGGCATGAATTTTTAATTATAAGGTTGAAGTGTTTTGGTTTAAGCCACAATTAGGGCTTCTGGTGGACAGTACTCAGCACCTTGGCAGATGCAGTAATGAAATCGTGGCTTCCCTTTTAACTTCCTACCCATGTATATGTCTATTCTGAAGTCTTTAGCATTAAGGGAACGGTTTATAGTTCCAGTTTGTCTACATTACCTTCCTTTAATTAAACCCGAACTATGAAATAGCTTTATTAGAAGCGAAACTTTACCAACATCTCAACAGCAATGAACATAGTTCACACATCCCTTTCCTAAAACTGCTTAAAGCAAATTATATTTTTGCAAGATCCAATTTATGCCAAACATGTAAATGTGAAAACAGTCAGAATGAACTTTCTTTCTTTCATTATTTCGTCCATTCATCCATGCAATGAAATACCAAGGTTCCACTGTGCAGCAGGCACGCAGGATGTGCACCAAGTACTATTTAACAGTTGCACTAACCTGTGTGAGAATAGATGTACCACAAGGCCCCCGTTAGGAGTGCTCCAATCACAAAGGCTGCGAACGCAATGCCCATCACAGTCAGGGTATCTAGGCCGTGGAAAATGGCTATAAGGAAGGGAAACCAATACATACTTGAAGTTAGTCTGCATCATATGTTGCAATTTTATATTTGTTTCACAAGCATTGTCAGAAAGGCTGAGAGCTCACTAATAAAATTAAAGGATAAAATGAAGATTCCAACAAAATATACTGTATTCGTATTATATTTTTTTCTGAAAAGAAAAATGAAATTATCAGATTTGCAAGATAGCCTCAATTTGTAATTATTTTGAGCAACATACTAAAAACTCAGATTTGTAAACTTTGCAAAACCTTAAGTCTGTGGTTCACTGTTTTAGTCCTGAGGAGCTACTATGTGAATAGTAAAGAGGCTTGAAAATTCAGAGGTTAAGAGGCTTTGGAAAATAAGGCAAACTTCCATTACCAAAATCTGACTCATTGCTTCTTATTCACTGAACACTTCCAACAATAAGACACTACACAGAAAACATACTTCAAAGACTTTACAAACATATTTTCATGAACATTTAAAACTGTGAAAAATAACAGGAAGAAAGGGATGAGAAGAAAACATAGGATAAGGATAAACTATTCTTATGGATTATAACATTTCACTGCTCTCTTCATATTAAACCCTGTCTTAACTATGTATTGTGTCATTTAAAACAACCTATTTTTTTTTAACACTTTTCCAACCGTGATCTTTCTGTGAGGGGAACGGAAATATTTCTCAGTAGGGAGTGATGTCAGTTTTATGGTCAGCAAAACATATAAATAGAACCAATTGTTTCTCTGTTTGGCAAAGATTTTTATATTTGAAACTAATTCCAGGCCACAGAAATAGAACATTTCCTTTCATTTAAGAGAGCTACCTTCTTTGAATCACTTATAAAAAGTTAAAATCAGGTTCCAAGAAAGAGGGGTTTTCAGTAGAATACAGATTTCTAAGGTCTCTGATTTTATACTATAAATTTAAGGTATAGGTTCTCTCCATTATTTCAATATTGTTTCTACATTCCTTGCCAGTCAGAAGCAACTCCAGCTGATCTCTATATAAATTAAATCTCTGTCTTTTAACTCACTTCAGTGTTAAAGATTCACTTGTAGATGAATGTGATCCTTGGGCAGCCCTAGCACTTGAAAGGGCTCAGGAGAAGTATGTTGTGGTGGAAAAGATTCTGGAAGGATTCAAATTCCCAAGTTCTGGTCCCTCTTTTCTAGCCATGTACCCTTTTCTGTGTTCATTTAACTTCTGAAAAATAGGGATAGCACTACTTCACCTACTGAAGGTAGGAAGTAAACAAATGGAGCTTGTAAACGGGCCGGGGATCCCCCTGAAGGAGTAAGAACTAGACAGAACTCTCTGGAGGTTAAGATGAACCAAGGCATCAACCTAATTTAATTTAATCTAGCCACGGGAGTAGATTAAAAGGACTAGATATTAAAATATGACTTGCCTTTTTATGCCTACAGATCCAAAAGTGGGGTGCAATTACAAGTTTTTAGTGAAAACATTCTATAATTCTAAGATGGAGATGTCATTTACAACAATTAAACCAGGAAAGTTTGAGAGAAAGTGTCCATATGTGTCTCTTACTGGGTTCCATGATATTGTTAAAAGAATACACTTAATATATAAAATAACATATAAACTAATACACTTAATATTATACTTTCCATGAGATTGTTAAAATAATTAGTTAACAGAACATTTTATAAAGTGCTTTGTATAAAGGAATTCTCCAGACTGACTGTCATGTGCATTGATGAGGTTAGCCATGGAGGGTCTTAGGAAAGGAAAAAAGCACAGATTCTCCTCACAAGGCAACATCAGTCAGAAGAGCTCTGGGGTTCACAGCCACAAAATCCAGGTTCCAGTCCTGCCTCAGTGCCAATTAGAACCACGGGCAAGTCACTGAAATCCTTCTGGATCAGAGTTTTCTTCCATAGAAAGTGATGAAATTGGCCCAGCTAATTTCCAGTGCATCATTTTGTAGTAGTTGGTACCTCTTTTTTTCTAACAAGCCCTCTCCCACCCCTAACACTCCCTGGACTAGAGATTGTCTTGAAGGTGTACCTCGTTCCTTTAGCACTACTTCTCTGAGCAGGTAAACAGTGTTAATGACAGGTAAAGCAAAACACTCCCATAGCTGTATGTTAATGATCGCAGATCACAACCAATTAAGTATGCAAATCATAAACCTTTCTTTGTAACACTAAGTTACTACCCTCCCATTAAGTCCATACACACCGATGAGTCAATGAATTCATATTTTAAAGTGGCAAAGAGACAGAGAGAAAAAGGAAGGAAAATGAAGTGAGGACAGAGGAAAGGAAAAAGAAAGTTTGAGAAAAAAGGGTGGAGGGAGGATAAGAGCATAAGGCTCCTTATCAAAACTCAAAGTCTGGCAAATGCCCCATAACCAACTCATTCTTATGAAAGCCCAGGAGGCTATATTTCGAAATAGTTGCATAAAGACTTACGTGGAGAAATTGGATTCGGTTCCTTAATGCTTGGACCTGTTCCTGAAACAAAAACATTTAAATCATGATGCATTACACAGAGCAATCAAGTTTTAAGCAAAAGGTCATCAAAATCTCAGCAGAGACCGACACTTTTCTATTTGTTAATACACTGTGAAAGCTCTGTCGATGATCTTCTTTAGATATCAACACTGTTAACGTGCATTATTTGGAAATCTTAAGCATTGTACTCAACGATCAATTGTATGGGCTCTCCAATTTAAAGAAAACTTGAAGGTAAACACCCAAACTTAAGGAATTTAAGTCTGATAATTTTTTTTGTGTTACACCTTTATACTTATTTAGAAAAGGATTCAATACTTTTAAATACCATGTTTCTCCAGTGTATTCATATTATTCCATTAAAAAAATTCTTTTAATTTCATGTATACGAGTTTTGTGAAAGTATCTTTACTCTTCTGTCCTTAATGCTACTGCCCTATATAGTTCAGCTCCTCTTCATCACACATCTGCATTATTACAGTTTTCCCAAATGACCTCCTTGTCTCTATCACTGCCCCACCCAAATATTTTGTCCTCCATGTGTCCTGGAGCGAATTTTTCCAGATCCCAGAGGTGGATATGTTACTACTGCCCTGATTTAACTGCTAAATGACTCCTCTCTATTTATAGAAAAAAAAAAATTAAACTCTTCAGCATGGCACACAAAGTTGTGCCTCTCTCCTTTACTAACCTCTCTCCTTTCCAAATGGGATCCTTCTCCTATGCTAGGCTCCTCATACTTAAGTAAATTCTCCCAATCCTCTATGTTATCACACTTTGCAAGCTATCCCTGAAATACCCATCTCTCCACACCTGCTTTGTTAGTATTTTCACAGGGAGGTCTTCTCTGACTCTCACACTGCCCCATCTGTACCCTAGCAGGGCTGGGCTCTTCACCTCTGCTCATTCCATCCCTCTTCTGTTACACATGTACACATCACATTGTAATTCTTCTCTCCTCTCTTTTTTTTTTTTTTTTTTGAAGTCAGGGTCTAGTTCTTACTCATCTCTATATCCTCAGGGCTTAGCCCAGCATAAAACAGCCTGCCAGAAGTGTTTGGTGAAGGATGATTAGAATGTTGATGTGCTTTTTGAAAGTGGAGGCAATAGAGGAAACTTTAAATAAGAGTATACGAAAATGCTTGTATGCTTTCATATTCAGAAAGCGCTACACAGCCATGATCTCATTTCAGGTTCATACTAACCCTGTGAGGGAGGCAGAAAAAAAATTATCACTATTTTACGTGTGAGCAGACTGAGATTCTGATATCATGTGACTAGCCTAAGGTCTCAGCTGGAAAGAACAAGGGCAGAGGTTGAACCAGAATTCCAGATTCTGCCTCGCAGCCTGAACGACTGGTGAGTGCTGCTCCATCCTGAGCTGGAAAGCAGAGATTGAAAAACTACTTGTGCACAGCTACTCACTCTCTTCAGCAGTGAGAACAGCATAGAGAGGGGGGAGTATACCATGGCCCACCATTTATTTCTGTATGGCCTGAACTGAAAAACACATTTTGTATTTTTGAATGACTGAAAAAAAAAAAGGGTAATATTAATGACATGTGAAATTTATGTGCAATTCAAATCTATTCCATAAATAAAGTTTTATTTGAACATAACCATGTTCATTCATTTACATATTGTCTATGGCGGCTTTCATGCTGCAATAGCAGCACTGAGTAGTTGAGGCAGGGGCTACGTGAACCACAAACTGAAAACATTCACTACCTGGTCCTTGATAGAAAACGTGTGCCGAGTCCTGGCACAGACTCTGCTCCTTCTCTTTAGAGTTTAAAAGTGATAAGTGTTTAATGCCTCTCTTTTCATCTCTATTTTTACTCAAGAAAGAAGGAATATACACATTGTGTTGGAATCCAGAGTGAAGTGAAAAGAACTTGTGAAAAATTGACCAGAAACAAGCGGCGTTTGAGTCGACGTTTATAAAACTGAAGATGCTAGACAAGACTGTAAATTTTCAGGATTAACCAGTCTCAGCTGGGTTGATCACATTCTTGCAGCATGGGTATCATGATCCAGCTCTAGGGGAAGGAATGCTACCAGATGAATCAAAGCCACTAAATGAAGTTCAATTAATTATGAGATTTTAAGAAAATCTAATTCAGTATGTAGAATACACACCATTACAAAGTGTCCACAAAAACTCTCTCCTAGGAGTTTGGTTCTATCAGCTTAGTTGGCAGTGAAAAATAACGATGGTGAAGCCTTGTGTTTGGACATTTGTATGGTGTTTTATAATTGACAAAAACTTCCACTTGTACTATCTCATAGTAAATTCCCAAGAACCCTATGAAATAGGGATATCTAACCACAAAATTCTCCTACTTTTAAGCAACAGTGGTTTGATTTGCTAAACTAAGTCCAAAGGCATTTAAAGGTCTCCACAGTGTGCATCATATGAGAAATATACACACTTCTGGGAACAGTTCCATCCAATTAGCTACCCGTGGTTAAATTTTGTCAGTCAGAATCCCCAAGAGGTTCTATATAATGATTCTCCCCTAAGAAGACCTCACATGCAAGAATTTAGGTTTTATAGCAAGGCCTGTGTGATGGATGGCATTATTTTAAATTTCTTAATGGACTTATGTTATGATCTAATCCTCTTCCCTCACCTCAAATCGGGGCCTTTTCAGAGAACTAAACAGAAACAGTTGTTGCTTATTTCCCCCCGGGGAAAGTTCCTCCATGATTTCTGTGCATAAACAATAATAAGCACAAGCTGCAGAACTGGGGTTAAAGGATTTTATCCTCTAACCTTTTAGTTCCAAAATCCCCAATAACCCCTGAGTACAATTAAAAGAGCTTGATGTCCGCTGGAACCGTGTAATCGAGTTGGCATGCTGAAAGGAAAAGAGTGGACACAACAATATTTACTTTGGGTTTACGGGTAAGATGGTAGGAAGGAATCCTAGCTATTACTGTGAAAAGAATTTTAACAATAAAGATTTCTTTATAAAAAGAACAAACTATAATCAACATTCTGAATTAAATCTTTTCATAGACTCTGAGCAAACCTTGGTCTACCTCTAGAACCAAAATTTTGCTCCTTGGAGTGTTAAGCATGGTTTTCATACACGGGATATTTCTGAGGTTACGCATAAGTATCTGACCACAGCTTTTAGCCTTCGGCTTTCAATTCAGTTCTTCTAAACATGGTAGGACCAAATAGGCCCAAAGTGAAACAAGGTGTCTAACTGGTACCCACTTGTACCACTATTTGGCAAAGAGTTTAGGATGGAGAGATAAAGAAGCTGAAGACTTGGAGGCCTTTGTACAGGTCACATTTAAGGTACAGTTTTTACTAACTTTACTTCACTATAAATGAATGCTACTTCTCTGGGTTGTTTCAATATTTATGACATTTGTTGCAATTGCCTGGTCACTTCTCTGCATGCTTCCACCAGGATCAGTGGCTCTCCCCCGAGCCCCCCCCACCCCCCATCGCCAGGACATTTGGCTAAGTCTGGAGACATTTCAGGTTGCCACGGCTGGTAGTGGAGGGGTTTGCTATGAACAGCTAGTGGGTAGAGGCCAGGAATGCTGCTCAACATCTTCCAATGATCAGGACGCACCCCCCCCCCCAATGCCATCTGGGCATTATCCAACCAAAATGTCAATAATACTGAGGCTGTAAAACTCTCCACTACACTGTACAGGTCTTAAAGACAGAACAATGTGTTTATTACATGCCAAGTATAAAGTAGGTACTCAATAAACATTTTTTTGGGAATAACAATAAATATCACATTTATCTAATTATTATGTATGTCCCAGCACACTGACATTCTCTCAGAGTGTTCTCCTGAATGATCATTGGCTCCCTACTCGATATCTTTTGACGGTTCTTAACTTTTAGAGGTACATTCTGCAATATTTACGGATGAAATGAAATGTTTGGGTTTCCTTCAAAACAATCCAGGGACAGGAAGTGATAAAACAAGATTGACTACGAATTGGTAATTGTTGAAACCAGATGGAGAGTTCATGGGAGTTCATTCTACTATTCTATTTTTGTATGTATTTGAAATTTTCCAGAGTAAAAAGTTTTTAAAATGTGGATCACATTGAATAATAATATAATAAAAATCCTTATGATACTCCTTCTCCCTTACGGAAGAGAAACTGAATGTCTTGGTCTGTCAATTAAGCATTTCTACATTTCTTTCTATTCAGCCTCCCTTAATCTCTTCCTCAGCCTGAAGACAAAGCCTGGCTGGTGCTTTAGAGTATTTTTGTTCTGGAAAAATCGAATGTGTTCCAAAAAGTAACGCCTCTCTTGGATTAACTTGCAATTGACGTTTACAACTTTCCCTTCTACTCTCTCCTCTCATCCACCCTAACCCCAAACCTAGTTTGGCCGAGAGGTTAAGAGGAAGGAAAAGAAATTAACATTTACTCAGTGCCCATGACATGCCAGTGCTGAGCACAATTTTATTTTGTAAAAGTTATGTGGTAGAAATATGGAAAAAATTCAGTATTTTAAACGTTTAACGTACTCATTTTAACTTGCTGAGAATTACATATTATATATAAATCATGGCAAATTTGGGGATGATATTTTTCTTTTGTGCCCCATTTTTTTGTATATGTGCCCCAAATTTTAGAGTCCAAAATTTCAGAGAAATGATTACTCTTCCTTTTATTCCCTTTTACCATTAAAAAATATATATATCATTGACGTGGTAATACCATTTTTTATTGTGGAAGCCCAAGTGTTCTCAAATGCTGTAAAAAGTGGTCACAGCATCCAAAGCAAACAGCACTAATACCTATATTTCAAAATATTTCAGAAAATATTGTAGGATGGCATCACCTCAACTATTTTAATTGTTTTGCCATAAACCATAATATGCATAAACTATTCATGTTTTCTGGGCTTTTTTGTAAGTTATAATTCAAAGTCACAGAACTCCTCTTAAACTTTAATGCTCTATTAAATAGTTTACATGTTTCTCGATATCTTAACTTTGCAGGGAACAGACTTTTTTCTAAAGTCTTCATCTTCTTTTGAGTTTATAGGGTGTTAACCACCTTACTTATAGTTTCAAAACTAACAAACAAACAAACAAACAAACAAAAACTAGACTCGACTTCCTCCTCAGATAAGGCATAGGGTTTAAGAGCATAGGCTCTGGCATCAAAGTGCCTGGAGTTTAATCTCAGATCCATCATTTATATGTGATAGGACCTCGGCCAAGTTACTTAGCCTCTCTCTATTCCTGCCTCACAAAGGGGCCATGAGGATAAAATACAGCAACTCATACAAAGCATTTAGCACAGAATCTTGAATTAAGTAAATGCTCAATAAATGTTAGTCATCATCTCCATCTCCATCATCACCACTAGCACACATCATCTAATGTCGAAAGTTTAAATGATGAAAGAATGCTCACCTAACACTGGTTTCTAAGGGACTGAGAGCTCGATCAAAAGTGGCAAAGAAGCTACAGGCCCAGAGGAGGGTTCCAGAATTATTTATTTAAGTCTTGATGGCCTATTTTCCATGTCTACAGAAGGAGGAAACATTGCCTGAAATGTGTTCATGCTGCTGGCAGTGGTAGCCCCTGAGCAACTCTCAGCCTGGCTGTGAAGTTGACAACCAGAGCCTTTATCTGCTGCCCCAGAAAACTCAAGTATTGAAAAATACGAAGGACCAAATGACTAGGGAGAGTGAAAATCTGGTATGGCCTTCAAAGAGCACCTGTATAGTAAAAAGGACAGTGAAACGTCTCATTGGTTGGGAAATTTTTATCCAAAATGCCAATTCTAATAAGAGACCTGCCTATTTCCAGAGAAGCTCTAGAATCTGTGTATTACTATATTAACACACAAAACTGGCAGAAAAAAACATTCACGATCCTGTTAACTCAAATAAACCATTGCTATTAGCCAAATGTCACATTTCCTTTTCAATTGATTATCCCAACACACTGAGAGGCAGAGGAAAAAGCGAAGACTTGAATGGCCTGCATTGAGGAGAAATGATTTTAGAATTAAAGGAAAACAAACATAAAAGGTAAGAGGAGTCACTCAGAGCTGAAAACTGCCAGAAAACCTAACCCATTCAGTACAGAGTTAAAAAGCACCTTTGCAGACAGCCCCTGGGAAGCTGGACTCCAGTCTAACCTCCTCAATTTGTTTAACAAATCTAAGCAATAAACTTTCTTCACTACACGCTTCTCCACAAAATTCTAGTCACAATTAGCAAATCTCATGAAATTGCTTTGATATATTTGGTCAAACTTTCCTCTTGAACTTTTATGTAAAGAAAACACTGAACTTTCAGGATAATTACACCAAGTTTAAATAAAAGTTAATTACCTAATTTACAAGAGGAATTACTTAGGAAAATACCACTAGACTTAAAAGAAGAATGAATTACTGGAAGTTATACTGCTGCAATATTAATGCCTAATTATTGTCTGGCACAGGAAAAAGCAATCTGCTGCCTTCAATTACCTGCAGAATTACCTCTCTCAAAATAGGTAAGAGTAACAGATGGAGTACCAGGTAGCTGTTGCTATTGTTAAACCACTTTCACAGTACAAAACAGAGCCAGCTGTTGCCCATTTGTGATATACTTTGCAACACAATTAACTTATTCTTATCCCTTTCCCCTGGACCCAATTAAAAAGGGACTATTTAGGCAATCCATTTATTGGCTTTTATAACTTTCGAATGGTTGAAACCCTACTAAAAAAGGCAAAACAAACAAAAACATTGCTGAGGAACCAATAAATATCTAATATGTACATTTCACACCAATTTTTGGATGGCTGGGAAATGAATAAGAGAGTACTTTGCTTCTTCAAACAATGTAACTGCGTATTACAGCTGAAAGGACTCTGGAAGTCATCTGGTCCAAATCCCTCCTTTTCTAGATAAAGAAAACGAAACCTAAGGCCATGAAGAGAGGTCTCCAAAGTCCCACAGCCAGTTATCTGGGAAAGCTAAGAGCTACCCACCTCCAGGGCTCTTGGCTCTAAGCCACTGCCCTTCCCACTATTCTCTCTTGCCTCTCTGGAGTGAGCATATTCCTAGGAAGTGGGTAGACATCACCACTAGATATGACAATAGGAATGGCACTGCTATTTTCACAAAAGTCACTCAAGCAAAGAAGAAACTGGATGGCACCCACATGCCTCTGTTCTGTTAGGTCCTGTTTGCTCGAGAGCCACCCCTGCTGCTTAGTCATGCCAAATCCAACAAAGCCGGGACCAGAAATGCCATCCCAGAGCTGCCTCAAGCCCAGGTCTGGTGTCAGCACCACCCAGCAGGTCTCCAGCTCACGTCCAGCAACTGGAATCAGGCTGCTCACTGGCTTTTGTCAAGGCCCTGGAGCTGTGATGCTGTTCCCTGTCAGATGCTCCCCACAGAGTCCATAGGGCCTCATATCCATCCCTAATATCCTCACAGAGCCCAATTCTGCTTCTCTGCTCATTTGGCTGGCCTGGCCTGTGCCAGGTCTGGCTGTCCTCTCAGGTACTGGTACCACACGTCTTAGGGTACCCTTCTTTTCTCCCTGAAGATACAGCTTGCCAAACAGTCCTGCATGTGCAGGAGGAGGCACCCTTGGTTTCAAGTAACAAATGTGTGCATAAAACTCTGAAAAGTGAATTATAAAAACACATTTGAACACCAGTTCTCAGCCTTCTTTCTGCTGTGACACCCAAGATGGATGGTGTTCGCAAATATAATACCTTCCCCAAAGGCATTTGCGATCTTGACAAAGCACTAGCAGCCCGGAGGCTCCCATTCTCTGACCGATCCTCCCGAAACACACCTTTAGATTCTACTTCATGATGGATCACAGCAAGGGGCTTGGTGAATGTCTTCTTGTTCTGCATCATGGCCCAGATCATTGAGGCATCCAGAGAAGTGCAGGCTTCATCAGGAGGCACACACTGCAGAGAGACAGAGAAAGCAAAGAGTGAGGGGTCACTCGAGAGGGCCTTCACCAGCTCGCCTGCATAATTGTCCCTGTGCCCCTTATCAGACAGCTCACGACTGTTTACCGCAGAAAAACAGAAGCTCTGGGTATTTTACAAAGAACCGTAAACAATCTTGAAGATGCATATAGTGGCAGGCCCAGCATATTCTCAGCTGTACTCAAAGATGCAAATAGTGCTAGACAGCTTATAAATGTTTTCTTTTCCCCCGTTCGTCCTACAAAACGATTGAAGATTTTAGCGTTATTAGTGTGAAAAATAAAGAAACTCTGTGATAAACGTTGGCCTTTCGCCAAGGTGGCTTCACATAAATGGTTCACATTTGCAATTTATGATTGTGGGAAACCTCATGTATTACATGATGAAGGTGACAGATTTTACATTCATTGTCCAAAAAGATAATCATGTCAAGTTTGTTTGATTTCTAAACCCTGGTACAGGCTCATGCAAAATGAAGCTTTCCAGGGCCATCTGCTTTTATTGCTCCAAAACAGAGTCTGTCTTTGGGAGCTGTGCCCAGGTGTGGAAGCCATGAGATCAGCTGCTTCTATCTATTTTAGGGCCCCAAACTTATAACTAACATGCCCGTTACTTTTTCTTTTCACCTTTTTCTTTTAAAGAACTTTGGTTACTTGTCTATGCTCATCAATAGGTGAAACTCTAATATAAATGACATATTTGCTTTCATTATAAAAAGAAATATATCATTTTAACTGTCTGTAGCAAGGCGCCCCCAAAGTTAACTTCTAGCTCTTCTAATCACAAAGAGCAAACTTTTGGCATAATTGTCATTGCTGCTCTGAGAAACACGCAAGTCAGACATGTATTATAAGCAGATAACTAATTCTTCCCCCTCCCCCTCAAAAAACAGAAAAGCCTTTAAAATAGCCCCTTTGTAGAGGGAAACAATGGATTTTTCATGAAGAGGAATCATTAGCGAAAAGATTTACATTTTAGGAAAAGCCTTCTTTCCTATTAGTTCTTCAGTTAAGTAAGAGTCTACGATTCTATGACTAACTCACTGTGTGATTCTGGGCAAGACACTGCACTCTCTGGCCTCAGTTTCATCAGCAAAGGGCAAAGTTGGACCCAACGATCTTTGAGTCCTCTTCATGGAAGAGTCTTTGGTTCTGTCTATTGTTATAGAAAGAACTCAGACGTCACCAAAAATGTGAGAATATTAACTACATCCAGTAAACAGGGAGACAGTGGTAAAAGCTCTGTAAGTGGTGGACTGTTATCATATCTGCTATCTTATTTGCTCCTCTACCCAGAAGCAAAGCCAGGTACAATTATTTCAAATTTATAGATGAGGAAATGCTGGTTCTAAGAGGTCAAAGGGTTTTGTTTAAAGCTCTGTTAGTAAATAGTAGCCCTTTCTTGTCAGTCCCCAAGCTCTCTCCACTGCATCTTGCCTTGGGTATAAGTAGTGACTTTAGATTTAGGGTAACATTTTATGTCATCCCCTAGGACTCAGAGCTCTCCTTAAAATGTTCATTTTCACAGATAAACATGTGATGAAGCTGGGCTGCTACAGGTCAGACTCAATGAAAGGTTTAACAGCCAAAGCTATCAATACAGAACCCCCAGGAACGTCCAGGCCTCCCTTACTAGATCCCTAACTCCTAAAAGTCCTCCTTTGCTTGTAGGAAACAGCTGGGCCCCACAGCCAAACATTAAGTTCCCCACGGCTCTCTACCACTAAGCCCCCACCTTGATGGCCCCTGGAAGGTGAATGCCCACAAGGCCAGAGCATCAGTGTTTCCAAAAGCAACCTACAGGACACAGTCTAAATCACCTTATATATATGAGTTCCCTAATAATTACGATCAGATTTGCTGCACTGTCACATGCACTATAAAATTTTCTTTGGTGTTATCAGGGAAAGGAATGCCCAGGGGAATATATTAGTGCCAAGGGTTCAGATCAATGGTAATCTATCTGATAATGATAAATTTGCCTCCTACCTCTACACCTATCTCTTACAACCTATGTATTAAGAGAATTCCATACATATAATACATTATAAATTATTAGACTTTTAGACATTGATTGATATGTCTACAAAAGGCTGAGAGGCAAGCTTGCACTGTGTGAAATATGTACAGAATAATTGCACATATGAAATTATACAGATTATGGCAGATCACAAAAACAAAACCTCAACAGAAGATACCGTTCATGCAGGCCAGGCCAACCTAATGAGGTAATTAACCTTGCCAATTTCCCCTAGAGCAGCCCTTCCAGGAAGGTCAAAGTGTTCTGATTTCTGACGTGGCAACAGAATGTGCTGGTTCAGTGTGGGGAGTCATATGAGGCAAACATGACAAACTGATATGAAACTGAGAAAAATTTAAATATTTATTAGCTTCCCTTAGAAGTCCTCCTGAGACAAGTCAACCCTTATAACTCATACAGAGAAGGTCAAAAAACAATTGCAATACAAGTCTCAGCGGGACCTGGAAAAATTAATCCTCACACTGAACTTGTCCTTTCGGCTCTGTACTTTTGGCACCTCACACTATCTGAATAGCAAAGATAAAGCCAGACCTCTCCCTCAGTGGAAAACAGTCTTAATTTATCATTCATAAGATACTATTAAGTTGCATGCATGGAAAAAAATCATACTGTCAGAATTTATTCTCTAACACTCCATAAACTCACAGTTCCCTGTTAATAGGACTTTAGCATGTCAATGGGGCAGTTCCCAAACCCAAAACCCCAATCTGCAATAACTTGTGATTACAATTCTCTAGTACATCACTGCGTCACCTAAAAACGTCAAAGAAACAGTACAAATGGATGAAGGCCCACAAACCTTAGGTAACTTCTGAGGGTCCTTTTCTTTCTTGGTACACAATGTGAGCTCACACTGTAGAAAGAGCAGTGAGGTGTTGAAGATGGGCTTAAAAACAAAGCTGAATCGCTTCTTATCCATCTCAGCTTGCGGGATGGGAAAGTGAACTCTTTTGGGATTGTAGAATTTCACAGATTCATCTTTAGGACAAATGTTCTCAATGATGGTGTAATCAGACATCCTATCAGGGTTCGAATATGGAGAGATAAAGCACGTTTGGATGGCAAATCCCAGTTCTTGGTCAGCTTTGGTAACAGACACCTGCAAAGAACAGAAACATCAATATGGAAACAAGTTAACATCTCACTTTTACTTTAGGCAGGAGGGTAACATACCATCTGAGGAGAGACATTGCTTTATTTTCACAACATACTTATATGGTCTTTTCATTACAGAAGTAACATTTATCCATTGAAGAAAAAATGTTTTATATTTAAATTTTATATGGATGTGATGGCAAATTACTGAGTTCAAATGCTGCCAGCCTGAGAGATTCTAATACAGAATGAATAAGTCTCTTCAACTTCCCATAAATCCTCTGGGAGATAAAAAAAAAGCATATCGTGCATCTAAAGTTAATTTTCCAAAATAAATAAAACACCAACAGGCAAAGCCCCTAATGTCATAATAGTGCATCACTTGTAAGGCAAGCTCTTTTCGAAAACTGCTCAAAAAACACAGAGGCAGAATCTATTTAACCTAGGCAGGGGGTACTGAACTTCTAACCTGGAACAAGTCAGAGTGAGCTTAAAACACTGCAGTAAAGCTACAGATTCATCTAAAGCCCTACTTCATGGGGAGCAGGCAAAGCTGGCCCCTGGGGCTGGATGTCAGCAATGGTGCAATCTGGTGGCGATCACGGCCTGGCAAAGTGTCTGGTGCTCAAGATCCAAAGGCTTGCTAAACACTCTCCCTTCACTCTTTAAACCCAAGGGCATTTTAGGGGAAATCTAATCTGGAAACGTTTCCGACTCATTTACACTTTCTCTTACAAAACATTTGTGCGGGCTATGTCCAAACCTTGTTAAGGTTCTTTTCTTTAGAAATGGGAAGTAGTGTTTGCTCAAGTGTTAACAGAAATCAAACCTCAACTATCCTGAACTCAGCTAAAATCCTTGGACCAGACTGGATTCTCCATTTGGTGATACATGGTTCACTGCAGAAACTGTCTCTCCCCTCTATGCCTCATTCCTTGACTAAACTTAGGATCAAAATAAACAACACAGAAGTAAAATTAGTCTTTAATATATGCCAAAAGTACAGAATCCTTTCAAAAGGCATGAAACTACAAACACACTTTCCATTCTAAGAAACGAAGGAGAAATCCCTGACGTTGCATAGGGTTTTCAGTCCACAGTGCTATTCTGAAAGTCCCCTATGTGGTTAACAACAAGATGCCCAACAATGAAGATGATTACGATCATTTAACTTTGTTTTGCTTTAAAGCTGATCCCCTCAGAACAATCTCACAAGATAAATACTTGCATCTCCATTTTTTAAATAAATAGATGGAAAACACCCATGACAGATGACTTGTTCAAAATCATATCTAGAAAATAGTGGGTAAAACCAAAGCTTAAACTCAGATATTCTGACCACAAATCCATTTTCTCTTTACTATTTCATTACAACTACAGGGTCAATGCAACTAGTCCCAAAGAAGTGGCTTTGAAAGAATGCTTTGTAAGAAATCTTTCTAGGAAGTAATATTTGGTAGTCTGTAAATATTCACACTTCATTATTTTTGTAATATTTCTGAAAAATAAGATATTTTATCTTGGAAAGATGGCAAATTATATATATATCACATTACTAAAAAGTGCCCTTTAATATGAACTCAGAAACCACAATGCAAACATGTGTGACAGAAGAAATGAAAATCTTTTTTTAATCTCAAAGAAATTATGAAATGGTAGAATGTCTAAGGTATCTCAAAAAGTTGTTTTAGAAGAAAATTTTTTATTGGTAAGTCTTCTACTCTAAAATAGACTGAAAATGAGTACTAGAAGGGCTACTAGAAGGTTCTAAAATAAGACTAATCCCAAAATATTAAATGCTCTGCTGCTCATGTGCAGTGAACTTGAGCCTCAGTTTCCTCCCCTACAGGTTTGGAGGTACCACCTACTAGATATAGTTAATGTGAAGATTTGTAAAGTCAAAATAACATGAAAGCAACACAGTTCCCAGCTAGTCAACAAACACCAGCTATTATTAACAGTACTATTCTAGATTTAAATTGGGGGGTTATAAAGTTTTAAAAAAATTCTCCGAGACAAATGAACTAAGAGAAAAGCTGCCATTATGTGCCCAACTATCATCCAAAGATGACGAAAGCCCAGGTGGCAGAACTGATAATGTCCTAGATTAAAAGAAGGGACTATGGTCTGGCATGACAGAGGATTCTGGAGGGGATGTGATAAGAATGGCCAAGAGAAGAAATCTGGAAATAAATCGCTCTTTAGACCAAGCCAATAATTTAGTAAGTTTTACTTAGCCTAAGCAATTTTTTTTTTAATTTTCAAACAAAAAAAAATTTTAATTTTCTTATCAGCCGTGGAGTCCAAACTAGGAAACAAAGAATAGGCATAGCTGCTATCCTATTTAGTACAATATTTACAGATTCTCTCTCACATTTTAGGTGGTTTAAAACAACTTTAAAATAAAAAGCTTATAACATTTTCTTCTGCCCAATTCTCCTCAATGTACTTGATATTTAAAAAGGTAGCAGAAAGATTCGGTCAATTTCTTTTTCATCACCTGACCATATCTTTGACTAAATTTAATTAGGAAAAACATAGATGATATATAAAAATATATGAATGGAAAATAATAATAAAAATCAAACAAACCAACTCATATTTCAAGTAAGCCAGCACCAGGGAAAGGGAGGAAAGACCAAAACACCCAGGGTTGGAAATATGAGAAAGATTGGCCACTGATTAGCATAAAGCAACAAAGCCATAAATTAGCAAAGTCAGGCACGCATTTGGAAAAGCACAAACCTCAGTTAAGCCTTTGCTCCTAAAATCTATAACAACAGGGAGTCACTGACCAACTGCACATGTGGACTGTACAGCCAGAAAAGCAAGAAGAAAAAAAAAAACGATCTTGGATTAGAAGAGATCTATGATTAGGAAAGGCATGTAGAAAGCAGTATATTTTCCTCGGTGGAGAAAGAAGGTATACCCAGAGAAAGAGGAGATCTCTCAAAACAGGGAATTAAAAAAGAGGAGAGATCCAGGAAAATGTCTAGAGCCAGTGGGCTCCATCCCAGAATCAGTACAAATGTGAGAGTTATTTGTCTTTCTAAAATAGAAATATGTACACTGAAGTTACTTTCAATAAATAGAAGTATCCCATTCGACCCCTTATGCTTCTCACTCTTCCATAGTGAAGTAGAACACCAGCTTGCAGCTTAGCACCAAAACCAGCTCGTCAGATGGCGACTCCCCTATAAGACTAGCAGACATCCTGGGGCCATAAGGCTATTTATCTTCTCTAAAAATCCAGTCTGTGAATCTGGATATTTGCACTGCTAAGACATCATATTTTTCTCCCTTTCAAATGGCATGAGGCTAAACGACAGTAGCAACCAGCGGATACCAGTGCGAGTCCTGGAGCCAGACAGCCTGAGTATTAGCCCTGACTCTGAATGAACTGTGGGTATGAACTATGTGATCTCAGACAAATTTGTGCCTCAATTTCCTCACCCATAAAACATGGACATTAATAGTCCTGTCTCAAAGGACTATTAATTGCTTTGGAGAGTAAATTACTGGATACCTGCCACTGAGTTTAGTACAAAATAAATCTGCCATAAATGTTAGTTGTTCTTATTTCATTATTATCACCGCTACCTAATATTTTCAGTCAATCCACAGACTTAGGCTACGCATGATTATTACTGTTAAATACAGGAACTAGTTTTAATAAATTTATAGATACCTTTAGATGACCTAGAAAAAAATGTCATGAGATACAGTAGCACATAGCATTCCACTAAAGTGTGTGCAATTTAAAAGATAATATGTGGGGTTGGTCTGAAATATTTCATGGTTAATTCTGACACTGCAACTATTGAACTATTATTCCAAAAATGCTAAGGACAAAGCAAGGACAGAGCTTTATTAGTAGAATTCACACTGACGATGTTTTTAAAATGTTTGTCTATAAAACATTCTCTCTAGTTGGGATAATGTAGCAAATTCTGAAATTTCCTACTTTGCTCGGAAATCAACCTAGAAGCATTTTTGAGCCAAGCCTGCACCTAGAGCTGGCCAAGAGCTGTGAGGAGGAACAGGAAGGTCTGCTCCAGGTGCTTTAGCTCATGCCTCAAGAGCTACTACAACTTACACTAACCTAAAGGCCAAGGTTAATGTTCGAATCTCACCTCAACATAAATGTGTCTGTTCTCTGCCACAGAGAAGACCCCCTGGGAGGGCACCAGAAAGAGGTCAGTGTTGTACAGCTCCATGCTGAAGGTGATGTTTCTGTTGGGTGGGTCTGGAAGCTGCTGGGATTCCCCACTTGTGGCAGGCTGCAGTTAAACTGGGGGGGGCGGGGAGGGGGGAAACAAGAAGAGATAAATCACAGTCAAAGGAAGGATGAAGCCCTGTAGCTTTATGAGCTTTGGCCTTTAATATCCAATTCCCCCCCCCCCAATACTTCCTAACTAAAGCTAGCCAAAAAGACAACATCCTCCACAAATTACCTACTGCAAAGAAACACATACCACCACGATTTCGGGTCGGCTAAAGAGGGAAGTATCTCCTTCATCCATATCTCCTGGAAATCCATTGTCACCTGACTCCAAATCTTCATAACCATCTGGCCAACCACTACTATCCCCAAGGGATGGAGCCTGTATCACAATCTAAAAGGCAAAGAGACCACAGGCAATGTCATAAAAACATGAAATCACATGTATTTGGTTCTACCTCATAGACACACAAAAAAATTCCAAGTTTGTTTAGGACTTTATCTTCACAGAGATGAAAAATAAAGAGAAACCCAATGCATGTTCAAATCAGGATGTGAACTAAAATATGTATCTTCCCTTATGAAAAAATATAAATAATTTCAAATGGTAAGAAAACACTAGAAACTAAAATAGGGTTGAATGGGGCTGTCAATAGGCTGCCTGTACTGTGGGGGAGGCGGCTTCTCTTTACATTGAAAATTCTAAGAAATAGAAAGAGCTGGCTAATGCAAGGGATTTGGTTTGAGTTAGAAGCAAAGGACTTAATGTTTACTATTGAATCATTCCTCCTCATCTTTTCTCTTCTGTACGCCTCTACCTTTTCCCCATTTCTTCTCTAATACTTTCTCTATAGTATATAGAGGCACAAAAGAGCATCATGTTTTATTCCATGACAACCTATCTTAACACTGGTTGAAATGATTATTCCTAGGTTAGTTCTAGATAAGATGAAAATACTCACTTAAGGACCATGACTCTATAAATAAAGTCCTAATTTCTTTGTATATGTAGGGTAGTCATGCTTTTTGAATATCTTGCAAAACAAAAATATACAGTAAGTCTGACAGTTACTAAGAAAAATTATAACTGGAACAAACAACTAAACCATTCACTGAAAGGAGTAGAATGGGAAGAGAATGTAGGAAAACTACCTCTCTATTATTTATCAAGTCCTAGGGAGTAAGTATTGATGCAATTGAAGCACATATCTAGAATATTGCTTACCCTAGTATTATCATCATCATCATCATAATATATACATATAAGAAGAAAAAGTTTTCAAGGGCTTACAGTATACCTTTTTCTTCTGAGGCAAATGACACTTGTTTTTTTGTTTGTTTGTTTGTTTGCTTGTTTCTTTTAGCTTGAGAGATTACTGTAGACTCTGATTGGTGTTAATTTAGACACAAGTTTAAAATTCCCAAATCAAGTACAGTGTATCAGTAATATGACATTTATTTTATCTGGAAAAACTGGATAACTGCAAGAAAACTGATGTTAGAATTGGCAGGAAGTTGTCATCACAGAGATCAAAGGTTCATAAAGTATTCCAGTAACAAAAGGAGATTAGCTGGGCCAGCCTGGTATAGAGAAAAGATGAGTGGAGGAGAGGTCAAAAAGCTGGATTCGGTCCTGGCTCTGCTGTTAGCTAGTTCTTCAGATGTAAGCAAGGAATTAAATTTCCTCACCTGTGGAATAAGGAAGTTGAATGAGATCATCTTAGGGTTCTTTCCAGCTCAAACATTCTAAGACTGCCTGAGGAACAATAACTTGAACTCACTGGGAAGAGAGTCAGGCCCCACATGAGCCACACTGACTGGAGTACCTGATCACCAGTCTTTTCTCTGAATGGGTCAAGCGTATCTAACTACCCACAGTGGATTGAATGAGAATAAGTATTCCTGCCCTGCCCTGCCCCATGCCAAAGTTGGGATAGGCACTATGAGCACACACACACCATGTCAAATCTGGACACAGGAATCTTTAAGCCTTATTTTTACCATCAAAATACAGCCCAAACTGCAAAATTAACACTATAAAGCTCTTTTAAGATAACACTATATAGTCTTTTAATATTCACTGCCTCCTTCATCTCTGCAAGAATAGGTTTAATCTGAAAAGATTTAGATGAACTGACAAGAATGATTTCAGAAAAATGTAGGTTAGTAGTTGCAATGCATTATTCATCAGGGAAATGTGCAATCTCTCTCTGAATAACTTCAAAAGTCGGAGATCTTCAATTTACCATCTTTCTTAGAGGTGGAGAGAGATTTAATTTCTTGAAGGCCCCTTTTGGACTTCTCTCTTTTGGCTCTTTTGTTAATGAGGGAGGGAGAAGTCCTCCTACTTTTGGGTAGGACTCAAAGGAGGCCAGAGAAACCAGGGATCTGGTTAGCTCAGTTGTGTAGATGTTCCCACTCATAGCCCAAAGTCTTGGATTTTATCTTCTTAAGGACTAGGCCATCTGATCCTGCAGCTTGGCCAGAGAGACAGGTCATAATTACCTTGTCAGTGAACCCTCTGTAACCAGGAGATAGAAGGAGAGGTGGAAGAGATGACCACAAATGCTCCAACCAAAACAAAACAAAACAAAACAAAAAAAACAGAGGCTCTCAAACCCCACAAATTCACCAATGAAGCAAATAAAACAAAAAAGTTCAGTGTCAAAGTACATCCCGTTTTGTTGAAAACTGACACCTGGCTTTGTATTATGTCCTGGGGCATATGTCACTCCTCGTTCACAGAAATCTTAAGATTAATTTTAGGGTGATAAGGCTCTGGCACAGGGCCAAGCTTTGTTCTGGAGAACACTCACAGAGTTATAGTAAACCACACCAGTAGGGGCTGACCGCCGGTGCCGAGTACCACAGCCATTCAGGGGAGACTCCAAGATGAAGTGTGTGCCATTCATCCTGGCCTTGCAGGTAGGGTCCAACAGGGTGACCTCCACCCCCAAGTAGCTGTTGGCCTGAAACGACAACAAAAGACATAAAAAAGGGAGCCCATAGGCAGTTCTGCAGCATACAGTTAACACATTTTGCCTGGTCTTCCAAGTAAAGATTGCTGAAGGCCTGTTTTCCTTCTCCCCTCTTACCTTTTCCCAGCCTACCACCTCTCAACAGCCCAAGGATTGTGTTTGTTGGCCTTGGAAATTCAGTAGCAAAATATTGACACACGAGGATCTGGAACCCCCCCTACTGAGAACAACAGGAACCGGGTGAGAATTACAGCCAAGGGGAAGTGAGCCCATCCAACTGAGAAAACAGTATCAAGTCTCTGGAGTCCATAAGTGAAAGAGCTAGGGAAATAACTAACACATACTGGGGCAAGATGGGGAGGAAAGTGGACTTCTTTTCTCTCCTTTAAGAAATTGCACTGACCTGAAAAGAATCTTTTTCTACAGCCACGATTATCTTTTCATTGTCACATTTGACTGACAAGGCAACATCCATGCTCCCTTGCACCTCCTCAGGCTCTCTGGGACCAGGAAATAGTCGTAAGCTGGGGATGACAGGGTCCTTTGGCTGGAGGATCCCATCTTCTCCCCCTTCCTTCTGGCCTCTCCTGGGGATATCCGGGAAAGGAAAGGGGAAACCTCCATTCTGGTCTCCCCCTCCTTGGATGGGTGGGTTGTCCAAGGTGCCAGGGCTCAGAAGAATCTGTAACTCAGGAGGGATGGTATGGACTTCTTCATCTCTCATCTCCTCTGGTAGTGCAGAAGAAAGCGAAACATCATCAGTGTTGTTGGAGCAAGAACAGGAAGAATTAGCACACATCGGGTATGTGTAAAATTACTCTTAACAAGTAGTGTATGAAAGAGATTAAAGTCTGGAAGCCTGAATTCTAGTCCTAGTGTTTATTTTACCTGAGTGGCTTTGGTCTAGTGGCTTACTTCTCTGTGCCTCAGTTTCCCCAATTTTAAAATTAAGAGATTGGATGAGTCAGTGGTCCTCAACTTTGCATGTTACAATCACTTTGGGAGCTTGAAAAAAAATCCCTGTGCCATGCTTCACCCCAGGCCAATTAAAAAATCAGACCCTCTGAAGTGGTACCTAATTGTTAATATGTTTTAAAGCTCCCCATATGACTCCACATACAGCCTAGTTGAGATTAGATGATTTTTAAAGCTCTACAAACTAATAAAACCCTATGATTCGAATAAGTTGTGTGGGACAATTAGTTTATTCATATGCCATTGAAATAATTCCCTTGAATCTAGAGATTCTTTAGAAGAGTTTCTCTAAAGATTTCTTGAAACGATATTGGTATTTTAAAATTATCTGCTACCTCCTTTTTGACTGCTAAATTCTTACAAGTGCCTGGGCACTCTGGCCTTTTAGAACCTGGTCCTGAAGAAGAAAAGAAAAAGTTCCTTAGATTTTTCTTAAAAAGCTGCTTACTTATTCCTTCAAAGAAACAGGCATATTTCCATTCAATTAAAACTCAGTGTTTTTTCATATTGTCAAAAATTTAGAGGGGGGAGTAAAAAAACAAAACAAAACCTTTCCCCAAGATTCTCTGTATCCACTCTCCAAAGCCAACTGATGTATGCTTGAGGTCACTCCATCTCAGTGGGAAGTAAAGATGACCAGTGGACATTAACATCCTTCAATACTATCTTAATGAAAAAGAGCACAGCTGTATGAGTCCAAAAGAAATCAGAGCTTTTGGAGGGCTTTTTCATTTGTACTTCGACAAAAACCTTCACAATAAGTCTCTGAGGTAGATCCTACTGTTTCTTCATATCATTGAGGAGGAACAACCTGAGGCCCAGAGGTTAATGAACTCCCCACCCACCACCACCACCAAACAGTGAATAAAATGGCAGAGCTGGGACTTGAACCTGCACTCCTAATCTTCATTCTATTGGCACTGCAGTCAGTAGCGGTAATATGGGGTGAGAACACAGGTCTGGAGATCAGATAACTTTGAACCTGAGTCTCACTAGCTTTCTGCTCCATCAACCTGGGGTAATAACCCATGCATTCCCTCTGGGTGAGGAAGAATGAGAAATCTGTTCATGTTGTTTGATCATACCATTTGGTTAAGAATGAAAAAGCACATCATGAGTTCCCATGACTATTCTCATATAAGATACAGCATGACCTAGGACTTCTTTCCTGCAGTCCCAACTCCTCTGTATCTCAGGTGGTAGAAAAGAAGCCAGGCTACTTTATCCTTAATGTGATCATAGTGAAAGTGATCTATAACAAAGTTCTCCAACATGCAATCAACTCTATATTACTAAAACAAAAACAAAAAACAAAAAACAAAACAAAAAAAACCCCAACTATATTAAAGATAGCTTCCTCAAAATAATCTATCGGAATTCTAGATAACTTTAAGCTTTATGGTAAAGAGTAGTTAATCAAATCATTAGATCTGCACTAAAAAAACACCACCACATAGGCTGAAATGAGTGTTCCTCATTGGAAAGCTTCATTTGAGAGATATTTTTAATACAATTTTAAAACATCATACTTACCATTGTTTTCGAGTTGAAGATGAAATCTATTAGCCACAGGAGCCACTGTGTATGATGTCACTGGACGATAGCCATTGTCCAAGGCCCACTTGATCAGATTCTCTTGGGTTGAAGGAATATCATCTCTTACTGATTTGGTCATCATCATGGATCTCTCACTCTCTTTCCCAAAGCCAATGCTGTTAGGAGCCTAAATAGCAAAATTTCACTTATGAGTCTAAAATTAAACAGTGCTTTAAATAATTGGAAACAAATAAATTCCATACTGTATATGAAGGAATTACCTATTCTTTTAATCCTTATTCTCCTTGGACTAAGAACACTATGTGAAAATCTGTTAACAACAGATTAAAGAGAAATCTATGCATACTGTTTGATCATATCACTTGGGTTGTTACGTAGATAAAAAATAGTAGTTATCCACTAAGTATACCTACTACGTAATGACAGTCAATTTAATGTTTTAATTATTAACACACACACATACCGAACATGTATGTATAGCAAAATTTCCCTCATTTTTACTTAAAATTATGTATGAAGTATACCTACGTGCATGTTATATTGCCATATGCACACACAAAAGGCCTGTGTTTTTACTTCTGCACCCAGATTTAAATGAAAGAAGGCACAACCTAGTTACTTCAGTAGTAACTAGGAGACTATCTCATCTTTGTAACTATTAAGTTCCATATGGTGAAACAAAAAATGTTTATATTTCATTTACAATTTATAATCTATTTAGCAATCTTGTAATTGTATTCAACTGCCAACCCTATTAACTGAATATGCTTAGATTTTATGTTCTAAATATTAATTAAGTTAGGGTACTGTGCCTCTAAATATCAATATTTTATCCAACAATATAAGTCAGCCTTAACATTGCTTTCGCTTGATAATCACCTACAAATTAAAACTGAATGATAGAAATCTTTCCAAGAAAGAATATAAAAGGACTCTGAGTAACCAGAACATGGAAGGTAAATTTCCATATCACCTTCTGACTCCTACAACAATGATCCTGTCAGATGGTAAGGGAGCTGAATGATGAAGAGGGACCCCAAAGAGAAGGCACTATATTTTCAACAACTGCTCCAACAGGGCTGGAAAGCCCTTCCAACATGCAGATTGTGGCATTTTCATGCTGTATAAAAATCACTTTAATTTCCATGCCCAATTATTTTCCTGCATACATGTAGCATTTTCCCTAAATTCCCCATTTGTTTCCCATTCTGTTTGCCCCTAACATGACTAAATAGTAATCCTTTCCCACTGTAAAACCATAGAAGATTCACAAGCTCTGAGTTCTCTTAGCCTCTTTGGTTGTGGGGCATTGGCTGAGAACATATAATTTTCAATTCAAAGCTTAAAGGGCTCACCCAGTATATTTTTCTATTACCCAAAGTGCTTATCTGAGGAAAATCCACCAGCCTGGCCAGACACACGATCATATATGCAAACAAACCAGAAAGCTTCAACCAAGTTCTATTGCTATTTGCAAAAATCTCAGCTCCATAAATATTCTAGCTCCTACTCTGATTCAGGGGAAACACCTTAGGGGAAGGAAGGGTTAAAAGGGAAAAAGAAAAACTAAAATGAGATAAACAAGGATCCAATTTATTCTTAGAACTTTTTATTCATTTAGTCAACAGCAGTTTCTGAGACACAGCTTCTTCCAGCCTTGCAAAGCAGCATGTCGTTTTGATTGGCTGGAGTTGCAATATTGGCCTAAACACTACTACTTGGCCTCATCTGCCCTAGTCTTTCATGTTGTTGGACAGCTGAGAAAATACTATATTTCCAGAATACTATCATCATAACTGCCACCTGTCTTTTTTGTACCAATATAGAGTGATTTGTTTACACCTTTCCACATGAAATCCAGGAGCTGTCAGTATCACTCATATTGATTATGCCTTGGGACTTACAAGACTAGAAATCTATCCACACATTTGTAAAGCAACGAGGCTCAGGGCAGTGACAAGCAAGTGGTTCCCAGCAATAAGTGCAGTCCGCACCTGTATTTCTGGGAGTTTTCAGGCTTTTCTGAGGCCTGAGTGTAGCTACTCCAAGTGGGAATGTTCAAGGGGGTCTCCAAACACCACCACCATCTTTCCCACCTATATCTTCATGAAGGATGATGAGCTAAGTAAAATCTGAGTGTCCTCACATTCTCCTCCACCACCCAACACACACCTGCATCAGAACTGCTGGTGTAGGGGAGGGAACCAGGGAACAGTTGGTTAGAGAGTTAGTGTGTATTCCCACTGGGGTTAAAAAAAAAAAATGTCTTCCAAGAACAAGCCAGCTATTGCCAATCTCAAAGTCCCAAGGCCATATGAAATAGTATAACAGAAAATTTCTCACACATTTTCACCATCTATTCCTTTATGTTTTGGAGGTTCTTCCAAAATATGATAATGTATGGTCCATAAGGGAGGTGAAGAAAAAGCCAGACCTGGATTTGGCAATGTAGATACTTCTGGTACCATTCTTCCCCACAGCAAAGTTTTTTGCATCTCTTTGAAACACTGTCATTTGGAGGGTACATTCTGCCCACACCCCACCCCTAACACACACACTCTATCCATGAATAATGGGTCTCTTCCTTAAATTGGCCCTATCAAGTTTCTTATACTTCCTTAGTAGACATTTTTGTTTTCACTTTGTTTAGAGAAGTTAATTGCTCCTATAGACAAACTTTTAAAGATTTGCTTATGGAAAGAGGATGAACTGCCTTTTTATGGCACATGTGCACTATGCTAAGAGCTTTACATATGCTACTTTATTTAATTCTCCTCTGAAATATAAGGGGCTAGGTAATACTACTCCTTTGTGAGAGAAGGGAAGCTGAGGCTTACAGAGTTAAATTAGCACATGTAGCTGAGAATTCACCACGTGTGCTGAGTGCTTTAAATCAGCGGTCTCCAACCATTTTGGCACCAGGGACCGGTGCTCCTATGAGAATCTATCTAATGCCTGATGATCTGAGGTGGAGCTGAGGCGGTGGTACGAGTGCTGGGCGCAGCTGCAAATACAGATGAAGCTTCTTAGCTTGCTCACCCGCCGTTCACCTCCTGCTGTGTGGCTCGGTTCCTACCAGGCCACTGACCACTACCGGTCTGTAGGGACCCCTGCTTTAAATAAAATACCCAGTCACACTTGAATGAACCTCACTGAACTTCATATGACCTCTCAAAGTAAATGGTATCATAGCCATTTCACGGGTAAGGAAAGAGGCTCAGTATTCAATTGGATTGCCCCAGTATCAACTGGGAGTAATGAACTGGAGATGGGCACCCAAAGCCAGGAGTCCTTCCACCCTACCAATATTGTCTTTAAAGGAAATACTAGAAACAAGGTCACTATAAACCATTTCCCTCTTTCTACACAGTCAGAATGTATTCCTTTTTATTTAGCAGGTAACTTTCCCTCACAGCACAGTCAGAATCCTCATCTGAGGCAGGGAGTTAGGAAATCACAAAGCATGAAACTGATTGGGGGAATAAAAAAGAACATCATGAAACATTACCTAATTGTTTAGTAATGTTGTCATGCATTGTCCAAAATTGGCCTGGAACAGGAGTACAGCCAAGGAGAGAAATATAAACAGATCTTGCACTGGGATGGGCAATCTCATTTCTAGCCTGATTCATATGAGAAGTGGAGATATTCAAACTGAACTCCAGGACTGCCATGGACCAGGCACACATACTCGGGGAGAGAAAGAGCCATTGAAGGGTCAGGGCTGAAAGAACATTACACAAGAACTCCAGCAGAGAATTAAAATGTACCGTTGTATTTTTGCCTTTCAAAGCATGATTCCCTTTCCTGTTTTTGTTATTCTGAAATTAAAAACATTTGATTGGTGTGCAGGCAGGCACAGCAAAGCCTGCAGACGCCTCAAGGTCACCATCAATCCCTCATGCCATGCCAGGGAAAACAATCAACACATCTCTGACTTTAGAAAAATCATGGCTGGGGCTTTGTGCTCACACACCAAATTAATGTATCACCATTACATTATGATGGCTTATTGGGATCCTCATTCAAAGATTAAAAACAAAAAAAAAAAAAGACCCACAGGAACCAGAACCAATTTCACTTTAAATTAAGATGAGGTGTGTGCTTGTGGCTTTGCACTGCTGCCTCTAGTGGATGCTTCTACATGATGGTTGCTAAGGGGACTGCCTGCTGACTTTGTTCACTGCTACATCCCACAAAGGTGTCAGGAAAGAATAATACCAACTCCGAAAGCACCTTTCTCCTAAAACACCGAAAATATAAAACCCACTCCAGTTGATTCAACACAGGTACTGAAAGAAGAACTGGCCATAATTTTTTTCAGAGTGCACAAAAATTCGAACCTATAAAAGAGATGCTAAAGAGGTAATGATCTTCTTAAAAATGAGGAGGAGTTTTAACATTCAATACCATTCACTCCAATATACTGTCAAATAGTTATCTCCCTAAACATATTTGAAAAAGATTTATTTTACCAAATTTCAATATTCAACTTTTCAGGAACTAGTTGCTGTTTGTCTCTCATGTCAACCGGCTAAGCTTCTTCAGTATATTCTCCTCATGAAACATATGCTTAGGGAACAGGCTGGGGGAGACTTCTCTGGTGTCATCACACTCACCTCTCCATTACTATAAATCTTTTTTCAATGTTTCACTCTTAGAAGTTAGAAGCAAATGAAACGATATGCCAATATCATGTACTTTTCTCAAAAGTCAAGTGGGCCTTACAGGACTCAGTCATGAAAGGCTTAATTGTGTTCATTGTTTTACTGACATTGACTGAAAAGTACATTAACGCATTTCAGGAATTTCACAAAGGAGGCTGAGCTTCAGAGGGGTTAAGAGACTTGCCCAAGGTCACAGTTTTTAAATGGCAGCGTCTGGACTCAAATATGGGGCTGTCTTGACCTCTAAGACCATAATTTTAACCACCACTCTGTTCACCCTTGTCAGGAGAAGCCAACGAACGGGCTATTTTGCAAAGTGAAAAATTGTTGAGAGGCCTGAGAGAGAGTCCAAAGAGGCAGAAATTTTACAATAATAACACATATAAACATGGCTTAAATTATTGCCATTCATCAAAAGAAAGAAATGCTCAACTAACTTACAATAACTTTCAGGTTTCCCTTAACATCGAAAGATTTGATAACCCAGTTGACAGACTTTTTGCACTTCAAGATCAAGATGAGATTTTTGAACACCTCAGGATCCTTTCGAGAAGGTCTTATGTCAATTATTATATCCACCTGGAAGGCACTGTGAATGGAAAACAAAGGCAGAGTTAGGACCCAAATGCCAGAAAGTCGCAACTATCTCCCCTCTTCCAAGTCTTCATGTTTCCAGTGTCTGGCCAGTTGATTAAAAAGCTGGAGTCGATCCCAGGCAAATGACATGTGCAAAACAGATTGTTAGTGCACACATAACAAATGGCCTTACATAACAATAGAAAAATATGCCTGCTGATAATTAGCCACTAATTTTTTTCTCCTATTTGGGGAAAAAAAAAAGTGGTTACTTAATGCAGCCACTGTTTGAAACGAACTTGAACGAACCAGAAGAATGTACTTTTGAAGCAAAACTGTTGCTTTTTCAACCTTCAACACCTTCAAAGCTTAAGTGTGTAACTTTCCAATATGTTATATGTTCAAAATCCTTCAAAACCAGAATGGGAAGCAGTTTGGTGAAGGGGAGTGGCAGGGAGGAGATAGGCATGGCAGAAAAAAAAAAGGAAACTTCAGAATAATAGGCAAAAGGCTAGAGAATTTCTTGACTTATATAAGGTTTGCTTAAGCCATTAACATTTGCTACAGAATCATATCTGCATTTACTTTCCTAAACTTCTGGTTATACAGTTATTAAAATAAAGAAAACAGATGGTCAACCAAGTGATTACTGGAAAATTGATGAAAAGAACCCAAACTTCTAAGAATTCGATATAGGAGAGAATTTTTACCAAACAATAACATCTCTGTCATTCTGAATTTAAAGGACAGCCTTTCTTTCCATCTTGGTTTTACACACTTGAAAAGTATAAAACGAATGATATACTCAAATGAAGCCTTAAGCTTAATATCTAAGCACATTTCTCGGATGGCTTCTATTCTCATTGCCTTTCAATTTTCCACAAAATTATTCATGTGGGACAGAAGGGAACCTTACCAAAACTGATCTACATTTTACTCATTTCTGAAATCAAGATTTGATTAGAATTTTAACTTTGCAATCTCTCGATATAAATTTATTTTTTAAATCATTAGTTCATATGAAATGCAGGCTGAAGTGGAAGAGGGGCCTGGGCCTACTTTTCCTCTTTTTGTTTCGTTTTTTAAAAACTCCATATTCATTCTTGATAGGAAGTGTTAAATTTCCAGTCCTGGGGAAGGAATAAAAAGATGGAAAAGGGAGAACAAGAACACAAGGGGGAGGCAAGTTATAACTAATGGCTATTTGGTACGTCACTGTGAAGGGCCACACCCCAACACAACACACACACACACACACACACACACACACACATCACTTGAAAATAAGCCGTTATGAGTGTAAAAGTGCTCTGATGACACTATGAACAGAACTTTATAAAAACAGAATGTTAGTAACAATAATTATGTTAAAAGGCACATTTTGTAAGTTTCTGATCAGAGATAACCTCAGTCAAAGAGATAATGATGCAGCAAGAATGACTGTGACCTATTAATTAGTACCAAGAAGTTCAGAATAGGTTTCAGGAACTCATCTGAAACACAGGGATCTAGAGACAGATGCAGAAAATAAAATGTGCCACGGCTGTCCTACTCCCTTCTTCAAAGCTTCTGTGAATCTCGCCCAAAGTATTAATGGCTCCCTCCCTCCTGCAAAGGGAGGGCTGCACCTCTTCCTGCCTCAAGTCAGGGAAGATCTTTATTTTCATCTCTTCTCAGTTCAGAACACATACACACTCACCTGTAGGGGTTAGAGTTGGGGGTGATTAACTCGATGATGTGTACTTCCTTATCCTGGGGCTGGCTGGATATCACACACCCTTCTGCTGCTTTGGGCTGAAGGTACTCAGCAAGGTAATTGAGTGAGAGAAAATTCTTCCCTATGTTGCATGTGGGAGGAAACACTTGATCTGAAAGTAAAGAAGCACAGGATGATCTGTCAAACCACTGAGCTACATGGTAACCAGTCTCTAAGGAAAGAAGGTGATGGTGACACCGAGCAAGTGAGGCATCCAAGGAACCACAGTGCTAAGGAAGGGCCTTAGGTCTCCTCAACACTGCCCTGGAATACCACCCTCTGGTCACCAGTGATCTCCTACTGATCAACTCCAGTGACTTCTTTGGGTTTAAATCCTCGCCTTTCTTGTTCTCTGTGAAACTTCTTGGTCTTCATCCATTTCTTCTGACCTTTCAGTCTCTTTCACTAGTTCCTCCTCTGTTCATCCTTAGTTCATCCTCCGCCTTCAGTGCACATCAGAATCTACCTGTTTGGACTCCATCCCAAGAGTTGGATTCAGAAGATCAAGGTGGGGCCTAAGAAGCTTTCTCTTCGAAAGCTCCATAGTTGATCCTGCTATAAAACCAAGGCTAAGACCCTCATTTTCTTCTGCAATCTTCTTTTTGTCTCATATTCTTCTAGATGATCTCAATCACTCCCAAAGCTCAAGTTGTATCTAGATCACGACTCCTTTTCTGAGCTGCAGACCTATATTGTTATGTCTACCAAGTACCTCTCACTTAAAAATTCACTAAATATTTCACAGTCAGCATATTCAACACTGAATCTCATTATTTATCCAATTCCCAGATATGGTCCTCCTTGGATATTTGCTATTTCAATTAATAGGAGAACCAGCTACCTAATCAATTCTCTGGCCCACCATGTACAAATAATCATCCTCTCATATTTATTCTTCATAGCACTTTATACTCTAAAAACCAAAAACAGGAGTTTAGGCAGCACAGTGAAGGTAGACTTTCACTTGTTCTCACAATCTTGACACAGACATCTAACATTTTTATAGCACTTTACAGTTTACAAGGTGCTTCAACAAACATCGTCTCATTGTGCTGAGGGCTGCTCATCACCTTGATCAGGGAAAGAGTCTGACGATTCTCCTCCAACGGCACATGCCATTTACACAGCACTGTGGCTGATGGGATTTCCATTCAGTGGTTAAATGTTTAAACAGAACCTGAAACTGCTGGCAGTGTGACAGCTGGGAGCAGTGTCAAGGAAGTTCTAGGTGCAGCAAACTTTTTTCAGCAGGGGTAATTAATCAGAGCCCTGGCACTTTAATAAAACAGACTTCTGCCCTTTCCATATAATGGACGGGATGCCAGAGTTCAAATTCACGTGGAAGTCTCACTTAGAGAAGAATCAGCTGAGGAGGTAACCAAGGTTGGGTTGATACTACCCTCCCGAAATCCCACCAAACTTGTACACATTGTGGCAACAGGGCTCCATGTGCCACTTCTAGAACAGAGGGGACCAGAGGAACTATGAGGCCCCCACTCGCAGGCTCATTCCAAGAGAGCTTAGCTCTGGACTCCGCATTCTTCCCTAATGACCCCCTCAGAGAGAAGAGGCCAGGCCTCCTCCAATTCAGGCTGCCAGAGCAGCCTCCTCGCCCACATCTGCTGAGGGTTTTGCCAGATGAGTAGGTGAGGAATGCACACCCTGCAGCTGCAGCCCTGCAGATGCCTCCCCCAGATCGCAGGAAGGAAAATGAGACTGGGGTGGCAAGGCTGAAATTTCATAAAGAATCAGAGGTTGTGTGGATGGGCCAGGGACAGGCCAGTCTGGAACTCAAGGATCTAGACCTCCTGGGGCTCTGGCCTGCATATCCAGTTCACAGCGGTGCCTGGTTTGCTTCTGGCATATAATAGGTCCATGGTACAGGTTTTCTGGATGAACAATGCTGATGTGAGAGTTGAAACGAATAACACAATATTTACCCATGTGTGACTTTCCTAGCCACCAGTAAAGGTTTAATTGTTTAAAGTTGCTGTTCTTAAGGGCTCAAGTCCCAGATGCCATTGTCACTAAGTTGAATAAGCTGCTCACTTTTTGTTGTGTGTGCATGTATGGGTGAGTGAGTGTGTGTGTGTGTGTGTGTGTGTGTGGTTTTCCCCAAATGACCTTCCACATGCCTGGCATCAAAACTTACACCAACTGCCAAGTAGCAAGGAAACCACAAAGGGGAATCCCCGGGTAAAGACCTGGCATGTTTGAGGTTGGGCAGGGCGGGGGAGGGGAAGCATCACATGCTTATTTGTATTTTAGGAAAGGATTGACAAATGATTTGAGACCTTGAATGATATACTCTCAGAGCCTGGGAAGTGACAAACTCCTCATTTTTTTGCTGTGGACACTGAGGCTCCAGTGGTAAATCAGACTGTTGCTTGAATCTTCGCAATTAAGGAAACCAGCTGAGATAAGAGCCATAAACTCAATTCTTCCACTCTAGGAATACACGTGAGAGCAATAGTTCTCAAACATTAGTGAGCATCAGAATCACCTGGAGTGCTTGTTAAAACACAAATGACTAGACCCCACTGCCAGAATTTCCAATTTAGTTGGTTTGAGGTGGGCCCGAGAATTGGCATTTCTACCACGTTCCCAGGTGATTAGGATGCTGCTGCAGAGGGGACCACACTTTGAGAACCACTAGGGATAGAGCAAAAAGAGCCTCATAGCCTGGGGTCCCTGGGTTGCAGAGTAAAGGAAGGTCAGGTTCTGAGAAGCTAGCCGATGAGGCATGCTCAGCGGAGTCATCCATGGTGATAAACAACATCACCTTGTGGTCCATCGACCTAACCAAGGACTCTCACTTCCCCCAGCTGCTCCTCTTCATGGTGTGGGACGGTGGTTTATACCCAACTGGTGGCTGGCATCAAGTTTCAGGGGCTCCAAAGGTTACCAAGGAGTTAACCAGTTTTTTTATTGGACTGGTAAAAAACAGCTCCTTTAAGTTCTTCCCTAGCCCAGTGTGTGGCCTTGGGGAAGTCACTGAATCCTCATTCAAACGGCAGGTGATGGCTGTGTACAGAAGCTTGTTCACTGTCAAGAGAACAGAGTCTAACATTCTAAATGTTACTATAATACATTTTCTTATCCTGAATAATTCCAACGGGAGTAATAGTCATTCTTTCATGCTACTAGAATTCTGTGTCAGAAATGCAGACCATTAAAATTTTTTTTAAAAAAAGAAAGAAATGCAGACCATTGGCCAGGGCTTAGAACCTTTGTTAAAAGATATTCTTAATTTGTTCCAATGGGACTTGACTTCTCATGAAAATTTAGTAACAACTTCAACTTTTTGAACCCAGCTCTCTTCTAAAATTCCTTTTCTCTTTACTCTGCTAAACAAGTCTTTCCAACCAGGTGGCTCACTTTCATTTTTAGGTTGTGGTTATTTAGCTAAGACTTAAAACACAGCGTCAGGCAACAGGCATTAGAGTCAAGAGTCCGAAAACCTGGGTTTGAGTTCTAGCTTTGCCACTTGCTAGTAACGTGGCTTTGAGCATGTTAAACTAACCCTCCACTAATCCTCTGTAAAATAATGGAAATAATGGTTTCCTCCTGGGATTACTAATGGGGTTAAATGGTGTGGGTGCATGTGAAAGAACCTCATGTGGCTTCTGCATACAGCACGCACCCTAAAGGTGCCCTCCCCCCCCCCCCCACCACCCCCCACCCCGCCCGCACCCACATTTGTCAAAGAGCCCGGATCCAAAAAAGGGCAGTAACCCACCCTGCGCTGCCACGCTGTCTATGGAGGAGGTGGCACCTGCTGTAGAATTCAGCAGAAAGCTGATGGGTGCTGAAAACCTGAAATGCAGTTTTCATACAATCACCTGGCTATACCAAGGACCATTCCCAAGAATGGTTATTTCTAGTAATTTATGGGAGTTCCAAATATACATAAACTAAAAATAATGGAAAGAAGTTATTTGAAAAAATAATACACTTTCAAAATTGAGTCATTGGATATGTATATCCCTCTGCAAGGCAAAGAAATTAAAATGGGCTATCTCTTACCAAGGCAATACAGTTCCTTTCTCCAATAATTATCCTTGCAACAGAAGGCAGTATTAAAAACATATTCAAATGCTTTTCCTCTGGTATTTCCAAAATTTAACTGATGTCTTGAAATCACACACTGACACTGGATTCAAAGGTTGACAGAACAGTAGGTAAGAGAAGCTCTAACTGATGGCTTCCCCCTCCTTCACACCGTCATTTATCACCTCCCTTCCCACATGTGCCCTCTGCTTCTGACCCTGCACTCACGTCTTCTGACTCCTGTGTATGGACATCTAGATTCGACGCCATAACCTCCTCCTCCTCTCTCTCAACCAGGCTACTCCCCCATTTTTCACTTGGCCATCGCCAGGTCTGTTTCCTCAGGCGGAAAACTGGAAGGCGGGGACATGGGGGGAACAGGCCCCAGTGATCCCTCAGGTCCCTGCCAGCTCCAACATTCTGTAATTATAGGATTCCTTGCCCTAACCACCTGGCCTCAGGAAAAAAAAAAAAAAATGGCTGTTGTAAATCAGCCATTATTTGAAACCACGTAAAATTTACCTTCTCCCACTTTAATATAAATGTTTCGTGCTATCTTGAGTTCGGTGAATGAAGTGACTGCTCCATACTCCTTTCGGGCCCAATTTAACAGATGTTCATTTCCATGGGGGAAGCGCCTTTCTTCTGCTTCTGCTGACAAGGAGAAGTTTCCTGATGAAAACTGGACCACAGAACCCTCAGACACCTAAAGGAAAGAAAATTGCATATTTAATGTGGTGCAGTCACCTGGAGGTGAATCATAATAAGAGAACACTTATCAGACAACTAACGGAGATTTGTCAATCCAACCTCTTCCCTTTGTTATACAGGCAGATTATCTGTTTTCAGCAGCTGATTCAAGAAATAATCTCAAGGCTACTTCTCCCTGCTAATGATAAACCTATGACGGCAGGATGTCCCTTTGAATTTTTAAAGATTAAAAAAAAAAATCTCTAGAATGACAGACTACAGAGTGCATTGTGAATAATCATAAGGATTACCACTGTTCTTCCAGATATCTAAATCGAAGGTCAACCTTTCAAGTATTTGTTTCAAAAGTCAAGTGAGAAGTCTTGGTGAGTGCTGTCATGGGTTTGTAATGGGCTTCAGGATCAGAGCAGGCGATCCCAAAGTCCTGCTAGCAAGTGAACTTGACTGCCAAGTCTTCCACCACTGCAGCATCCTCCCCACAGAGTCCCCTTGGTTTATGTTCTCCTGAGCACTGAGATAAAAAGAAACTTTATATCACTATTTAGACACTTAGTCTTTTAATTAAATTACTATTACTGACAAAGAGGAAAAGTACAGGGTTATAAGATATTATTCTGGCAGGGGTTAGGGTTTGGGGCAGATAAGAACTTCCTAAAAGAGTAACATTAAACAGGGATCTGATGGTGTGTAGGTATTTGAAAGTGCTATATAAACAAAAGCCATAAGTAGAAGACTTTTGATACAAAAAAAAAAAGGCTAGAAGTTGCCAGTCTCCTACCACGCTACATTACTTCCTAACAATGAGATGAATGTGTATTACAGTTTATTTTGTAAGACCCCCAAATTCCCATAGATAATGAAGTCAAGAGGCTCTTAGAGTCATCCCAATAAAACTTTCGGGATGATTTATGCAAGTCCCACATTCTTGCTGAATGTATTTAGACCACAGTACTGACCTAGAAAAACATAGTATACATAATTAACTCATACAAAGGAGAAAAATTATCATTTTATTGCTGCACTAAAACCACATTTAGTTGCTGGTGAAATTATGTGTGTCATCTTTATTGGCTAGCATTTATAAAATAACTGATTTTATCAATGTCAAGGGGAAATGCGAGAAAACAGCCAAATTCCCAAATCATAAAACTATAAATATCTTGTATTAAATTTCACATTAACTATTTATGTATCATTAACAAAAAAGCAAGCAGGTTCTAAAGTGGTTCTAAAAGCAGGTTAAGGGCAAGGATTTTGCTTACGACTCTATTGCTTACAGCAGCGTTTTCAACCTTAACACATATACAAAACAGTATTTACCTTAACTATTGTGCTAGGCATTAATATTTTCTATTCAATTATATATTCATATATTTTTTGAATGCTAGGAAAGAAGTACTTCATCAAACTGATGCTATAACCTAGTAATGCTACGGTCTCCCTTTTGGCTGAAAGCTGGAAGCACCTAAGAAACTGAATATCCTGAGGCCCAGGCCACACCCTAGATCAATGAGAACATGTGGGGTGGGACCCAGGCCTCATTAACAAGCTGGCCATAAACTATGGCCACTAACAGTAGTTACCATTTATTGACCACATATTACATACTAAGATCACAAAGTGCTATCACGTGTGATAACAACATTTGCTAAATCACCCGATGCCGGTTATAAGCAAAACCAGTTGGGACCGTTCCGTTTCAACCTTGTTTTGACATCGCCTGCATAAGAAAAAACCCCTGAGCCATTTACCTGCCAAACAATAACCATGCCAACCCATGTGTAAAACCTCTGAGGCTTAGCTACTCACCAACAATGAACGTCCAACAATGTTTACCTGACTTTCTGACTTAAGCACTGTAGTAAAATCTTCTTTACACTGAAAAGCACTTGCGCTAAAAAGTCATTTTTATTATGCCTGTCACCGAAGAAAACCACAACAGTGCAGAGGCCTTTGTCCCACTGCCAGCACGGCTCTGAATGCTTAGGCAAGCATCCCTGGATGTTCTGTTCCTTTTGTTCTCATCCACGTTACGACCATAAAACACTTGGGGTTTAAATATGTTATACATAGAGAACATTTCTTCACAGTGGAAGGTGGGATATCACTTCAGAACATTCCAGAGGCAAGAATGTGAACAGTGTAAATAAGGGGAGAAACAGGGAGCGACTTCAGAATGTATTCTAAAATAATTGAAAAGTGATACCACAGAAATAGCTGGTTCTTCACGAAGGGGCAGCTCCTGGCTGGCTGATCCCTCCACGCACCATCAACCCTGCTCGTCTATCATCTCCCAGGCCAGCAGCAACAGGATCGCTCACTCTGGGTTGAGGAATTTGGAAAAGGGGCTAACTGCCACTCCTCGGGCACATTCCAATAAGAAGAAAGCAAAGCTGCCAGGGGCAGTGAAGTGTCCCTGACTGTAGGTCAGTGGAAATTTTCTGCTGCAGCAAGGAAGTTGGTCAGCATCCCTGCTGACCACCACTTCTCCTGGCTCTGACAAAGCTGGATGCTAGCAAAGGCCTCTCCTAACTCCACCTGTTAGAAAAGGTATTGTTATTCCCACCTGATCCTTAGGAAGACTTGTGAGGTAGCTATTGTGAATTCCCCGGGAGAGTAGAGGAAACCTCAGAGAAGCCTATGGCCCATCAAGGTCAGAGAATCAGCACAGGGGCAAGATCAGGAGACTTCTGACTCCTGGTCACAGATGGTCTCCACTTGAACCCTTCTAGAAAGGAGACCTCATAGCTCCCAAGGAAAAGATCTCTGTTCTTACCGTTCTTATTTTCTACCTGTAAGACATGCCTTCCACTTACTTGTCTGAGCTGTACCTTCTTGACCAAACAATTTCTTCTTCTTTCCTCTATGAGATAAGCCTTAAAAGGCTTGAAGATGTCACGTGACCTTACTCATGACTTCACTTCTTTAGGGCACTACAGCCAGCCCTTCAGCTCCTCTCCAGACACCATAGTTGTCACATCTCCACTAGCAGAGTCTGAAATACGGTGCCTGGGACAACACTCAGGGTTTTGGGTGTAGTCCAACAAATGTACTATGATGGTTAATTTTGTGTGTCAGCTTGACTGAGCCAAGGAATGCCCAGATATTTGCTCAAACATTATTTGAAGTATTTCTGTGTGATTTTGAATGAGATTAACATTTAAAAATTGGGAGACTAAGTAAAACAGAATGCCCTTCCTACTGTGTGTGGGCCTCATCCAATCACCTAAAGGCCTG